>JAESUZ010001350.1:328596-928596 GCA_017311185.1 Proteles cristata cristata | reverse complement strand
TCTGACTTGCATAACTTCCTGCTTCCTGTTTGGGTGGGGACAGAAAAGACTTAGATGCCTGGGATCACTTGTGTGTGAGTCACTTTTGGATAGTCAGCTGTATCTATGTATGATAGGCCAGAACTGTTACAAAACATTTTTTGATCATGTCTTTAGTAGTGGCTTTTTTTTTTTTTTTAACCTATCTCCTCTTCACTTAAGATTCATTTATTGACATTGGAAACAAACATTCATGAGCTGGTCTAACAGGTCCAGAAGAGAGGTAAGCCCAAACTATGCGGCATTTCTTTGTTTTTCCTTAGAGACTTTTCATTATGGAGAATACAACCCACCATATATTCATCAAATGACTTCAACAGATATCATCTCGTATGTACTGCCTCTCCATACTCCTGGAAGTAAATACACACAAAGTATCGCTTCATAGCCTAGGAGTTCAAAGTTATTATAATCCTCACCACCACCATAACATCCTTAAAGCCACCTTCGCAACTTCTTTTGAGAATCTCATAAAAGCTATAGCACTTCTTCACTGGAAAAAAAAAAAACCCACATACTTGTACCACAAATCCAGCATACTATTTAAGGAGATTCACAAAATTGCTGAAATCCTGCCAAGTACTCTTTATTAAGAAACCTTGCTTTCATGGTTCATGGGTTCGAGCCCTGCGTCGGGCTCTGTGCTGACAGCTAGCTCAGAACCTGGAGCCTGTCCTCGGATTCTGTGTCTGCCTCTCTCTCTCTCTGACCCTCCCCTGGTCATGCTGTCTCTCTTTCTCTCTCTCAAAAGTAAATAAAACATTAAAAAAAAAAGAAACCCTGCTTTGAGGGGGTGCCTGAGTGGCTCAGTAAGTTAAGTGCCTTACTGCTGATTTCAGCTCAGGTCACGATCAGCTTAGGTCATGATCTCACCATGAGTTTGAGCACTGTATTGGGCTCTGCTCTGTCAGTGTGGAGCCTGCTTGGATTCACTTTCTCTCTCTGCCCCTCCCCCACTCAAGCTGTCTGTCTGTCTCTCTCTCTCAAAAAAAAAAAAAAATAATAAACTTAAGAAAAAAAAGAAACTCTACTTTGGGGGCCCCTGGGTGGATCAGCCAGTTGAGCAGTCCTACTCTTGATTTTGGCTCAAGTCATGATCTCATGGTTGGTGGGATTAAGCCCTGAGTCAGGCTCTACACTGATAGTGCAGAGAGCCTGCTTGGGATTCTTCCTCTGCCTCTATCTCTGCACTTCCCCCACTCTTTCTCTCTCTCTCTCTTTCTGTCAAAAAAAAAAAAAAAGGCATAAAAAAAAGAAACTCTGCTTTGGATTGATGTCATCCACTCTCTCTCTCTCTCTTTCTGTCAAAAAAAAAAAGGCATAAAAAAAAAGAAACTCTGCTTTGGATTGATGTGGTGTTATTCTTGGGCCTCTATCAGGCAAGGAGGCTGGTGATAAAGACAGGAGCATTGTGCTGTTCGGCTGTGGAGAGGGGAAGCTGGGTTCTTGCTACGATGAGTTGAAGTCTGTCCTGATTCATGACTTTATTCCACCTCTGGAGTGTCACTTACATTAATATAAAGCAAAAATTATTATTTTCAATGAAGGTGGAACCTTTAAAAGTAATGCTTATGAATATGTAATAAAAAGTTAGTCTGGGTTTATTGAAGTAACAGATACTTCCAATGAATATTAATGAGGTAATATGAGACTAACAGAGATAGTGGGTTATAATACCAAAGTACTGAAACTGAGGAAGATAAATTTTAACAAAAATTATTAAAATAATTGATGCTAATGTAATTTTTATATGTTCCAAATTTTTAAGGGGCATAGAATTGCTTTGGAATTCAAGGTCAGCAGATTACGTGTTTAAATGCCAGCTCAGCTACAACTATGCCATTACTAACTTTCACTAAGTATTGAAAAATCTATGTGAGGTGTATTTCGATTTCCCAATTTTGCTCTTTTTAAGAGAGAAAAGTTAAAAGGCAAATCCATCACCAGGCTGGTATTTAAGCTCATAATCAAGATGACCAGCATAACATTTAAGATACAAGCTGCTGAAAATAATTGATTATCTCATGTACAGTCGATCTCATTAACATATGGCAAAGATTACAGCATAAATATGAGAGTCAGCATAAAATCCACTTGCTTGAAAGTACTAAAAATTATATTATTAGGTAACCAAACAGATGTCATCTTAATAAAGCCTGGGAATGATTTCCTTATGTTCTTGCCAACTACCTTCTCTTGTTTTGCAAATTCCATCTCTAATTCCTTCTTCTGTGGTGGTCACTCTTCAATACCTAAGTGTTCTAAGTTGACCATTTAGAAAGATAGAGATGCCCATTGCTTGCATATCTACCACTCACCAAATTATTATCTCCTAAATGGCTTCTAAGTATTAGAGGGACCAGAGCTCACCTTTGGAAAGTTTCATCATTTTCTACCACATCTACCATCTTCAGGCTAGTTTATTTCATAGGATTGAGAATAAGCATGCGAAATTCTGACTTGACTTCTTTGGTGTGTGTGTGTGTGTGTGTGTGTGTGTGTATGCGCGTGCATGTGTGCATGTGGGCTTGCAAATGCTCACATTTTTTTCTCTCTACCGCAGGTGTTCAGACTTGCATTGAGAAACTGACGTATATCCAACATTTCTAGATATTTGTAGTAGAAGGATTTTCAGGTTATCTTTAGTCTGCCATCTTTCCAGAACTACAAATTTGACCTAGTTTTCTTCCGTCTCTGGCTGTGTCTAGTGCTGACTCCATCCTCAGGTTCCACATCATAGTTGCTAGAAGGATCTAGGCTTCTTCATCATGGTACCAAATGACATCAACATTTACAGATGTTCACACAAACAAATCCAGAGGAAATGTGATGGTTCCTTCTGGTGGCTCTCCTAGAAGAAAGAGTAATTCCACTTTGCTGGAGATACCTTGGGTCTTATTGGCTCACACCGGGCTGCCTGCCCATCCCTGAGCAAATCCCTGTATCTGGGGATGGCATATTCTGAGTGCTGAAGCCCTCAGAGACATCACCCCTATACCTAGAGTGGAGTGCACATGGGTGATCATGGGACAGAATTCTTCAGAAAGAGGGAGAATGTGTTCTGGGCAACAAACAGCCAGTGTTCATTTTTCTTTCCTTTTTGCTCTTACCTGGATGTGTAGTTAATGAAATGTGTCCAGGTGTTTGTTATGCCAAAATTGTGGTTTGCAATGGTGGAACCATCAAATGGGGTTCAGGGAAAGGATATGCAATATCTTTATGTGGTGTCAGAAAAATTGCACCATAATGTTCTTTAAGTGAGGAATAAGCCTGTTATGAGGACTTGAAAGTCCTAAAATCCTGAAAGTCAAGATTGAATCAGAGTTTGTAATACCAACAGTTGATATTAGTACTACCATAAATAATACAGTGGTATAGCAGTTTGCCATTTATAGGACACTTTCACGGTCATTTACATTTAATGTAAGGCTGGTATGAATTGCATTTCTAGGAGCAGAATTTCCACAAACATCCCAAATAACCCAGTGATTTGTAGAAGTAACAGCTTGTTCTAAAATTAAAATGTTATTTTGCTCTGAAAGTAAATATGTACTTCAAATGACATTAGCTACTCAAAGTTTTATGTGCACAGATATTTATAACAGCAAAAAAGAGAGAAGTTACATGAATATTGAACAGTAATAGAACAGTTAAATAAATCATTGTATATCTATTTTATTGCACAATTAGCAGATGATTTAAAAATGATGCCCTCGAAGAATGTCTAATGAGAAGAGAAGTTTATTATATAAGTGATAAAAAAAACTTAAAAATCTGAATGAACCAATATTTAGTACGTTTCCAGCATCACTAAAAAATAAATGCATAAGCATGAAACATACACACAAACATAGGGGTAATATTCGAAACATGTAACAATTGTTATAGCACTAGTCTATCAGAATGGACATCTAGTATTCTCAGTTGGTATGGTCATGCCAGTGCTTACTGGCTGAGTATCCTCTAAAAATTAACAGTGGCAACATAATGGAAGTGAATCGTCTTTTCTTCTTTTTGTTGTAAAGACTTTTTTGGTAACATTTTCTGTTTTCTAAGTTCTGTTCTATGAGAATGCATGATTTATAATACAATAATAAGAAGAATTAATGGAAAGGAATACAATGCCTTAGTATTTCTTTTAAAGGAAACCATTTACAATTTCTTAGAATTTTATAATGCTTTTTGCGTTCCTCTCTGTTTCTGTGGCGCTTCCCTGTCCTCCAGCGGATTTGTCTCCTGCAGTCCTTTCCCTACACAGAGACTATCAGGGATGCGGCCAAAGATGTGCTGCTTGAAATGCCCAAGAAACTAATAAATTCACACCATTCAAAAGGAAAGTTTCTGGTCTTAGTGATTATTGGTGTAAAACCACAATGTGACTGGTTATATTTTTAGTGGTGGAGTTGTACTGGTTGCCTACCTACTGACTAGGAAACTTTTTCCTCGGTCAACAGAGAAAATCATTACGGCATTTATTTAACCCTCACTGTGCAGGCCCCCATTCTAAGCACTTTCCTGAGATGGTCTCCTTTTGTGCTCACAACCACCCCGTCAAGCAGGTGCCATTATTGTCTTCATTTTATAGATGAGGCTTAGAGAGGTCAAGTAATTTGTGAGAGGTCACACAGCTAGCAGTGGCGGAGCTGAGGTTTGATCCAAGAGAGTCTGACTCCACAGCTTTGCGCTTAACCAGTTCATTATCCTGCTGCCAAGAGTCAGCATGATTCTAAAAATAAGAGTGCAAATACACTATACTTTTATACACACCCACCCCAAAGGAACATTGTTGGTGCTTAATAAATGGTACATAATGATACTTATGGTTGAACCTTTGGCATTTAAAAATCCTTCTAGTAGATGATGCTCATAGTGTAGGATGCCGGGCCTCTGATGTGTAGGGACTGTTTACTCTCTGTTCTTTGCAGTAATAGCTATGATCTTATGCCTCAGTTTTCTGTCCCAGCACATGGAGATCGTGATGATACCTACCTTTTAGACTGTGTGGATTAAACAAGTTAAAACATATAAAGTTCTTAGATCAAAGCCTGACATAAAGGATGCAGTAAATGTGAGTTGCTGCTATGTTTTATTGTAGTTTTTTTCGGGGAGGGATGGAAATATCTGCCTATGAGGGAACTGCATGGAGAGGTTTGAGCTAGTTCATCAGCAAGGCTCCCGTGACAGAGAAAGTCCAGGCCTGATATTTATTTGCACTATGTGTTCCAGATTTTTTTTTCCCGCAAATAATCTCATTCTAAAGACCCTGCTTTGCACTGCAGTTTGGTTAAGACTTCCCCTAATCAATTTTGCATACACTGCCCTTATACTGTTGATTTAAGATTAGCTTAGAGTGAATTTCAGCCAGCGTGGATTTTGGCGATTGATTTTAAGTTCATTCATATTATGGCCAGGGTGAAGAGAATTTTGTCCAGTGGTTTGATGTTAAGAGAGTGTGAGGTTAATGGGGTATTAACTGAGCAGTGAATACCCAATTAGGAATCTCAGACGGGTGTGCTGGCAGCCTGGGGAGTGAAGGCACCTAGGGAAGGCTGGGTTGTGGGTTTTGGAAAAGGACTAACTAAGGTTGGCCATTTCAGCACTTTTCTTGCAGCCCAGTGGGCCTTGTCCTTCTAGATTTTCTGGGCAAGTGGCAGCTGCTGGGACAGAAATCCTGATTTGTGGAAGGGGAAAGGGTGATGAGAGAAAGCTCTCTCCCTTCCAAAGGATGAAGAAGACAAGCAATTGATTTCTGGGGCAGGCAATCTCTAAACGATTGTGCACACCCTGATAATTTGGGGAGCTGCTAACATTTTTGGAAATGGGAATATATTTAAAATTCTAACATATAATTTCTAGCTATTTCCAACCACCCATATGTGTATTGCCAAAAGTGAATTTTGAGAGCAGTAGTGGGAAAATACTGCCTGGGGATAAAGAAAAGTTACCGCAGGAGTCTGGTTTCTATATTAATTTATTTCACAATAAGAGCAAATTCCTTTCCCTAGGGGAATATTTGACACAGTAATTGCACTAGGGGACAATCACTGTTTCGTTTCATTTTCTTTCTCTTTTTAAAACTTTCTTTGTAAAGCAAATTGTCATAAATCTTCCTGAAAGAGCTACTTAAACAAGATGTGTGAGCTGTGAGATAGGTGTTTTACGTGTGTATGTATACATATATAATGAACATTATATATATATATTTATTCATTCATTCATTCATTCATTCATTGTTGGATCTCACAATGACATTTTGACCAATCAAAAGAGAAAATGAGAAACACATGAGATCAGAGACACCGTGGAATACATCTTTCCAGATTTAAGGAGTAAGAAAACACATGCCATCTCCATGTTATAGGTCATGAGCAAAAACCCGAGCTCGACTTGAATTACCTCTGACCATGTGACAATGATTTTGTTATCTACAAAAATTAAAAAAAAATAATTGTATTTAGAATACAAATTTTGAACACTGAATTCGTATGAATGTGATGGTTTTAATGGCCTATACCTATCCAATTTAAAACACTGTGCTTTACAGCACTCTCAACAATAGCCAGATCACGGAAAGAGCCTAAATGTCATCAGCTGATGAATGGGTCAAGAAGATGTGGTTTATCTATACAATGGAACACTACATGGCAATACTACATCTTTTCAAATGAAATCTGGCCATTTGTAGCAACGTGGATGGAACTTGAGGGTGTTATGCTGAGCGAAATAAGTCAGGCAGAGAAAGACAGATACCATATTTTTTCACTTATAGGTGGATCAGGAGAAACTTAGTGGAGGACCATGGGAGAGGAGAAGGGGAAAAATAGTTGGGGAGAAGGAGGGAGGCAAACCATGAGAAACTCTTGAATGCTAAGAACAAACTGAGGGCTGATGGCGGTGAGGGAGAGGGGAAGAGGGGTGATGGGCATGGAGGAGGGCACTTGTTGGGATAAGCCCTGGGTGTTGTATGGAAACCAACTTGACAATAACGTATGAAAGGAAAAAAAAAAGAGAGAGAGAAAACACTGTGCTTTCAGATAGAAGAGTTTGAGAGGTATGTCGGTCTGCATTCTGGCTTTCTTTTGGGACTAGCCCTCTGGAATCCTGTAAGACTCAGCAGCCTCCCTGTTTCATGTTCCTTCTCAGCCTCCCCAGGGTCTCAGTACTATGAAACTGCCCTAGTAACTTCAGGAAAACTTGTAATTAACTCAGTTGTATCAAGGTTTGGGGACTTAGGCTGCTGTCCCTCCCAGGAGCATTTGTAATTGAAAAGACAACACAAGTGAGAGCAGTAGATCCCACTATTAGAACAAAGATGGAAATTTCAGGCACAAAGACTATGTATTTCAGGCTGGGAGGCCTTCTGGCATACCTCAGTCATTATCATGAACAATGTGTGCACATTGTACACACATACCACATTCTGCAAAAAAAAAAAAACAAAACAAAACACAAAGCTGCTTGTAAAAATTAAAAAAAGAAAAAGCAGTATAAAAACTTAAAAGTGAGAGAGGAAATTAAAGACAATGGAAAAATAAGGAGAAAGATAAGTTGATTCTAAGGAGATTAACATTTCAAGCAGATGTTAAATCCTTTATATTATTATTATTTTTTTTTTAAATGTTTTATTTATTTCTAGGAGAGAGAGAGAGACAGCATGAGCAGGGGAGGGTCAGAGAGAGAGGGAGTCACAGACTGAAACAGGCTCCAGGCTCCGAGCTGGCAGTCAGCACAGAGCCCGACGCGGGGCTCGAACCCACGAACCGCGAGATCATGACCCGAGCGAAAGTCGGACGCTTAACCGACTAAGCCACCCAGGCGCCCCAAATCCTTTATATTATTACTATTTCTTTCTTATAAAGATGATGTAGCACTATAGGATGCTGGGAAATTGACAAAATTGTTCTCATAATCCTTTGTCCAATATAAAAGTTACCTTTTAAAAAAGTTCTGTTTCCACAGTCTTATAGATCAGTTTTATAAACTGAAAAACTATTATTTAGTTTTAGAAAAATTAACTGACTTGCTCATGATGACATAGCTCATTCAGAATTCATCAAGACCTACAAAAGGACACATATTTAACGAAGGCTGATAAATTTATTGGAGAATTCCTTGTTGGTTTTCAGGTGCCATCAACGGATGCCAGCCTGTGTCTAATCAAGATTCTATGATTAGTACATTCCATTGGCCTTACTTTAGCGCTAAGAACTCTTTCTGGACATCACTGTGCCTCTAGAAAAAATTCTAAAAGCAGAACTAGGACAGACTCCAGGGTTCCTATCCCTAAGCCCAGGCCTTCCCCTACTGCACTTTGCTTCTTTATTGACTGAATTGTTAAGTCCAGAATGGATACTCTGATAGTTTTCTGTGAATGATTTGTCTTCAGAGATGCAGAGGACAGCTGCTTTTCATATGAAAATAAATTTAGGTTGGGAAAGAAAAGGAACAACTCCATGGGACAATTAGTATTATGGCCTTTTGATCATAGATGAAGAAACCAAGGCCCAGAATGTGGAGTGGAAGAGGCTGACTCAGGCTCAAATGCAGATTTATGAACCTTCAAAGCCCATGCTCTCAAACACCGTCCCATGGGTGGAAAATATGTGGGAGTTGTGCTGCCACTCCTCAGTTCTGTGTCTTGCCAGATGTAGCTAATTAATAAGATACTATTTTCTCGTGAGTTTAAACTCAGCCTCAGACTACTTTTTTTTTGAAAAATTTTTTAATGTTTTATTTATTTCTGAGAGAGAGAGAAAGAAAGAAAGAGAGACAGAAAGAGTGTGTGTGTGTGTCTGTGTGTGTGTGTGTGTGTGTGTGTGTGTGTGTGTGTGAGCAGGAGAGGGTCAGAGAGAGAGGGAGACACAGAATCTGAAACAGGCTCCGGGCTCTGAGCTGGCTTTCAGCACAGAGTCTGACGCGGGGCTCAAACCCACGAACTGCAAGATCATGACCTGAGCCTAAGTCGGACGCTTAACTGACTGAGCCACCCAAGTGCCCCGGAATCCTTCTTAACACAGTATTCTAGGCAACCACAGTCAAACAGTGGGAATTGACTTAGTGTGAAATCTACTGGCCAGCCTGACACCACAGTATACTCCTTTCCTATAGAGCCCTGAACATCTCTCTGTATTACTTCTCTAAATCTGTAAGTAACTCCCTTTATCTCTCAGAGTCTCATTCTCTATATTACTTTTTAAGGCAGATGTGAAGAGCAAACCAAATGAGAAAATACATGTTAAGAACACTTGGTAAACTGTTCAAATGTAAGGATGATAGTATAATAGTTTTACACAGAAGAAAAACTGGCTTTACTTACAGAATTCATTAGGTATTTATTATTTTTAATCCTTTTTAAAAGAAAATTTAACATGCTTTCATTGTTATTTATCTCACTTACAGCTTGCACACCTAGAAAGGAGGAAAGTTGCTAAAATAGTGCTCTGAAGTTCTGCTAATGGTTTTTTTCTGCCACTTTCTTTCTATAGTAGTAACATTGCTACCTGCCCCAATATGCGAGAGCATCTCTAGCTACTGTCAAGTGGCTCTGTCTTCTTAAACATCCTTTTAATGTCTTGGATGGTCTTGATTCCCTCCCTTCCTGCACTGAAAAATTGAGGAGGGAGATGATTTACAAAGGCATGAGCAAGGTGAAAGTGCTGCTAAAGGAGGTACCCTATCCCAGAGTTCAAACCACTGGGGAACTCTTCAGGAGCAGGACTATCCTATTGCAGGACAGAGAGGTTACTGGAACCCAGAGAGGATGGCTTTATGAGAGGGCTGCTGGTCAGGAGCGGGCACCTTTGGCCGAAGACTGAATGCGGTACCCTGTGGTCCAGCAGAAAGTGAACCATGACTTGGAAGGCAAGGGACTGTTGATATGGTTCATGCGCTCTGTCTCTGGGGCACAGGGAGGTGGAGAAAGGAGATACTGGGGTGCACAGAAGACACATAGAGCAGCAGGCACTCAGAGAGGCAAGGAGAGTGGTATTGAGAGGAAGGAGGTTTATTTGGGCCTGGGACAGGAAAGGAAGAGAGAAGAGCATGAGGACATGTGGTACATAGCTACTGACAGTCTGTATGAGAAGAATATCCGCATATTTTGAAGAGTTATCAGACCAAATCACTTTCCTGGAGGCGACCTAGGGACCCAATATGAAGCTCTGAAGCCAACCATACATTCTTGTAGGCTCTCTGAAGCAAGCCGGGCTCCCATAAAGCTACACGTCTGCCCTGAACTTCCTTGGTTCCTAGGGCAGTCTTCCCAGGGCACTGACACAGTGCTTAGGCCTCCATTTTTTTTTTCTTTTTGTTACAAATATATCATTGAGATATAACATTGTGTAAGTTTAAGGTGTGCAATGTGTTGATTTGATACACTTGTATACTGTGAAATGATTACTACCATAGCATTAACTAACACCTCCCTCACCTCACATAATTATCATTTCTTTCTTGTAAGAGCATTTAAGATCTCCTCTCGTAGAAACTTTTAGGTATACAATATATTATTGTCAACTCTAGTCACCATCCTTTACATTAGATCCCCAACCTTACTTGTCTTATAATTGGAAGTTCATACCCTTTGACTAACATCTCATTTTCCCCACTAGCCAGCCGCTGATAACTACCATTCAAATTACTTTCTGTTTCTAGGAGTTCAGCTTTTTTTAGTTCTACATATACATGAGATGGTACGGTATTTGTCTTTCTCTGTCTGACTTATTTCACTTAGCATAATGCCTTCAATGTCTATCCATGTTGTTGCAGGTGGCAGGATTATTCTCTTTCTTATGGCTAAACAAATTCCATTAAAGACACACACACACACACACACACACACACACTGTATTTTCTTTATTGGTTCATCTGTTGATGGACACTTAGGTTGTTTCTATATCTTGGCTACCATGAATAATGCTGCCGTGAACATGAAGGTGCAGATACCTCTTTGAGATCCAGTTTTTTAAATTTCTTTTGGATATATACCCAGAAGTGAGATTGCTAGATAAATGGTAATTCTATTTTTAATTCTTTGAAAAACTTCCATACTGTTTTCCATGATGTCTGCACCAGTTTACAAACCACCAACACTGTACAAGGGTTCCCTTTTTCCCCAATTGCTGTCAATGCTTGTTAGCTCTTGTCTTTTCTTTTCTTTTTTTTTTTTTTAATGTTTTATTTATTTCTAGGAGAGAGAGAGAGACAGCATGAGCAGGGGAGGTCAGAGAGAGAGGGAGTCACAGACGGAAACAGGCTCCAGGCTCTGAACTGGCAGTCAGCACAGAGCCCGACGCGGGGCTCGAACCCACGAACCACGAGATCATGACCTAAGCGAAAGTCGGACGCTTAACCGACTAAGCCACCCAGGCGCCCCAGCTCTGGTCTTTTCTATGATAGTCATTCAGACAGGTATGAAGTGATATCTCATTATATTTTCTTCTGCATTTCCCTGCTGATTAGTGATGTTGAGCATCTTTTCATGTCTATTGGCCATGCTTTCTTTGGAAAAATGTCTATTCAGGTCCTCTGTCCATTTTTTTTAATGATTTTTTTTTTTTTTGCTTGATTTGATTGTTGTAGGAGTTCTTTAGATATTTTGGATATTAGCCACTTATCAGATGCACAATTTGCAAGTATTTTCTCCTATTCCATATATTGCCTTCTGATATTGTTGATGGTTTTCTTTGCCATAAAGAAGTTTTAGTTTGATGTAGTTCCACTTACTAATTTCTGCTTTTGTTGCTTGTGGTTTGGTGTCATATCCTACAAGTCATTGCCAAGACCACTGTCAAGGAACTTCCCCCTCTGCTTACTTTGAGGAATTTTATGGTTTAAGGTCTTATGTTTAAGCCTTTAATCCATTTCAAGTAATTTTTGTGAGTGATATATGCTAGGAGTCTAATTTCATTCTTATGCATGTGGTTATCCAGTTTTCCTAATGTCATTTAGTGAAGAGACTGTCTTTTACTCAATGAGTATTTGTGGCTCCATTGTCAAATATTAGTTGATTGTATATGCAAGGGTTTATTTCTGGGCTCTCTTTTGTATTATATTGGTCGATGTGTCTGTTTTTATGCCTGCATCATACTGTTTTGATTACTATAGCTTTGGAATATAGTTTGAAATCAGAAGGTGTGATGTCCCCAGCTTTGTTCTTTCTCAGGATTGTTTTGGCTATTCAGGGTCTTTTGTGGTTCTCTAAAATTTTAGGATTGTTTTTTCTATTTTGAAAAATATCCTGGAATTTTGAATAGGGATTGCATTGACTCTATGAATAGTTTGGGGTAGGATGGGCATTTTAATAGTATTAATTCTTCTGATACATGAACATGACAATCTTTCCATTTATTTGTGTCTTCTTAAATTCTTTTATAAAGTCTTAACAGTTTTCAGTGTATAGATTTTTCACCTCATTGGTTAAATTTATTCCTAAATAGTTTATTATTTTCGATGCTGTTGTGAATAGAATGGTTATCTTGATTTCTTTTTCAGATATTTTGTAGCTATTATAGAGAAGTGCACCTGTTTTCTGTATGTTGGTTCTATATCCTGTAATTTTACTGAATTTGTTGATTAATTCTAATAGTTTTTTGGCAAAGCCTTTAGGATTTTTTTGTGTACAAAATTCATCTACAGAAAAAGACAGTTTTACTTTTTCCTTTCTGGTTTGGATACCTTTTATTTCTTTTTCTTGCCTGATTTCTCTGGGTAGGACTTCCAGTACTATATTGAATAGAGTGGTGAAAACAGACACCTTTTACTTCTTCCTATTCTTAGAGGAAAAGCTTTCAGTCTTTTATTGTTGAGTATGATGTTAACTGTGGGCTTGCCATATATGGCCTTTATTATGTTGAATTATATTCCTTCTATACTCAATTTGTTGAGACTTTTTATCATGAAAGGTATATTTTTTTCAAGTAGTATTTTTTGCATCTATTGAAATAACCTATGATTTTTCCTTTCATTCTGTTAATTTTGGGGTATTGCATTGACCTTTGTGTGTTGAACCATCCTTGCCTTCTTGGATAATTTCCTTTGATCATGGCACAGGTTCCTTTTAATGTGTTGAATACAGTTGGCTAGTATTTTGTTGAGAATTTTTGCTTCTGTATCCATCAGTGATATTGGCCTGTAGTTTTATTTTCTTGTACTGTTCTTATTTGGCATTTATCTCAGGGTAATGCTGGCCTTTAAAATGAATTTGGAAATGTCCCCTTCCCTTCAGTTTTTGAAATTGTTTGAGAAGAAATGATATTAATTCTTTTTAAAATATTTGGTAGAATACACCAGTGAATACATCTGGCCCTGGGTTTTTCTTTTTGGGGGGTTTTTGATTACTTATTCAGTCTCCTTCATTGTTACTGGTCTGTTCAGGTTTTCTACTTTTTCATGATTCAGTCTTGGTAGGTTGCATGTTTCTAGGAATTTATACTTTTTTTTTCTAGGTTATCCAATTTGTTGGCATATAATTGTTCATAGTAATCTCTTATGATCCTTTGTATTTATGTGGTAGCAATTGTAATGTCTCTTCTTTTATTTTGGATTTTATTTATTCATGTCTTCTC
Organism: Proteles cristata cristata; assembly: GCA_017311185.1. Lineage (NCBI taxonomy): Eukaryota > Metazoa > Chordata > Mammalia > Carnivora > Hyaenidae > Proteles > Proteles cristata. The sequence goes on along the minus strand of JAESUZ010001350.1, from coordinate 914,992 downwards.
ACTTTCTTAGCTTAGCTAAAGCTTTGTCAATTTTCATCTTTTCAAAATAACTAGCTCTTAGTTATGTTGATCTTTTCTATTGTTTTTTTTTTTTTCTGGTCTCTATTTCATTTCTTTCTGCTTTGAGCTTTGTTCTTCCCTTTCTGCTGCTAACTTTGGGCTTAGTTTGTTCTTTTATTTACTTCACTGAGAGTAATATAGACTGTTATATCTATAAGATGTTTTATATAATTCTCTTGGTAACCACAAAGCAAAAGTGGATCCATAAAGGATAAAGAGAAGGGAATAAAAGGCTACTAGTGTGAAAAACCAATTAAGACAGCAAGAGAAAAAGAAAGGAACAAGAGAGCATCTACATAATAGGCAGAAAAAAATAATATGGTATTCATAAGTCCTTACCTATCAGTAATCACTTTTTGTGTAACTAGATTAAATTCTCTAATCAAAATTTCTCTAAAATTCTCTAATGAAAAATTCTCTATCCAGAGTGCATGGATAGAAAACACACACACACACACACACACACACACACACACACACATGCAACAAAGTGAGATACGACTCTATTCTGCCTACAAGAGACTTCTCTCAGCTTTAAGGGAACACATAGGCTTAAAGTGAAAGGATGGGAAAAGATATTTCATGCAAGTAAAAACAAAGAGAGCAGGAGTAGCTATCCTAACATCAGACACAATAGACTTTAAGCCAAAAATGGTAATAAGAAACAAAGAAGGTCATTATATAATGATTCATCAATAAGCTGTAACAATCATAAATATATATGTGGCCAACAGTAGAGCATCTAAATAAGTAAGTACTAACAGATCAAAAGAGACAAAAAGCCAACTTATACAGTAATAGTAGGGAACCATCTGCCACTTTCAATGATGGGTAGATCATCCAGACAGAAAATCAACAAGGAGACTTTGTGCTTGAACTGCTCCTTAAAGCAAATGGACCTAAACAGACACAGACAGAACATTTCTCTCAGTAGCAGGAGAATGCACATTTTCCAGAGGCACACACAAATATTCTCTAGGAGAGGTCATATGGTAGGTGATCAGATAAGTCTTAGCAAATTTAAGAAGACTAAATTCATACCAAGTATCTTTCCTGACCACAGCAGTATGAAACTAGAGATCCATAACATAAGGAAGGCTGGAAAATTGACAAATATGTGGAAATTAAACAACAACCAGTGAGTCAAAGAACAAATCAAAAGGGAAATAAAAAAAATCTTGAAACAAACAAAAATAAAGGTGCAACATATCAGAATGTATGGGGTGGAACAGAAGCAGCTCTGGGAGGGAAGTTTACAGTGATAAATGCCATTATTAGGGAAAATGGAAAGATCTCAAGTAAAATGTCCTAGTGTTTTACTAACACTTGGGCTTTTTGAAAAGTCACTCCAAGAACATTTCTTCCTTAAGTTGCTTCCTGAAATAATGATGATGATCATTGTGTTGTTCAAAGAGCAAACCATGAAGTTCTTAAGTACCAGTATTTATCATTTGTGATCACTAAATCACTGGTATCAAAGTTACCAGGAATGGATATTAAAAAATATGGATTTCTGGGTCCCAGGAAAGAGCAATTGAATCAGAATCTGAAGGGGGAATCTCAGGAATCTAGTTTATGTAGGCTCCTCAGTCATTCCTAGGGATCCTAAATTTTGAGAAACAAGTTTTAGAGTTTTGTACCGGAGAAAACAGTGTTTCTCTACATCTAAGTGGTTGTGATTATCATATATGATTTTGAACTCTGTGGCTGGCTTATTGTTCAAGTGTCTCTCTTCCTTTCTTACTTAGCTCTAACCCTTTTATCCTTGTTTTAATTAAGTGTGTAGGTAAGCCACCTCACATGTTTTCAGAAGTTGACAAGGTATGAACAAATAAAGAATAAAGTTAAAGTATTATAAAATAATAGTCTCCCCATGCTGCTGACTCATGCACATTTATTTCAGACCATGCAGTTTTTTTTGAACGTGAAAAATTTTCCTTTTTGATAAAGTTGTTTTAAAACTTACACCTTTGACTTAAAAGCTCAGTTTCTGACTCATCCATTTACACACCACAGTTTGACTCCAGGCCTACATTCTCAGCATCTACAAGCAATTGCACTTATATTTAAAAATGTGTCTCATTTCCCCCCTTGGGGTCTGCAGCGGACCAGCTATGAATGAGTATAATCAGAAGGGTCATGGGGGAAGGGTTCCCAGAGATACTCTGTGTTGCCAGCAAAGGTCAGGCACCCTGGCTTGCTATACACCAAACATGTTTCCCAGGGACTCTTGAAAAGTAAAGAATGCAGTGAAGATACTCATCTGTCCTCAATGTCAGACAAATTTAGTGTAAGTCCTGGCTTTGTCACTTACTGCTGTGTAACTAACTATGGACATGATTCTTAATCTCATAAGCTTTGGCTTCAGAGATTTCAGTGGAACAAATAGATTGGATAAAACAGGGGAAGATGGGGGATGAAGCCAAGATGATGCTGAGCCTGATGTTTGGAGGTCAGAAAAAGGGTTTATTCCCATGAGCACTCTCTGGGAGCCTTAGTATGTTTTGGGGCTGACCACAACAAATTAATTAGGCAGATGCCAGTTTTAGCATCCTAAGTACCCTTTTCAAATTGGGATCCTCCTTCCCTTTATAGGTGCCCACTGACCTGTTTTAGTAAGGATACGCAAATGCTGTGGTCAGCAGACTACCGCCAGTGGGCCATATCTAGCCAACACCCTCTGCTTTTGTGAATAAAATGTGATTGGAGCACAGTCACATCTATCCATTCCTTGATTCATTCTCTGTCCGTGGCTGCTTTCAAGCTTCAACAGCAGAGTTAAAGAGCAGCGACAGAGACATAGTAGCCTACAGAGCCTGAAATACTTGCTAACAGGTCCTTTACAGCAAATGTTTGCTGACCCTTGCTCCAAGACAAAGTTTTCTTGCCCCACCTGTCTCTTCTCTCAGGGCTTTTGGAGGACACGGGCTGATCTGAGACATTCTCTTGATGGAGTCGGTCCTGGTGTCAGCCCTTGTCTATGGTATTCTCTTTTTAACATCAGGCTTTGAAAGCCTTGTCCTAAGAATGAAGCAGGTTAGAAACTGAAGGCAGAGTCAATGGGGTGCATTTTGGATTGTGGAAATTTCATCTTCACTCAAGTTATACTACATTGACAAGATACCTACAGAGATTGAACATATTTTTGCAATTGGTAGAACTGAGAAGAGCATTTGCTCACAGATCTCCTTCCTGCTCACTAGGATGAGCATTCCCAAATTAGATGGGAGGCAAAGATAGAGGCAAGAATGGGGAACAAGAGGGAAGTTTGGGGGCTACTTCTTAACCCCTTCAGGCCTGTTGCATATCTCCTCATTGCTCAGAGGACTTGCTCATCTTGGAGGAAGAAGCAAATCCTTAAGGCAAATGGAAATTGAGTGATGAAGCCTCGGTTCTGCTGCTTCTTAGACCAGATACTAACTACGTCTTTTGGGCTGCCTTAGACAACCCCCATCTCCTCCTTCCAGATTATTATAGAGACCCAGTGTTAGAAAACGTTGGTGTTGAGTTCTGAAGTTAACGCCCTACTCTTGATCCCAGCCTCCTCTGCCTGGACAGAAGGATACATTCCAACCCTTCCTACCCCCTTCCCCCCCCCCCCAGCTTAGTTAGTATTCTCTGCCCCTTAGCCTGATTTTCATGCTTCCCCTTTTGGGGGATGTGCTATTCCTTCTGCTCCTGCTTCCCTTCATCTCCCTTCATCTTTAGTGGACAAACCCCCATTCTTACTTTGAATCCCAGATCTAGTGTCTCCTCTGCTGTGAATCTTTCCCTGGCTCTACCAGATGGACTGTCTTCTCTCTGCGACCCCAGAATATTTTCCTACTCTGTTGTAGCCTCATTCAGATGGTGTATTTGCATTTTTATCTCTTGCTCCCTCAGATAGTGGGCGAGGACTACATCTTTTTCATTTTTGTATCCCACTTCCTAGCACAGTATCTGGCACATAAGAGAGCACCAGTAAATGCAAAGCAGTAAAGCCCCAAGGTTATAAGCAGGAATTAGAATCTCTGAGACCCTGAGCAAATTAGTTAGCATGTTTAAATGGCCATAGGATTGTTGTGAGGACTAGAGGGATTGATTCGGTAAGATGCTTAGCACAGTGCCTGGTACACAGTGAAATTTCAGTAAGTGTCAGCTGCTGTTACTAATAACACCTTCCAGTTCTTTAATTATTCAATGTAATAAACAGCAGTACTGATGATAACAACGTGATAACTGAATAACTTGATGGATGAATGCTTATTTTTTTTCTCTTTGATTCCCTTGATGGGGTCGTTGACAAAGACCAGTGTGCTACCTATATGGAAAAGCCGTTTTTGGTAGTGAGGGGCCTTGTTTGTTGCAAAGCTTCTCCTTTTCTGGAAAGGCTTCTCCCCACTTGGGCAAAGTTTGGAGTCTCTGAACTTTCCTTTCTTCAATCAGGTCAAGCAATCCTGTGCAGGGGGGAAACCAACACCAAGGGCCAAGGAATGGGCTTCAACACCCCAACTCATTAATATCATCAGCATCCTAACAAATGGGAGGCCGGAGAGCCAGACCGAGCAGCCACTTGGTCACATGGCGGGGGTCTGCCCCGGGGCCCTGCGCACATTGAGCGGACGGGCACAAGTGCCATCCATATTTCTTTGCACAGCCCCGGCCCCCACCTCCCATGTCAGCATGCTGAGCAGGCTTGGCTGAGGTTCTCGTACTTCACAGAGAAGATTTATTCCTCAAGACTGACCTACATGGACGTATGTATCTAAATTCACAAAAGCTTGAGTTTGATGGCAAGCAACAAAAGGTCAGAGGAAAAGCAGGCAAGGCGTTTAAATCAAAATGATGAAACTGGGTAATTTCATTAGCAACAGTTGTATTTACTGGAAGTCACAGATGGTGCAGTTTAGCTCATAGCCAAGTTTTTAGGACAAAATAAGAATGAAGAAAGAAATATTTCAAGGGAGAGGTGGTTAAAAATTAAATAGGCACCAGATGGCTCAAGATTGTCCTTCCTATAAATTTGGTGAACGAAGGCATGCTGAATCCAAAGCCTTTCTGAATGGGATTAGAGCTTGAAAAGGGACCTTAAGAATATATAAATAAGGCCTTAAAAAAGAGGGAGATATCAAGTGTGAAATTTATTGAGTGGAGGTGACAGTTAATGACATAAACCATTTTATACTTCGTTTATTTATTGGGCTTTTATTGAGAACCTACTGTATGCCACGTCTTATTTTCAATGTCCAGCAATGATAGGAAGGAAGGTTATAATTTCCTGGATTGTCAGAAAGCCCCTTTCTTAGGCTAAGTAAGAGAGGGCAAACATGGCTCTGAAATGCATTTGGCTCTGGGGACACACTTATTTCTCTTCTGGTGATTTCAGTGAGAAATACTTCACTGACTTCCCACTTTCAGAGACTAAACTCTTTACTCTGTACAGGCTCCCCTCAGGAGCCTCTTGATATCTCTGGACTTGGAGTTCTCCATGATGCTCTGCATCAGACTTTCTGAGGGATCTGCATTTCACCAAGCAACCCAGCTGATACTGTTGTATGTTAAGGATTGAGAACTACTATTCTCGACTCTTCTCTTACCTGTTCTCATCATATCTTCTTTCCCTGTACTGGAAGCTAGTTGCCACTCCTCGAACTCCCTGTGCCTCATGCCCCTACAACTTTGCTCATGATATTCCCAGAGGTACTTTGCCATTTTGTCCTCACATTCAGCCCTGTCAAATCTCAGTTTAAGAGCACACCTTCTCTGGAATCACCTTTCTTCCTACCAAAGGGCAGACCACGTAAAGCCACTATAATAAGAACTTTGGTGCTCTGGGTGGAATGGGGCCTTTCCAGTTTTGAGTAGAGGAGAAACAAGATATGACGTGTTGTAGCAGGCTCATTCTGAGTGTCAGTTATTCATAATGAGTAAGTGGCTTTTATTGGACTAACCCTCCTGCTGATATAAACTATAGGCAATGTATGGAACAATTGTTTAATGGCACTAGAAAGAAAGATATAGTAAGCCAAAGCTGAAAGGGACTTAACATTTGAAATAAGGGAAGAATTTTGAGTGAGGTCCTTAAGGCTTTTCTTTTGAGGGCACTTGCTGACCTATACAAGGTGTAGTGGGAGAGCTCAAGCTGAAAGCCCAACTGTTGCTGACTATCAGGGCTGCCAGAACAACTGGTAATAGAGGCAGGAATATTGGGACAGGGTGACCGTCAAAAGCTGCATACAGGCTTCCTTCATTTCCTTGGCTGCTCTCTGAGTTGTGCATGTGGAGGTGAGAGAGATTCCAGGAGCCCAGAGGAAAGGAGCTCAGCAGAGATTTCTCCCTTTGTAGGGAGACAGTTTGGAATTGAATCCTGCCAAGACATGGACAGGCTGAGTAAACACCCTGGGCTTGCCATTACAACCCCAGGAAGACCCCATGTTATAGTAAAAGACCGCATTTTAGAACTGAGGCACTGATACAGAGCTACCCTGACAAAGCCTAAAACCAAGCTTCCACTAGTTCAAGGTGATCCCCTGGTAATTTAAATGTCTGCAGAGACAAAACTCCTCACTCTTCAGAGGAAGCTCTGTGATATATCATTCACCATGTCTGTATACTTTTAATGATAGAATTCCCCAGGTAGAAGAGGCTGGGAATATATGCATTTTAAGATTTTATATTTTTGCCTGTTTGATTTCTATCCATTGGAAAAGAATCTCTATCCTTAAGTTATTTCAAATTAAGTAATACCCTACTATAAATGCTTTTGATTGTCAGGGTCCCAAGATACCTACTGATGTTTCCAGTGTTACTGTCTGGTGTAGTTGGAAGCTGCCTACTTATCTTTGGGTCACTGAGCACATTTTTTCCACAGCTCTAGCTGTTTCCCTTTATGCTCTCTGATGCTACTCTGTCTTAATTCTTGCTGACTTCATTAGAAACATATGTGATATTTCCAATATTTTGGCCTCCCAATTAATTCCTTGAGCTCTTCTTGCTTATGATTCTGTTTTTATGAATTTAGCCACTCAATTTCAAGGTGAAACCCGAAACCTTGTCATTCCTAGTAACTGCAGTGCCTCTAAGCAACTTCAGTTCCAAACATCTACCTCTCTGCCCATTACCTTCTCTTTAGCTTAGGTCCTTTCCTGGGCCAACTCCAATGGCCCTTCACCTATTAGCCATTTATCCACCTGTATTATATCTCTCTCAATTTCCAGAAGCCTTTTTCTCTTCCATCCTTGCCATTTCCATTCCTATGCATACCCCCATCTCCCTTGCCCCTCTCTACTTCTACATTCTGGATTGATTAACCACAAACCTGATTAAATCCAGCTATTTGTTCCCTATAGTCCTGTGCCTTCGCACCTGCTAGAGAAACATAAAGCCGAGGTGAAAGGGCTTCAGCAGAGCTCTCCAGGCTGTTTTTTCTCCTCTCCTCTGAGATGGTTTTTTCACTTTCTCTTTTCTCCACAAAGCTCTCACATCTCTTTCTCATTATTCCATCATATTTTGTCTCCTATTGATTGAGAAAAAAAATTAAAGAAGGAAGGAATCAGCAAAGAACCTCGACTGACTCACATCAGAACATCTCTCTACCCCCCACCCCCACCCCATCCCGGCCCTTTCCATCCTGTGCTATTTCCTCTGCCTGCTGCTATGGATGAAAACTCCTCCACTCAGGCATTACCTCTCAAGGGTATTGCTCCAGCATGTCTCTCTTTTCCTTCTTAGAACATCAACTGTTTCTCTCTCCTCTGGATCATTCCCAACAGCATAAGACCTATCTTAAAAATTAAAACTCTTTGACGCTACTTTTCCCTTTAACTACTGCCCTGTAACTCCTCATTACAGCCACTCTCCTCAAAAGTGCTGTCTCTTGTTGCTGCCCAGTGTAACTCTTGAACTCTTTTATCTTTGCGGTATCTCAGGATCATATATGAGGTGGCTCAGTAGAGTGGTATATTGTCTTTTTATTTTTTTCTTTAAGCAACATTGTATTTCAGTGGAGTTATGGGTAATCATGATTTTCTTCTTTTTACTTATTTGTTCTTTCTAAATTTTCTATGATGAATATGCAATACTTTGGTTAAAGTGGGAAACAATAAAATTATATAAAAAGAAACACCATATTTTATGAATAATTTACAATCAATTTTTATAGCAAAAATTGGCAGTGGGTTGGAGTGGAATGGGCATTGGGACTGGGGCCAGTTCTACTCTTGACTTGCTCTTGAGAAGCCACTTAAATTCTCTGAATTTGAGATTCCTCAGCTGTGAAGGGAAGGAACTGCCATTTTCTCAGCCTTCCTTTCAACAGTGCCGTGAGGAACTAAAAAGAAAATAGATGTGAATAGGTTTTGGGGGGCTATACAAATTTAAGCCCTTATTCTCCTTTATCCAGACATTTTCTGTGAGTTATACGGACAACATCTTCCTTGGACTAATGAGAAATTGGGGGGTAATGAATGGAGTGGGCTTAAAGCCACACCAAAGGTGAGCACTAACAAGATCAAGTTTTGATGCTTGTTGGCCAGATTTTCCCCCTGCATGTATCCCATTTCCAAAATACCCAGCAAGATGGAGTCATCTCTATCCATCAGAGATGGCAGTAAGGGCTGACTGACAAGAAGGGGCGCTGTGAAGGCGTCTTCGACCACCAGGTTCTGTGGAGATATTTTGACTGGATGCATTTGAGTTTTTCACATCTGTTACAGAGGATACTCCTTAAGCCATGTGGGACCTTCACACATATTGGTCTGAAAGTTTCATTGCATGCCAATATGATCTGGAATCCACAAAACCAAGGCCTGCTTGCGTGTAGGCATTCTGACTCATTTGTGTGCAGAATGTTAAGCGTTTGTGTCAGCTGTTTAACTTCTACTGTTTTCTCTCTTTTCTTCACCTGATTTGGTTTGGAGCTCCAGCAAGTAGGGTAGGGAAACCTCACTGATAGCTCAGAGGGAATAGATTTGCCACATCCCCAGGTATGATCTATCCTTGATGTTAATCACCTGCTGGATGAAGAAGTACTTCCCTTCCTTTTTACTTGTTCTTAAATTGATCTCCTAGTCCAAGATTTGATGAAAGAACCCCGATTTTCACTGGGTCAAGTAACTGGTAAGGCATTGAACTGACAAACGAATTCCTTTACTGCCCAGCCCTCTGTGTTTTGAGCCAGACGTTCCCAGAAGGATGTTTCTCTCTGCTTTCCACCAATCGCCTTCCCCATCCTTCACAGACAAGAAAGTAGCATTTCCTGAATGTTTACTCTGTGCCAGTGATATTCATGTACTTTGCTCCATTTAGTTATCAGGACATACTTTTAAGGTACATATTAACCCAGTTAGTGGAAATTCTTTGACCCACCTGTATAGAGATATATAGATGGACTGAAGCTCAGAAAACAAAGAAGCCATGAGGCTGTAGTTTGAAGTGAACTCTCTGTAATTCTAAAGAAGAACTCTTTCTGCCACCCAAGTGTTTTTTCCAAGGCTTTTCCTTTTTAAAGTTTTCCTTGACGACATCTCCTTCTTTATCTACCATAATGAAAGGAACGATTTGATCCCATGCTTCCCCAGTCTTCAACTTTCTGTACAGAAGAACACATATTTTTAATTTTGTCCTTGAGTGTGCTGGGATGCTGACCAAATCCATCCAGACAGGGACACTTGGAGCTGCTTCACACTCAAAAGAGGAGTTTCCTCAGGGAGGAAAAGGGCTCCACCCAAAAGGCTTAGAAATGACATGTTGCTTTTCTTGATAATTGGATTGTTAGAGTTTTCAGGGAAAGAGTCTGAATCCAAAGAAGCACAATCTAAATGTAAATGAATGTTTACATGGGTGTTTGGAGGGACTCTAGGGTTGGAATACTGATGTGGTGGTGCTTCGTAATGTGCAGGGAGCTGATTTTGCAAGCCAGGGGTGGGAAATTGCCCCTCCTCCTTCCGCTTCCATCTCGATAGAGAGAAATGGATCTGCTCTGGCTTAAGGGCCTCACTGAGACTGTTTAAGCCTTGTTGTCAATCAGTTGATGAAAACACAGTAATGAAAAAGCACTTGTGGAGCCATAAAAGGAGCTACAGAAATGGCCCCAGCCTCCCAGTAGTTACAGTCCAACCACATTGCCCTTAGGGAGTCTGTCTTGTCATCCAGTGTGACCACCTTCTTTGTCCCTGACCTCCTTGATGCACTTCACACCATGGATGGCTACTCTTCCTCATCCGGTCAGATATCGGGGAGCCCAGGACTCAAGACTTGAGCTCTTGCTCTTGGCTTTACTTTCTCTCCGCACAACAGCTCATCTGCCCTCTTGGACCTGATGGCCTCCCCTCTACTGGTCATTCTTCCCAAAGCTTGGACTCATGGGTACAACATCCTCCCATCCAAGTACTAAGATCCTCTTCTCAAGAACAATCCTGTCTCCTTGCAGCTAGACAGCATAATAAATACTACTGTAGTAGATGCCCAGAAACTGTTTTGTAATTCTTACACACAATATCAAGCACAACATTCAACTTTCAACAAATATATAATGGATGTGGATGTAATGCCTACTTTTAAGATTAATATAATAAAACAGATAGCATGTGGAATCACACGATCCTTCCTCTACCCTCCCCTCTACCAGGCTGCAGGCTATATGAAGATAACAGACGATTTTCTCTTAGCTGGGGAGTAAGTGTATGATTAAGAATATTGTTTGTTCTCTTGGTTCAGTTAATTAACACACACACACACACACACACACACACACACACACACACACTAGCTAGGTCTTTAAAGTATGGGTGGAACAGTGTCAGCAGATTTACCGAAGACATTTGTCACTTGTAGACTAGAGGAATTAGGACCAGGCACAGTTTGATTAACTGAGATCCAACTGGAAAATTTATAGTAGAATATATGGTCTTGAATGATGCATGCAAATTTCCAAGATCTCATTTGCTTATCCATCTTTATGATGGAAAATATGGTATTTTCCAAACAGACATGTGGTGATGACGAAGAGAGAAAATGTATGTCAAAATATTTTGGCATCTAAAAGGACCATAAAATGTTACAGTTTATTAAGGACTCCTCAGGTAAGTGAATTGGGCACCAATCAACAGGGCTGATCTTGGAAAGTAAACCAGCCACCAGCAAAGCTTTCTCTTTGTCCAGCCCTGGCTGGTCCTTTTGGAGAGACCAGAGCCCTAGAAGCCAGTATACACCACCCTCTTTCTTCTCTATTCTGGTGCTCTTTTTACTGTGTTTGCTTTTCTTCCTGCACCTGCCATAGGCTGCTGTTGCCTGGTGCCCACTTCATGGGGAGCACCCAGGATGATGTCACCCTTTCTCCTGCGCAAGCACTAACCCCCTCGAGATAAAAAAAAAGTATGGCTATGAGCCCTTCAGCAGCAGCAACAGGTCACTAGAGAGGTGCTGGCAGTACTGGGAAGGTGGCAGAATCCCAGTGGCAGAGCATGGCCCAGCATGGGGGTAGGTAGAAGGCAGGTATACTAAGGGTTCTCTTCCACATAAGCATACCAAGGTAGAAAGGTGTGTGTGTGTGTGTGTGTGTGTCTGGGGTACAGGGTGGGCAATACTCAAAAACCATGCTATCATGATAGAACAAATGAAACCAGCTGAAGTTTTGATGGGACCTGGGTTTCCAAAGCCTTTTCCCTTCCATTGGATCACATAGTCCTGACAGTATTTGGGACCGTTACTCCTGTTTGTCCACAGGAGAAGCGGAGGCTCACTGTGACTTGCCCATGCTGCCATACTATTGGCTGGAAAGGTGTGAGCCCAAAAGAGCTTTCTGCCCCAAGTGCTTTTATTCCTTTGCTGTCTTTGGCAGATGAACATGGATGTAGTGCTAGTTTTTGTAGCAAACTACATTTGGTGGGAATGTATGAAGAAAACTTAAAAAGTTAACATTTCTTTCTTTTTTTTTTTTTTACAAATAGTTTATTGTCAAATTAGTTTCCACATAACACCCAGTGCTCATCCCCACAAGTGTCCTCCTCCATGCCCATCCCTCCTACCGCCCACATCCATCAGTCCTCAGTTTTTGTCAGCATTCAAGAGTCTCTCATGGTTTGCCTCTCTCCCTTTCCCCCACCATTCCCCTCTTCTTCTCCCCCTTGTTCCTCAGTTAAGTTCCTCCTAATTCTCCTATACGTGCAAAACATTTCTGACATAAAAGTCCCAAGTGCTTACTGTAGGAAAAAAAAAAAAAAACACAGACAAGTCTAAAGGCAAATTGCAAATGAACCAGGTTCTTGCCACTCAGAGACAAACTCTATTAGTTATTTACTGCATTTGTCTTTCTGCTGTGATTATCTTATGTATAGTGGAGATTTGCAATTGGTGTGTAATTATATATATCCTACTTTCCACTTAACATTGTATCACAGGAATTTCCCCCTATTATTGAAAACCCTTATTTACTAATTTTTGTTGGCTTCATAATATTCCTTTATATACCCATGCCCTAACTGACATAAGTATTCTCTATTCACTGGTCCCTTAGTTTACGGAGGGATTTCTAATAGATACCAATGCAGCATCCCAAGCAGCACCATGTTTCAGAAGTTGGACTTCAGAGATTCTCAGGCATTTGGGTGGAAACAGTTTGTCTCTAAATAAACCAACCACTTATTCATTTAAAACACAATAAATACATCATCCAACGAGAATATTAGTTCTCTGCTGAGCGGAGGGACGTGACGTGAGAAGTTCCTACTCTTGAAGACCTTGCAGTATTACATGGCTTAGAGAACTAAAGCACATGAAACAGGTGCTCGTTACCAGCCATGATACTCACTGCCAGACCACCCAAGGAATAGGTTTGCAGGGAGAGAGCCATGGCTATCAAAATAGATGGCTTTCCTACCCTCTCTTACACTTTCCTTCATAAACAGGTCTTGGCCACACAGGTTTGCTCCCCAAAAGTGAATTATATGCTCACTGATTAATTTGGTAGACAGGGCCTGGAAACTTCTGTGAAGTGTGTGTTTCTATGCTGAAAAGCCCAGGTACAGACATCACCTGCAACTAATATATACTGAGTGTTTTCTTTGTCTCAAGCACTATATAGTGCTACAGAAGAACCTCTTTACCTCCTTATTCACGAAGGCAGTGTAGCATAGGGGCCAGAGACCTAACAGCTAAGGTTAGGCTTAAGGTTTTGACTCTAGACAAAATATTAAACTCTTTGTGTTTCTGTTTCCTTAACTGTAGAATGGAGGTATAAAAATGTCTACCTAATAGGATTTTGGAAAGAATTAGCTAAGTTGAGAGAGGGAAAGCATTTAGTCTAGTGACTGATACGTAGTAAGTATAACAAAGGTGAACTCTTAACTACTTAAACCTCCCAAAAAACTTCCTCCCTGGTAGGTCCTATTTTTATTTTTTTCATTTCACAGAGGCTGAAACCAAGGCACAGAGAGGTGAGGTACTTTGCCCAGGGTCACACAGACAGAAAAGGAATCCCAGCAACTGGACTTCAGAGATCACACTACCATGCTGTAATACCCTGAAGTAATTTTCCATAAGGAAAGGAGAGCCCTGTAGATAGAGCAGAACAGGGCGCACTAACTTTTTGCCTGTGGTCAGGGTTTCAGAGATGAAAGCAGAGCCTGAAAAATGAAGAGAAGACTACAGATGTTTGCTTGCTAGGGTCCCAGAAAGTATTAAAAGTAATCCTTATGGCTGCCAGAATTCAAGGAAGTTGACTGTTCTTAGAAGGGGAGAAGGTTGGGAAACTTAAAATATTTCTGGTTACAAGGTAGCCCACAAGATGCTGGCTCCTGTGCCGATGATGCAGAAGGTGCAGATGATTCAAATTTGGCAAAAGCAGACACTGTTCCTGCACTGGTGTCCTGGTGCGGGCTGAGGGGGGATACACGCCTGGGTGGACGGATTCAGAGGGAACTTGATTTTGTTTCAGTCTTTTGCTTGCGTGCTCTAGCTCTCTTGCTCTCTCTCTCTTTTAATCTCTAAGTTGAAGGCTCAATATACCCTCCTTGGTTTCAGTCTCCTCTTTTCCTCTTCCCTAATAGAAATATGGTATGCTATTTATCTGTTTACTTTCATAGTACCAAAATGATACCATACCAACCTGAGGGTTCTCAGCTTGCTATTTTCACTCATTTTGTGTTGCTGCAATCTGTCTATACAGATCTCTCTAGTGTATTCAGTTTCACTGCTGCATAGTAGATCATCCCGTGACTTCTTTATAATGTGTCCATTTCCTTATAATTGGACATTTCCATTTTATGCCTATTGGCCATTTCAAATAATATTGCAGGGAGCATTTTTGTGCCATTCTTGTAAAAATGAGTGAGGATTTTTGGTTTGGGTATCAAGCTCTCATAAAATGAATAGCATAATTTTTCATTTCCCCCCCAATTGCCTGAAACTGTTTGGATACTATAAGGATTATTTGTGACATTGTGTTTTTGTTTTTGAGGTTTTGATAAAACTCACTTGTAAACTGTTTAGATGGGTTTTCTTTTGGAGAAATGATAATATTGGAAGATATTTGATGAGAAATGGAATTGCTGAACTAGAAGATAGACATGTTTTTAACCGCGAAATTGCTTTCCTAAGTGATTGTACCAGTTTATCTGTCTACCAGAATTGTATGAGAGTTATTGTTTTCATATGCGCTCCAACGTTTGGCATTATTTAACTTACGTGTTGATACGTGGTGGTTTTACATTTGCATCGAATTAATTATTAGGGACATTATGTTTCCTTCATTTATGAATTGTTTCTCCATGTATTTGACTTTCTAGTGGTGTCTTAGTCTTTTTCTAAAGATTTTAGGAATTCTTTATGTGACCTGCATTCAATTGCATATAGACAGCTTTACTCTGAGTTCATAAATATATTCTTCTATATTTTATTATAATAATTTATAAAATTTTTTACATATAGGCATTTATCTGAGTTTATTTTTGTGTACATCATGAGCCAGGAATTCAGTTTTATTTTTGCCATGTGAAAAACCTATTGAGGCGCCCCTGGGTGGCTCAGTTGGTTAATTCGGCTCAGGTCATGATCTTGTAGTTCGTGGATTTGAGCCCCACATAGGGCTCTGTGCTGATAGCTCAGAGTCTGGAGCCTGCTTGGATTCTGTGTCTCCTTCTCCCACTCTGCCCGTCCCCAACTTGCACTCTGTCTCTCTGTCTTTGTCAAAAATAAACACAAAAACAATTAGTGAGTAGCAGTAAATCAGCTTATTTAATGTTTATTGGTTTAGTCAGGTGTTCTAATTTGTGTGTGTGTGTGTGTCAAAACACACATATTTATATGTGTAACCACACCTGTATCTGTCTATATATTTCAGTCTATCAAAAATTTTCCATGTCATGTAATTTTTTGAATTCATAGGAATTCTGTTTTTCATAGGATATTCTTATGTAGTATCACATGCAGTTCATTACTTTTTCTTTCTTTTGTCATTGGGCAGACTTGCTTAAGTTTTACTTTCCTACTAGCCATTGAAAAACCAGCTTTTAGTTTTATAGATCATTAATATATTTCTCTATGAATTTTGCCTCTTATCTATTAAAAGTTATTCCATTCTGTTTTCTTTGGTTTAATCTGTTTTTCTTTTTCCTGCTTCTTGAATTGAATGTTTAACTCATTTATTTTCAATATTTAATACATGAATTTAAGACTATAAATTTCCTTATAATTCTCTGCTTTCACTGACTCCCATAAATTTGATACATAGTGCTGTCATTGTTATTCCGTTCCAAATATTTCATAACCTCTATTATGAGTTTTTTTCTTTAACTCATTGGTTACCTGGAAGTGATTTTTACTTTCCAAATTTATGCTTCTTTTCTTTTTCTGTGTTATTATTATTCTAATAACTTTGTAGTCATAATGTGAATTATGATAAAGATACAACCTTTGTGACCTAGGTTATCAACTTATGACTATTCCATGTGTGTGAAAAGAAGGCATGTCTTCTGCCTCTTGGGTCACAGGGCACTTATGTATCATTATTAGACCAAGATTGGTATGAGTGCTGTTTATATCTATCTACTTGCTAATTTTTGGTTTTGCTTGATCTCTTACTAAGTGACGTATGAAAAAAACTTCCAGTAGCTGTGCTGATTTGTCAACTTAATCAATGAAATTCTGTCACTTTTTGCTTTATGTCAGAAGATACTGTTGGGGACACACAAATTGATGATGGCTATATACCCTTGGTGGATTGTTTGTGTGTGTGTGTGTGTTTGTGGAAGGTGCAGTTAGTACTCTACATCCTTTGTGTTAGGTTGGGGCCATCTGACTGGTCTTGCACAATGTACTGTGAAAAGTGACTTGTGTAACCCTTGGGAGGCCTTCTTCATTTCTGTCTTTCCACCATGATCATCTTGGAGGCCATATTTCCAGATGACATTGCTGCAGTAGGGAGGCAGGCCCCCTCACCTATAGTAGACTTTCTCACTTAAGCCGTAGAGTTTCAGAGGTTTGTGAGTTATAACAACTAGGGTTAATTATCCTGAAATACACTCTTGTCATTATGCTTTTTCGCCATAAATTCTATTTCCTATCTCATTACTATTTCTAAAAAAATACCTGTGTGTGTACGTGCGTGTGTGTGTGTGTGTGTGTGTTAAAGATTCATTTAAGTAGTGGCTTAATTTCGCTTGTTGTGATTACTGATATCTTGGGTTTTATTTCTACCATTTTATGTTGTGTTTTGTATTTGATAAGCTTTTTATTTGTTTCTCTCTACCTCCCTTCTTGCTTTAGTTTCCTCTATTTTCTTTTTCTTTTTCTCTACTCTTTTTGTTTTTATTTTTTGGTGGTAATTCTAGAAGCTTAATATGCAATCTTTTAAATATATTTTTTATTTCTAAATTTTCATTTCACAATACTTGGAGAAGTATTTCACAAGACTTGGAGAAGGTTGCAATAATCACTATTAGTAATTCCAGCATATCTTTCTTTTTTATTCTCCAGAGAATCACAGTAAAATTATCAAAACTAGGAAATTAACATTGGTACAGTACTAATTACTAATATATAAACCTTATTTCCTTTTTTCCAGTTGTCCCCATAATGTCCTTTCCTAGGACCAGTCCAGGATCACTCACTGCATTTAGTTATCGTATCTCCTTAGTCTCCTCCAATCTAGGACAGTTCCTCACCTTTTCTTTGTCTGTCGTGACTTTGACATCTTGAAGACTAGTAGCCAAATAAGTTGTGTAGAATGATCATCACTTCAGGTTAGTCTGATATTACTTCATAAGTAAATTCAGCTTATGTATTTTTGGCAAGAATACCACAAACATGATGTGCTGTTCATAGCACAATGTGATACCAATTGTTTAATTACTGGTGTTAATGTAATCACTTGGTTATGGTGATGTTTGTCCGGTTGTCCATTACAAGGTTACCATTTTCCTTTCGTAGTTGAGAAATTAATTGTAGGGGAGAAACTTTGAGGCACGCCGACATCCTGATTCTCATCATACACTTACTCAGTTTTAGCATCTGTGATGATTCTTGTCTATCACACTTAGTATTACTGTGTTTGCAAAATGGTGTTTTTTCTAGTTCAATCATTTCTTTTCCATATATTAGTTAAAATATACTATGGAAAGAACTATTCTTTTGCATACTTACTCAATTATTAAGTTCCTATCTTTATATATTCACTCCCCTCCCAATATGGTCATAATACATGACTATCAATATTTATATTATTGCTCAGAACTTCTCAGATTTGCCATTGGGAGTTTCTTCAAGTTGGCTTGTGTGTCCTTTTGACATGCCTCCATTATTTTTTGATCACTTCCTTACTTTCTGGCAGCACAAGATGTTCTAGGCTCACTTTTTCCTATCCCTGCCCCAGCCCTAAAATCTGCCATTTCTCCAAGGATTTCTGGTTCCTTTTGTTGGATGCTTTATTCTGAAATCAAGATCTGGTTGCTAGATGGGCACCTTGTTACTGAGATATCCTCTTAGTAGATCAAACTGGGAAATCATTCCTTATAAATTCAAAGAATCTTCCTCTTTCTTTCCTACAGCTGCATAGTATTCCAGCGTGTGGAATACATCATTCATTTAACTACTCTCCTAGATTGGAGTATTTAGGTTTTTCCCAATCTATTGCAATTACAAACAGTGCTGCAATGAATAATTTCTTGCAGGTGTATTTTTGTGTGGTTGGATGTATATCTTCAGGATGAATTACTAAAAGTGGAAGTGCTGCATCGAAAGGCAGTTTCCATTTTCACAGCAATGTTTGAGAGATTGCCTCCTGTTTCACTATAGGTTTGTCAGTTAAAAAAACCACAGTCTTAAATTTTCACTAATGTGATAGATGAGAAATATTTCATTTTTAAATCGGCATTTATCTAGTTATAAATGAATTCAATATCTTTTTTATGTTTGGAGGCTACATTTCTATCTTTTTCTTTTTGGTAAATTGTCTGTTCATGTCTTTTCCTCATTTTCCTATTGGAATTTTGCTACTGTGTCCAGTTTCTAAGAGTTGTAAATGTGTTTAGTCATATTAGCCCTTTGTGGTACTGGCTGTAAGTAGTAGTAGTTTGTCCATTGTCTTTTTGACTTTATGTTTTTTTCCATTATAGAAATAATTAAGAAAACTTTGAAAATTATTTTTGTAAACAAATTTTGTAGAAGAATTTATCAGCCTTTTGTTATCTCTGGATTTTGAGTCATAATTAGAATGCCTTTCCCTACACTGAGGTTAAAGATAAATTCACATTCATATTTTCTTTAGTATTTATATGGTTCCATTTTCTTTTCTTTTTTTTTTTTTTTTTACAAATAGTTTATTGTCAAATTAGTTTCCACATAACACTCAGTGCTCATCCCCATAAGTGTCTTAAGTGTCCTCCTCTATGCCCATCCCCCCTCCCCCCCACATCCATCAGTCCTCAGTTTTGTCAGCATTCAAGAGTCTCTCATGGTTTGCCTCTCTCCCTTTCCCCCACCATTTCCCCCCTTCTTCTCCCCCTTGTTCCTCCGTCAAGTTCCTCCTAATCCTCCTATACGTGCAAACATATATTCGTCCTTCTCTGCCTGACTTATTTCGTTCAGCATAACACCCTCAAGGTCCATCCACGTTGCTACAAATGGCCAGATTTCATCGTTTCTCATTGCCATGTAGTGTTCCATGGTATAGATAAACCACATCTTCTTGATCCATTCATCTGTTGATGGACACTTAGGCTCTTTCCAGGTTTTAGCTATTGTGGAGAGTGCTGCTATGAACATTGGGGTACATGTGTTTCCATTTTCTAACTTATGTTCCTAATCCATTTATAATTTATTTTGTCTATTGTATGAGCCACAGATTTAATTTTATCCTGTTTCAAATGGCAACTCAGTTCCCACTGGCACCATTTATTCAAAAGTCCATCTTTGTGTTTGAGATATCACATTTTATCATATATTAAAATTCCACATGTATTTGGATTCATTCCTAGGCTTTCTATTCTATTTGGGCACTCAGTTTGTCTATTCATGGACCAGTATGACCCTGTTTTATTTATAGAGACTTTACGTTATGTTTTAATGTCTGTCTGACAGAGTTAGCTCTCTCTCGTAGTTCTGTTTCTCTGTTTCCTCCTCCTCGTCTTCTTCTTTTTCCTCCCTCCTCCTCCTCTCACCCTATTTCTCCCTTTCTCATTTTGGGTGTTTTCTTGGCTATCTACACATATTTATTTCCCTCTATGAACTTAATGTCAACTTCCCTAACTTCCTAAAAATGCTTGTTGGAATTTTATTAAGCTTGCATTACATTTTTTAAATTAACCCTGGAAGAACCAACAGTCTTTATAATGTTGAAACATGTTATCCAAGAATGGATTCTTTCCATTTGTTCTGTGGCTTCCAGAAGGATTTTAAAGCTTTGCTTATATAGATTTTACATATTTCTTACTAAGTTTTTTCCTAATTATTTAATCTTTTGCATTATAAATGTTTTTTTGGTCTACTAATATTTCCTGTAACTAGTTATTATCCATATAGAGGGCTAGTGGCCTCTATATTAACATTCATATGTGATTTAGTAGACTCTAGCCCTCGTTCATTACCTTCACTTTCCTGTAATGATTTGAACTTTGATCTCTTCACTCGTGCCTTCCATTTTATTTTCCTCCAATATTTAATTTTCTTCTTGGTTTCTTTCATTCTTGTTATTATTATTACTATGATTTTCAGTCAGTGCTTTTTTAGATTTATCCACAAGTTTGGCATTATCTTTGCTTTCCATTACTTGTTAAAGTCCTTTTTTTTTTTTTTCATTTTGAGTTCGCGTTCTTTCCCCTTAAAGTATACTGTTAGTAAGTCTTACCAAAAGGATTTGTGTGTGGTAAATTTTCTCAGTCTTATGTCCAAAAATGCCATTGTTTAGCATTTCATTCTTGAATGCTCGTTTAGCTGGACAGTGTGTTCTATTGTCTTTGACATCTGTTGTTGCTTGTAGGAAGTCTTCAGTCAGCCTAATTGTTGCTACTTGTTAATTTTTCTTTTTGTCTCTAATGGCTTTTAAAGTCATAAATGGACTGTTCTAGTACTCTTTGTATAGGCATGCATTGTTTTAATTTATTTTTCTCAGGATTTTATAGGTTCCTGCAATATGAGGACTTCTGTCTTCAATTCAGGAAAATTCCTGAGTATTATCTCTTTGAATATTGACTCTTCTCCATTCTTCCTATTTGCATGTTTTGAAAGTCCTAATATATGTGTTAGGAATTACTGTATCTCCACATATTTTCAATCTTTTTATTTTTCTATCTCTTTGTGTTGTTGAAAGTGTTGTTATATTTGTATTTATAATTCACTTAGTCTCTCAGAGGTTCTATCTAGTTTTCTGTTCAACTCTTCCACTGAATGTTTTCACTGACTCTTTATTTTTATTTCTAGATTTCATATTTGATTCTACAAATCTTTTCTTTTTCCTATTGCCCTACTTTTGCCATATAATTTCTATTCTTGCTGTTAACTTTTGAACCAAGGGCAGATCAAGGTTTTGTGGAACCTGAAGTTTGTCCATTTTGAGAGGCCTCTCTTTAAGAAAAAGAATACACAATTATATATATGAAATTAAGTACAATTGTGAATATTTAGTTGGAATGAGGAAAAAATCAAAACACATAAAAATTTCAAAAAGCTGACAAATATCACAAACGTCATGAAAAATCTAGAAAATAACAGTATGATTTTATTTATTCATTGCCAACACATCTCTGTGATTGACCTCTTATTTTTATGAGAAGTTTATATTATTTTAAAGGAGAAAGTAAAAAATAACTTATCCTTGTCTTTAGCATATTTGATCAAAATTTAAATTTTATGATTTGTGATTTATAAAAATTAGCTTCAGCTTTGTATACAGCTTTTGGCAATGCCTTATATTTTAAGAATTGCTGTCAAATTTGGGAAAACCTCTAATTTCTTTCATAAACAAGCTGTAAGAATTGAAAGAATTTTTTATACATTAGCGTCTGGCTCTATACCTTTCAATTATTTTTTCTTTTCTACTTATTTTCAGGTTAGGTATAGGACAAGTTTAATATTGGAATCCAATCTCTGGCCCTGTATTTTCATTATATTTTCATATAATACAGAAATGACTATAAACCAAATAAATATGTTTCACTAAATTCAAACTAAATGGGTCAGTGCCATTCCAATATCTTCAAATAAAGATAGATGTGTGATAGAGGCAGAAAGGAAAGTGGACTTACCAGTTAAGGTTAAAATATATTTTATAGGGACATCTGGGTGGCTCAGTTGGTTAAGCATCTGACTTTGGCTCAGGTCATGATCTAACGGTTTGTGGGTTCAAGCCCCACATGGGGATGTTTACTGTCAGCACAGAGCCCACTTCAGATCTTCTGTCTCCCTCTCTGTTTTCCCCTCCCCTACTCACACACACAAACATACACACTCTCTAAAATAAATAAACATTAAAAAATCTTTTACAGATTTTATGAAAACATGAGGCTGTGTGAATACATTGCTAGGGTCCTTCTCAGGGCTTCAGGAAGGGCCAGTGTCAGTGAAAGGCCCTTTAACTCTAACAACATTAACCTTACAGTAGATCTGCCTCTGCCGTGAACATCTCAATCATAATTCTTTTAAAGCCTTTTTCAAATTACTTTCTTATATCTAGGCACAACAGTTGCATTAGTGAACTCTTTCCATGATTCTGTTTTACTTTGCATTATCTCTAATCTTGTTTCACTTCTGGGGGCCTGCTTTCTGTGGGAATCAGGTGGGCCAATGGTCACTTGATGGGTGCCTTTACCTGGGCTCCCTGGGTTCCAGTATGTGCCTCTGTTAATTTCCCAGCTAGGGTAGGGGGCCACACAATAGAAAATATACCCTATAAAAGTTGTGAATTTGAACTCACAGATTTACATGACACAAACTGGACATTGCAACTACTTGCAGGTGACTCTTCACCTTTGTGCGGTGGATGGCAGCCTTCCTCTCTGCTTTCCTGACTCAGTGGGTGAAGCTCTTCTAGTCTCTGATTCACATTTGATGCAGCCCTTCTTGGGTCCTGGCAAGATCAGTTTTAGACTTTCAGGAACATGAAGCCATTGCTCTTTCTCCCTTCTCTGCACACAACAGAAACCCATCCCTCAGCTGTTAGGACTTAAATCCAGATCCAAGAATTACATGGGCCATTTTAATTTCAGTTCTTGCTCACTACACTGACTTTGAGTTCTCTCTTTATTTTTGTCAGCCTGCCTTGCTTTCAAACTCCACTGTGAACCCACCATTATTTTTGTTAGATTTTATCTGATATATCCATATTGTTTGGAATTGGACAATAATCATTTGAGGAAATGTAGGCAGGTCAGTTGCAACTCCTTTATTCCATGCTGTATTTTTGAGTGCCTTCATGTGTCTGATGCTTTCTAGAGTACTAGCTATCCATTAATATGTAATTCAAACTCCCTGCCCTTGTGGAGTTTACTTTTTAGTAAGTTGAAATCCCTTCTTTCATGCAGGGCACTCTTTTTCTTCTCATGCAGATAGAGTGAAGGGGGTTAGCTTCCCTCTTCTCTTCTCTCCATGTATCTGAGGTTACAACCATGCTGTAGCAGCTTCATAACTATGAGTCCTGACTCTGCAATCTGAGGATATTTAAAGTAAACTATGGTCTTCCCCTTAGTCTTAGTGTCCCCAAACATTTCGACTACTGTGAAACTTTATTTAGGAAAGATTTGTCAGGGCACCTGGGTGGCTCAGTTGGTTAAGCATCTGACTTTTGATTTTGGCTCAAGTCATGATGTCCTGTTGTGTGAGACTGAGCCCTGATTCAGGCTCTGCACTGACAGTATGGAGCCTGGTTGGGATTCTTTGTCTCCCTCTCTGTCTGTCCCTCCCTTGCTCCCTCGCTCTCTCTCAAAATAAATAAATAAACACTTTTTTAAAAAAAGGATTTGTCTATCATACACAGTGCAATAATAATTAAGCCCCCCTTGCCCCAGTTGTTTGTGCATACTCAACAGCACAATTCCTTAATTATTTGAAAATAATTTTCCTCTTTATTCACTTTACATACAGAAAAAAAATCACTCTTTTTGGTATATAGCTCCAAGAGATTTGAGAAACTGTATTGTTATGCAGCCACCCCCACAATCATGATCAAAATTGTTCCATCATCCCCAAATATTCCCTCATCCCTTATATAGTCAAACTTTCCTCTTCCCTCCAGGTTTTGGCAACCACTGATATGTTCTTGACCCTTCAGCATTGTCTTTTCAAGAATATCAGAGAAATGATACCATACAGGATGTAGCCTTAGGTGTCTGGTTTCTTTCATTTAGCTTAATATATTTGAGACTCAACATATTGTTGCATGCATCAGTAGTTTGTTCTTTCTCCCATTTCTTTTTTTAAAAGGCCCTAATCAGAATTTCTTCTTCATAAAAGCTAATCATGTCCAACAAGAATTGATTGAAATATGATATTTCTAGTTGGTAAGATACTATCAAATAATTATATCTAATATGCACCACATTATAGATTTTTAGGGAAAAGGAAACAATTGTAAGACTTCTGATTTAAAAATGTTAAAATAGGAACAAACATGCTGGCAGAGGTTCAGAAAATATTGCAATCTTAGGCCAAGTCAAAAGAATATGGTCATCTTTTAGTAAATGTGGAAAACCCAACAGGTGGTTAAAATAAGATTTTTAAAGCTGCTTTGGGCAGTGCTTAACAGGTATTTGTCGAATATGTGAAGCATGGAATGATGGAGTCTCATTAAACCTTCAGGGACTTCCTGAAGCATGAAGACTCCTAAATTAGTGATTACTTGCCCAAAAGACCATCTGCCTTTGACCCCAAACTTACCAGCTGCTACCTGCAGTGCTCTCTGATGCTGGAGTAGCAAAGGTTTTAGCACCTTCTTAGCCTCGTGGCTTGTGAGGCAACACACAGCGTGCAGCTAACACACTGCAGTCATTGTCCTATATCTTTCCAGAAGCTTGTCTGGGGTTGGCCTGCCAGGCTGCACACCTGCTCCAGATTGCCTAGCCACATGACTCGCTGAGCAGTGAGTTCCCTTACATGAGGTGGCCATACACCTGTTTTCTTTAGTCAGGCAAGCAAGAGTATTCATGGCTTGAGCCAAATTTCACCTTCAGATGCATACTCAGAGTCCCCACTGCAGGTGACAGGAAACAACTGCACCTGGGGGGCTTAGGGGGCAGGGATGGGCCACTGTGACCGAAAAGGGTGGTCTCTTCCCACACCTGTGTGCTTCATACTCAAGCCAAAAGGATATAAAACACTTATTAAATACAATCACTGCTTTGAAGCAGCTTCCTGCCATTTTTGAGGTGGTGTGGGGGGAGAAGGTTCTTGTTGCATGCTTGCTGAGTGAATGATACTTCCCTGTCCTTTTGGGCAGGAAGTTTAGGTGTATAGAATTTCTCTGTTGGAATGACCTTAAAGGTGATCCAGTTAAGCCAACCAGGTGACCACTGTTGCCCGGACGGCTGGCTCTGCTTCTGTGCCTCCCCTCTGCTGCATCACAGGAGATTATATCATGGATTATATCTCCCCAGGGCATATATAATACCATGGTTTATATCTCCCTAGGGCATTCACGGGCATTCACAGATATCCTAGCTCAGCTGCATCTATGAGCTAGGCTCCTGGCTATGAGCAACATCTGGTAACCTAACTGGGAATCAGAGTGACAGGCCCTGATTTTGTCTGATAATTCTTAAAGCTTGACTGTAGCCAACTTACTAATAGACAGTAATTTTGTTTAAAAGTCCAGCCCTTTTCTCTGAGTTTTATAGGCAAACGTTGTGTCTATAAGAAAGGTTTTCTTAGTTTCTCTTTTTTTATTCACTTTTGTTTTTATATAGGACTAAGGACTTTACTTATTAGACTCCTACAATATAAATTGCTAGAGGTTGCTAAGATTTGGTATCCAAAACTAAAAAGATTATTAAAAGTTTGAATTAGAATTCCTTTTCTTACAAATACAGACCTCCTTTGTGTTCCTTGAGCATGACAAGCTCATTGCCACCGAGGATCTTTGCCCTTATTATTTCCTTTGAAGATTTTTGGATAATAATGATTATAAGAAATACCTAATTTTTATTAGGGCAAATCTGTTTTCCCTTGTCTTTTCCTGTCTGGCTAAATTTTTCTCAGTGATCCCAATAGCATGTACCCCTGGCAGCCTCTTTCAGAGAGAAGAGAGACACAAGGTTTGCTGAAATCTACCTCACCTCCCAAGTGCCTGGAATTAGTGATGCAATTGTTCACTCACTGAGCTTTAGCCTTTTTCTAACATTAATTTTGGACTTTGACCTTCACTGGGAGAGGCGAGGTTAGAATTCAGCAATTAAAGAAATGTGATTGTGTGCTTTTTGTAAACATCATGTAAATAGCCGTGTATACATATCGTATGTTCCAGAATTTCCTTAACGTTCTCCTACTTGGTGATGTAGATTAAAGTTGTTTTCTATAATTTTTTATGGATCCTTAAAATAGGAAGTCCACTTACACATAATCGAGAGGTGACCGCATTTGCTAGTCTTTGTACAGAGCATAAAGTATCTCTTGGAAATAAGACCGTTGAAACCCACAGTTCAAAAAAAGCTTGTCTGTGTTTTAGTTTAGCAGTCTTAGCCAAGCAGCTGGGTGAACAGTGATCAAAAACACAAATGATATTCAACAAGAGACATTCATAATATAGTTTAAGTATGCACTGAACCTTTTATTAAAATATTTTGGCTTATTAAATGCCATATTTAAGGTTACTTCTCAAATACACTTTTAATAATGATCATAAGCGTACCGCAGTATAGTCGGTACACCCATTAAAAGAGAGAAATATGCTTATACTGTGTAGTCATAAAACCTGTAAACTGCCATTTTGTAAGTGGCTAAGAAGCGAATTGCCAGAGAAACCAGGGCTCGCAGCAGCTGCAAATAAAGGAAAGAAGTTTCTTAATGCTGACACTGGTCATGAAACTGATATTTTATTTAGATGTCCTTGCAGCACAGAGCTCTCGGAAATCATGTTTATAGTCTTCGTGCAATAGAAATACAAGCAATAGTGTATATTTTGGCAGGTAGTGCCCGATTTAGTTGTAATAATTCACAGCATTGCTCCAGGGTTTCCATGTTGCTCCGGGCAAAAACCTGTATTATAAATTATAGCACACAAAGCTGAATTTGACCTACCAGTTGATGCATAATAAACTGACTTAATTCTGAATATTAACTACACATTGTGGCCTAAAGGTTTTATGCTCTCTAAATGTAACAATAAATTATACAAAAATCTTCCTCTTGGGTGAAGCCTAAATATAAATAAATCCCCAATCTTAATACTATGCCGAAAGACCGGTTACTATAGATACCAGAAAGAATATATTAATCTTAAATATTATTGCTGAATAAAACAACTTTAGAATATCGCTAAGTACCTGAAATAATTAGAGAAACTTTGGAGAGAAGTTTCAGTACTTTAATAAACCACTTTCCCCCTAGGCCCATTTCTTGAGTGGTAAACTGAAAGATAACCTTTTGTCTTCAGTGATCAGCATGAGTAAAATGGATTGTTTTGAAAACTTCACCCACCACCCCATTCCAAGACACCCTAAGCACAGGGCTTAGTTCAGATAAATGTGTCCATACAAATGCTCAGCAAATATTTGTCTGCAAATGAATGAGTTATGAATGTTTTGAAACATTACATATTTGATCAAAATGGTTTTGGGTTTAGGGTGCCTGGGTGGCAGTTGAGCTCAAGTCATGATCTCCTGGTTTGTGGATTTGAGCCGCACATTGGGCTCACTGCTGTCAGCGCAGAGCCTGCTTGGGATCCTCTGTCCCCTCTCTGCCCATCCCCCACTTTTGCTCACTCCGTCTCTCAGAAATAAATAAACATTTACAAAAAACCACTCTAAGGTGTGAGGAATGTGTATCCCTAGATCTAGATCCTATAGATGACTTCCTGTGTGTTTTTGAGCAAATCACTAAACTTCTCTGACCCTCTTAACTTGCTTGTGAGGGGAGATTAAGAAATAAAGGACCCATCCCTATGTCACAAGATTATGGTTTATGAATAGTTGAGACCAGTGTCTGGGAAGTATTTTGAAAATTATCTCTAGCAAAGTTGTCTTACCTAGGCAAGCAATGATCAACCCTGACACTGCGGGTAGGCCCTCTCTGTCTTGCTTGTATCATGGGATTCCACTCCTCCTTGCCACAGTTGATTGGACCTGGGATAGATAGTACATCTTCTCTTTTGAGAATTTGAACTGAAAGACCCAGAGCCGAAGAGCTGGTTCATAGTTGTCCCCAACTTGGAAGTTCCTCTTCAAGGTTTTGTTCTGTTTCTTGTCCCTACCTTCCTTGAGCTATGCTTGTTTCCTAACAACAAATCTCCTCTTCCTCAAGTTGTGTTGAGTGGGCTTCTGTTTCTGGTAACTGGACAATCCTAGGACAATTTTTTACAAGTTCCTTCACCCGTTTCTTGAGCAACTATCATAATTCAGATTCAGGAAATTTTGGTTTAATATTGGGAAGATAAAACATACAACTACAAGATGAGCCAAAAATGCTAATATATGTAAAGATATGAGTTGTGATTAAAATGAAGTAGCACGGAGAAATAATATCTGCTCAAGAATGAGGGATATATTAGGAAACCTAATAGATGAGGAGCCTTATATGTGTCCCTTCTTTTTCATGTATACTGCCCATGCTATGATATGAACTTCCCATTACGTCTTGTGTGGACTATAACGAAAGCTATTTAACTGTTATCTTTGTGCGTAGTCTGCCCTCCATACTGCTTCCAGAGTTACCTGGTAACAACTAACATGTAATATCAGACACTGATTCTAAAATAACCCTTAAAAGACCCCCACAACAATGGGGTAAGCTCAAAACTCCTACCTTGGTATACACAATAGACTAGGTCCCAGTATTTCTTTCCAGAGTCATGTCCTACTCCTGTTCGACACACTCTGGGCTCTGACCACTTTGAACTTGCCCTTGTTCTTGATCATGTTTTGCAGTTCCTTCTGTGCCTTGGCATGTACATTCTCTTACTTCCTGTCATTCAGTGGAAATCCCCTGCTCCTCATGGCCTCAGCTGAAATGCCACCATCTCTTCCCGCCTTCCCATTTCAATCAATATTTTAAGAGTCTATCTGTGTCTACATGATGCATTATACATACAAGCACAGTGTGGTATAGTTAATTGTTTATGTCTCTGCCTTCCCTTCTTTTAGGAAGCAGCTAGAATATGGGACAGATGCTACTCATGTTTGCATCTCCAGTGAACAAACAGAAGGAGCTCATGGAAGGGGCTCAGTGCTGTGATTTTTTTAATTGGATGGGGATGAGATTTGAATTGTCCCTAGAACAATGGCTAAGATTTTGAAAAGTATATATAGGGCAGAGGCTTTAAGGACCAGGGAACAAGAGTCTGAACATGAAGGGGACAGGAAAGTTCAGAGCTGTTTTAGGGGGAGCATGTCATTCAGTTTGGCTGGAACAAAGGGAAGGTATAATGAAGATAAAGAAAGAAGATAATGTTGGAAAAATCGGTTGGGATCCTCTTGTGGAGGATTTTAATTTTTAAAAATGTGAGCTTAATTTTGTAGGCACCAGGGAGTCATGTCCATTGAGCATAATGGTGATGTGATCAAAACTGCCTTTTAAGGAGATGAACCTGACAGAGGTGCAGAGGGTGGATTGGAATGGAAAGTCCAGGTTACTCTCATCATGCTCCAAGGGAAGAGAGCCAGTCATGCTTTCCCATTGTTTCCACCTTCTTAACTATTTCTTTAGATTTTACTATTCTCTATTTAGACAAATTTAAAAAAGAGTCACCCACCATGGCAGTCTCCTCTTCCTTCATCTGAGGTATTGCAAGGATTTTTTTGGGCTTTAAAGCATCTGATAGACAAGAACAAGGGCATATCATCCCCATCCAGATGATCGCTCTGACTTTCATTTTTAGTAACGCTGGAGAGATGGAAATGGTTTGATATGGAGACACGCTTGACCTGTTCTATTTTTGCCATGCTTTCAGGCAGCTTAACAAGAACACTGGGTTCCTGCTTCGACAAGGGAATTGGAAGGTTTCACTTTCCCTCTCTGGTATTGGTTTCCCTGACGGCTCCCCAAACTCAGCAGAATTCAGAAACCATGACCTTCAAGTCTCAGCTGCCTTGTATCACAAATATCACTTACTCCATGAAGCCTTCTTAGATTCTTCACCATTCCCCCAAGCCTTAAGTGACTCCACCTCTGTGCTGTTTCCTTTTTTCCACCTGAAATTCTGATCATTTGTAAAGTGACTTTATGTGCCTACCAGCCTGAAATGTCCTTGAGGTCATAGCAGGTACGAATACTTTCTATTTGAATAATACTTAATATTTTGCATGAATCAACTACATATCAGGAAAGGAAGGCTTTATCATCCCCACTTCCATTCTTCAGATTACAAAATAAGTACTTGAATCATATACCTAAGATTGTGTAAAATGGCAAAGCAAAGAACAGAGGTCCTTTCCTTCCCCTTCTAAATTCATAAATACTGTTTCTACTACACCCTCCTACCTCATGCTGTCTGATGAATGAATGAATTTGAATTTTAGTGAGGATGTCTTCGGGGGGAATTACACAACGTTTTGGTGAGGAAAGAACATGTTGAGATGCCATCACACTCTGTAGCATCCTGGGGAGGCACATCTGACAAACGGGGTGGTGTGGGAGAGCTCCTTGATCTGTCTGAAGTATTTAAAATTCAGCCATTAATCATAACAGCTGCATTCTTGCTTCAAGTGATCAGCTACTAATGATTTCGACATTCTGAGTTTTAGAAATTCCTATTAATTGTCCTTAAAAAAGGGCAAGAATGAATAATCTTGACTTCATTTGTGAGGAAGGAATCAATGTCTTCCACTCTCTGATTTGCTCTCACTCTCTGTTTTTCCCTTCAAAATCACCTGATCTAAAGTGCAGTTGTTTTCTGGGCCCTTATCTATTTGGGTCAGATTTTTAGAGGCTGCATGTTCTTGGTAGCATTTTGGCCCTCAGAATCAACAGGGACGGGGTAGGCCCTTTGATAACAGGTGCTTTTGGGAGTAGCACATGTGAGCCAGCCTAGATACCAGGCAGGACACGAGGCTTAAGGGTAAACATGCAACCCATCTTACTATGCTGTTGAATTTCTTCAACATCAAGAAGACAGCAGAGCTTTAAAGATAATATATGAAGGGGCACCTGGGTGGCTCAGTTGGTTAAGTGTCCAAATCTTGGTTTCTGCTCAGGTCATGATCTCACATTTCTCTTCACGGGATCGAGCCCCATGTTGGGTTCTGCACTGACAGTGTGGAGCCTGCTTGGGATTCTCTCTGCCTCTTCTCTGCTCACTTGCTGTCTCTCTCTCTCTCTCTCTCAAAATAAATAAATAAATAAATAAATAAATAAATAAATAAATAAATAATAAAAGCTTTTGAAAAGATAATATATGAGTACATATGTATGTGTGTATACCTCCATGGATTTATCTTTTTAAAAAAGATAATATATGAGTACATATATATGTGTGTATATAGCTCATATGTTGTGTATATGTATATATGTGTGTATGTGGGTGTCTGTGTCTATACATTTTTATCTGTATCATCCAAATAGAATCACCATATGCTGTGCTTACTTAATACAAAAGCTCTTGCATTCTTCTAGTTCTTTTTAGTCTTTGCTCATGAATTCGTGGAATTCAGTATGAAGGTTTGGGGGTTTCAAAATGGGTTATTTCTCATCCCAACTTGCTGTACAAGGTAATCAGTCTCAAATAAGTCACGAATGATTTCAGAAAGACTAAACCATTCCATCTAGACAGCATTTGACTGCTAAATAAGTTAGGGATTTAACTTTCATTCTCATGGGAACACTCCTAAGATGAATCCATCAGGTTTATTTTTAATAATTTGCCTTCAGACATTTTGTATGAACCTGCATATTAGTTGGCGAGGGCTACTTTAACAATGTACCACAAACTGAGTGGCTTACACAACAGAAGTTTATTGTCTCACGGATCTGGAGGCTAGAAGTCTAAGATTAAGATGCTGGCATGGCCATATTCTTTCTGAAGGGGCCAGGGAGAGACTGTTCCTGGCCTTTCTCTCAGATTCTCATAGTTCCTTGGCTTGTGGCAGCAGAACTTCAGTAGTATTCTCCCTGCATATGCAAGTGTGTGTCCAAATTTCCCCTTTTGATGAGGACACCAGTTATATTAGAAGCCCACCCTACTCTAGTGTGACTTTATCGTTAACTAGTTACATCTACTGTTTTCAAATTCTATTTGGAACATCCTATTTCCAAATAGGGTTGCATTCTGAGGTGCTGCGGGTTAGGCCTTTGACATATGAATTTTGAGAGGTCGCAAGTCACCCCATAACAACCAATTAAATTTTCAATGTTCTAGAAGGACACAGCTACCCTCTCCTTCAGATTCCAAATACTGTTTTTGATGTAGGTATCCTCACAGGACAAGATCGCCACTAAAGATGTAGGCAATTAAGCCAATGAAATTCTATGGAGTCAATTTCATAGCTGCATGACTTGCCAGGGAAAGGTACTAGCTTCATTACCTGGCTCAGCTAAGTTGACAAGCACTAAATAATCATAGCTTCATATATCAAGTTCCTACAATATGTGAAAGACTATTCTAGGGTAGTTATAGATAGATAATCCTTAGAAAAACATTGCTTACTATTTATAATGCCCATTTTATAGATTAGAAAACAGGCTCAGATGGCTTTGGAGATTTGCTCATGGTCATAAAGATTGTAGACAGCATACCTTGCAGTGTTTCAGAAACCTGTTGCCATGGTTGAGTTGGTCTGGAATCATCTGTAGACCTGTTGTTTGATCTGACTTGGGTCAGTCATCAACATGGCCTCACCCCAGGTGGGGCCTTAGGTCCAGATATCCAGGAATCTTTCCATTTAAAAACAGTGTTTTGGGGGCACCTGGGTGGCTCAGCTGGTTAAGCGTCCAGCTTCGGCTCAAGTCATGATCTCACAGTTCATGGGTTTGAGCCCTGTGTCGGGCTCTGTGCTGACAGCTGGCTCAGAGCCAGGAGCCTGCTTCGGACTGTGTATCTCTCTCTCACTCTGACCCTCCCCTGCTCACACCGCCTCTCTCTCTCAGAAGTAAATAAAAAAAACTTAAAAAAATAAAATAATAAAAATAATGTTTTGTTTGGGTTGGGTTTTCCAGTTTGTTTCCACATCCAGAGACCAGATCTACGGCCTGCTGACTTGGTTGGCAACTTGGCCCCTTCTGTGTTCCTTCCAGCTCCCTGCTATGGGCCAGACTCCTACTCTTGAAATCCTGGCTACTGGCAGTGGTACTAGCCTATTTGGAAGGACTTGCTTGGAGCAAGAGTTGCTAGTGGACAGGTGCTCTCGGCCTGTTGGAGCAGTTTCCCTAAAGACTGAGGTCAGCTTGAATTATACCCTAATTTTTCCACGTTCTTGAGGATACTATGATTGACATCCTTTTACATCCTTTGGATGGGCTGGGGTTGGCAAGTGAGAGGGACTACTGTTATTGGGTAATTAGTAAGTTAAATAAATATTTGTGAGCACCTGTTATTGCCAGGTACTATACTATATGTTAGTTTAACAATACTGAAAGCCACGGCCATGTTTCCTTTCCTCCTAGAGCACCTTGGTCTCACCCCAAACCCAGTTTACTTCTCTATTCTTGGATCTCTGCTTCACTGGATCTTAGCATGTTCCATGGCCATGGCTGCATGTGTACACGGGAGAAGCTGGTGGAATTTTTTTTTTTAATTTTTTAATTTTTTATTTATTTCTAGGAGAGAGAGAGAGACAGCATGAGCAGGGGAGGGTCAGAGAGAGAGGGAGTCACAGACTGAAACAGGCTCCAGGCTCTGAGCTGGCAGTCAGCACAGAGCCCGCCGCGGGGCTCGAACCCACGAACCGCGAGATCATGACCCAAGCGAAAGTCGGACGCTTAACCGACTAAGCCACCCAGGCGCCCCTGGTGGAATTTTTAAAGTGAAATTTTCAAATAATCTGTGCTCCAACAAATTTAAGGTTATAGCCCTACTATGTTACTCTGATTTACATTCATTCTAGTATTATTGCTTGAGTAAATGATAGAGTGGTGGAGGAACAGCTCATATTTTGTCTATGCCAGGAGCCAAACTTAGGAGATACCGTGGAGAGTGTGCATTGTGTTTGTGAATATCATCCATCTTGTGTGCCATGGACCAAAAAGTTTACTAACTGCATGTTAGGTCAATTTCAAACGATTATGGTATACCCCAGTCAAACACCTTGCTATCTCCTCGGTGATCCACAGCAAATCTCTTATTTCACAAATGCCTCTAAACGTGCTTTGAGTCTATTTATAAGTGGCCTATACCACCTCCAGGGCTGGTAAGTCCCATAAGTTTCCTACCTGCTGTGTGAGGTTATATTTCCTTTCAATTGTTCCCAAATGGCTTCCTTCCAATTTGGAGCCTGTTCCCCAGTTCTCATGTGTAGGGTTAGCTGAACAAGGCCATGTACAACTTCTCACTTCCCTTCATTATTATCTTAGGAGACTTTGATTGGATTGTTTCTGAGTCCTGGACTTTTCAGGCTGAGGAAGCTGTATCTTTTGAAAGCTTTCCTAACACTGCAGAGGCTGCCTACCCTTGATCATCCTGGCTTCCCATCACAGCGGGTCTGCTGTGGCTGTTATATCTCTAGAATTATGGCACCCACGACAGCAGGGGGCCTTCCAGGCAAGACTCCCCCACCCAAAGCCCTTGCCAGTGATGATAATGAAATCTCTTGGTTCCATCTTCCTTGCTTTCATCCCCCGAAGATTCCTTCAGCCAGGAGAGTGTCCCTTGGAGAATTCTAAAGCAGCAGACATCCCACAAAAAAGGGAAGCAAATTTCCTCCAGGGTCATGTCATGTGCTGTCATTCCAGGCGTCTGATTTTTAGATCCTGAAGTTTTGAAAGCCCCCGAAGAGTGGGATCACCTGCTGAAGGGCTGCACGGCTAGTCAGGGAGATTCTCTTGAAGCAGGCTTTATTGCAAGTGTGAGGACCTGGCTTATTAGAAGCACTAGGGGAAAAAACCCACACCGAGGCTCCTCACATGCTTGTGAAATTCAGCTGTGAGAAGAAACATTGTTGGGATCAATCAGAATCAGCTGGCCACCTGGCTGGAGGGAGATGGCAAGGAGGGGGATGGTAGACACTTTGAAAATTCTGCCTTGAATAAAGTGCCCTGGCTCCCTGGGGTTGGACAAGGATGAATGAAATGTGCTTGGGCTTGTGCTGACATCCAGTCCCTGGAGTGAATGGCATCTGCCGCGGGAGGCAGGGGATTCTGTTCTTCTTTTTCAATAGGAGCTTTTGTGGTGCCTGGTTTAAAATCTCTCAACCCTGCCAATCCCTCTCCCTTTAAAGGATGGCTTGTCAACACTGAGTGTGAGGTAAACCTTGAAAAGGTAGTCTTGTTCTTGGCCAAATGCTGATATGAAATGAGGTTTTCCTCCATACTTGCAAATGAAGATCAACTCAAAAGCTTGGCTTAACTAAGAATAGGTCAATGAGAAAGGCAAGTAGTCACCTTAGTGATACTCCTGTGTTTTGGGGAATGTTCACTGAAAAGTGATTTTTTTTTTTTTACCCAAAGTGTGGCACTATTTTATGTTCAAGACTTGGAGGTAGAGAAACCCAAAAGGGGAGGCAAAGGAGGCATGGATTCTGAAATGAGCAGAATTTCAGTTCAGACAAATCCAATCACTTTTGGTGGGCTGTGTGATTCAGGCAAGTTAATTAACTTCTCAAGGATAATGACATCTATTGCACTGGTTGGAATGAGAAATAGATATGGTAATGTCTGTAACATAATGTGCAACTCATGGCAGGTACACAAGAAATGTTAGTTCTTGTTTTCATTTTCAGAGGTACAATCTAGGATCCTTCGACAAAGGAAGTATTTGTCCATAGACAATCACACACTTTCTCCTTGTTCAATTTCCTTTTTGTGTATACTCTGGAAAAAGATCTATGAACTGATAGCAACATGTTTATGAGGGGGTTAGTTATCACTGTGGAGGGTGGGTAGATGGGGGCAGCCCCTTTGTCCTTGCTCAGAAAGGCATAGACAGGTAGTGAGCAGGCTCCCATTTGAGGATGCCTGGAAGGTCTGTGATGGAGATTTTCAGTGAGGACAGATTCAGGAACAACAGTCTCATTTTATGAGTGTTAATGAACGAATATTAGAACAGTATACGTTGGTCCCATGGTTACTACTAAATAAAAAGTGATTATATTGTAACACAAAAACATGGATAGAAGGTGCAGGATTCAAAAGGCCTCAATTACGTGAGAATAAGGAAGACTGTCTTATGGTTGGTAAAATAGACAGAACCCAGCCATCCACCTGGTTGGCTCTCAGATGGCCCTGGCCCAACTGCTGAGCTGTCATTTGGGGGGACATCTCCCCCAGTGCTACCCTTTCTTTCCCCATGTGTCCTCTTTTCTAGCACCTTAGGATGACTTAGGAGATCTCTCATCTGGGCCCTTACTGTGACTTTACATGATTTTTAAATAACATGCTTTGTATGTTATTCTGGTGATCTTAGGGGATCTGCTTTAGGAGAAAGAATTCAAAATTAGACATAAAATTATCGATTTAGAATGAGAAAAGGAATCATAACAAATTACAAAAGTTAAAAACCTGGCAGATACCACAAATGTCAAAAACTTTGGGGGGAATGGCTCGTTGTTTTTTATCAATGAATCAACTGATAAGCTTCTTTATTTGTACATTTTTTGTTTCACACTCTTTGATCACTTTTTTCTATGGAAAAGATTTTGTAATATTGTCTATAGAGAAAATAGATTATTCATTCTTTCCTCTATCACAATTGATTGAAATAGATTTTTATTATTTGTGATGTAGAATAGTTTTATTCAGCTTCATACCTTGTTATTGGTAATTTATGTAAATTCTTAGGATTTTTGTCAAGTTTGGGAAAACAACAGTCAAGTTATTTTTTTCTGACTATCAGAACTGTAAGATTTCAGGACATTTCACTTTTTTCTATTTATTGACTTACCTTCAATGCTCTTTGAATTGATCATATTAGGAATGTTTTTGGAGGCTAGCATGGTTAGCAATAACTTAATTATACTTGAAAGTTATCATGTTCTAATTAAATACATTGCACTGAAGCTTAACTTTCCACTAAATATTTCCCCAACTCAACTAAAACCGTACCTCCACGGACGGTCCAGGCCACTCCAATGGCCACTGACTGAAGGGGAAAGAAAATGGAGGGAGAATTGAATTCGTAAGAGCCAGCACTAAGCAACTGAAGTTAAACTACATTTTGCCATTTTATAAGACATATGCCTTTAACCCTTATTAGTGTCATGGCTAATTTGCCTCTGTCCTCTGGGCTCTGGACCTGCCCACACTGGCACCTGGTAGAAGGACAGTTAGATGAACAAAGGATACTCTCGTCCTTGTTTACATTTTGACCTCACTAATGCCTCTCCTTCTCCCTCCCTCTATCCAGGTCCTTCAGTTTTCAGGTCCAACTCACATACCACCTCCTCCAGTATGACCACCTGGTCTTGTATTGTTCACATCAGTTTCCCACCTGCCACTGTCATATTCTCAGTGAGGTGATCATTAACCTGGGGGCAAGGATACCTGGCACAGCTTTGGCACGTGAATCAGGCACTTAGCAAATAATTCTTGACAAATGGATTCGAAAATATGTCTGTTTTCCTCTGGTTAACTAATTGGTGACTGCCATCCTGACCTGGACCACTCACCAGAGCCAGATGTTTCTCCAAGTTATTTTAAGGATTCCTTTATAAATGGAATTTTGCCTCCTTTTTCCAAAGATAAAGGAAAGCCTGCTGGGTTATTGCTCTCTGCCTACAGAATGTACAGAAGAGAAAAGCCTTTCATAGATGACTGATTTCTAACACAGATGTGCCAAGTTCCTTGGGCTAAAAACTCTTTAGTTGAAAATGAATCAGGGCATTTTTAATATGAGTTTTTAGAACGTGTACTTTGAGCAATGCTAATAATGATCAGTGTGATAGTGACTCGGTGTAAGGGTTTTGAGGATCGAGAGTGCTAATAAAACTGCCCAGAGGAACATGAGCTCACCTGATATAACAGAACTAATGAAGGACTCAGTGCACAAAAAAGTGTCTCTTGTCAGAAAGGAAGTATTTGCGCATGGTCTCATCCTATGATGCACTTGACAAGGACAGAAATAGAAAACCGTTTGTGGCCACCTGGCAGAGATTTTCCTGGTGCCTTGGTTTATTATTCCTACTATTGTACTTCCCTCTTTCCTAAAAATCTTTTTTTCCCCCTCTTTGCCTTTTCATTTGGCTTCAGCACCTTTTGTGACTTTTCATCAGCACATTTCATTCTTTACTGAACAATGAAAAGATAAGGGAGGGAGAAATGAGAGAACGAGTCTATTACTAATTGTGATGGGGAAGTCAGGGGAAATTGTGCTGGCTTCCCTGTTGTTCATCCAAATCATGTTGTTAATTTTCTTTGACACGTGCAAGAGGGAGATGAGGTTTCCTGTATTTAAATGAAGAATCGTGAGCACTGGGGCCCTTGCCTTCTCTGTGATGAGATGAAAATTATTATTTATTGAGAGCCTACTGTGTGTTGGGCTTTGTGCTTTGCACTGAGGCCAGAGGAGAAAGCCAAATCCCCTATCTTCATGGAGCTCCAGAGCTCTCTAGCCTGAAGTTTGTCATCCCTACAGCACAGTGACGGCGATCCTTGAGTGAATTCCTTGTGTATGTTAGGAACTGTGAGAAATCTAGAGAGATAAGACAACCTTTGTCCAAGGAGTGTGGGCCAGGCAGTGTGTGGCCATGCCAGAGAGCAGTAAGGCCTTCCATCCCTGGAAGCAGAGGGAGAAATCAGTGTAATGGTAAGGGAGAAAAAGTAGCATAAAGGAACACAGTGCTTAACTTATGCTGGTAAACTCATAGCAGCCCTAAGAGGTGGGTATTTTCCCATTGAAAATAGGAGACATTCTACCTCAGAGAGATTGGTTATTCTCAGTGTCCCACAGCTGGATAGGGAACTCCTTGAAGGATGGGGGTGTCTTATTCGACGTATCTTCAAAACAACCTGACACAGTGTAAACCCTCAATCAATCCTTGGGAGTGAAAGTAACTGAGAGTCCTGGAAGCTGGCTTCATACTCAGATCTGATGCCAAGGCCTACGGTCTTCCCTGTCTTCTGTAGTGGATACCACTGACAAAATTGAAGAAGTCAAAGTGAGTAAAGAGAATGAAGAAACAAGTGGTCCAGATTGGGTGAACCTTGGAGACTATTCAGTGCACCATGTCATTTTGCAAGTGGGGCTAGTGAGAACAGAGAGGTTTAGTGCCCACACAGCCAGTGGCTGAACCCATGCTAGAACCCTGGCTCATGTTCTCCCTGGACCTCCATTTCCTGTGAGCTGCTTGTAGTTACCCATAGACACATACTTAATGTGTCCACTGTAACTGGCATCCATCTTTGGTTTCTATTTCTATGTTTTAAAATGGAGATTCAGGGCAACTAGACGAGCATTAGAACCCAAGAAAAGGTCCTGTTACATTTGGTTTGTAACATTTCCATAGAGCGGGTCATTTGGTTATGGAGCTCTAAAAAGATGAGACTTGTCCTCACCTGACAATGGAGATCTTGTCACATAGTGCCCAGCACTTTGCATGACTCTCCATTTGATTTTACATGAATATTCCAAGGCTCTGATGGAATGATGCAATAAAGAATATCCTGTGTACAAATTTGATAAGCTTGTAACAATATGGTGCCTGACAGGCTCTCACTTAAAGAGAAGACATCCTGTCAGTCAACATGAAGCATGCTAAAATCTCCACTTCCATAAAGTTCTTTATGCCTGCAAAGCAGCTTTCTTCTCTCCGACTCTAAGTGTCTTTAATATAATATGCCAACTGTGGCAATTGGAAGCATGACGAACTGTAAGTTGCTTTCTTACTCTCAAGAACTTGTTATTCCCCTGACACCAGCAGGATGCTGGTTTCAGAGCAATGATGCATTAGCATGTTTCTCAGCCCTCCATCCTCCGCTCACTACCCTACTTAGAAGGCAGGGTGGAAGCAAATCACCGTGGGTCAGGCATTTGCCCAAAGCTGGGCACCGTGCCAGATGATTTCTGTCCATCCTCTTACTTGATCCTTACAGTAGTTTGAAGAGAGGTGGGTGAGGGGTACAATAGCATCTCCGTTGTAGCCATCAGAAAGCGGATGGACCAAATTGTATCCCCCAGAACTCCTATTTTTAAGTCGTAACCTGCAATGTGAAGGTATTTGGAGATAGGACCTTTAAGGAGATGATTATGGTAAAATGAAATCATAAGAAGTGCTCCTAATCCAACAGGACTGGTGTCCTTATTAGAAGAGGGAGAGACACCAGGGGCACACGTGCACAGAGATAAGGCCGTGTGAAGACACAGGGAGAAGATAACCAGCTGCAAAACAAAGAGAGAGGTTTCATCTGCAAACCAAGCTTGCCGATGCCTTGATCTCAGATTTCTAGTCTCTAAAACTGTGGGAAGTCTCTTAAACTGTTGTTGTTGTTTTTTTTTAATGTTAATGAAAGGTTATTTTTTTTTTAAATGTTTTATTTATTTCTAGGAGAGAGAGAGAGAGAGACAGCGTGAGCAGGGGAGGGTCAGAGAGAGAGGGAGTCACAGACTGAAACAGGCTCCAGGCTCTGAGCTGGCAGTCAGCACAGAGCCCGATGCGGGGCTCGAACCCACGAACCGCGAGATCATGACCTAAGCGAAAGTCGGACGCTTAACTGACTAAGCCACCCAGGCGCCCCTCTTAAACTGTTGTTTAAGCCCAATCTGAGGTATTCTGTTATGGAAGCCCTTGGCAAATTAATACACTGAGGCTCAGGTAAATGAAAAAAAAAAAAATAGCCCAGAAATGGCTACTTATTCCAGTGTGAGAATCAAGAGACTGCTCCTACTGTGTGTGGGATGATGCAGCACACAGATCTGCCCCAGCTCAGTCCTAGCTGGCTCCTTCCTAGCCAGGCAGTCTCACATAAGTGCATTCACTTTCTTTCTTTCTCTTTTTTTAAACATTTATTTATTTTTGAAAGAGAGGCAGAGCACAAGCAGGGGGGGAGCAGGGAGAGAGGGAGACAGAATCTGAAACAGGCTCCAGGATCTGAGCTGTCACCACAGAGCCTGACATGGGGCTTGAACTCATGAGCCATGAGATCATGACCTGAGCCGAAGTCAGATGCTTAACTGACTGAGCCACCCAGGTGCACCATGCATTTACTATTTCTAAGCTTCCTTTAATTCGTCTACGAAATGGGCAAAATAAGACTCCCTAACTTGAATGGTTGTCACATAAAACAAATAAGGTGCTCCCTGGAACATGCTCACACAGAGCAGAGCCCAGTATATTCTCTGAATCATGTGGGGCATTGTTATTGTTATTATGAAGGTCCCAGAATGCTGGGCTTGTCCGCCATGAGCCCTGCTGGCTCTTGTCAGAGCATGGAACTGTCAGCCATCCCTTCTGACTTTGGCACACAGCCTCTGTGAGCATGGGTGAGGCACAGCCCCTGTAATCTTTGAGGTTCTGACAATTCTGACTGTTAGGTTAATGCCTACTATACTGATGATTAATTGAGATAAGGCATTGAGTGTGTTTTATTAATTATAAAGCTGTGTATAGTTGTGAGGAATTACTGCTCTGAGCAAGGATCATCTCCTTTGTTCTTTGTGCGTATCATGTACTGCCGAGAAGCTTGCTCAGAGATGCTGAAGGGTGGGGAGAGTAGAAGGGATGGAAGGCAAGTGTTCACCATAGTTATAATACCACATAGATATGTCATGTTAAAGCATAATTAATGATGAACTTGGAGGGGCATAGAACATGTTCCAAAGCTGTTCTCCTCCCCAGCCATTGCTTAAGAGTGTCTTGAGGCGGGGGACACTGACAGGACAAACACTGTGAAATGCGTGTAGCTAGTCCAGACAGAGCCAAATACCTCCCAGGGGCTGCCGACAAGGTCACTGGTGAGAAACAGGAGGAGTATCTGCTTTCTTCCTATCTGGCACATAAAAGTGTTAGACTTTAACGAATTTTGAGGTTCGGCCTGTGGTTCCTGGTTGTGGCCCATTTGGAATATCAGAGGGTCAGCCAGGCTGAGGCCTATGAATACTCCTATGGCCAGTAGAAAAGGTGGTGCCAGAGCCTCCTAGGTCCAGCAGTAGCCTCTTTATTCATGGGATCCACCCACCCACTCCTCCTTCCCCTCATGGAAGCAAAGCTGATGGTGATGCGTTCACAGGATGGAACCAGTAATGTGGAGAGTAGAAGGTTATGGAC
The DNA here is from genome assembly GCA_017311185.1 of Proteles cristata cristata. NCBI lineage: Eukaryota > Metazoa > Chordata > Mammalia > Carnivora > Hyaenidae > Proteles > Proteles cristata. Next base: position 872,978 of record JAESUZ010001350.1, on the reverse strand, counting down.
ATTTTGGCAACAGACTACTTTTTGAAGCCCCTTTCTCTGAATCATATTGGGTTAGAGGATATTAGCTGACTCTTCACTGCATAAGGAACACCGTGACGCCAATAAAATTTCGTAAGATTCTTTTATTCATTAATTACTGTCTTAATTTATATTACTGTTTTTCAAATGTTTTTGAACAAAACTCACATTAAAAAACATATTTTGTGGGATGCCTGGACAGCTTAGTTGGTTAGGCATCCGACTTCAGCTCAGATTATGATCTCATGGTACGTGAGCTCAAGCCCTGGTTTGGGCTCTGTGCTGACAGCTTGGAGCCTGGAGCCTGCTTCGGATTCTGTGTTTCCTTCTCTTTCTGCCCCTCCTCTGCTTGTACTCTGTCTCTGTCTTCCTCTCTCAAAAATAAATAAACATTAAATTTTTAAAATTTCTTAACCTTTTTATTTTGTGTATGTATGTAGTTATTTATTTGTTTAATATGATTTATTGTCCAGTTGGCTACCATACAGTGTATACAGTGTGCTCTCGGTTTTGGGGGTAGATTTCCCATGATTCATCACTTGCATACAACACCCAGTGCTCATTCCAACAAGTGCCCTCCTCATTAAAAGCATATTTTGTATAATGATGTAATTCATATGTGTATGTGTGGCATATGTTTATATTTTATTTACTGATTAGTATTTACCTATACTTTGTGCAATGTACTGTGGTATTTTCTATTCTATTCCATTCTATTTTTAAATGTTGGTTTGAGGCACTAAATTGAAGTCATGATGGAGAAATAGGCTATAACCCTCACTTTGGAGCCACTAGAATATTTATTCCATGCCACCCAGAGATTAGGGTATCCTGTGAAGAGTCGTTTAGTTGTACCTTTGTGATGTGTGCATCTTCTGAGGCAGAATTTCATTGTGGAAAGGTCATGGGGTTTTTAGACCAGGGACACCATGATCCCATACTGGTTTAACATCATGTTTCTTCCTAATACCTACTTTGCAGAGGAATTGTAGGATTGGGTGATCATATGTATGTGAAAATAACTAACTTAGCCTGGGCCAAAGTAGTAGGACTTCAACAAACATTAGCTCTTTTCTAATTAAAAAAAAAAAAAAAGTGTTTTTTTTTTGTTATTTGAGTATATTTTACACACAATGTACATTAGTATCAAGTGTACAACATAGTGATTCCACTATTTGAAATATTAAGCTATGCTCACCAGAAGTGTAACTACCATCTGCTACCATACAACATTATTACAGTATCATTGACTATATTCCTTATGTTGTACCTTTTATTCCCGTGACTTATTAATTCCATGATTGGAAGAGAACTAGTAACTCATAGTCCCCTTCACCCATTTTGCCCATTCCCTCACTCTTTCTCCTCTGGCAACTATGTTTGTTCTCTGTGTTTACAAGTCTAATTGTGAATTTTACTTATTTTATTTATTTATTTATTATTTATTTATTTATTTATAGATTCTACATCTGAGCAAAATCTTAGGGTATTTATCTTTCTCAGTCTGACTTATTTCACTTAGCAAAATACCCTTGAGGTCCATCCATGTTATCACAAATGACATGATCTTTTCCTTTTTTTTATAGCTGTGTAATTTTTCATTATATATACATTTACATATAATGGAACACCCACACATACACACACACACACACACATAGACACACAACACATCTTCCTCATCCATTCATCTATCAATGGATTCTTAGGTTTCTTCCATAATTCGACTTTGTAAATAATGCTGCAATGACCATAGGAATGTATATATCCTTTTGAATTAGTGTTTTTATTTTCTTTGGGTAAATACCCAGTAGTAGAGTTATTGGATCATATGGTGTTTCTATTTTTAGTTTTTTGAGTACTATTTTTCACAGCAACTGTACCAATTTGCATTTCTACTAACAGTGTTCAAGGGTTCCTTTTTTTCCCACATCTTCACCAATACTTGTTATTTCTTGTTCTTTTGATTTTAGCCATTGAGAGAAGATATTTGCAAATGATATATCTGATAGGGGGTTAATATCCAAAATTTATAAAGAAGTTACACAACCCAAAAAACAGTCCAATTAAACAATGAACAGAGGACCTGAATAGATATTTTTCTAAAGAAGACATACAGATGGCCAACAAACATGAAAAGATGTTCATCACTAATTATCAGGGAGATGCAAATCAAAACCACAGTGAGATATCACCTTACACCTGTCAGAATAGCTAAAATCAAATTCTTTTCTAATTTTTAGCCGAGTTGAGATTCTTATTATCTGATGATACTTGCAATTTCTTGGAACATCTGGCTCTGCTATGTTTCTCTGTTAGGTTCAGATAGTGTTTGATGAAAAACAAAAGGTTGCTTCTCTACACTGATTGCTTGGAGAGGCTTCTTAGAAATAATTTCAATTTCTTTCTAATCTTCTTAGAAATTGATTTCAATAATCTCTGGGTTGCTGTGGGCACTTTGGCATTGTTTACACTCAAGTGCATTTGGTGGTGAGGGATCTTACAATGTAGAAAGATAACATTTGTAGCCTTAGATCTTTTCTGAGTAAGAAGGTACTCCATGGGTAAATCAAGAATAGTGTTGCTTATTATGAGAGGAATACCTATAATATGAACCCAGGACATGGGCAAACTTAGCAATAGCTGAGCCCATTAAAATGAGCATTTAAGTGAAATGCATGGTAAGACTCCATGCTTGAACTCAGATTTTTGTGTGCCACGTTTTACTTCCTATGACACATCCTTGCTCACAAACTAGACTCAGTGTAACTCAGTTATCATTACCTGCCTGTGTTAGACACATTATGGAAGGATCAAGTCTTGACTTCCTGGTATTTTGGAGAAATGAGTAGTTTGTCTTCTTCTCCTTGTCACGTTACAACTCCCAGCACTTGCTAATATACTAGAGACTCCCATTCTCTCTGGATACTTTGCTACCACTTCATGCTAGCTACAGGAGATGGATAACAAAAGTAAGACTGCCTTCCCCATTAGTCACAGTCTCAAATATGGACCCCAAGTTTCCCTCTGTATCGCTAGACTTGTGTTTAACATACTTGACTAAGGCCTGGGGTTAGCTAGGGGGATAAGAACGGAAGACTCAACCAAATACTCCTGCCTGTAGAACTCATCATTAGTCATGCACCAACACTGGAAGTCCCTCCTGGACCTGTCCTTAAGCCCTGCCTCCCTCCATGTTATTAAGGGCCCATTCTTCAATTCATTCAGATCAGAAACCTCCCTCTCACTTTCTCTTATACTTAAATTCTGCCTCCCTCTGAAACTCCCTCTTCCTGGTATCTCAGGGAAACCTCAACTCAATTTATAGTGCAATAGCTTCTCCCCTCAAAGGACCTGGTTTTCATGCAGATCAATTCCATTCTTCTTTGCTTCAGTTTCTCCCCTTCTTTGCAGAAAACCCATGGCAAGCCTATAACCTTCAAAAATTTATCTTCTGTGATATGTATTTTTTTACTCCTGGAATTTGGAAATGCTTATAGACAGTGTTTTGTTTTGATCCATTATGGTTATAATGATTATTAGCTGATGTCCTTTAAGTAGGTTACCTTTAACAACTTCATGCACACCTCTGAAGTTACCTTCTGGGCCTCAGACTGTTTCTAATATCAGATCTATTCCAGCGGGTAAGTTTCCGAAGTGGTAGGAACTACAGAGGAATGGACTTTGTTCTGTATAGAAAAGGAATGGGTCATGATCATAGTTAGGGAGAGCGGGGGTATGTTAGCAAGACCATAGCAGCCAGAGGCTGGTTTCCATGGAGCAGGCCTGAGAATCAAATATAATCTTGCCCTAAGTAGTATCCTTCTGGCACTGGGTAATAATACTTCCTGGATCCCCTGTCAGGAACTATCCAAGGAGTAGAGATGTCTGGCATATGTGGAGGACATTAGATGCATTAATATGTTATTAGGAGATGAGGGGAACAAATATTCAAACCAGGGACTTGGCTTTTATCAGTAGGGCTCTTGATGCGTTCGTAGAGAAATTACCTTTTCACTTGAGATGCACAGCGTGTGTTCAGACCTGTGAGTCTGGTTTTGGAGTCACAAATGGAGACGCGCTGAAGCTGACAGAGGTGACAGCTTCTCACATATGGAAAACTGAATAATAACAACAATTCCATTTGTGAAGAAGGGTTGGAAATTACGTTTTCAATTCTAATGCGAGGCAGGGGCCAAGATGAAAGATTCAAATTGGAATTTGCCTGGGCTCACTGTTTTCCTTTATAAGTGACAAAGGAAATAATGGTTGATGAAGTTGCCTCTAGGGGATTTGGGAAAAATTCTTTCTGCTATTAAAAAAAAATGAGATTTCACACAGAGTCTATTAATTACTACCAGCCATTTGATAAATGCAGCCTGAACTGGTTTAACAGTATTAAACACCATATTGCTCATAATGCTCTAAATGGTATAGTTGTAAATACAGATTTCTGATATTCAGAGAGGACTCTATGCTTGTGAAAGGTGTAGGTTGGATTTTTTTTTCTTGGTGGATGGTATAATGGAGCTCTGAATATACTGGAGTAAATATATGATTCCCATTACTTTGGAAATTAGTATTAAGACAAAGTTGATTTTAAAGGGGAAGAAAGCAGAATCTTGAGTCCTAGCTCCTAAGAAGGATCCAGTATTTACACATTACTATATCCTGAAACTGAAGTTACTTTTGATTTCAACCAATTGTAATAGAGTCTCCAAGAGTTTCAGCTTAGGAATCAGAGGCAAATTCAAATGAGCCCATGTTATAGCTTGGTTTCTAGTTCTTGCCTAGGTGGCTAATTGACATAGGCTACTGGCTCTCACCCCTGAAGTCAACCGTAGATTAAACCTTAGAATACAGCCTGTCTACCTTGTACATTGGGATCCCTTGCACACTGATATGAAAGGTTCTGACATTGAGAAGAAGACATCTGACAAGCCATTTATCCCGTAAATAAAATCCATAAATAAATTCTAGACAAAATAGCAAGAACAATTCCTTGAGGGCTTTGGAAACTTAAATAAAGTAGGCAGATTTTGAAGGTGAATTGAACCTTGAAGCAAGCACTTCCCATGAGCTGAGCCTAGCCTATGACTCAGTGGCAGCTAAACCTCTGATACAAAGCCCTTTGAAGTTTTAGGCAAAGGAAGAAGGGGAAAGAGCCCAGGTCAGTCAGGGATGCCAGGGTATTTAGTGGGAAATTCTGAAAAGGAAAGAACTAGAGAAGAGGAAACTCCAAATTCTGTTTTTAAACACATCCAAATTCCTGACTAATCTTGGGACAACCTGGAAGCATAACGCAGCTAAATCCAAGAACTGAAAGCAAGTTTGAACTCTCTGCATCTTAGATGTGACAGTTTGTAGTCTGAATCTAACCAAGAAAATTGTTTACTAAAACAAAAGTGTCAACAGTCTGAGGAAATAGAGCATAATTCAGAGTCTTTACAACTTAATAATTAACTTGTCTAGAATACAGTTCAAAATTACTCAACATATTAAGAGCCAGAAAAGCCAGAAAAATGCAATCTTTTCTCACAGGAAGAAACAATTAACTACTATGTATTAGTTTCTTAGCACTGCCTTAACAAATTACAACTGGGTGGCTTAAAACAGTAGAGATTTCTTACCATTGTAGAAGTCAGAAGGGGCGCCTGGGTGGCTTAGTCGGTTAAGCATCTGACTTTCACTTAGGTCATGATCTCACGGTTTGTGGGTTCGAGCCCCGCGTCGGGCTCTATGCTGACTGCCAGCTCAGAGCCTGGAGCCTGTTTCGGAGTCTGTGACTCCCCTCTCTCTGACCCTCCCCTGCTCTCTCTCTCTAGAAATAAATAAAACATTAAAAAATTAAAAAAAAAAAAAAAAGAAGTCAGAAATCAGAAATCAATGTGTAGGTGGGATTGTGTCCTTCTCGAGACTCTGAGAATCCTTTCCATGCCTTTTTCTTAGCTTTTGATTGTTGAAAGCCCTTGTTGTTCCTTGGTTTGGGGCTGCATGTATCCAGTCTCTGCCTTCATCTTCACATAGACTTTCCCTGTGTGTCTCTTTGTGTCAAATCTCCTTTCTTTTTTCTTATAAAGACCTAGTATTTTAGACCTAAAGTTTTATATCCAGTCACATTATCATTCAAACATGAACATATAACAATAGTATTTGCAGGCCTACAAGGCTGTACCTGGTTTCAAATACAAATATCCACATTAGAGGCAAGCCTAGGTAGCTCACTTGGTTAAGCATTTGACTCTTGATTTCAGCTCAGGTCATGATATCATGGTTGTGAGATCGAGCGCCATGTCAGGCTCCAAGCTTAGCGTGGGATTCTCTCTCTCTACCCCTCTCCCACTTGTGTGTGCACACTCTCTCTCAAAATAAATAAACATTAAAAAAACAACTATCCATGTTAAAATATTTTTATTGAAGTATAATTAACATTAAATACCATATTAGTTGCAGATGTACAACATATTGATTCCAGAGTTCTATACTCAGTGTTCACCATGATAAGTGTAGTCACCATCTATCACTAAAAAATGTTGTGATAATGTTATTGATGATATTCCCTATGATATACTTTTCACCTCTGTGACTTCTTGATTTCCTAACTGGAAGTTTGTACTTCTTAATCCCTTTTACCTATTTCACCCATCCCTCTACGAACCCCCCTCTGGCAGTCATCAGTTTATTCTCTGCATTTAAGAGGCTGTTTTTGTTTGTTCGTTTCTTTGTCTCTTTGTTTTGTTTTTTAGATTCCACGTGTAAGTGAAAACATATGGTATATGTCTTTCTCTCTCTGACTTACCTCATTTAGTATAATATCCTCTAAGTCCATCCACGTTGTTACAAATGGTAAGATCTCTTTCTTTGTTTGTTATGATTGAGTAATATTCCTTTGTGTGTGTGTACCACATCTTCTTTATCCATTCATCTATTAATGGACACTTAGGTTGTTTCCAGATCTTGACTATTATAAATAATGCTACAGTAAACATAATGTGCATATATCTTTTCAAATTAATGTTTTTTGTTATTGTTTCTGTCTTCTTTGAGTAAATACCCAGTAGTGGAATTACTGAGTCATATCGTATTTCTATTTTTAATTTTCTATACTGTTTTACAGTTTTTACATCAGTTTGCCACCAACAGTGCAGCAGAATTTCTGTTTCTCTACATCCTTACCAACACTTGTTATTTCTTGTCTTTTTGATTCCAGTCATTCTGACAGGTGTAAGGTGATAACTCGTGATAGGTTTGATTTGCATTTCCCTGATGATTAGTGATGTTTAACATCTTTTTATGTGTCTGTTGTCCATCTGTATGTCTTCTTTGGAAAAATGTCTATTCAGGTCTTCTGCCCATTTTAGACCACATTATTCAGGGTCTCTTTTTTGGTAATCTATAATAAAGGTGAAAGGAATATATAATGGGAAAAAGACAGTCTCTGTGATGTTGGAAAAACTGGACAGCTACTTGCAAAAGAATAAACCCAGAATACTTTCTTACGCTATACAAAAAAATAAACTCAAAATGGATTAAAGATCTAAATGCGGAACTTGAAACCCTAAAAATTCTAGAAGAAAACATGGGCAGTAAGTTCTTTGACTTTGGCTTTAGTAACATTTTTCTAGATATGTCTCGTTGGGCAAGGGAAATGAAAGCAAAAATAAGTTATTGGGACTACCTGAAAATAAAAAGCTCTTTTAAAGCAGATGAAAAGAAACCAAATACTAAGTTAGAACACACCTGAGGTGACTTAGGACCCAAAGCAAAGACTAGAACAAGCAGGTATTTTGGAAAACTAGCTGAATAAGCACGGTGCTTGTTAAAAATGGTGGTCTTTACACCTAAGTCTCTCTACAATCCTGAGAATAAATAATTTTTTTTTTTTTTGGCTTACTGTAATAGTTATTTATTTATTTATTTATTTATTTATTTATTTTTTTGCAAATAGTTTATTGTCAAATTAGTTTCCACATAACACCCAGTGCTCATCCCCACAAGTGCCCTCTTCCATGCCCACCCCTCCTCCCCCCCACATCCACCAGTCCTCAGTTTTTGTCAGCATTCAAGAGTCTCTCATGGTTTGCCTCTCCCCCTTTCCCCCACCATTTCTGCCCTTCTTCTCCTCCTTGGTCCTCTGTTAAGCTCCTCCTAATCCTCCTATACGTGCACACATATGATATTTGTCTTTCTCTGCCTGACTTATTTCGCTCAGCATAACACCCTCAAGGTCCATCCATGTTGCTACACATGGCCAGATTTCATTGTTTCTCATTGCCATGTAGTATTCCATGGTATAGATAAACCACATCTTCTTGATCCATTCATCTGTTGATGGACACTTAGGCTCTTTCCAGGTTTTAGCTATTGTGGAGAGTGCTGCTATGAACATTGGGGTACATGTGCTCCTATGCATCAACATTTCTGTATCCTGAGAATAAATAATGTTGTTTCACAGATTATTCATGTGCTGGGTTAGGTCAACAGTTTTCTGCTTTGCACTAAGATTGACAAAATCATATTTTTCATAAATTTCTCATTTTTTTCCTGCAGCATTTTATGAACCTGGAACAATATGAACTTACTATTAGTTTTGCTTTAATTATGTTTATCTTTCTGTAAGTTAAAAAATAAGTTTTATTGATTAATAACATATATTTGCATATAAATATATATACAAGCAAATTAAAATTTATATACATGTATATGAATTGCCATATATATATATACACATATATATATGGCCACACTCATTTTTATGCATTCTGGTGATTATAAGAATTTTAAAATTATCATTTAAAGTTGAAGCATGCTTGCTAGAATTTTTTTTTAATTTCTAACTTCTTATTTCAAATTTCTGACTCCTTAAAAATAGCCATTTCATTTGGTACAGATTTTTAAAATGACAGATGGGCTCTAGACATGAAAAAGTATCATGGTTTAGCAAGATAAATTTTTTCAAGGACACATAAATATTATCAGAACTCTCAAAAGTCAGTGTTTGCCTCGTATTATCCTGTTATATATAATGTTTTTATCTGTCACAGAAATAAAATTGATTTTTTCAAAAAAAATTTAAAAAAATAAAGCTGATGGAACTCTCAACAAAATGGAAAGGCAACCTACTGAATGGGAGAAGATATTTGCAAGTAATATATTTTATAATAATTTTAAAGGAAGTATTCAAATAGAGAAATAAATCCAATAGGTGCTAAATATATATATATATATGATGAAGATATATATATATATGATGAAGATGACTAAATGCTTGACAGAGGTTGGGTATTTTTGCCTCTAAAGTTAAAGATAGGAGAATGAAAAAGAGAAAGTATATCCTGAATAACCTAGAATTAAAGTTCTACACATTGTTAACAAGAGGGTTTGAAATGGAGAATGTGAGTGGATAGAGAATCCAAGGGATAGGAGAGTCAGATGAAGTTTTTCTTTTGCTAGAGGGAAGCCACAGATATGCATTTTTTAACAGAAGGCAGCAGAGGAGATTAAAAAACAGAAAATGTTTAATAAATTGAAATTAGAAATTAAAGTTATATAGCAACACATTCTCATATATACTCATTCTAATTATAAATTAATTAAAAGAGATTACCAGATTAGATTTAAGAATCAGTTTTATATTTTTATAAGAAACTAAATCATAATGAAATAGAAAATTAAGATAGAAGGATTAGAAATGATATATCATATCAATATTAACCAAAAGAAAATTGATATAACTATATTGGTAGCAGAAAAAGTAGGTTTTAAACAAAAAAGCAACCTTACATTTGGGAAGGGTTATTATATAATGATAAAAGGTTTGATCTGCCAAGAAACTAGAAGAATTCCAAACCTGTATGCAATTGATGAAATAGCCTTAACATATGTAAAGCAAAACTTGACAAAGCTATAGGGATAAATCAAGAAAGCCCCCATCATAGTGAGGAATTTCAACTCACCTCTTTTGTTTATTAATACATCAGACAGACAAAAAGATTAGCAAAGATGCAGATGGTTTGAATAACAAAACTAACAGGTGTAATCCAGTGAAGGTATATGGAAATTCTGTAGCCAAAAAGTAAAGAAATAACATATTATATTTATTACAGTATTTGTTAGTTATTTAAGATGTTTAAAACTGGGTAACAATTTTTAAAAAAATTTTAGTGTGTTACTTATATAAAATTGCACATGTTTTTGAAAGTGTTTATATTCGTTTTCTCTTGCTGTGTAACATGTTGCCATAAATGTAGCGGCTGAAAACAGCACCAGAGTTTCTGTAGGTCAGAAGTCCTGTGTGGTGTGGCTAGATTCGCTTCTTACAGTCTCACCATGCTAAAATCAAGGCATCCACCATGGCTCAGATCTCTTCTGGGGCATAGGGTCTTTTCCAATCTCATTGGTCATTGGGAGAATTCATTCCTTGGTGAGAAGTGAGGTCACCATTTCCTTTTTGTCGGTCAGCTGTTGTCTGCTCTCTTCTAGGGCCACCCACATTCCTTCTCAGGTGGCCCCCTCCATCTTTAAGCCACAGTGGCTCATGCCACACTTCTCATGCTTCCAATTTCTCTGACTTCCTCTTATACCCCTCTTTTCCACCACCAGTCTTTCCTTTTTAGGGCTCATGTGATTAAATTAAGCCCACCTGGATAATCTCCATTTTTTAAGGTCAGCTGTTCCATGCAATATAACCAAATAATGGAAATGATACAGCTTTAAATTCACACATACTAGAGATTAGATAGTGGAATCTTTGGGCATGTCTTGAAATTCTACCTTTCACCAGTTTTTTCCCCCACACCCTGGAGTCCTGTTAACTTTCACCGTGAGAAATTCCATGATACAGTACTTCTTTGGAACACATAACCTATACTATAAAATCATTGACTGTCTTTCATAATTTGTTATGTGATCATCTCTTTAACCTAAAGGTATTATGTTTCTTCATTTTTAGATATATGAAAGTTTTTATAAATCTATCATTTTGTAATTGATATCTGTAGTACGGTCACAGAAATAGACTAAAATATTAATGCTTTGGAATTTATGAAAGCCTCCTTTGAAGCCCGTACATATGTAATTTTTATGAAATTTCTATTTTTTTCTCAAAAATGAATTCATAGTCTCTATTTTATATAAACTTCTATTAGTTGTGTTATTAAAAGTTTTTACATGTAATTCATTGTCTATATCATTTATTGCTTTCTGAAAGAACTATGTTAAAATCTGCAACTATAACTAATATATTATTCCTATAATATTATCGTTTCAAGGCTATGTTTTAGGTACTTGTAGGTCATTATATATTCTTTCTTTTTTATTAGTTTGTACAACTTGATTGAAGAAAAATCAGTCATTAGCAAAACTATTAGATGATCACTCTTCCATTGACAACTTTCAACATCTTTCAGGGATCATAAACATTTTATTGGAAGGTAGACTGTTAACACCAGGCCTTTTAACAATTTAAATAGAAATTAAAACATGTTGAAGACTCTATTTTAGAATTAAGATGCATCCCATTTTGTATTTTCTAGAGGCCAAGAATACGTTATCTCCTTTATTCCATAAAATACATTACATGCATAAAATATATCATATTTTGTTTTGCCAATCCTCTATTTTCAGCACTAATTCTTTAGCTACCTCAGTGAGGAATGAAAAGTGTACTATAGACCTCAAACCTCTAGCACTGGCGTCCTTAAACAGAATGGCTACTTGTACAACAGTGGTGCTTCTCTGATGTGACAAGTGCATCTCCATCTCTCCCCTCTACACCCCTGAATGGTCTTGTCAGCTGATTGGAGCAGTGAGGAGTGATTTCAGCATCAAAACAAAGCTAGACTGCAGTATTGGTCTCATAATACATGAGCTTCATATTGGAACATTTTGAACCTTGGCTATCTGTTGTTTTCTTGCAACTGCATTTTCTAAATGTCCACAGCTGCTAACACCTAAGTCATTTTGGGTGGGCACGTATATGAATAGGGGGAAAATAAGCAACAAAAATTTAAAAGCACAATTCATAGAGGGGAGCTGCCAGATTAGAAAATAAGAAAGGACCAGTTATTTAAAATCTATCCCTCCTACATAGCACAGGTTATCCTGACATTAAAGAGGCATCATGGCATGCCATCCTTCTGAGTCCACCCCTAGATATTTTGTTGATTTTTCTTTTTTATATTTTCCTGCATTTCATATATTTTTGAATATTTTCCTTGATACTAGAGGGGCATCTGAATTTGGATCATATAGCAGTGAACAAAAAGGGATGAGAGAGCCTTTGATGTACTTAAGGCAGACTACATTGATACTAAGATGTCTAGCAAATGTTGCCCTTACTGTTAACATATGGATGAAAACTTATTTTAAATGTAAAGTTTAGTGATTTCCATCCAACCTTAGGCTGGTCTGTAAGAAAACAATCTTTCAGAAGTCAAGCGCTGTTTAATATGGGCTATCTGATCCCATAATTGGGACTGGTCAATAAAACATATCATTCCTACCCAGATATATAGAGCATTGTGCAGGAAAGTCACGGGCCAAAGAGCTAAGTTGCAGTGCCACACTTTGTCCATTTTTGGTCGGGCCACACACCCTTTTGGTGTGAGCACACGATTCTGACCAGAATACTTGATTTTCCAGGGGAGGAGGGAGGGTGCCCTTTAACTAAACGGACAAGGAGGAAAGAGCCAGAGGCCAGCTTTAGGATGGATGAGAGGGGAGTGAGAATGAATGGCCAGTGCGAATCTTTAGATTCAGAGAAACAAAGAGAACCGAATAAGACTATCTGTTATACCTGATTTGTGGTCCCTTTATCTGAGGATATTATCATTCTTTATTTCTTACTATAGTTTCTAGCCTTAAATCCTGGGTTGTATTTGGACTTAATCCTGCATGATGGGCATGAGGGGAAGTGGAGGCAGATCCTGGGGGGGGGAGGGCGTGAATATACCGTCTCATAGGGGAGAGGCCCCAGCAACATGTGTGAGTCATGATAGCAAGTGCTGGCCCTCAATTGGGAGGATCTGGGCCCTTCTGCAGGGGAATCTAGGGATCAAAATATGTTACTGCACCAACCCAGTTGATTCTGCCGTATATTTCAGGGTCCCACTCTTTCCTAGTCAGGGCTCTAGCCTTGGCATAGTAGACGTGCCTGTGTTGAGAACTGAACCTTCTCTGGAGTTCTGCTGCTCTTGCGATCAAGCCCTGGTCTTCATCCCGATCTTCAGTGTTACCTTTCCATCCCCCACAGAAGCCCTTTGTTTTTCACATTTAGTTTTGCATTGATGATTTACCATTTTCAACATTTCCTTATCTTCCTCTGTAATCTCAGGTGTCCCCCACAACTGCAACCCAAGTCTATTGTCCTTAAAATTGCCACTCCTCCTCTACTTCCTAAATATTTGACCTATTGCATTCCTTCCATGGGCATCAGATCCCAGTTCAGCACTTGGGAATGTTTCAACAGTTGCATGGCAAGCTTGTGCTGGCTGCAAACTGGGCTCCACCTACCACTGATGCCCTTGATTTGGCTCCCAATCCCGTCTTGATGTTTCTATCTTGGACCATTGCTGGCATTAACTGTTGTAGGTTGAGATCCCCCAGAAGGCAGGCTGAGACAGAGATCAGTCATAGGGATTTTATTAGAGAATACTCTGAGGATCAACACCTGTGGGGAGGCATAGGCGGCAGCATGGGGTGGAAGCAGAAGGGAGGGTACAGAGCAGTCTTACCAGGGGCCTCAGCTGACCACAAGAGAACTCAAAGGCTGGGGTGGCCATTGGGCATGTCCCCGATTGGAGCTGGGGAGCTGGACCTTTCTATCTCTGCAATGACTAGATATTGGATATAGGTTGCTTTGCCCTGAGTATAGGAATGGGGTGTGGCCTTGAGTGACCTTTCTTTAGCTGAGGGCAGTTTCTGGGGAGCCCTGATGGTAAGGCAGTAGGATCAGCTGCCTGATGGGTAATCTGGGTGGCACATTTGTGCATCATGGAAGAAGCAGCAGCTCTTGTTAGTTTATTATCTAGTTACCTGCTTCTCTATCTCCTAGAGTTGGTACGAAGATTAAAGATTTTGCTTATTAGATGCCTGGCATAGTTGGTACTCAGTATATTAGTAGTAATAATAGTAGTATTCATATCAGTATTCATGTCCTTTTAGTACTTTGTCATGTGTCTGTTGTTATGTTTTTATAGCATTTTAATCAGCTAAAATTATTTACATTTTCATGTTACCACCTAATCTCTCTCTCCATGATTTTGAACTGTGCTTGATATTTAATTCCAGGGGATTTGTCCTAATTTATTACATTGTTTTGCTTTTGTTTTTGTTTTTGTTTTTTTTGCTCTGTATACACTGTTATGTTTTTGCATTTAGAACATTGAGTTGGACTTCTTCATACATTAATATTTTTCCAGCCTTCAGATTGTTTTCTTAGGCTAGATTCCCAGAAATGGAATTACTGGATCAAAAACATTTTGACAGCTTTTGGTCAAGAGTGCCAAATTATTTTATAAATACATTGTAATAATTTGACTGCCACTAGCATTATAAAGAATATCAATTTTCCTGAAGCTTTGCCAACAATTGGTATTGCCATTAAAAAAAAATGTTACTTTTCTAATAGTAACTGATTTTAATTCCTATTTCTTTGATACTGGTAAGCTATTTTTTTTTTAATTAATTTATTTTTTTTTATGTTTTATTTATTTCTAGGAGAGAGAGACAGTGTGAGCAGGGGAGGGTCAGAGAGAGAGGGAGTGACAGACTGAAACAGGCTCCAGGCTCTGAGCTGGCAGTCAGCACAGAGCCCGACGCGGGGCTCGAACCCACGAACCGCGAGATCATGACCTAAGCAAAAGTTTAACCGACTAAGCCACCCAGGCGCCCCTCTGGTAAGCTATTTTTAAAAGACATTTGTTTACTAGCCTTTATTTATATGTTTAATGAGATATTATTAAGGCTTTAGAATAATCAGTTTTGTGGGCTCATTATATAGTAGAATTATTCATCCTATGCTTTCTTCAACATATTTTGTTAGCCTGTTATTTGCCTTTCTTTCACACAATGTTTTAGATACATATTATTTGAGATTTTTATGTAGTCATATTTATTGATCTTTTTCTTTGTAACTAATCCATCCTTTTATAATTCAGCACATCATATCATCTTCTGGCAGATGAACATTCAATCTCATGAACATTCGACTTCATTTTTATAATGAAAAAAAAATTTAGCCAGCTAATTCGTCTGGAATTTATCTTGCCCCATGGCATGATATAAAACATATAAACAGCCCTGTTATCACATGATTTTATTAGTAAATGTCAAAAGGTGGGGAATTGGGGTAGGGGATCAAAAAGATAAAAAGGATTTGAAAGATAAAACCCTGTCATGGTAAGGAGCAGAACTGAGAGAGTGGGTCAATGAAGCCAGGTCAGAGTGTTCTACACAGTATGGTTTTTAGTTGCATTAAGTTATTCTGGTAGAAATGAAGCTAGATAATTTGACACTGAAGAAGGATGTTGGAGAAACTCTTGGCCAATGGTGTGAAAGTTCCCACTCAGTGAAGTCAAACTAAGGAAGCTTCCCTGTCCCATGTATCCAAGTCATCCTGTTTCTCTGAAGCCATAAATGAGACCACAGTGATGGCTAATATGTTGTTGAGAAATTGTTCTTTCTCCAATTGATTGATAATCTTGAAATGAGTTCCAGACTGTTAATTATTGATAATTTTACTATATATTCTGGCTTTTGGAAGGGTTTCTTTCACCCCCACATTACATTTTAATATAGTTAGAAAATATTTTTCCTTGATTATTCTTCCAAATTCATTTTATGATAACTTTATCTAGTTGTAACAAAGACAACAATGAAAGCCCTACTGGGATTTTTATTTAAATTGCTTTAATGAAATATATTAATTGAAAAGAATTGACATTCTTTAAATATTTAGACTTTTCATAGAGGAACATGCTGAGTCTTTCCATTAGTCAAGTTTTATATTTCCTAGTAAAATTCTCTAGGCTCCTATACCCCCATCTCTCTCAATCTAGGTCATACACATTTCCCATTAAGATTCTATCTTCATATTTTATATTTTGTGTTCCACTGGGAATGGTTCCCCCCCCATGAAATGTTCTATATCTTTATCTAGCAATTTTATTGATTTAAAAAAAGTAATTCAAATACTTTTTTCAGTGGATTTCTGTAAACAGTATAATTTTCCTGTTTCCTTTCTAATGATGGTATTTGTTGGTTTAAAACAAATGTTTATATGTTGAGTGAGACATATTCCTTTTTCTACCATTTGAAGATGTTTTATGAATAGTGGGTATTGAATTTTACCTAATATCTCTTTACATTATGATAAAGTTGTCTGATTTTCTTATATGACATATTGGTGAAATTATTATAGTTTCTAGTACTGATCTGTCATTACTTTCCAAAAATAATCCCTATTGATTATAATGGCCAGCTCTTTAAATTAACTATGAATTTCATTTACTATTAGAGTTGAGATTATTATATCTGTATTTATACATAATATTGATTCTATAAGTTTTTATCCTATGCACTTCAGATTTTGCATCACTTTTATAATTGCTTGAAATTGTGTGGCTTTTAGTATTTTTTATATTCATCAATTTTCATGAAAAATTTAGTGGTATTTTCTTTTCTTTATTTTCTTTAGAAAGTTTTTAAAAATTCACCAGTAAAAGCAACTCATGCCAGGGATTTTGGAGGGATAGTTTATTTTTAAAATTGTGTCTTTATTTATTATTCCATTCAGCTTTTATCTTACTTTGATTTTAGTATCCTTTCCACAATGTTACCAATTTCATTGGTACTTTCTTTCTTTTTTTTTTTTAATTTTATTTATTTCTAGGAGAGAGAGAGAGAGAGACAGCATGAGCAGGGGAGGGTCAGAGAGAGAGGGAGTCACAGACTGAAACAGGCTCCAGGCTCTGAGCTGGCAGTCAGCACAGAGCCCGACGCGGGGCTCGAACCCACGAACCGCGAGATCATGACCTAAGCGAAAGTCGGACGCTCAACCGACTAAGCCACCCAGGCGCCCCTTCATTGGTATTTTCAAATATAACAGTATTATTTCATTCTTAGAACCTTTATATCTGTTGCTAATAGTTTCTTACATTTCAAAAAAACAAAAATGAAAACTGTTTATAGGTCTCTCTGCCTGACTTCTTATGCCATATCTTGCTCATATTTAAAAAAAAAATACCTAGATACTAGTTGTATTTAGTAAATTCTGCTGTTCAGAGACAAAAGCTACCCACAAACACATGCAAATTATTAGGAAATGGACAGTAGAATTATTGAAGGAAATTACCCTGAACTCAGTTTTCTCTTTCCTTTGCAGACAATCAGCTTTCTTCCAGTCTATTAAATGAAATGTTTCCTTTTTATCCTTGAAATTCGTAGTTCTCCTGATTATGCCTGGGTCAATTCTTTCAACAATAATCTTGCCTTCAACACAGTCAGCTCTTTTTAATACAAAGAGTAAAATCTTTTTAGGGAAAATGTTCTCTTGTTCTTTTTAAGCCTTATGGCTTCTTAAAATTTAGCTTTTCTTTTTTACCAAAGTTTTACATGCACATTATTTAAAGAGTCCAGTAATCTCATGGGCTTACTATGAGGAACATCCCTCTCCCTACCAGACAATACCCCTGCTTGTATTTTTCTATTTTCCGGAAGCACCTACTTTCAAATCTTAGTTTTTTAACCTTATTTTTTTTCAACCTCATGCTTATTTTATTACATCTCGAGCCTGTTACATTCCCATCATAGATGTGATTTTAGCAGCCCCCTCTCCAGTCCTACCAGACACATACACACTTCCTGGTCCCTATTCTCCCAGTTGGGTCTTCTGATTTTCTCACATTTCCCTCTTATTTTTTTTTTTTTATCTCTTTGGCTATTTTTTCCCCTCTATATTTTGGAGAGAATTCCTCCAATTTGTCTTTCATCTTTTTCTTTCCTGTCATTTGAGTGGGATTCTAGTATTCCTAAGTGCAATTGTCACCCTTCCTTTTTAAATAAGATATCTGATTTTTGCTGGTTTTCTATCCTCAACGTCTGATATAAAAGAATTGGTCTGTTGAATCCATCTTCCTTGCTTCTTATATCTTCTCTTGACATTTACAAAAATTTCATGAGCCAGTCTTTAAAAATGTTCCCTCCTTCTCCTTTTTTATGTACCTTTCCCGCTCTTTATTGTCTTCATTCAATTTCTTTAAAAGGGGAGTGGAGTGGATGATTTATAATATTTTCCAATAACACTTCTATATTTTCCATTTGCTCCACTTGCTCATGTTTTATTGAATATATAAATATGTATATTTAAGAAGCATGATATATTATTTCCTGAATCCAGTCTATTTCAATGGGAACTACTTACCTCAAAATTTTCAGCTTGGTTCTCCAGTTTCAAATTATTGGTCTCTTCACTTAAGCCATACATTTTTTTATCTTCTGATTTTATGAGTGAAAGTTCTTATAAGTAGAAATCTCATATTTTGAGATCAATCAAGATTGACAGTTGGTGCAGATTTCAAGAAGT
Source organism: Proteles cristata cristata (assembly GCA_017311185.1). Taxonomy (NCBI): domain Eukaryota; kingdom Metazoa; phylum Chordata; class Mammalia; order Carnivora; family Hyaenidae; genus Proteles; species Proteles cristata. Next base: position 854,377 of record JAESUZ010001350.1, on the reverse strand, counting down.
ATGGTATATAAGGTGTGTGTGTGTGTGTGTGTGTGTGTGTGTGTGTGTGTGTGTGTGTAGTGAGCTGTTATTCTGTTTTCCCTTGTGGGCTTCTCTTACGGAGAAGTTTCTTTCCTGTCTTCATTCACTTCCTCGGAATTTTGGGAGTGTTTTTCAGATTTGTTCCTGCTTCATTAATCAAAATGTGGTTGCTGTATGGCTATTGCAATTTTGTTTTGCAGTAAGCTTTTTGATTCAATAAAAGCCATGTCCAATGGTATCTTACTGAAAACACAAAGCAATTGTTTTTCATAATATTGATACGGTTTTGGAGCAAATCCATTTCAGTGAAAGAATTTTACCCTGATGATGTCGGAATTAGTTATTATTACCTTGTGCTAGATATTATCATAGATTTCATTTGATTTTATTCTTTTCCTATTACTTTGTTCTTGAACTAGGATTAATGTTGGCCCAGTGGTGGCGAAGAGTGAAAAAATGAGGCTTGCCCTCAACCCCTTTGTGTTGTGCCTGTGCACTCTGCACTCCTTCTATTGGGTCAGCCACAGCAGTTCTTGTCATGTGCAGGAAGAATTGTGTACCCAATTCTAAATTCTTCCAGCCCTCTAGGACTGACCAGCAGAACTTTCTGAGATGATATTATATCATCATGGCACTGTATCTGCTGATTTTAATAGGGTAGCCATTAGCCACATGTAGCTATTAAGCACTTGAAATGTGGCTAACCTGGTTGAGGACCTGAATTTTAAATTTAATCTAACTTCAATTAATTTAAATTTGAGTATGAATAGCTGCTTATAGCTAGTAACTACCATATTGGACAGCAGAGCTCTTGGCATCTCAAAGCATTCAAGTTGAGGAGAAAATATCCCTGGCAAAGATAATTCTGAATCTAGATGAGAAGGTAGATGTCAGCCAGCAACTCCTGGTCTTCGAAGACCCATAGTCCACAGAAGGATAGGGAAGCTTCAGGAGAGTCTGAGAGGTCTTTTGGTTTGAGAAATACAGATTCAGTCGAAGAATAATTGGATTTTGATCATATAACATTAAATGTTTGGAGACAGTGAGCCAAATGTTCATTGGAATTGGAGAAAATAGATGCATGGGACTCAAAGCTGCCTCTGACAAGGGGCTGATTCTTGATCTTCGACCCATCCTTTCACAGATTCCCACCGCTACCCACATACCATTGTTTTTGGCTTCTCAGGTGGCTGTACAAAAGTTTCCTTTCATAAGATTTAGTAGATATTTGAAGGAATACTGGGGAGAGACGTTTCCTTGTACTTTCATAACTTAGCCGTCCTTGCAGAATTCTCTTGATTTCATTTTCAAACTTGGAAAAAGAGCTAAGTTATCAGCCAGGCAGATAAAATTTGTTTGATCATCTGAGAAGTGGGAGTTTGTAAAAAGTATTTATTTGAGCTCTCCACTTAATTTTGACAGCACCTTGCCATCTGATGCTCAATTTAATGTTAGATTTGGGGAGAAAGTAGAAAAGGAGGGGTGCGAGTGTCGTTTGTTATCATTTCACAGACAGGGTCACTTCTGTCCTCACCTGCCAGGATGCTTCCGCCCCCCCCCCCCATTCAGATTCCATCATCTCCAATCACTTGAGCCTGAAACTCATCTCAGCAAAACAACTCCCCACCCTGCTTCACCTTAATCGGATTCTTTCTAAGTGAGAAAGATGAGGTTCATGATTATGCCCTCAAAACTCCGTACGTAGCCAGGTTTCCAAACAGCCTGCAGACTTCCTGTCAATGAGTTCTGGGAAACCGGTGGCACACCAGGATGGCCTTATTTGCTTTCTGCTTTAAGCAGAAAAATTGGATTTAGAAAGCTTTTCCTAATCTGGATCTCTGCAATATATAATAAACTTCTTACATCTGTCACCATCAGCATTCGCCTTGCCATCTTTACTTTTATGTTTTAAAGAGGGAAGACAGGGATGCCCTTTCTTTCTCTTTCTATTCAAGTACTTTCTTGGGACAGCAAGCTCTGAAGATTAGTGACATCTTCCTGGATGGGATGATGGGGGACTGGAACAAATTTAGGATTGCCCTCTATACCAGCCACAGTCTGCCCTTATTAACTCTAAGGAGCAACTCTTGATCTGCAAGCTCCTAAATGTTTTGAAACTTTTCAGATAGTAAAATAAAAGGCAAGCCTACAGCTCTCAGAACATCCTCTTTATTGATAACATTGATTGTATCCCTAAGGCAATGCTTTCAAAGTAGGGAACTGAAGCCAACTTGCTTTAGAATTATCACCTGTGATAGTTAAAATGCAGATTCCCAGGTCCTGCTGACTCAGAATCTGTGGGGCAAAGGCTCTGCATTTTAAAACCTACCCAGGTGATTCTTACGTATTGTGAGAACCATTAAGAAAGAAGTAAAGGTATCAAATAGTTCATTCAATTGTCACTATTAGAGGCTAGGTCATTAGCTGCCTTTTTACCAACGGAGAAGTGATCCACTGGTGAGTAAGGTGTGATGTATAGGAATAAAGGATGCACAGCTTTAAATCCTGTGCCATTGTTTGCTTTCTGCTGGACAATAATAAGCCAGCTTGGCCTTCTAGACTTGGTTTCCTTGTTTGTAAAGCTGATAATATTTGCTTCATAAGCTCGATGAGGCATGGCCATAAATCACCTGGCACATAGTGAACACTTGATAAACATTTTCTATCGTGATTTCTCATAATAACATAACAGATGTTATGTTTAAAAGATATCTAGGAAACAACTTAATTTTATGAAACAGTAATTTATTTATTCATCGAAGACATGTACACCTGCCAATTAGAGTTCCAATGAGCTTGAGTTCTCCCACTGATGTCATTCCTACCAGTTGCAAAGGAATTCGGTGTCTCAGCCTGCATACTGCCATGTGGTTTCTTGAAATATTCAAATAGCTCCTTACCCGTTACTACAACCTTGGTCAGTTCCTGTTGATACCTAAGTCTTTAGACCCATATATAGCTAACAGGAACCAACTTTATCCTGTGTCCTGTACTTGAGAGGACAATTCAACAGGGCTTCATTCAGGCTCCTGGGGTTGGAGCCTCACGCTTACTCTTTGTTAGGGTTGTCAAATGAGCATCAGTCATTCTTATACTGAGAAGCACTTTCCCATGATTTGGAGGTTTGTTTTTCCCTCCAGAGATATCTGTCCTCTTCCTTAACAGGTTAATGCTCAGAGTGGGATTCAACTAGGCAATGGAGAGTCGGAGGATCTGGCCCCTACTTTATGGAGAAGTCTCAAGTGTCAGAAGGCATGTCCGGATGGGTGCTCATAAGCTGTAGGCATTCTCAGAGGTCCCTGAGAAATTGAGGCACCTCTGTCTGATAGGTCAGGTCTGCCTTTCATTGCCCTCTTCAACGACAGCAGCTCTGCACAGGATCTGTTTCATGTTATAGTGTGTAAAATCTTGTTTGAGAAAGAATGCCATTGTAAACAGGGGACAACCTTTGAAAATTACTGATATAGCTGAACACGTTAAAATTTGAATCATGGCTGAGCAAACTGAAGTTCCATCAGAAAGATCAAATGCCTATACTAAGGACTCACAGTCAGTTGGAGTAAATGAATTTCAGCAAACATATAACATGTGTTTATTGTGGGTCTGGGTAATGGAGAGAGGGACCAAGAAACATGATCTCTGACCACAGAAGTTGCAAGACCTAGTAAGGGAACACGAGAGAGTTACATAATTATCTGTACATGTAAGTATGCTAAAATAAATAAATGTGTTATGGGAACCCAGTGGTGGATTAAAAAAAAGCGATCGGTAATACTGAGTGCTAACTCCAGGTTAGGTACTCTGCTTGATTCTGTCTATCTATCTATATCTATCTATCTATCTATATCTATATCTATGTCTATGTCTATGTCTATATCTATATCTATATCTATATCTATATCTATATCTATATCTATCTATCTATATCTCATCTATATCTATATCTATGTCATCTATATCTATATCTATCTATCTATCTATCTATCTATCTATCTATCTATCTATCTATCTATCATCTCTGTGAAAGAGGCATCCTTTCCCTAATTTTACAGATAAGGAAACCAAGATTTAGAGATTTAGAGATATACTTTACCCAACTCCACATAATTGGTTGGTGACAGAAATTGCGATTCCAAAAGATGCAGTATGGCTCCAGAGCTCATATCTTTACCCACTAGGGAAATCTAAGAACATTTCAGTAGGAGATAGCTTTTGAACTGGGCCTAAAATGACAAGGATTTTTTAAGTGGGTGGGAGAGGAAAATGAACATCCCACGCAGAGAGTATAGGCATGGTCCTGGAAGCCTATTAAAATGGTGAAAATGTAGTGTGGGGCCACATTTTGAAAAAGCTTCATAGTTGGTTTGTAACCACTAGGGACAGATGGGAGGGGAAGCAGTGTAGTATGCTAAGAAGGTTGAAGTTACAATCTGCTATCTTCAAGCAGCTTTGTGACACTAAACAAATTACTGACTTTCTCTGTGCCTCAGTTTCCTCATATCTAAGTAGGAGCATAAATACCTCACTATGATGAGTATTAAAAGGGGTAATGCATACAGGGCTTTTAGCACAGTGCCTTTTACATGTTAAGTATTCAATAAGTGGTAGCTAATTTTTTTATTAACTCCCAACCTTATGGCTAATAAGACAAGCTATTATTTTGAACACTTATATGTATCAGGCTTTGCACCAAACACTGCACATGCATTATTCAATCTTTACAACGATAGCTTTGTGAGTAGGTGCTGTTATTGCCTCAGCTTACGAAGGATGAAACTGAGGATTCCAGGGCTTATTCATTGGTCTGATTCCAGAGTTCTTGACTCTGTAGTGTCTTGCTGTCTCCCTTTATACTACACTGCTTGGAAATTTTATCAAGATTTGATGTAGGTAGAAAGGTGATATCCTAGTTCACTGGTGAGAGAGATATTTGGAATAAATGGACTTTGTAACAGCCTCTTCAAATTGTACCACAGAATTAATGGGTACATTCTTGGGTTTTATACCTTCTCAAGGGCCTATAACATCTTGCTTCAGGACCATGGTTCCAATTTATGCATACCCTTCCACCATCCATTCCATGAACACATTTCATGTTTTCATATCTTTGTTAAAAGCTGTATAAATTAGCTTTTGCTGCATCGCAGTCTCCCTCAATAGTTAGTAACTTAAAACTTCTGTCATTTATTTAGCTTATAATTCTGTGAATTGGCAAATTAGGCTGGGCTCAGCCTTAGCTGAGCTAGTTTTTGTGCTTGAAGTCAGCTGCCAGATCTGCTAGGGCTCCTTGGTCTGGTACAGTGTTCAGCGGGATGATTCCTTTCAACTCCTTTCATCTCTCATTTTCTAGAATGCTAGCCTCGCTTGTTCTGATGGTGGTGGAAGAGTTCTAAGAAGTATAAGAAAGAGGACAAATTCTAATGTGCAAACATCTTTTAAGTCTCTGCATTTTCTGTGTTTGCTGTTTGTTTCAATGGCCAAAGCAAGTCACGTGACCAAGCGCAGAATCAGTGTGGGAGGAGACAAGGTACGTGAAAAATTTGAGTGCATTATTGTAACAATCTACTACCCAGACTTTGCAGTCAGACACAGTATTGGCATAGGCTTGAAGGAATATTGGAGGAGGGCCTCTCTTGAGGTGTAGCTCTGGTTATCTAGCTTACTTAGGAGCAGTTAGGCATCCTCTTGGTGTGACCATGGTACCAGATGGTGCCAAAAGGTGATATGACACATCAGGGGCCACATATTCCCAAGCTGTCACCTTCATACTCCCATGCCCAGCTTTTGAATCGGAGGGAGCCATTTGTCAGAGATAGCGTTCTAGTAGCTGGTGAGGGCTGAGCTATGGAATGACTGGTTTATTTTTATCTTCTACCTTCCCTGTGCCCCCAGGCTGGCATGGCCCGGAGAAATAGCTGTTACATCCATTAGAATTTATACAGCCCTTAAAATACCTGGCAAAGGCATCTGCAGGCCTCTCTAATCACTATCATTCCAAAGAGCCACTGAGTTGATCTTACTTATCCTTGAAATCAGATCATGGTGGTATCCTCACACAAACTCTCTGGGCTAATAAGCTTTAGGGTTGAACATTCAATTTAGTTACCATATCAGTGGTTTTTCATAGTTCAATTTATTTCATGAAGAAAGAAAATGCTGTAGGGTATCTGAAGACCTTGGTATCTTGTATCAAGCTGGATGCACATAATGTTAAGAACTCATTACTCAATGCTGGCTGTCCTGGGAAATTACAATGAAGAGTCTGGTGGAAACAGTTTTTTAAAAAGTGCTTCTTTCCCTCCTGTAATTTCAGTATAAATGATGGCATAATAACAAAATCCACCAAAACAGGCGAAATTCCTTACCTCTTTGTAAATATCTTAAGAAACAGCATAGCGGTACTTTGATACCCTGAAACTTGAGACTTGGAGTAAATGGTTCCAAGGGAATGAGATGATGATGGCCACCAGGGCTCAGCCTTGCTGCCGTTGCTGTGTGTAATCAAGTTCTGGACTTGGGCCAGCTGTGACTCCTGTTTTAATTCCACAAGGCTTGTGCAGGAGGCTTCTTCAGAGTATGCGGTTTTCCTTCACTCTCTACATAGAGTGGGTTTGTGGGTTTGAGGATTGAGGGTTTGAAGATGTCAGGATTCAGTTCCCTAGGGACAGGCTGTTGACATCAGACCATCAGCTCCATTCATTCCAATAAGCATTTGTGGAGCTCCTTCTATGTGAGAGTTTGTGCCTGGCTGTATGTACAAACAGCCCTCACCTCTGAGACTTTAGAATCTGGTGGAAGTCAGTGAAAGATGCAGGCCTGTGGGCTGACAGAGAACCAAGGAGATAAAGATATCAAGAATTATCTAGGGGAGAGGGATTAAATTTTGTGTGGGACAGGCAGTGAGAGAAGGTGATGCTTAAGAGATGTTTGAGCAAATGAACATTGAAGGACAGTCCATCTGACTTGTTGAAAATGGAGGTTCGGAGAGCTTGACCAGACTACTATGCCTGGAGAGATGATGCACCAGATAATTTGTAAACTATATAAATATGCTTGAAAAAATATTTAAGCTATCTAAATATACTTAAGAAAATGTTGACTATAACACAATTAAAATTTTTAAAAATGTTTTTATTTTGTTTTGAGAGAGAGGCACAGGGTGTGAGTGGGGGAGGGGCAGAGAGGGCAGGGAGACACCGAATCTGAAGCAGGATCCAGGCTCTGAGCCATCAGCACAGAGCCTAACATGAGGCTTGAACCTGTAAACAGTGAGATCATGACCTGAGCCACAGTTGGATGCCCAACCAACTGAGCCACCCAGGTGTCCCTACTATATCACAATTTTTTAAAATAAAAAAGAGGCGCCTGGGTGGCTCAGTCAGTTAAGCCTCCAACTTTGGTTCAGGTTATGATCTCACGTTCATGGGTTCAATCCCCACATCGGGCTCTGTGCTGACAGCTCAGAGCCTGGAGCCTGCTTCAGATTCTGTGTATCCCTCTCTCTCTCTGCCTGTCCCTTGCTCATGCTCTGTCTCTGTCTGTCTCAAAAATAAAAACATTTATTTTTTTTTTTTTAATTTTTTTAATGTTTTATTCATTTTTAGGAGAGAGAGAGAGAGAGAGAGAGACAGCGTGAGCAGGGAAGGGTCAGAGAGAGAGGGAGTCACAGACTGAAACAGGCTCCAGGCTCTCAGCTGGCAGTTAGCACAGAGCCCGACGCGGGGCTCAAACCCATGAACTGCGAGATCATGACCTAAGCGAAAGTCGGATGCTTAACCGACTAAGCCACCCAGGCGCCCCACAAAAATAAAAACATTTAAATAATTAAAAAAATAAAATAAAGGACTGAGCATACGGGAGAGTAGGGGACATTCTCCAATGGTAAGAATGAAACAGGAGCAGAAGTCCAAAGAAGTAAAGTTGCTGCCTAATTTATCAGCAACCATCAGTAAATTTCAGGTGACTAGGAGCTCTGGCTTCAGTGGCTGTGCCTACGTGTAAGGAAGGTATGCAAAAAGGCCTTCATGGGGGGTTAGGCTAGCTGGGGACTCTTAAGTGAACCTGGGGCTTATGAAGAGAAACATCCTCATGGGAAAAGTGAATTAGAAAAAAATGTCCACCCCACTGAGGCAGATACCACAGAACCTTGACCAGTTCAGACTGGCTGTTGATGGTGGAGAATATGTGTGAATTTCTACATGGATTTAGGGCCTGAATTCATGGTATTGTCATAGTCCAAATAACCACAAGCTGAGAGTTTAAATTTTAAGGAGATCAAATGGCATGAACACAGATCTCTGGAGGAATCCACATTTAATCCATCCTGCAAAGAGTTCCCCATAGGTTGTTGAGTGCCAGTGAACATGTACTCATAAGTAGAAATTACACAATATGTGAGGAAACAAGGTGTCATGCATGAGAATCAACAGAGACAGCCAGTGATAGCAGTGACCTCACACATTTAACATGTTTAATATGTTTAAAGATATAAAAGAGGAAAGTGACAATATAAGTAAGGAATATGAGCCTATCAATGACCTGATTGACCTGATATGAGATATTTGAGACATAATTGACCATAAGGACCTGACAGGAGATATTTGAAAAGGTACTAAATGAATGTTTGGAAATAAAAAAATAATAATAGAAATGAAAAATTCAATAAAATAAGAACCCTAACTAAAACAATGCAGAACTCCATCAACAGCAGAAGGGATAAAGAAGCCATGATATGTTCATACAATGGAATGTTACAATGCAATGAAAAAGAACAAACTACAGCTAATGCAGCAATATGCATAAAGCTCTTGGTTATACTGTGAATCAGAAGAAATCAAACAAAGAGTGAAAACTGTATGATTCCATGCATAGGAAGTTCAAAAACAGGTAGAGTGAATCTATGAGGATTGTGGCCAGAATTACAACTGTCTCACATGGGAAGGTATTGATTGAGAAAGGACATTAAGGGCAGGCTGGGGTGCTAGAAATGTTCTCTCTCTTCATGTACATGAGTGTGTATATTCCTGTGTAATATCATCAGAGGTGTTGCATCTACTGTGACAAATGTGTTTGTCATACTTCACTATTACACAACAAAAACCTCAGTGGCCCTGTTTTCTAGGTCTTTTTTTTTAATGTTTATTTATTTTTGAGAGAGAGAGACAGAGAGTGTGCAGGAGAGGGGCGTAGAAAGAGGGGGAGACACAGAATCTGAAGGAGGCTCCAGGCTCTTAGCCCAACGTGGGGCTTGAACTCACAAACTGCAAGATCATGACCTGAGCTGAAGTCAGATTCTTAACCAACTGAGCCACCCAGTTGCTCTTCTTCTAGTTCCTTTGAAAGACCAAATTAGAAGCAGCCAAAGAGAAAATCAGTGATCAGGAACTGAAGAAAATATACAAAATTGAGCACAGAGAGGCAAAGAACAAAAATGACAGAGGTGTGCAAACTAGAGTGAGGTCGAGGCAGAGCCCTAAAAGACACAGTGGATGAACAATTTCTAAGAAAGACACAAATCCTTTGGTTCAGGATGTCTAGTGAGTTCTAAGCAAGATAAATAAAAGAGATCCACACCTAAACATATCATTGTAAAACTATAGGCCAAAGATAGAGAAAGATCCTACAAGCAACTGGGATGGAAACAGTGTTCCATCTGCACAGAGCTGTCAATTAGACTGGGGACGAGTTTTCAGTAAAGTTCCAAGTCAGTAGACAAAGGATGATACCATCAGTGCCTTGAAGAAAAAGGAATTCTCAGCCTAGAATTAAAAACGGAGGGAATGAGAGCAAAATAATAATTTTGTAAATCAGGTGAATAAAGCAAAACGGAGGAAGTCAGATTTCACTACCAACAGACCTTCACTTAGGGATTTTCTAAATGATGTGCTATTACAAGAAGAAAAATCATTACCGAAGGGCTGTCTGAGATACAAGAAAGAATGAAGAGCAATGGAGATGTTAAATATTAAGGTACATATACAAAAGGGGAGCAGTTTGGTACCATCCTGATATGTATCCATATATGTATATAGCATATACACTGTAAAGAAGGAAGTAGAGTGTTGGACAGGGTAGAAGACTTACCCAAAAAGCACACCCTACTGACTAAAGTTAGTTGAACTAAAGCTGAATCGAATCCCACTGATTCTGCCTGTTTTAAGGTCATTGTACTTCATGAGTTTGGGAGTGTTGTTAAATTCCATTTAGTTCTTAGAATTGCCACTGAACCATTGACCTTGTTAGATGAATCGATTCTGCCATATCTGATAATTGTCAATGTTTGCCTTCATGGTAATTGTTGAAAATAGCAACTCCATAATAAGATAGAAACAGATTTTATTCTAATAATGCGAGTAAAGCCTAGAGATTAATTAAAAGCAGATTTTATTCATTTGCATAATTAGGAAATTATTTGCAACATCAGTCCTAATAAACTTGGAGTTGTTTGACAAATGTGATGATTTGTTCCAGGATAAATATGTATCCTGTGTAAATACTTTTGATATTGATGGAGGAAAGGGATCTTTAAGTAGCAAATGATACTAATCCCTGCCCTTTCAAGAGTACCAACTGCTATAAAAAATTGAGACATTACTCTCAATCCCTGATAGGTGAGCACAGCACCCTGCAGAGGGTGGAGAGGGTGGTTTCTGGTAGCCTTCACTGATAATTTGAGAATCCATTTTCTTGGCATTCTGCTATCACTGTTGTAATGACAGACTGGTGGTTTTAAACCTTGACCTCAATTTTCTAGTTCTTTTACGACCCCACCGATCCCTTCCATCTTAAACAGTCCTTTAGTGGCTTTTAATTCCATAGTGAATATTTTAACCTAAATAAAAATTTCATCTTTTCCACCTTCAAGAGGCAGCTCAGATCTCACCTTCTCTGTAAATTCTGCCCCAAATCCCCTGGCAGGATTAACCATATCCTCCTCTACCCTCCCCTGCTGCTCATATTGCTCTACGGCAGTTATTTGTTTGTAAGTGGCCAGGGAGCTCAGGAATGGCAGAGACTGGCTTCTCATTTCTCCATGCCTAGAGATCACACACATAATTGCTTGTTACTTTGAAATGGAATTACTTCTATTTGAACAGAAAGGTGGTTTTTGTGAGGTTGTACCTGAGGAAGACGATGATGAAGAATTATGTTTCTGAAGGGCTTTAAGTCTTCAAAAGCAGTTCCTGTGACCTTGTCTTATTGAATCTGCCCCCATTAGGTAGGTAGAGCAAATTTTTGAACCCTCATTTGATGGATAAAAAGCCCAGGAAGAGAAAGTTTAAACGGCTCACACCAGGTCCTGCAGTTCATGCAGAGGGTGGGCCAATGGAGAGGGCTGTAGATGGGAAATAATAAGGAATAAGGTTTCTACTCCTTAGAGAAATCACTTCATTAATTTTCTCTCCATTTAAATCCAGCTCCGCCTTCTCTAGTCCTTTTCTTCATGGGATCAGAGAAGCAGCCTTTTGATGGAAGGAAGACACACCACAGAGATGCTGAATGTGTGCTGACCCTCACGTGGGGACCATTTTCCTGTGGAAGCAGCAATAATCATAATCATAATGCTTGCTTGAACTTGGCACTTTTCTTCAGTGTAGAGTCTGAAATTACCCGCTGATGCCTTCGGCGCAGTGGTGGGCTGCTGAACAGAGGAGAGGCTGGGGACAGCAAAGTGTGTTATTGTGGAGAAATTCTCCAAGCTCTCAGGGCTGTGAATGGCTTTGGTGAATAAGCCATCCTGGGGCAATTCAATAGGCAGGGTGTTAAGTAGGAAACTGGGACATTGTTTCTATAGAAGGAGAAGGGCCGGAGATCTCTCAGGGGCTGTGTTGTGTTCAAGCCACTGGGCCAAAAGGCCCATAACAGGACCATGCCAAACCTTTAGATTTACACAAACAATACCCTACTTCTCAGGAACCCCAGGAAGGACAGGAAACCTAGTTTTATAGAGGTTTGAGAGCACTGATAAAAATGAATAACGCTTTGCCTTCTTTCTCCATAAACAATGTCGCATACAAATATGAGAATCTCAGGCATCGATTTTCTTGGGTGTGAAAGTAACCCATTTCTGTGGCGATCTCTGTCATGGAATAATGCAGTGTTTCTCTCATGCAAAAAAAGGAGAAATCATGAGAATTTAGGAGACTTAGAGGGAGCTCTTTTACAACATATATATATTTTTGGCAACTGATAGGATGGATTTGCATAGCATAGACCTCCCTGACCTCAGCCAGGTGCCATTTTCTGTTCCCAGCAATGCCAGCTTTACTGAGATACAATTGACATATGGTATAAGTTTAAGGTGTATAGAGTGTTGATTTGGTACACTTATGTGTTGAACCAGGTGTCATTTAAAACTGGTGGCCTTTAGTTTCTCAGCTATACTGGAGAGTTCTGTTAAAACTGGATAGTCCGACCCAGGTGGTGGGGAACGTATTGCAGGAGATCCTTGTCCTTAAGGAGGATTCGTAATGTCTCTGATACGTGAAATATTGATGCCATCTGCTATGTCTATTCTGATTGATCTGGGGTGGGGGCTTTTCACAGTCCCCATGAGAGAGCCTATATAGAACCCTCTGGACTCTTCTCCTGGCCAAGGGTCCCAAACCATCTTAATCACTATGGGGGCAAATGAACATTCTCCATGGGTGAGACAGTATTAAGCTCACTGAAGGAGTGACGGTTGAACCTCCCTGTGAGTTCTGCCTCCACACTCCCTTCAGATGAGTGAATAGGTCTGCAGGCTTCTGTCCTAATCAGGAGCAGGCATCTTACTCCCAAGGGAACCATTTCCCCATCATTGTTATTGGGGACCCCAGCCAGCCGCCTGCATTTTTCTCCCTGACCTGGCTCTCACCAACTGCTCTACTTTTTACTGGTGCTTGACAGCCTCCCAGTCCCCAAATCCCTGTTCTGGATGTGGTTTTACATAGTTCTCTTGACTCCAGATTACCCACAAAGAAGCAATAAACAGGGAAGAAAGGAAGGAAGACTCTCTGTATTGATTAGGCGGTAGGAAAGGAGATGAATCCAATCAGTTCCTGTCCCCCAGGAGCTCACAATCTAATTAGAGGACAGAGGCATGACAGCATGGGTGCCACAAAGTGTTTCAGGGACTGTGATCACACTGTGCAGTCCAGTGTAGGCAGAATGCAGACACAGAAGGAGGGATTAATTCTCTAGTGGGGAAAGGGGCTTAGGGAAAAGATGGAAAGTCTTCATGTAAGAGGTGACTATAGAGCTGAGTGGGGCAAAGAGAAGTGTGTGAAGTAACAAGCAAGCTAGCATGCTCATGTTCATGTTCATGCTCATACTCATGGACTCCTGTATTCTTGGAGTCTGGAAATTAGGATGGGGAGCAGTAAGAGGTGAGGCAGGAAAGATTATCAGGGACTGTGCTGTGGACACTCGGTGGGCCAGGCTAGGAAGTATGGACCAAAGGACCAAAAGACCAAAGGCAGACCAGAGGACTGCCCTAGTGGTAAGTCTAGCCTCAAGGATACACTGGATTTCAAGTCATGGTTCAAGTTCAAGTCAAGTCCTAAGGGATATGGCATACTTGGGCTTGATTTAGGCTGCACATGTATCACAGGGTCACAGAGTATCCTTGGTTGTATTTGAGGCTAGGTGTTGGTGGCCTATTCATTTGGAGTAAGACTTTAGGCAGTGTTGTAGGGGCAAGATGCAGGGTCTACCTACCTGCACAAGAGGGCTGGCCAAGACAAGGCCAAGTGTCAGAGTCATAGGAAAATGAGCTAGGATTCATGGGAGGAGCAGCCACGCTATATAGACTAGGCCAGTCCAGCTGGGGTATGGGAAATGTGGGTAAAGAGGTTCACATATGGAGACCAAGAATCTAGGCAGCAGAGTAATTTCAGATCCCACTTTCCAAGTGGAGAGGAGACATCTGAAACACTTCCTTACCTTCTCAAGCTAGCTTACAAGTTCAGTAGAGCAGAACTTCAGCTGGTAGGGGAAAGGGTCTAGGGAAGACAGGCTGGAGATTTCAAAGCAAAAAATCATTCAAGTTTGAGCAAAGGAGGCCTCCCTTTGGCCCCTGGATAACACCAGATTTTATTTTCTGTGACCTCCCAGGTATTTCCTCAGCCCAGATCACTCTCCTAGTTCCGATTTCAGCCAAGGGCTGTCAGGGCCTGCAGGCAGGTCCATAGCACTGACAACCCAGCATCAGTACGTGAAACCTCCTCACCCTTAGCCAAGCCCCAACCCAGAGCTGTCTTTGGAACTCTGCCTGCTCTGAGTGGAAGCTGGGGCAGGCCTTCCTCTGCAGGGTTGCTGGTAAAACAATTCTCTGATGGAGCCGACCTCACTTCCTTCTCTCTGAAAGGGAATTCCAGCTCCTCCAAAGAGCCAACCCATACCTCTGTCCTGCTACCCAAATATTAATTTTGTGAGGCTTCCAAGGGCTGTATTTTCAGAATGGTTTATGAGAAATCTGATAATCGAGTCTGCCTAATCCTCAGATTCTTCTTCTTTTTTTGTCTACCAAATACACACATTGCAGGGCATTTACTACTGATTTCAACGAGTCACTGTTGGGTTTCTCTTCCCTTCGTCATCTGGGCAGCTGGAAGATTTTAAATTGCAGTTCCAGGGGCACCTGGGTGGCTTAGTCGGTTGAGCGTCCGACTTTCGCTTAGGTCATGATCTCGCGGTTCCTGGGTTCAAGCCCCGCGTCCAGCTCTGTGCTGACTGCCAGCTCAGAGCCTGGAGCCTATTTCAGAGTCCGTCTCCCTCTCTCTCTCTCTGACCCTCCCATGCTCATGCTGTCTCTCTCTCTCTCCTAGAAAGAAATAAAAATATTAAAAAAAAAAAATAAATTGCAGTTCCTATACTACTGTGAGGAAATGATTTCAGTAAAAACTCCCCTGCCCACTGAGACTGTAATGGAGACCCCTAGCTGTAGCATAGGGTCTTGTCCCCAATCCATATCCACCATGTTGTCACCCACCTGTCTGTGAAGTCTGAGCCAATGGGCAGAACATGCCTCTAGGCATTGCCCAGTCACCAATGACATCCTTGTTGATTTTGCCTCTCCTTGCCCTTGGCAAGGGCAACTCTGAAAAAAATGAGTCGAATCCATCTGCTGAATGCAGGATGGCACCATCCCTGGGGTCAGACAGGGTTCATAGTGCAGGGACTCCTCCTAAATGAGGCTGTCTATGGTATGGTATCTGGAAGTACGGGAGCCAGAGTGTCAGAGAACTGGTGTTGGATTAAGTGAACCCAGTCTCAGGATTAGGTGAACTTGTTAGAAGGGCTGGCTGCCTTTCCAGCTGTGCCCCCAGGAGCTTTTTTATCTCTTTAAGCTCAATAGACGCTGAAAGTGTGGGTAGCCAGTAGGCCTGTGAGGATGCGTGGCTTAAGGAGGGGCTCAGCTCTGGCTCTCTGTGTGCCTGTCTTCTCGACACCACATCTTCTCATTCCCTCAGACACAGTTTTCTAAGAAAGCCAAAGAAAGGAATTAACAGGAAAAAAAGAATTATAAGTATTCTGCTGGGTTCTTTATATACATGATCCATAAAAAACTTGCAGAAGAATCAATTTTCTTATTTCTAGATAGGCACACCAGGACTTTGAGATGAAGTCATCCAATCTGGGACACTTTAAGAGTAAAAGGGGGTGCTAAGATTACTTACAGTTACACCCGTGTATACATTTTAAAGTATTCATTGTCAAAGAAACTTGTTTTTATTGTACTTTAGATTTCTAAAATAATTCCACCCAAGAACTCTTATTAAGGATAAAATACGTTCTTAAAAAAAGGTCACCAGATATAAACCGGAGTATCTCTAATATTAAGTGACTTTTCCAAGGTCACATTGCTAGTAAGTGACAAAGCCAAGCTTCCAAGTCAGTCTTTTTTCATGATTTCATGCTGGTTAATTTTAGGGGAGAAGGTTGCCAGAGATCCACTAAGTGTTCCAGAAGTTGTTTTATTTTTATTTATTTATTTTTTTTCAGGCTCAGGCATGCCTTTTTCCTGGGAGCTGAATTTGTCTGTCAGGCCATTTCCTTCCCACCTCAGCTCTTTCCTGTATGGCTCTCCTGTGGCTGTGGCTGAGCCTGGGCCACTCCCTGTGTCTCCCTGTTGCTGGCATTCTCTGACAGTTGTTTGGCACTTGGCCTGATTGTAGACCAGTGGCTCTTGGGTGTCATTAGACCCTTGCTGTCTCCCCTCAAATCATCTGTCTTTCTTGACCCTTCATTGTGCCCTTGGGTTCTGGCATTTGGGTCCACCTTGACCACCAGCCCTCCAGCTCAACTCTGGGACCTGGAATGGTTTCCTCCTTCTGTGGCTTTGCCTGCCTTTCCCTGTCTTGGTTTATGAATTCATCCCTGCCTGTGGTCCCTTCACCCCACCTCCACACCCACATTCACAACTTGACAATCTTTGAGATTTAATCAACTAGTTCATTGAGTAATCCAGGTGTATACCCACCTGATTTGAAGTGATTCAGTTTAATGAAGATCATCATGTGTCCCAGGTTTTCTGGGGCAGCTCTAATTTTAAATATGATGTCTCTTTGTCCTCACAAAAATGGAGTACTGAAAATCCCAGGATTTGAGCATACAAACATCATCTTCTACATTGCCTTAGGCACCCAGGAAAAAAAACAAAAAGAATGCCCTAAATCCCTAGTCAGACAATTTGCCCTACCTTTAGCTCAGAACATACGGGTCTCTGATAAACTGTTTTTTTGTCAGCACGGGCAAGCCAAAGAGGGAGTCACTTTTTTGTATGTTTTTAAAAATCCTATCAGTCTTGGTGTCTTATTGTTAGCCCTACTTTCTGTATAACATACTTGATTGTCTTCATTGAATGGCCAGTGTATTTCTCGCTGAATAGCACTGTGGTTTCTGTGGTCTGTATATCCCTAGTCAGCACCTAACACCTTGTTTGTTGACCTCCTCAGTGAGGTAAATCTATTCCCCCTGAAACCCACAAGGGTATGATCTCCATGCCTCTTCTGTCTCCTAAGGCCCCAGGAAATGGTACTTCTGGCAAATATCTGTCTTGGGATTCATCTGGCTCCTCAACTACAAATATCTGCCCCCACATTCCTTCCTTCCCTCTTCCCCCACTCCCCACCTAGGGTTGCTTAGTGAGATCATGTGTCAAGACCTTCCCAAAGACCATAGGAGCCCCAGCCCAGGGCTCCTACCTTAGGCCCACTCTGGTTTTCCTAAAAGAAGGTGCTTCTTCCACAGATGGCATCCCAGATGGCCCTTTCTACTGAGGAAAGATGAAACATCCAAAAGAAGAAGAGCATTTTGAGTGGGCACAGCTGCCAGAATGAGGAGGCATGGCCCTTTTGGAATCATCTCAGGGACCGATGGTCCTCAGAATGCAGCAAAACAGATCTGTGGCCAGTGGAGCCATAGAAGGCTTCACAATGGCTGGGGATGCCCGGAGAACACTGAAGTTCCTGAGAAATTCTGCATTTAAGTCTGCAGTTTTTCCTAAACATATATGACCATAGGACACATTTTTCATATAATAGCCTTTAACATCTTAAAGAATCAGGGTAAAACAAAAGAGCAGGAGTTTGGGGTCAAAGGGCCCTGCCTAGATTCAAGTTCAAAATCCTTACATTCATCTGTGTCACCTTGAGTAAGTTTATCTAGCCTTACTTCCCGCATTAGTAAAATGAGGATAATGACCAGTGACCCTGCAAGGGTTGTTGTGAGAGTTAAAAGGTACTGGATATGAAAGCACTTGGCATGTAAGATATTTATGAAACAAGAGGCTTTGTTTAGTTGCAAAGTTCACTCAGCTAGTACACCTTGTATTGAAGAGTAATCACATTGGTATTGACTGGTTCAGAAGCTGCCTTTCCCTGTTTGTGGCTATTCAGGAGTGCCAGGACCAGCATATTTGGAATGAAATGTCAGGAGTCTCTGATAGCTAGACAATGGAGGATGCTTTTGAATTAATGCATGCTTTTAACAAAATATTTTTAAGTTTTGCATCAAAATACAAAATGAATTAGAGAGGAAAGGCTTGCTGTTCAGTCTCCCCATCTACAGAATAAAGCCATGAATTAGAAAGTTGCTAAAGGTGCAGCAGGAGGGCCTGGCGTGGGCTGGAGGCCTGGGGAAGGAGAGGCTGGGGTGAGACTGCGTCCTCCTGTCGGAGAGTCTCCGCAGAATCTGTTTACTTTGGAACCGTATTCCTTTTCATGTACACATAAGAAGGAATTCCTGAATATTCTAAATGTCTGTTAATGCCTTGGGTTTTGTCTTCTTAATACATGAAACCAGGAATTCTTCACCTACGCAGGCACAGACCATTAGGATGGAGATGTAGGGCCCGAAATTCCATGAAATTAGAAACAAATTTTGTTTACATAGGTGCATTCTTATAGGGAAGAAATTTGTAAGCCACAAAGTGGGTTTTGATCTTCATGAACTGCATAAATCCCATTCAGAATAAACTCCCTGGCCAGCAGAGTTCACTGTACAATTGATAATTGGGTCGGCGCCCAGGCCCTCCTGTGAACCTCCTGGGCTTCTGTGACTGGTCTGAGGTTCTTGGCTGTACTGCTTCATCAGCAAGACCTTGATTTTTCTTGGTCCTCTTGCTCTGGGGAGCTGTAGCTTCTCTGTGATTCCTCCCTCCCTCTTTGGCATGCAAAGTCCTTGAAACCTGCTGTGGATGCTGCTATAAATCCTAGGTTACCTATAGGTGGCTGACATGACTTTCCCAATTACGCAAATGGAGCAAGCAATGTGAATGTCAGATAACTCAACCTACTTGCATGTCATCAGATACTTTATTGGATACTTGTTGGTGCCATGCACTGTGTTAGAACTCAGATTTAGGTAGGTGACAGAAGATAAAAAAAAAAAAGATGGGAAATAGTCCTTAACCTTTCAGAGGCTTCCTGTCCAGGGGACTAAGGCAATGATAACTCATAATGTAAGCAATAAAAAGGAAATGATACAGAATCATGACTCCAGTATTGTTCAGTTTGTACTGTAACACTAATGTTGTATAAGAACAAACCTGCCCTGTATCCTTAGGTCTCATAATTTAGTCATTAACAAATATTGATGGTGCACCCAGTATATGTTGGGCTCTGAACGAGATGCTGGGAATTCATGGGCAAGCAAATGCAGACAGGGTCCCTGGCTAGTGTAGAGACTGAGATTAAGTCAAGTCAACATACATATACACACACAGATGCACAAATGTAAAATTGCAACTGAGATATGAGCTGTAAGGATGGGAGATGTGCACCTTAAGAGAATATCACAGGGGACATTTGGCCTTGTTAGAGGGATCTCTGAAGGTTTCCCTAAAGAAATAACACCTGAGAAGGAAAAATGGAAGTCAACTAGGAGAAAAGGTAAGAACAAGAAGGGAATTCCAGGCATCAGCAACAGTACATACAAAGGCCCAGTGGCAGGGAATAGACTGATGCCTGTTGGTGAATAAATGAAAGTTCACTGAGGCTGGAATCCAGGGAGAGTGAAGTGCACTGTGCAAAATGAGGAAGGGCCAGACCTGCCAGGAGCTTCTTAAGAGAGGCGGGGTTGTGGTCTTCATCTGACGTTCAGTATCAAGTCTTTGAGATATTTTAAGCAGAACATGATAAGCCATTTTGATTGGGAAGATTAGGGAAGATTTCGAATAACAGGTGGCTTTGGAGCTGACCTTTGGAGGATGAACTGAAGCTTAGTTGTTAAAAGAAGGACCTTTATGGAAATAGGCAAAGATGAAGAACGTGGAAAGTGGAAGTTTACACAGTGCCTTGGCAGTGGTGAGCTGTAGCTATGACAGAATCATGTCTTTGGAGGAATGACTAGAAAAACTGAGTGAAGCCAAGTCATGAAGAATTGAAATGCTGTGCTGGAGGGTTTAGGACTTACCGAGTGAGAAGGCAGGGCTTTAAAGGGAGGATGTAGCATGATTTCACCTGCAACTTTCATCCTGAGATTTTCATCAGAAACTGCCCCATCATGTCTAGCCCCTGGTTTCTCTGTCTGCATTTGTACAGATGCAGATTTTAAACAAAGATCACCAGTTGGCTAATAAGAAAACTTCTGTTGTTGGGGTAGAAACTATTGTGTAATTCCATTTTTTTTTTAATTTTTTAATGTTTTATTTATTTCTAGGAGAGAGAGAGAGAGACAGCGTGAACAGGGGAGGGTCAGAGAGAGAGGGAGTCACAGACTGAAACAGGCTCCAGGTTCTGAGCTGGCAGTCAGCACAGAGCCCGACGGGGCTAACCCATGAACCGCGAGATCATGACCTAAGCGAAAGTCGGACGCTTAACCGACTAAGCCACCCAGGCGCCCCTGTGTAATTCCATTTTTGACAGAGGTTCTCTTTGGTCATTGCTTTCTTTTGGGATTGGTCACTTTGATTCCTGTGAAACTGAAGAATTTCAACATCTTAATCCACACAAAGCACTGAGATCCAGAAGTTCTCCCTTTTTTGCATCATTTATGGGTGAGGCTGAACTACTCAGGGAGTTTCCCAAGCAAGCAAATGGAAGCTAAGCTTTAGTAAGCATTTGGAAAAACCTATTTTAAGTGACCACAACGTTTAGTTCTTGAGTTTGAGGCTTCTTGTCAGTGTGGTTGGTAATGGAAACAATTCTGAACTTTTAAGTTTTTACCTTGTGGAGAAATTTTAAGTGTCTGCATGGGTCTGGCAATTGTTGGGCGTGGAGAATGTGCCTAGAAGATACCAAATGCTTGAATGATGGTAGAAGAAAGAGAAGAAAGTGACCATTCTGTGAAGGGAACAGGAGCACCCATTTGTTAAGCATATATTGTAGACTGGAATAAAGGCTAGAGGTAAGCCATGAAAATAAGGTAAAAATATATCCTGAGTGTCTCTTCCTAGGAAACATTCTCAAGATGAAGATAATACTTTAAGAAATTATACGTATTGTTTGAGAGTTGAAGACCTTCCCCCCTTGAAATGGCTAAAGGAGGGAACAGAATGAGGATGGGAAGTAACTTTCACTGAGTCTCTGAAATACACTGGGCACCCTCCCACAGTAATTTACTCATGCTTCTGGCAGCCCTGCAGATCAAGCTTCCCTAGACCTATTGCAGAGGTAAGGTGAGGGCATGAGGCTTGGAAGTGGCAGGGCTAGAATCTGAGTTGAGGCTTACCTGTCTCTAAGTACTATGCTTTTTGCATTATTCCAGTTTTACAGATGAAGACCTGGAAATAGAGATGTTTCATTGCTTAGATGATAGTACCAGCTCTCAAATCAGATCATCTGAATTACCCACCATAAGTCCTCTGGAGAATAATGAGGTGAAGTCCAAATAATCATTATCATAATAAGTAGTGTTTATGGAGCACTGTGCTAAACTCTTCACAGGTTTTATCTGATTTAATTCTCATAACAACCCTATGAAGTAGGTACTTGTATCATTCTTACTGTATAGAAGAAGAAACTGTAGTAGATAGACAGTTGCAATAATTTATCCAAACATCGGTGATTCAAACTGGAGCAGCCCAAGTCTAAACCCAATGGTTATAGCCACCTCAACTTTAACATAGTCGAGCTTTCAACAATCTATCCCAGAAGCTCATATAAAAAAGCAGCAACAACAACCCTGTTCCAACTGAGATTGATGCTTCTGGTTTCTCTCCAGCACAGCTGGTTGGTTCAGTGTTTCCCTGGATTTCCACTTTGTTCTGCATATAAAGATACTGCAGGTCATATCAGGCCGTGGGAAATGCCATCAGTGTGTTCTCCTTGACCAGCCACTAATTCAGAAGGTTTTATTCTAAGCATCCTGGAAGAATTCCACTAAGGTTAATTTACAGGTCCATAAGCCATAAAACACAGTTCCTTTTGGGGTAAGTTTCATTTACTGACTTGCAGGATAGATGAGTCATAAATAAATTGCTCCTTTTCCTTGTCAATTTCTGTCCCTATCTTTGGGAATGCATGATTGCCTTAAATATCTGCAAAGAAAAGAAATTGGAGTCTGTGTTAGTGACAGTGCTGATTCTCTATCTCTGACATATCCTGAATATTTTACCCTTTTTTCCAGCATGGAAATTTTTCTAGTCCTAATAGAATTATTCCTTGTTTGGTGCTTATGCAAAATGGCATTATTAATATTAAAATGATAAATATTGTGACTCCTGAAATGATGTTTTGATCACACTTTAACTGTGGCAAACCACTTTTTTAGGATCCTTTAAAATGTTGTTATATATTCACATGCCTACACAGAAGATGGGTCATCTGGGCTGACATTTAAAAAGATGAAACCCAGCCAATTCACCTACAATTGTCTTTGATATAAATTACAAGGGAACACAAATTTTCTGCCCCTAATGAATACTTGGCAGGTATGTTTCAAAAGAAATTTTAATCTTTTCTGTGGGATGTGAAAGAAGTCTTTAAAGGATTTTTGGACATTGGTTCACACAGCTGAGTTTTTGTGTTAAGATGGCCAAAAAGAGGTTATCTCCATCCTCAGGAGAGAGAGCCAGACCCAGTAGCTGCTGCACTACCATAATCTGGTGAAATAAAGTTAAGTTAGAGCAAGGGATCAGGAGGCCCGATTAACACCAGCTTAGTTAGGAAGACACCCTGATGACTTGGGCAGCTTCCTTCCCCTGAGCCTCAGTTTCTCTATCTGCACAATGAAGGGCTTGAAATAGATAATTGCTAAAGATCCTCTAAGATCCACTAACATCCTAAGATTCTGTGTCTCTTAATAATGCCATAGGTGAAATCCACAAAGGCCTTCCCCCTAAATGCTTAATGTAGAATTACTAGTTTCTCAGTTACCACTCTCTCTAGTTTTTCCTCAGAATAAGAAAGAAATACAATAGCACTGCTAGGAATTTACCCAAGGGATACAGAAATGCTGAGGCATAGGAGCACATGTACCCCAATGTTCATAGCAGCACTCTCCACAATAGCTAAAACATGGAAAGAGCCTAAGTGTCCATCAACAGATGAATGGATCAAGAAGATGTGGTTTATCTATACCATGGAATACTACATGGCAATGAGAAACAATGAAATCTGGCCATGTGTAGCAACATGGATGGACCTTGAGGGTGTTATGCTGAGCGAAATAAGTCAGGCAGAGAAGACAAATATCATATGTGTGCACGTATAGGAGGATTAGGAGGAGCTTAACAGAGGACCAAGGGGGAGAAGAAGGGCAGAAATGGTGGGGGAAAGGGGGAGAGGCAAACCATGAGAGACTCTTGAATGCTGACAAAAACTGAGGACTGGTGGATGTGGGGGAGGAGGGGTGGGCATGGAGGAGGGCACTTGTGGGGATGAGCACTGGGTGTTATGTGGAAACTAATTTGACAATAAACTATTTGTAAAAAAAAAAAAATTAAAAAAAAAAAAGAAAAAAAAAAAAGAAAGAAAGAAATACAAAAGAATAGGAATTTATAGGTCTTTAAACCCCTGAAAATGTTAATAATAAAGAACATTTTTGATTCTGTGCCTGTAAGTACCCATAGAGGGTGTGGTCCTTTGCTATTCCTCCCCCTTAAACTGCAAGGAGAATATTAATTGTCTCATTTTATGGATGAGGAAACTGAAGTTCTGAGAGGTGAAGTCACTCACCCAAACAAACAAAGCTATCAGTGGCAGAGCTGAGAGAAAACCCTGTGCACGGGGTCTCCACACCTGAGCTTTGTTACTGTCTTTACAGCTAGCCCCACCCTCATGTTTGTGGGGACCAGAGCAAGGGTGACAATGGAGACCCATTTACTGTGTGTCTAAATGTTTAAAAGTTCAACTTCATGTTGATCATGCAGAGGCCTTCTTTACAAGGTTCACCAATGTGGCATAGCCAGTTACTACTCCCCAGAGTCAGGGTCAACAGTAATACCCTCTGCCTTCTGATTCAGCTTGCCTGCTTTCCGTAGCTTCCTTCAGCTGCCCTTTCATGAGTGGGGAGGTGGGTGCGTTTCATAGCTGCATAGAAGCACAGCTTTTGACTCCTGGCCAGCATTTCTATAGCTCCCACATTAGTTTCCCGGGGATGCTATAGCAAATTACCACAACCTGGGTGACTTTAAACAATAGGAATTTATTCTCTCACAGCTGTGTTCTGCAGGAGTCTGAATCCCAGATGTCAGCAGGGCCAGGCTCCTTTGATGGCTCTAGCCAGGAATCCTTCCATGCCTCTTCCAAATTCCGGTGGCTCCAGATTTTCCTTGGCCTGGGGCTGCATGTATCAAACCTCTTCCTCTGTCTCCACGTCGCCTTGTCCCCTGTGTTTCTGAGTATCAAATTCCCCTCTTACTTTTCTCTTATGAGGACACCTGTCATTGGATTTAGGGCTTAAATCCAGGATGATCTCATCTCAAGATTCTTAATTACATCAGTGAAGACCTTTTTCTGAATAGATCACATTTGCAGGTTCCAGGGTTTAGGACATGAACATTGGGGTAGGGACACCACTGCAGTCCTGGACTCAGCCGGGCCTGTGGAGGCCAATGCGCGAGCAAAGGCACAGATGCAGGCAAAAGGGATCCTGTTCAGGGGAATAGCACAGAATGGCTGCAGAGAAGGAGTGGAGCATTTAATCAGAGAGCTGTAGCACTAGGCACATTGGCGACCAGAACTATGGGATGAGGCCCACATGGACACACCCACTGTCAACGGCTAGTATGTATTGAGTTTCTACTCTTTGAGGTCCCACAAGGAAGTCAAGATATTTGACCCAATGCCGGTGCCCAGGGTTTGCAGACTGGGAAAAGGAATTACCAAGAGGAAAGAGCCCTTGATAGTTCAGATAATAGTTCAGGTGCACCCAGGATGCCAAGCATATGTAAGCTCTGATCCCACGACAGGGAAAGCTGTCCGGAAACTAGGATGGGGTTGGACGGTGACTAGAAAAATGGCTTAAAATCCAAAATGGGGCACAGCAAAGGGCAAAGCAATGAACAGTAATCAAAGCAGGCTAGGTGGAGGGGGAGGCCACCTCTGTAACCCAAGCTGGCACTGGAGATGGCCAGAGCTGTGTGTAGGAGCTCCCATGCACCTCCTGGCTTGTGCCTTGTATGTGGAAGAGTGGAGGCAGCAGGGCAGGCTTCTTGCAAAAATATCCCTATGGGGTTGGGTTTGCAGAAACCATCTAGGAGTTTCCTATAGTAAGAGTAGGCTATTCTGGTTCTTGCTTCAAACTGACATCAGTTCACGAGTAGATCGGAGGCAAAGGAATGGACTGAGAGGATGGGCAACAGTGCACTCAGCCCTGAGAGGCTAGAGAAAGCCAAGGAAATAAGGTGGCAGCTGACAGGCACAGGTATGTGTTCACTAGTGTGTGTGTGTGTGTGTGTGTGTGTGTGTGTGTGTGTGTGTGTGTTCATTGGGCCATGGAGGGAAGTGGGGCACTGGAATTTCTCTTTTGATAACTGAGGTAGAGGCAAGGACTCTCATTGCAGTTTCTGCCAAGTTTCTCTTCGGTTTCTAGATCTTGCCATCTCAGTCTCTTACTCCTTCCCCTGTAAAAAGTTAAAGCCTTGGCAAGTTCAGAGAATTTCTCAAAATGAACTTATTAGCACTTTAGTTGTATAAATAAGTATTTTAATTTTTGTGGTGCACATTAAAGTTGGTGGATGGGAGACTGTCAGAATTCTTAATCGTCATGAAATATGCTCTTAATAATCAGTCTTATTAAATCTAAATGAAATGCCTGTATGAAGCCTTATTTTAGTATTTTCTGAACTCACTGCAGCTTTTTTATCTCAAACAGCAGCCAGAGTCATTCTAAATCATCATCAAATTAACTATTTATGCTCCCTTTCACCAGCGTTCCCCTTCTCCACTGTTCTGCCTCTCCACCACCCTCTCCACAAATCTCATGTTTTATGGATAAATAATCAGCTCTCGCAGCTCAGCAGAGGACACCCTTGGAGCGCTGGAAGGGAGATCCAGTCTTGGGCAGGACAATCCCCTGAACCCCAGGAAGTCCTGGGGAGGCATCTCCTCAGAGAATGCTGTTCCTGAATTCGGAGTTGTCAGCACTTGGAGGTGGAGAGTGTACCCACTGAAGCGCAGCCTCTTCAGGGGGATGCCTGATGTGCTCCCTCAGTCAGTTTCTCTTGGCGGAAGGCCAGTGACAAGGTTATGCTTCATCTCAGTTTCCTTCAGATGTGGTTTGGAGGAGAGTAGCTAAGTAGCTTTTTAAGACCTTATCTCTCTGTGTGTGTGTGTGTGTGTGTGTGTGTGTGTGTGTGTGTGTGTGTGTGTGTATGTTGGAGGCCACGCAGAAAATTGCCAATGCAGAGATCTGAGTTGGCCAAAACCATCGTGGCACATATGATGCAATGTAATTTCAAAGTCTGGATAAGGTGATGAAAGTTGCATCTGTGACTTTTTAAGGAACAAGAAAGCTCAGAGGTGACATCTTCTAAATAGGGGCAAACTTCCGCCTTCCTTTACTTCAGAAAAACAGTTTGGACTTGCAGTAGATGAAAGGGAAGGGGTGATGATGTGGTGTGCCTTGGAAGCATACAGAATTCTATAGGGGAAGGTAATGGTGTCTCACCATAGACCCTACCGGAGACTCTGAAGCTATCATATGAGCCATCTGCCCCACAGAAGCCTTGGTGCCTTGACTCCTCTTCATTGATCAGAATGGTTGCAGGTTTAGAGGTAGAAAATGGTATAGGGGGCAGCCAGACATGAAGAAAAGAAGCCTTTGCACTTTTCCTTGGAAACATCAACTTAACTATAAGCACTACATACATTGAAGCTCCTCATCTACTTTCCTGTCTTGAAAAAAAGGGGTATTCTACCCAGTAGTGGGGGGAGGGAGAGAAGTAGAAGTCTGTACACCATCTCCACCATGTCTCTTCATAAACTGAGTCTGGGGGTGCTGTGGCCATTCCCAGAATGACATCTTTGTTAGCAAAGAATCCAGACTATTCTTCACAGCTCCTGGTTCTGAAATTAGTATCTCCATGGTCTGTGGGAATCTGCTTTTCCCCCTGTTGTCCTCAGCTCAGGCTTCCCCATTCCCTTCTCAACACATCTGGGTTCTCTTTTGGCATCTGAACCATGGCAACATCTTGGAATTTGGAAGAAACCTCTGCTGTGGTGTTCAAGCTGGGTTTGAATTCCATACTCCCCACTCACTGACAAGTGATCTTGGTCAAGCTAGATAACCCTACTAGGTCTCTGTTTCATCTTTAAGATGAGGATAATAATGTCTACTCACAGGATTACACGAGAGAATGTGTGTAAGCCTTTTGACCCATGGTAGGTGTTCAGTAAATGCTACATCCTTTCTTTCCAAAAGAGCAAATGTAATCAGTTAAGGGACAGAATTCTGGACTGTGTCTGGCATCATTCAGATGCTGCCATTATATAAACAAAGATGTTTGAACCTGGACTTGGCACTGAACTTACCAATGTAAACTGAAGTTGTCATTAAACCCAAATGAGCACAGTATGTCAGGTTCAGCTATTTTTATATGAGGGACAAAAATGCTGTCAGTTAAGGACACAGACTCCATCATAAGGAGTTAGGAAGGAATGTTCCCAAGAACATGAGGCAAACCAGGGACTTAGCAGGAGTTCAGCTGCATCCTGGCAATGTGATGTTTTCTGTTTTCCTCTGACCTGGGTCAGAGAGGCCAGAAACTCAAAGGACAGCTTTGGCATACCCCCTGAGGGCCTTGCAGGTGGCCAGCTATAAGAAGGTACCTGCGTCCTTCTTCCCAGCCTCGCACTTGGGTGCCACGCCAGGTGCCTGGGCAACCTTGTAGTCCCAGTTTCCTCTCATCATTCTTTTATTTCTCAAACACTTCTGTGTTTTCCTTTTCATGCTAAGCCCTGGGGATGCAATGATGATCAGTGGAGCATCAGATAAGCAAGATATTTACAAATAATGGTGCCTTTAAACAACAGAAAGCTACATTGAAATAGGTATAATGACCAAGCAACTGACAAAAACCATGGTATTTCAGCAAATGTAAGAAGTGGCTTTGCTGTAAAATTGGCCGTTTAGAAAGGAAAGCCAGGTTTTGCTGGAATCACCTGTGCAGTGATGGAAAAAGAATTGGATTGCAACCCAGGGTAGCTGGGTCTAAATTCTGAATTTTGGTTCTGGTTAAGTTACTTAACTTGTTTGAGCTCCAGTTTCCTCCGTGTAAAACTGGAGCCATAAATACTTTCCTTATGGTTTCCCTAAGAAGATTAAAGTCGGCGAGGTTCATGAAAACACTAGGTACTGGGCCTGATATATAAAAAGTGCTCAGCGAATGAGGCCAAAACTGAGTTTGGAGAGGCTGCGGAGGGGTCAGAAGCTTCTAACAAATCTACATCAGATAAGGTTCAGGCAGCGTGGCTTAGAACAGATGGCTCTTCAATTATCCAAATTAAATCGTATGAAATATCCACCCTGGAGATTTTTAGGTGAATTCAGATGCCGGACCTACTCTTCAAAATTCTAGCTGCTTCACTTGACCACCCATTGCATAGAGTTGTTTTCTCTTTCATTATTCCAACATTTGTGTCTCTCAGACTGCTTTCAGTCTTTGTGGACCTTCAATCCTTGTTGGCACAAGGCGTTAGCAGGTTTTGAGGCTGAAGAAGTAAGTCCCTCTGAGGCTACATGCCAGTATCTGCCTGAACGATCCTCTGTTGGGGCCTGTTTAAAGTACAAACCATCTTGCCCTCAATGTTCTCAATTTCCCCCCTGCCCTTAGCCCTGTCCCTGACCCACAAAGCATCTTCTGTTGATTTCAGTTGACGTCAGGGAGTCATGAAGTCATAGCCTGGGAAAATGGCAGTGAGTGACAGAGCTGTGGAGGTTCCCTCCCCCCCATCTGCTGACTCCTGTCCCAGTGTTCCTCTCTTTCCTTTAGTCACTTAGTTACCACCTGGTGTTTAGGTGCCCAGGTCTGGTGTCCCCTCTAACTTGCCCTCTCAGGAAGAGCACACCTATCCCATCAGACCCCTGAAGACTTCAGCCTGGAGCCACCTTGCCTAATCCCTCACCTGTCTCTGACAAATGCCTTTCTTCACTGCAATCTGGTACAAGGAAACCCCAAATGTATGCTGCAAAATAGAATCCGTGCATCCTTCCACCAGAGTGGACTTATGGAAAACTGTGATTGTTTTACAATTTGTACCCTTTGTCACTGACACTGTCATTCTTTCTTTCTTTCCTTTTTTTTTAAAGAACAATCTGTGCAATTACATAGCAATTTATGCTTTTCAAGGCATTTTTACATACGTAATTCTGGTTGATCCTCACAAAACCTATGCAGCAGGCATGACATTATTATCCTTCAAAAAAAAATAGATGTGATAAAAGCATAGTCCTATGCTTATGCAGTGCTTCCCCTCAGCTCACATGGCAAAGCCAAGATGAAGCAGGACCTAACACCCAGGTCCCCTACTTTAGGCCAATGCTCTGGGCCAGTCTCTCTGAAGGCGCCACGATCTTTAGGGAAACTCAAGAGCCAGCTCTTGGCGAAGCTCTTTGCAATTCGTCTTCAGCTACATCCACCACCTCTATGCACACTTGCAGGCCTCTTTCTTCCAGGAATGATTACGCAGAAAATGGAAACTGACAGTGATAGATGGACTTTTCCATTTTCTGCTAACGTGGCTATGAAGTCAGAGCCCATTTTAATGAATGTCCATTAAGGTCAAATTTGGAAAGCAGGTATTAAGAGTCATTGCTGCTAATTACACCCTGAGAGCTCTATTTGTATTTCCAAATTGGATAAAAAGGTTAGTAAAATGGAACGTTTCAGCACAGGCTGGCTCCTGGCTTGCTTTTCAAGTTTTCGGAAATGATTGGCTGCCCAAACTTGCTGAGAAATAATGTTCTGTCTTATTCTTGCCTCATGCCTCACAGGTGAGCCAGCACCATGAGGAGTGGCTGCCTCTTGACTCCTGTCAGTCTCTGGCAGAGCCGATTACATCTGGGACCCGTAAGAGTACTTGAAGCAAACGGCACTGGTCTATTTTAATCCCGCTCCTTCTAGAAACTAGAAACTGTAAGGAGAGTCTTCCTGCTGACAGGTGGCTCCATAAAAGTCGTCCATCTGCTGCTAATTATGGCAGAGAGAAAATTCACACAGCCGAGTTTTCAGTTTATTTGCTAAAGATCTCCAAAGGTGTAACTGTCTTCCCAGATCACAAGGCCATTCACAGCATTACATCTATAGAGCTTGTTAATTATTTAAATAATTTAAAACCTGGGGTGGCAGGGAGAATTTAACAGAAGTCAGGCTGGGTGAGATTGGTCTGCTGGTCTATCATGGCAGAGGGAGGTCATCTGTTCTCATGGCATACAGAGTCTGGACTCCCGGGGTTTTGCTTTTCTCTTTATCATTCTTTTCCAGAGAAACTCGAAGTTGTGTAGAATTAGGCACAATGAGCCATATTTCAATCCTGATTTGCTTTGATTCCCAAACTCCAGTTTGCCTCTCTTGTTTGTAGTCTCATCTGTAAAATGGGTATCATCTTCTAACTGTGGGAAGGCTGTTGTGATCTTGGAACAGGGTAACTTACTATGAGGTGTCATGTTTAGAGTAATATAGTATGTAAAGATTTTTAGGTCCATTAAATAAATAGAAATGATTAAGCCTATAGATGTTGAAATAATTTAACAAGAACAGATATTCTTGACCTTCCCTGTGGTTTTCTTTCCTTTATCTTATGCTGATACCAATAGACTTTAAGAGTTGATTCTTTATATGTATTCATATATCTATTTGTTTATTCCATAGTAATAATTTTACATAGTATTTTAGTTATTGGTTTATGGGTCTATCTCCCTCTGCAAGACTTGGAGAGCTTTGGGAACGGGAACAATGTCTTATTCATATTTATGGTCCCAGAGTCTAGCAGAGCCTGATACGTAGTAGATATTCAGTGTGTGTTAAATTGAAGAGCCTAGACATTAAGCAAATGAAACAAATGTGATTTTACTTTATGATGAAGTTATGTTCAACATTAACCTTAATAACTGGCACTGAATCTGTCAGATTGAATAATTTTTGACATATTTGATGATTTTTATGCAAGTGCTAGAAATTCCATAAAATCTACTTCAGAAAGACCTATAGCTTCAAGTTGGGTGTGATGAGCTGGAACCCTCCCGATCTATTCTCTAGATCTATTTGCCTTGACCATTATTCTCTACCCTACATCAGAGTCTGGCTTTTAGGTCTAAAATGAAAGTATGATAGAGTTAAGTAGGTGATTTAGGTAACATTAGATATTCCCTGATGGCTGGAATTAGGAAGCCAGAAACTGGTCCCTTGTTGAATCATTTATTGAAAATATACAAAAAATACACAAATGAAATGAAGTAGTTTTACACGGAAATGGGAGAATGAGATAATAGTAAGGCCAGAGGATAGGAGTCCATCCATAAGGCAAAGCAGTGCTAGGTAGCTCCTAACTCTATCTGGCTCTGGTAGTACAGTGTATTTGGATGTCCTCAAAGACATTATTGGAATAGAGTCCATATGGTTTTCCACATTGACGTCTGTATGGACAGAGAGTACGTTGGAAAAATAAGTTATGGTGAAACTAATTTCAGTCCAGATAACAATGAAGAAGTCTAAAAAGGGTCTAGAAAAAGATCAGCTGGATAGTGAAAAGATTTTTATTCCAAAATGTCTTATGAGATAAACCTGCTTGCATTTGCTGTGATTTTATTTTTAAGATATTTTATGCTGTCTGCTTTTTTGCAGACTTCTTGTGGTTGGTTGTTCAATGCTCCTCTATTCTTAGAATTGTTACATGTGCCCTGAGGCTGCAAAGCGGGCACTAGATTGGGATAGGCTTCCTTGTACCAACATTGTTTGGGATATCTGTTTTGAACTAAATTGCCTGATTCACCTTGCCTTTAGCGCCTCCTGTTCTGATCTTACCAGCTTTTTGCCTCGTGACCCAATCCCTTGAATATGAGTCTTACTTGGCCTCGCTTCTCTGGCTCTCTTCCTTGGTTCCTTTCCTTGATCTCTCCTCTCGTCATGCAGCCTGCAGTCCTGCCTGGGCACCTCTTCTGGCTGGGCATAGTCCCTGAAAACAAAGGGCCTCTCCTGAACCTTCCAGCCCCAAGAGTAAGACTCACAGGACACGAGGTAGATGAGCCTCATGTGATTCTACCGCTAACTCCCTACCCGCCTTCCCCAATCTTTTCCCTTCTCCCTCATCCTGTTTCATAGGCTCCCATGGCAGGAGTTTACAAAGTCTGATTGTGCTCAAAGACTTGTATATTTGATTATAAGAGATATTGATGTAGCTCTTTCTTCTTCCTATCCCTGTAGATAATTGTAAGACTTGAAGGAAATAAAAATGGGCTCCTACTTAGGAAAATACTGCAGAATCTTTGACTCATAATTTGCATGTCCTGAACTAATATTTATATACTGTTTTATGATATTTGTTGTGTATTGATATTGTCTCCCTATGTAGGTGGTCACTTCCTTAGTAGGTGAGTACTTCCCCCTAGTATCTCTCTCGAGTTTAACATAGTGCCCACACGTACACTAAGACTATTTTGTGTTAATTATGAAAGTCACCCTAGTCTGTCAATGAACTCCTGCTTGAGCACAATTGCTACCACCAAATAGCTGTTAAGAATCATATACTTCCGTCCTCGTCCCTCTATAATGATAAATATTTGTAAACCAAGGCCAACGACATTGTACTTTTGTTTTCCAAGAAGAAAAACTGATGAAATTGTACCAATAACCTTAATATGATATAATGATTGCTTAGGTATCATGAATAACACTTTGGGGGTGATTTTATAATTCAGCAGAGATTATTTCTGTGATAAAGTGACATACATAGGCAAAAAGTTTTTTGGTAACTATTTTTTTTAACACTCTAATGTGTGGCCTGATGTTTTGAGAAAATACCTCCATTGTCACTACTCTATGGAGCTCTTGCCAAGGTACATTTTGCTTTGCTGGTGTAGAAACAGCCTTTCTGTGACCATTAAGGATTTCTTGGCAATCCTGAATCAAAATGCCTTTGCCAGAACCTAATTTGGGGAATTGCATTTTTTACCTCACTAATTAACTCCATTGTTTCAATTAGGAAGGACCCATTCCTTCCATCCCAGAATGCTGTCTCTGTGCAGGAAGAGGGCTTTTAAATCTCTCACAATGAAGGCAAGTATTTGTACTAAGCTCCTCCAGCATCTCTTGTAGCCACATTTTCAAAATGGCTGACCCTAGTTTTGAGGGTCAGTATGTTGGAATTACAGAGTTCTATAGAGTTAGAAGTCGACATCAAAAGAATCTATCAGAAGTTAAAAGAATTCTTATAATCCCCATCTTCTGGATACAGGTGCCCTGAGGTCAGGTATGTTGTTCAGACCCAATCACAGCTAGAAATTGGGAGAATCAAGATTAGAATATAGGTCTCTTCTCTTTTTGTCTAGGCAGAGAAGTTCTAAATGGCTCAAGTGGAGCTCACATCCTTGATACTGATCTCCTTAGAAGTTTGGTAACTAGCCAAGTTAATCAGTCATAAATCCTGCAACTCCTATCAGCCACTTCACCCTCATGGGGCATGCTGAAGTGATACTTTGAACCTAGAGTATAGAACATAGTCAGAAGTCTGTGATCTTTGGTTAGGAAATCTCAAATTACTTCCTCTCTATTAATGCAAATTATTATAATTAACATCAGTGATGTATTTAATTGCTATTTGTAAAAACTACTTTATATATGCATTAAGCTTTAGAAAAGTAGCTATAAATATTTTGGTGGTTTGTGATAGTAACTTAATTGCAGTACTGACTTAGGATGACTATGATGTACACCTGAAACAAATAGGATATTTTATGTCGAGTATACTTCAACAACAACAAAAAAGAATGATTTAGAACCTTGTTGATCTGTCAGCTCATTTACCCGAGTGACTTTGCCCCCTTCATCCAGGAAGAAAGTCACCAAAGACACCTCTAACTTTGACACATGTGCTTCATCTGACATCCCCATGTTGAAGATTTTAATGTTCAAGGAGAATAGTGGGATGTGACAGATGCTCGCTTGGCCTTTTAGAAGAGGCTATGGGACTTGATAGCAGGAGGGATAATATTAAGACACCCTTCACTATCCTCATAAGATTTCCTGTCTCACATCACCCATGGAATATTAACTGATCATAAGACATGGGATCTAGGGTCAGACATATGCTCTATCCAGCTCAAAATGTGCTCCAACAGCTTCAGGACTCAATGCTGACATCAAAAGGGTGAGAGTAGAAACTAAACAACCTTTCGTACAGCCTCATTATACATTGTTCAAATATCAATCTATAGGTTATCACTTCAGCTAATATCTCTTCTTGATTCAATAAACTCCTTATGTGGACTCCTGTCTTTATGAAGACGAATTTAATTTTACCTATTTGTTCTGAATCTACACTTGTGAGAACTGCATGTTCTGTCCTCACTTCTGGTGTTGCTGGTTTAATTGGGCCAGGGATAGGGATATACTGGAAGAAGCATGGCTGATACTCCAGCCACTGCTAAAGGCAGTCATCATGAGAACACCATGTCTATGACACTGTCTCCTGTTGTTTCCACAGTTGCTAGTCTTTGGGATGCTGAGTTTGTCAGAGAATGGGAGCAGATGTCTCCCTCCCAATGTTGTGATTTTTTGTCACCGGCATTCAACTACCACTACTGATCCCCAAATCCTTGGTCCTACTCAGCATTTCCTTCCTAATGATGCCTACTATTTTGCTGGGGAAATTCTTTTTAGTAGCTGTACATTGATCAATATCTTTTGGAAACAATGATTTTAAAATCCATTGTTTAGTTTGCAATCTTTTTCTAATGTAGTAGAAGAAGAGGATCTTCCCATCTGAGATTATAGGATGCTATTTAAGAAACTGGACTCTGTTGTGCAAACTTGGAGGTTAAGAATGGTTTTATTTTGGGGCGCCTGGGTGGCTTAGTCAGTTACGCGTCCAACTTTCGCTTAGGTCATGATCTCGCGGTTCGTGGGTTCGAGCCCCACGTCGGGCTCTGTGCTGACTGCCAGCTCAGAGCCTGGAGCCTGTTTCAGAGTCTGTCACTCCCTCTCTCTCAGACCCTCCCCTGCTCACGCTGTCTCTCTCTCTCTCTCTCTCCTAGAAATAGATTTAAAAAAACATTAAAAAAATTAAAAAAATAAAGAATGGTTTTATTCATGAGTTTATACTCCTTGGTGGCCAAAATAGTACCTAAAACTTAGTAGATACACCATGAAAATTCTCCAAGTTAAATTGAACAAAAGAAATGAGTACAGCCTTCTGCAGTCACCAAGTCATCTAATAAGAGGTGGAGAGATTGGATTTTGGAAAATATGCTGACACATGGTAGTGAGAGATGAGGTCGTTCATGGCTTCAGTGAATGGTTCATTATTGTATTCATTTGATAGTTATTTACTGCCTTCCTGTTACATTGCAGGCATAGTACTAAGTTGAAGGAAGCTAGAATATGGTTTGAAGTTCTTTTGGGAGCAATCAGAATTACTCAAAAATTTTATTTTTCGTTCTATATGAGGTATAATATATATATAGTAAAATGTATAAATCTTAAGTATCTATCTATCCATCTATCTATCTATGCCCCTTTCCTGTTAATTATGCTTGCTGTAGAACTAACCATATTCTAACTTCTACCAGTATATATTAGTTTTCTGTTCATGAACTTTATATGAAAGGAATCATGTAGTGCATACTTTTTTGTGTGTCTGCCTTATTTTGCTTACATACTCTTTTTGAGATTAATCCATATAATTGCATGTGTCAGTAGGTTTTTTTTTTAATTGATATATTTTATTCCCAGAATTACTCCATTTTTTTTTAATTTTTAAAAATTAAAGTGAGAGAAAGAGAGACAGAGAATCTGAAGCAGGCTTCGGGGTCAGAGCTGTCAGCACAGAGCCCAGTAATGGGGGACTCAAACTCATGAACCACGAAATCATGACCTAAGCCAAAGTTGACACTTAACTGACTGAGCCGCCCAGGCACCCCCCAGAATTGCTTTTTGACATTAGTTAAAATGGTATTGGTTGGACTCCAGATGATGACAATGACAATGATGTAGTTTTTAAATTTCTTTATATCCATCCATAAAAGAAAAATATAGATATGAGTAACTAGGATAGCAAAACCCAAAACCCATGTACAAAATATATAATAAAACTAAATGAAAGGATATCTTCACAAAAATTGACCAGTATAAAAGAGATCCGTATAGTAAGGAGGAAGCAGATTGGGGGTAACTGGGGCAATCTGATAAACTGAGTAAGAATCCCTAAACTGACAATGGACACTCACTAGAAAGCTGAGCAGGCTAATGTAAGGAGAGCAGCCAAATCCAGAAAGGAGGTTAGTAGACTAGCATTCATGAGTAAGGCTGATGTTGCCAGAGAAGTCTGGGACCTATGTACTTCTGATAGTAACCATCCAAATCTTCCTTATGAGATGATTCCTCCTGAGAGCAGAAATTTCTATGAGTAGAATCCAATTTGGTTAGGTTAGGGACAGGAGGAGCCAAGAAAAAAAGCAAAAGCAGTGAAGAGATGCAGAGCCAGCAGATCTCAGTAAATATGACTGTGGGCAAATCCCATATACAGTATCATAAGGAAAAGAAACAAAAACCAAAACAGCACCCCTGTCTTGACAATCAAAGAAACCCGAGCAGTGTGCCCACAAAATAGATGAAAATTATAAACTATTATTTTAAAGTAGATGTAAGGAAATAACAAATGCTGTGAAAGAACAACACAAAAAAATGAATTAGAAAAAGGTTAGAGATGATATAAATGAAAAAAAGAGAAAAATAAATTTTGGTAAAAGATCTACCCAAGCTCAGACAATTATTTAGAATAAAATACTATTTGGGGTACCTGGGAGGCTCAGTCAGTTGAGCGCCCGATGTTGGCTCAGATAATGATCTCACAGTCGGTGAGTTTGAGCCCCACATTGGGCTCTGTGCTGACAGCTCAGAGCCTGGAGCCTGCTTTAGATTCTGTATCTCCTTCTCTCTCTGCCCCTCCCCTCCCCTCACAAATAAATAGACATTTAAAAAAGTTTTTAAAAGAATAAAATACAACTTTAGTAATGAAGACTAAATGAGAAGAAGCATAAGAATGAATAGACACTACAGAAAATCCCATAATAGAAATAGAAGACGGAAAACGGGGAAAATGTTTAAATCAAAAATAAGAAAAAACAGACTAGAGAGAAAGTGACACAGAAGATAGGCAGTAAGGATCCAATACATGTGTAATAGGAGTTCCCCCCAAAAGAAACCAAAACATGGAGTAGAATTAATATTAAAAACTGTAATTCAAGCAAACTTGCCTGAAATAAAAGGTAAATAAAAATCATACACTGAAGAGGAGCATATTATTTCTGGGAAGATCAACCCAGTGTGGCCAAACTGGGTTGTAAAAAGAACAGCTTCTTTGAGCAACCAGACCATGATACTGCATTATTCACAAGACAGGAAAACAAATCATATTGTAAATTTTCTCAAAAGCAATGGTGTATTATATGAAGACAATGGAGAAGCATATTTGGAATCCTCAGTGACAAAAATAGTGAGCCAGGGAGTTTATAACCAGCCAGTTTAAACTGCTTCAAGTGTAAGGATTCTAGCAACATGTTCTATACATGTAGGAACTCCAGGAATAGCTAAGGAATCTACCAAATGACTGAAGAGACACTGGTATAAGGATCAATGTCTAACAGTCACAATCAGAATGCATGATGATATAATTACAGGTGCATACCTTTGTGTTTCTTCTGAAAACAAAAAGCTTGAGTATAAACAAAAATTTCAAGCAAATCTGAAATATAAGGCCAGGTATAGTCAAGGATGAATCAGTAGTGTTCAACTAATTCAGGTACTTCAGGATCAGAGGCAGGTTTATCATGGATGTATCCCGCTTAAGGAAACCATTTATTGTGTGAGATGAAGCTCTGAGTGCCATCTTGGATGAGTAGTCATAGGTCAGTCTCCAAGAATTGTTGGCCGCCCTGACTTTTCTAAACATCCTTTTGCAGAACACCTACAAAGAAATCCCAGAAGATCCATACCAATAGAGGATAGCACAGAAATATGCCCTGGAAAGGACCACATTAGGCAGGTTTCCTTTAGGTAACTATTTCTAGAAGTGGGTTTTAGGTTGTTTAAAAATAAGTCCTCTGTGTAACCCCAAAAAGAACAGTCACAGGTATCCTGTAGTTGAGACCATCACACTAGTTTGGGCACAAGGTGATGGGCTGAAAATGCTGTCAAGAGAACTATAAGGGGTTTCTGAGCTGGACCTTGTCACACGTCATCCTCCTATGAACCTGTTCCCTGGATGCCTGGAGCATGCACATGACATTTTGAAGCATGCTACCTGCTTTGCCTATAAAAAGCCACACGCTTCCATTGCAACAGTACTTACAACTTGTTAAGCACAGCTGACTCACAGCCACACCTCCGACTGAGTAGGATTGAAGGTCTGCATCAAGCAACATATCCCAGCTTATTCCAATACTTTGGCCACGTTAGCTGTATGCCCCATACATCCCCTTTCTACGGGAATGACTGGTTAGGGCATTTGGAAACACTGAAGTGCCTTGTTGCATGTCCTTGGTCCTCACATCCAAGGATTGTTATTGTTGCCAGATTGTATTGCTTGCAGAAAGATAGGACACAGTCTTTGAAACTAATGGGCTAAATTTTGCTGAATAACATTTTCCTTGTTTTATTTATCCCCAATAAGGATAATTTTGAGATATTCTAAAAATAATTGTATTGGATACAACTTTCCTTTTGGAATTGAACTGAAATAACCATGTCAGAAGCCAACAAACAGATGGTAAACTTTCCATTTCTGCTGATTTGGGCTCGATTTTTCTTAAAGCCGAAGAGGGGTCTCATGCCTTAAGATCTCACTGCCTTCCAGTACCTTTTGACTATAACAGATTTGGGTCATTCACCGAAGATGCACATTTAATTCTAGCTTACATAACCTCAGTGTTGTCTTTCTGCTTAATTATTGTAAATGATTGACACCAGAAATGCTGAAATGTGAATCTGAAATTATAGAACACTCTTAAACTCTGGTGTTAATGAACCCAGCATCATTTCGGATTTGCCGTTGTTGTTGTCAGACTTTGTTTCTGTTTCAAGGTGTTGGGGGACCTGTAAACCCCCTTTTTTTTTTCTTGGATAACTCCAGAATTATAGAGGAAGCTAAAGGTCATTATATTTGTGGCTCTAGTTCTGTGGTTCCTGAATGACTACAGGTAATTCATGAATCCCTCTGTGGTTTCTATTCTCCTCTCTAGTGTTGCCTTTTCTTGTCAAGAAGACTGCCCCTTCTCAAAACTCTACCTCCATGATTTGACACATATACTTAGCACTCATTCCGTGTTAGGCATTTTGTTAGACACATTTGCTTTTTCAGCTTAATCCTTGTAGTGATTGACTTGTATATGGTGGGAATATTTATCTCTCCTTTAAAAAAAAGATGAGGAAAACTGGGAATTTATTAAGGGAGTGATGGGTCTCAGGCCACAGAAAGTAGATAAAGTCAGAACTTGAGTATCAAGTATTGGAACCAAAACATTGGGTTGTAAATTTAAAATTTACTGATAAATCACTTACTTCTTGAACTGACATGACTTCCTAAAGTAGTTTTTAGGTTTAGAACAAAATTGAGAAAAAGGTAAAGAGATTTCCTATATAGTCCTTGCCCACACACAGGCAGAGTTTCCCTTGTAATCAACATCACTCATCAGAATAATACATTTTTTTTTTTTACCAACAATGCACCTGCACTGATACATCATAAAAAGTCCATAATTTATCATAAAAATCATTGTTGACGTTGTACATTCTGTTATTTTGGATAAGTAACATATCATGGTATGTACCCATCATTAGAATATCATGAAGAGCATTTCAGTACTCTAAAATCCTCCATGCTCTGAGTTCCTTATTTATTGAAAAGGGGGATAATCCCTACCTTACAGGGTTGTGAGAACCGAAGATCATGTATATGAAGTTCATGGCACAGTCTGACACATAGACTCCCAAATAGATTTGGTAGTTGTCAGTTTTCAAGAATGCTCATATTATAGTGTTAAGTGCTTCTTATTCAATATAATACAGGGAAAGGGGTTTAAACCCTGGAGATAGAGGTGTAGACAGGAATCCTGATAATTAACTAATTATTTACTTTCTCAGCGTCAGAGCTTCATTATCTACAACATGGGAATAATAATAATATCTACTTTATAAGGTTATAAGGATTAAATAAAACAATGCCAATGAAATTTCTTGAAAAGTACCCATGCCTGCTAAGTACTTAATGAATCTCCTCCCTCAATGTCAGCCCATTCTCAGAAAAGGATCCGGCAAATGCTTGTACCCTAAGAATTAAGTTGATAAGAAGCCTCAAGACAACATTCCACCCCGATAACTTATTTGACTCAGGTTTTACCATCTGGTGGTGCATTTTATGAACCAGCAGCACAACCTGGGAAAGCAGAGCATCTGTCTGGTAAAGTAGACTGTGGGCCAAATGTGTTTATCCTTTTGAATTTTGTGGGAAAATGCATCATGCTGTTACAGTTTGGTATTTGGTCCTCCAGTTTAAGTCCAGTCCAGAGGATGATAGAATCTCAGGAAAGGATGTTAGCAGTGATCTGCTTTGGTTTTCTTACTGTGAATTCTAGTAAGTATCATACCAACTCTCTGCAAACTGATTTACTGCTAAAGTTTCAGAGGAGGAACGTGCTTCTCCCTGAAAGCCTCCTTTCTCTGTCAGAAGGACTCTCCTTTCTCTGCACTCATGATTCACCTACTATCTTGAGGCAAGACTGGAGGTCTCTCTGTCATTTCTTGTGTTCATGTTTAATTTCAATCTTTAACTTTTCAAGAATCTATGACATGCCTCCCAATGGACTATAAACTCCCCAAGGACATGGCTCATGTATTATATTACTTTGAACTAATTAATAACCCTGTCTTTCATGCTGTGCAGTGAGTGTACAAAAATAATTGCCAAATAAGCTTTTCAGGCCCTCAATCAAAGACGGTAAAGGCATTTTACCTCTCCTATCATCACCAGTCAAATGGTAGCAAATTCCTGGAGCATGCTGTACATTTGATGACCCTACTCCAAAGTGGTTTGTGTTTAGAAAAATAGCACTGTGTGTTGGAATATTCTGAAAATAAAATGATGGGTGGGCCTTGTGGTAGGCCTTGAGAGACAGGTAGAACTTTAATAGAGACATGAGTGACAACAGTGATCTAGATGGGGGCAAGGGCATTAAAAGTGTTGACTACAGCATAGGACACTGTGCTTTGAGTATGGCAGGTATCTCACCAAGGACCATTATAAAGACCTGTTTGTAAAGAGGGACTTTCCTCCAGGGTCAGATTCCAGGGCAAGTCCCATGAAAGGAAGGCATCATCAAAACAAAACAAACAAACCAAAACAATGGGATGCCTGGGTAGTTAGTTCATTTGGTTAAGCATCCAACTTTTGATTTAAGCTCAGGTCATGATCTCAGGGTCATGAGTTTGAGCCCCACGTCAGTCTTTGCGCTGACATCATGGTGCGTGCTTGGGATTCACTCTCTCTTTCTCTCTCTCTCTTAAAATAAATAAAAACCATCAAAGAAATCAGAAAAATACACACAGCATATGATTTTACTCATATGTGGACTTTGAGAAACAAAACAAAAGAACAAAGGGAGAGAGAGAGAGAGAGAAAGAGAGAGAAACCAGGAAACAGACTCTTAACTCTGGAGAACAAACTGATGGTTACCAGAGGGGAGGTGGAGAGGGGATGGGTTAAATAGACAGTGGGGATTAAGGAGCACACTTGTCATAATGAGAAACGGGTGATGTATGGAATTGTTGAATCAGTATATTGTACTTCTGAAACGAATATAACACTGTATGTTAACTGTACTGGAATTAAAATAAAATAAAACATTTATATCCCAAAGAAGAAAACATTAAAGTATTGGATCAGGTAGGTATTTCCTGGCTGGGGTATTAGGATTGAAATGATCTGATTAGGGCAAATAAGGAATTGGAAAAGTAGTTGAGGACAAGAGAGAGATCTTCACGGAGGCCTTGATCCTTAGGCAGTTATGGAAAAGACAGTCATCATCAGCACCCTTTGACTTTTGCAGAAAGGTTCTTACATCCTTCTTGGAGCAATGGTCTTTATAGTTGGGCACAATATATGTTCATATATAATTATTTGGACTTAGTTCCAACTTTCAACTTCACGGGTTTCTATTGTTAGGAAGGGTGTTGGTGGTGATAGGACAGCATGGCCAAGTGGTTAAGAGCATAATCCCTGGGTGTGAACAACAGTTCTATAATCACAGTCAAGTTACTTAGTCCTGCTAAGCCTTATTTTCCTCATCTGTAAAATGGGAATGACACTTGTGTCTATTTTCTAGGCTTGATGTAAAAATCAAGTAACATAAAGCCCTTAGGTGTGCCATGTACTGTTTTAACTACTTTGTGTTTATTAAGGCTTTTTTTTATTTGCAGGGGTGAGAGGTAGAGGGGAGAGAGAGAAACAGAGACAGAGACAGAGAGACAGAGACAGAGAGAGAGAGACAGAATCCCAAGCAATATTGGAGCT
Organism: Proteles cristata cristata; assembly: GCA_017311185.1. Classification (NCBI taxonomy): domain Eukaryota; kingdom Metazoa; phylum Chordata; class Mammalia; order Carnivora; family Hyaenidae; genus Proteles; species Proteles cristata. Next base: position 811,712 of record JAESUZ010001350.1, on the reverse strand, counting down.
CAGCCCAGAGCCTGATGGTGGGGCTCAATCCTGTGACCCTGGGATCATGACCTGAGCCGAAATCAAGACTAAGATGCTCAACTAACTCAGCCACCCAGGTGCCTCCAGTTAAGCAATTTTTGACAACCCTTAGAGATAATTACTTTTACTTTTTCAATTTAACTTGTGAGAAAACTAAAACAGAAACTAAGTAATTTGCCTGTCATTACTATTCCAGACATGTGAATATATAGTCTTTCCTCTGGATTAAGAATTCCTTCCTCTAGATCCACAGGATTCTTCTAAAAAAACTGTTTTTTTAAAATTGTTTCCTAGTCTCTTAACGTGAGAACTTTGAGTGTTTGAAATGGTTAGGGGCAACTATGGGTTCTTCATGGACCTAACCAGGCTGATGGGAGCTTTGGTTAACACCAAGCTCAGTTTTTATACCATTCCCTGAGCCAGCATAGTCTTTAAGTGCTTGCACTTACCATTTAAAAAAATTTTTTTAATGTTTTATTTATTTCTGAGAGAGAAAGAGAGAGAGAGAGAGAGAGAGAGAGACTGACTGCATGAGCAGGGGAGGGTCAGAGACAGAGGGAGATACAGAATCCAAAGCAGGCTCCAGGCCCTGAGCTAGCTGTCAGTACAGATGCTGACGTGGGGCTGGAACCCACGAAATATGATATCATGACCTGAGCTGAAGTTGGATGCTTAACCGACTAAGCCCCCCACGCGTCCCTAGAACTTACCATTTTTAAAAGAATTGCCATGATTTAATTATCAGAAAGAAATCACAGTCATAATTCTCATGAAACTTCTTTTTTTTGGGGGGGGAGATTGATTTTGCTTTGAAAATAGCTAAATTTTAAAAATCACATATTAACTTGTGAGCGGATTTGCTGATCCATTATGCTCTGAGGGCAGTAGCATTTGTACGAAATTCCAAATATTTTCTCATGTCTGCTACGATTATACCAGTATCATAGAGTTGGGGACCAGAAGGAGAAAAAGCAGCATCACTGCTTTGTTCTTGGGTTGTGCTTCAATTCTTGTGAACTGATTTTCCTCATGAGCTTAATGTCTTCCTCAAGATGACAATGGGGACATGAAGCAGAAAGAGAGCTGAGGATTTATACCAGTTTGCATGACTCCACAAGCTTGAGCTTCATGTCTGCAACACCTGGCTCTTCTCAGGCTACCCTCTTCTCCATGCCAGCAAGTCTTGACATTTCATCTTCAGCCTATACCTCAAACTTGGTGTCCACAAAATAGCTGGAGAACATGTAAAACATAGGTCCCTGGACACCTGAGATTCTGATTCAGTAGGGTCTAGTATGAAGCCCAAGAATGTGCACATCTAATATGTTCTGTAGAATCTCACCTGGAATTGTTCAGGTCTGCACAGAGCAAGCTCATTCTTAACAACTACCTGTTTGCTTTTATTCCCCCACCCCTCCACACACACACCCCTATTGATAGACCTTCATCTCTCCCTCTTCACCAATCTCAATCCTGTCCATCCCTGAAAGTCCAAAACTGGAGCACCTGGGTAGCTCAGTCAGTTCATCGTCCAATTCTTAATTGATTCAGGTCATGATCTCATGGTTCGTGGGATCAAGCCCCGTGTTGGGCTCCATATTGACAGTGAGGAGCCTGCTTGGGATTCTCTCTCTCTGCCCTTCCCTTGCTGGTGCACACATGCTCTCTCAAAAGAAATAAAAAACATTTTTAAAAACTCTTTAAAAAAAAGAAAGAAAATCTAATACTGGCTCGGTTGCTGCCATATGCCTTCCCCAGCTCCTCTTATCTTTTTCTCTCTGCCTTTCTCTCTCTCTCTCTCTGTTTATCTCTCTGCCTTAAAAACAAACGATATAAGACAAAACTCCTCTTCGTTCAAATCCACTCTCCTGATGGCAGGCCCAGCCATTGTGTGGTCTTCGGAGGGGAAGGGAATGGACCCTGAGGCTGGTCTTCGGAGTGCCCGCCTCTGTTTCCACACCTGTAGTTCAAGCCTAGCAGACCCCTAGTCGAATGGCCTGGATACCACCGGGAGTTCCAGTTCCTCTCATCAGAGCCCCAGGTTTCCAGGACTAGATGGAGCGGGGCAGGAGCAACCCTCTCCACCCCAGTCTTGGACCTATAAAGTCCACTTCTTTGTGGGAAAATCTCTCTCCTTCCTATCTCAAAGTACAGTGTTCTAAAAAGTCTGAGTGGGCTGTGAGAAGCCCTACTTAACCTGCACAGGCCGATCATCTCGGCACCATTTCCCTGAGCCCTTGGTTATTTTTACTCTCTCCGATCTTCTTCCCATTCTTCGGGTGCTGGGCGAGGTGGCGTTCATTTGGCTTTGCTTCTGACACAAGATAAACGAGCTTGGGGCCCTCGGCGATTCACTCTGGCTGCCAGGGGGTTCCAAAATAGCAAACTATTTTTCATAACAGCAACGTGATATGAAGGGAGATGCAGCAGGTGCACTCAGATTTCCCATTGCCGTCTGGGGCGTGTGGTGGAGGGAGAGGATTCATTAAAGTTTGCACTTGTGTCCAAGAAAAAGGAGGGCCACTCTCACAGTGGCCATTTCCCTTCGGCTGGGTCAAGGTCTCGCTTCCTGAAGGCAAATCTTGTCCTTGGGCAAGGTGGAAGTGCAGTAAAATAGCAGCTCGGGCACCACCCCTGCCCCCCTGACTTCCGTGCGTTTTTTCCTCCTTTGGAAAGATAAGGTTATGGATGTGAATATCTGCAGAGTGTTTTTTTAAAACAAAAGAGCAAGATTTCTTAAAAGTTTCAAATATTTAACATTTTAGTTCATTAAGTGTGTGGTCATTTCAAAAAGTTTGAAGGGTAAACTTTTCTTTTATCCTTCCCATTTCCAAAGATGTGAAGGTGATAGATCATATTGGCACTGCCTCTTTGAGCTTCTCTCTTAAGCTCTTGAGTCATTAGAAAAACAGCTTCTGCTTTCACTGCACTAGGTCACTCTTAAAAAGTTGGTCCCCAGCCCTACATCTGATAGTCTCCCCTTATCCCCCACCATGAATTATGTACATGTTCTTAGGATGGAAATTGTAATAAAGCAAAGAGGGTTTTAACTTAGATTTGTATGTAGCGCGAGTTTCTTTTTGATTTTTCTCCCCCTGCCATTCTAGTTACTAGATCTTAGTGGTTAGAAATAAAAAAATAAAGAAGAATAGTAATGGTTTTTCAAAACTGGAGTGAGTCTGGAGGGACAAATTTTGGGTAAAAATGCCCAGTGTCAAGGCCAGAGTACGAGGGAGCAAGTATTATGCGTAAAAGCGATGCGCTAGTGAGCTATAATTGAGCACACAAGATACTGGATGCTGTCTTATAATACGTCTTAATTTAAACATTTCTTTTCCCAGGGGACCACAGAGGATGTGGTGCATGAATAAATAAATGCCAGGACTTATTTGGAGGTCCCAATCATAATGCAATTATATGCATTGCAAATTTTCATATGCTACTTTTAGGTTCCAGTAGGTTTTTTTTTTTTTTTAAATTATTAAACTGCATTGCAGAAAGAGCTATGCCTCAACATGGCCACGAAAAATGAGAGGTTAGCCATACTAGACTGCAGAGTTCCCTCCATTGTGAGCTTGACCCCTGCAGAGAATGGTGATTACATTTTATATGGAGTGAGGCTAATTACTGGCCTGGCTCAATCAGCATAGAAGGGCTGGGCATAGAAAGACAGAGCTGTGACTCTCTCTTATTGTCTTCTCTTTAGAAACTATTTCTCTTCTCAAATCAGTGGTAGCTCCTGATCCTACCAGAGGAAAATAATACATTTTCCCTCCTTAAGAACAGCATTTTCTTTCCTCGGGTCACTAAGATCCATTTGCTAAATAACTCTTGAAGTCTAAAAAATTGTCTCTGAGTAACTGGAAGAGGTGAATTCAACCTTGCAAATAGTTCTCTAAAACCATCACCCTCCTCAAAAGCCTTTTCTCTTTACACAGTGTAAATCCTACCCACTTAGAGTAATTTTCCATCTTCCATCTCTCTTTCCTAACTATCTCTGACCTCGGTGTCTCTCTCTATTTCTCTTCATTAAGACAGCATAAGAGAGGTCCAGGATTGTGGAGAGGTTAAAAGCACTGGCCACGATAATATAGACCAGATATTGAGTTCTGTATTTTCTACTCTCTACTTATTTATCAGCTGTGTGACCCTTAGCAAGTTACTTAACTTCTCTGTGCCTCAGTTTTCTCACATATAAAAAGGTGATGATAATAGTACCTGTCTCATTGGATTGTTGTTAAGATTGAACGAGATACTGCTTATAAAGTGGTGAGAGTGTCCAAATGATCCTAAGAAATATTAGCCATTATCCTATAAAAGCATCTTACTCCACTAAATCCGCTCACCTTGTGATTTTCTATACCACCCTAATTAAGAAATTGAAAACAGTCAGATATTTGGGTTAACCTGATTTGGGAGCTAAATTACTCTCTTTCATTTTGCAATGTCAAGGAAAACCCAGAATTTTCTAAGCAGACATGCCCTCCCCTCCACATATCACAGTCTTGTGCGCATTGATTGCTGCCTTCATATGTATGGCCATACTCTTCCTCATAAGATCAGATGGAAAGGGAATTGAGGAGCAAAGCAAGGTTTGTGGTTGATTAATTATTTTTGGTCTTCACAGACACATAGACTTATTTTCTCTCTCTTAATATTTAGGGTCCTGGTGATTCCTCTCTTGCTGGAAAGCTCAAGCTCTGGGCTCATGAGCCCCCCAGGAGACTGATTATTTTAAATCATCATTGACCTCCTATCCACTTAAACCCAGAGGTCAGAACTTTAAAGACGGTGTAAAGATTGACATTGGTGCATTTGGACTTCAGCTTTAAAGTGACCTGATAGTGCTGTGTGGGAGAGATAACCGTGGCTAATGGGTCTGGTGGAGCCAGATAGGAAGCCAGCATCCTAAGGCTAGTGGGAGAGGCAGGGACTTTAGAATGAAGGTCATGAACAAGGATGGCACACCAGTGACTCTGGCCAGCAGGTGGGGCCCCAGCCCATCTCCACCAGCCAGGTGGCGTCCCCTGCATATTTTCTACTGCCTTTGATTTTCATTTTTACTTTGCAACTTGATTTCTCTGCACAAGTTATTTTATGTTGCCATGGAGAGCTTCTCCTTCCCTTCATTCTCGTTCAATTTGTATCACAGATATTTGAGTGCCTACTATGTGCCAGGCACTGTCAATAGAGGATTGCCTAATGCTCACAAGGTCTCTCTGTTTTAGATGCGGACATAGAGAGATGGAAGACAGTGCTTCTCAAACATTATTGTGCATGAAAATCCTTGAGGATCTTGTGAAAATGCAGATTCCGATTCGGGAAGCCTGGGTAGAGCTGGAAATCCTGTAATTCTAATTAGATTCTGGGTGACTCTGGTGCTGCTGGCCGAAGACCTATATTTTGAGTAACAACAATGCAAAGTACTTCTGTTCCCCCTCCTCCCTTAAGTTAATGGCTGATCATTTATGTCAGTGGAGTTTCACAATATCCCAGGCTTGACCTTTCCCATGAAGCTGTCAGCTATGTCCCGTGACCCTGACCCAGGCTAGCGTTCACTCAAATATCTAAGAAGCCCAGGGAGAAACAGGTAGCAGGGTATGGTTAGATGGACCCCATGGCTTTCCAGCCTGGCCACATCTTCTGTTGCACCGTGAGCGGGACCACTGAGAATCATCTGCACAGGACGGCTCTTGGCTCCTGGATGATAATAGTACGTTAAACACATGGCATGATCTAGCCTCTCTGGTAACTGGGGTGCCATTTACTAATTTACTGCTCTTACATGACTAATTTAACTCTAGTTACTACTCGGTCATTAGGGAGTCACTTATTCACAAAGCAGAATCAGGCTAAATAAATAATAGGAAGCTGGGAAAAGAGACAGGAAAACGGAGAGTGGAAGTTAGCTTTTAATGCAGGCTAGAGATCACTGGTGTTTAATACAGACCCCCATTTAGAGCATAAATGCAGACTCTTCCTCTGTTTTCAAGTCCCTGTGACCCTAAATGCATCCTGTAGTGGAGAGAGCTACCTTCTTTTCTAATAAGAATCACATCCCAATAGAATGTACATTTCCAATTACTATGCAAAAACAATGGCAGAATTACTTAAAAATGTACAGCCCCCTAAGGGCTCTCCATGCTGTAGTTCATGTGAATCTCTCATTTGCATGCAACTATTGTGGGGAACAACCGCACCCTCCATCATAGACTATTTAATCAAGCGAGAAGCCCCTAAATTTCTCTGCAAAGATTTGCGAGTCCTGGAGCTAAATATGCAACTGGTAATATATTCTGGCTGTCTGCACGCAGCCTTCCTCGTTTCACTCTGAATGGCATGGTGTTCGTGTGACATTTAGATGATGGGTCATCTTGGATTTCTCCTGTTCGCAGCTGGAACTTTTGCGGAGTCTCTCATTGGTAATTGCTGTGTTTTTTTTCCCCTCGTGACTGAGCCGTTTACAAACCAAGAAGAGGAAAAATTATATATTTGGATACAGACTGTAGAAGAAAAATAAACTAACAGCACAGTAGGAGAGGTGTCGAGGGTTACTTTCTGTGGATAACTGAAGATCAAGTGGAAGTAAAGGACTCAAATGATGTGTTTCCTCCACCCTCAGCCACCAGTGCTATTGCCAGACTTGTTATTGGAAAGTTTGATGGAAATAGTCTGCAACACAGACTCCAGGATCAACCACAGCCACTAATGCAGTAAGATTTGAGAGAAGTGGAAGCATTTCTTCCTACAAATATCTACTTTTCTGATCTATTAAAGGTGCTTGGACTTCTTCTTTGCTTTAATCTAGCTGTCTGTCTGTCCACCTGTCTATGTTCTTGAAGTCCCCTATTAAGACACAAATGGGTGTTCTGGACGGAAGTCACTGGCAGTCACAAACATGTGTTTTCGGCTTTAGCAGTCTGTATCCAAGCCCTGAGGGGCCAGGGGGCTGGCGACTAGGGGTTCTCAGGCCAGAGGCAAATGCTTTCAGAGCCAGGGAGCCCCAAGCGCTAAAAACAAAATGATCTGTTGCCTCCAGTATGCAATGCAAAAACAAAAACAGTTTTATACTATAAAATGACTATAAAAGTCAAACTCAGTTTCGAGATTTTCCTCTGATGCCAAAATATTTCCATAGCAGTTTATGTCATTGTCTCTATTTTATGAGTGTTCTAAGCCTGTGCTTGGCCAGCCAAGCCAACTTTGCTGGCTCTGGGGGCCAGAAACACCCAGGAAGAGTCAAGGCATTAGATGGAAGTGTGGCAGAGTGATGGGCATGAGAGGAGAGCAGAGAGGAGGGAGTAAAGTGTTGCTCTAGGTAAGTTTGGCAAGTTTGCTAAGACTTGCCCGTGGGGTTTCGCTTTCAGAGATGAGAAGAAGCCATCCTTCTTTTCCTCTTTAATCCTTCATATTGCTTTCTATTCTTGCATCCTCTAAGTGACATCTCAACTGAGCTCTGAGGCTGACGTAGCCGAGCACTTGTCACTCTACTGATGATAGAGTCAGGATCCTTTGGGCTGACTTGGTTGGAAGTGGGATCTCCTTGCACCCTCTCTGAGGTGGAGAGAAGGAAGGACTGGGAAGATGTGAACTAGAGTGATCATTGACCACCTTACCATCTTACCAGAAGAGTGGCAGAACCTGGCCCACTTTTCTCACAGTGTGGGGCAACAACAAATGACCCATTTTTAAGAAGTAGAATGGGTTAGTGAGAATGCTTATACTAATAGTTTACATCTGTGAGATATCATTATGCATATTAGCTCATGTGCAACTCACAAAAGTCCTCTGAGATAAGTCTCATCAACCGGGGGATCTCCCCCATTTCGTAAATTTGGAATCTGGGATCCAGAGAGGAAAAGTAAATTGTCCAGGATTATACAACTAAAATGTTGCATAATGGATTTGAACTCAAATCTTCTGACATTTTCCCACTATATTCCACTTGCAGGTCCCACTCATAGGTCCTACACTGGAGGAATATGGGAGTTTCAAAGGCAGAACTGGTCACCTTTGTGAGACCTGTCAGATACACACACACAGAATGTCTGCTGCCATCATAAGGGCAAGACGCTTAAACCCAGCTACCAGCAACTTGGGAGATGTATGTATGCCATGGACTTGGGAGAAGGGCCAAAATGATTCTGATGGGAATTGGAAAGAAGAAGTTAGTAATGAGAAGAGTTTGTAATTTTCTGTTAGACTATTATATAAAGATAATGGGGATTACAGCCTGTTCAGACAAGCCATTCTCAGAAGTTGGCTTGTAGTCCGGGCTTTGCAGAATGATGGCCACAATTAGGCCATCATTAGGCTCAAAGAATCTTGCCGAAGAGAAGAAACTGCAAGTGAGAGCTGACTGTAGAAACTTTCGTCACAAGCCCAGAGTCCCTACAATATCTGAAGGATGCTGATTGTGCTCAGACCCTGTTCCAAGGATTTTATTATATTAATTGAAATTCATTGAGTGACCATAACAACTCTTTGAAGTAGGCATTATATTATATTATTATATTATATTATATTATATTATATTATATTATTCTTGTTTTCAGGTAAGGAGATTGACACAAGAGAGGTTAAGATGAACAGAAACCATATTATTTCTCTTTCTCCTGTCAAAATTCTCCAGAATTTTGCGTAAAGTTTTGAGGTAGTACAAGCATTGCAAGGTATTTGCCTCAACAGCCACTGTTGTTATCAGCAGCTTGCTATACAGCATGATCTGTGCTAAATGCTTTGCACAAAGGTCTTAGAGGCTTATACTTTTCCCCACTTTTTGCTTTGTAACAGATTGGAAACAACAGATTAGAGAAGCCAAATAATTTATAGGGTCACACTGTTAATAAGCAGCTGAGCTCAGACTGGAACCCAGGGCTGCTGGTTTCTAAAAACCACACCAATAAGCTGTTTCTTTCTTTTTTTTTTAAATTTTCTTTATTTATTTCTGAGATAGAGAGATAGCATGAGCATGGGAGGGTCAGAGAGAGGGAGACACAGAATCTGAAACAGCCTCCAGGCTCTGAGCTAGCTGTCAGCACAGACCCCGATGCGGGGCTCGAACCCATGAACCGTGAGATCATGACCTGAGCCAAAGCCGGACGTCTAACCGACTGAGCCACCCAGGCGCCCCCAATAAGCTGTTTCTTAATCCCTGGGTAGACCAAAGCTACTAAGAGTTGTTCTGTGTATCCAGAAGCATATTCCAGATCCTAAGTGCCATATGTGGAGTTCAAATGCCTTGGAAGGGACTTGGACAGTGTCCTGGTTGCATGTCTCATAGTAGAACCCATAGCAATTACAGAGGAGAAAAACAATGATTTTGAGGAGGCAAGTACTGTGATGGTCAATGAATTTCAATTCAATTCACCTATAATTATTGGGCACTGATGATAAACTGTCTTTCTATCACCTATTTCAACATGATCAAAGAAAGGAGTGTGTTTATGCCTGCCCTCAGGAAACCCACCATCGTTTTACATTGACAAGGTGTTACATAATATATCTGATGGTATATATTCAGCACAGAACTTAATATAAGCAAGTGTATTAAATTTTAGCATTCCCAGTGCCAAAAATGTATGGGCCATAAAAGATCAAGAAGTTGCAAGCTCTTTTTGCCAGAAAAGATCAAGAAGTTGCAAGTTCTTTTTTTCTGGGCGGACTCCCTCACCTTCTGCCATCTACCTCCCTGTAGTCCCTAATGAGGCACTTGTTAGTCTTCAGCATCAAGACCATCAATTACATGAATACTCCCTGTTCTTCCACTCTATCACCCCTCTTCTGGATCCACTTTACTTTTCCTCTGTCCCAGACCCCAGTGGTCGTCTATTCCTTCCTTTCATGGTATTTCTTCTTCCCCGTCTTCTCACACTCCCAGTGATGTCCTCCATCCAGCTGTGTCAGCGTCCAACCTGAATAACCTCTATTGATTGCCCTCTCATCTCCTGTGACTAGAGAAAGTCATGAGAATGGTGGTAATATGGTCCACTCAGTAGCTGGTCTATATGACCCCAGCTGGCCTCTGACTCCATAAATGTATTGTCAGCTTCCTGCTGCATTATCCACAGTGGCTGAACCAGCGTTTCTCTGGGCTTCTTAGACTCCTCTGCCTATTTCCATCATTTGCACTTAGAGAAGATGAAAACCCATCATCTTTACTGCTCAAGGCTATACAACTCAAGAGCTTTTAGTCTACTGCCTTTTAACCACAGAACCTTTCAGGATTTTTACTTACCATTCTATGTCTGCAAAAGAAATAGCTTCATTTTCACAAAATTCAAACTCTTCAAAATAAGGAAGCTTCAATGGCTGGTATAAAGTATATTTTTGGAGGAGATAGTTCTACTATACATTCTTTCTTTCTCTCTATTCTGCCCCTTCTGGCTGTCTTTCCTCAGCCTAAAGTATGCTTAGGCTTCTATTTTCTTGAAACAAAAACAATCACAGAATCCTGCTCTTCTTTTATCAAAGTTTAGACAAACTTCTTTGAAAAGGAAGTCAAAATACACTTTCTCACCAACTTCTAACTCTTCAGTTTTCTGTATTTGGTTCCTGCTCCTGTTATTGCATAGCAACTGCACTTGGTGGCTTCCTAATGTTAGAACTCTTTTTTTTTTAATGTTTTATTTATTTCTGAGAGAGAGGGGCAGTGTGAGCAGGGGAGGGTCAGAAAGAGAGGCAGACAAAGAATCCAAAGCAGGCTCCAGGCCCTGAGCTAGCTGTCAGCACAGAGCCCGACGCGGGGCTCGAACCCATGAACCGTGAGATCATGACCTGAGTTGAAGTCGGACGCTTAACTGACTGAGCCACCCAGGCGCCCCCTAATGTTAGAACTCTTAGCCTTGTCTCAGATGTCATCCGCTTGATCACCAGTGGGTGTTTCTTCTGAGAGCATGCCTCTTGGAGGGCAGGTTCTTCTGAATGAGACTGGCACTCAGGGTCCATGCACTGTCTCCACCATATCTTACCAATGACTTCAACTGGTACTCTTTTCCCCCATCCTGTCGTCCAAGGCAACTAGAGTACTCAATGGACCCCAAGTGGGCCCAGTACTTGATCACATCTTCCACTTTCCTCATCTGAGCCTTCCATTTGGAATTCACTTCGCCCTACTGCATCTCTGCCTATCAAAATTCTATTCATCCTCCATTTCCTAAGTCTAATGTCACCTGTTCTAGGCAGCTGCCTGTGATTTCTCCCAATCAGATTCCTTTTATCTTCTTCTACCCTCCCTCTTGTTCATATTTCTGTGTCCAATTTGTACATTCCTCTGTGTAGATTTTTTCTTTCCCTCCTTGATAGTGACTTGGGAGAGTATGCAGGCTGACAGAAGGTGTCTAATTTGTTGCTATCATTGATTGGTAAAGCACCTAAAATATAGCAGCTGCTCAGTAAAATCTAGTTGAGTGAATTGTTGGGTATTGTCCATGGGAAAAAAATAATAATAAGTACTGACCCAGTCGGGTCAAGTTTCAGAGTGGAGGTACCTTCTAGCATTATGTATTCTTTTGGTGTTATTGAAATTATGCTGCACTGTATTCAACCTTGGTCACAAGCGTACTGTAAAATCTGCCATATCTTGCATGTTTGTTTTTACTGTGCTGCAGACACGGGACAAACACTTCTGATGCCTTGTTCTGCGTATTCTCACAATAACCCCTTGACATGAGTACAAGGACTGTCCCTGTTATTTAGATTAACACCTCATCTATAAAATGAGCCTGAGAGTGTTCAAACAGTTTGCCAGAGGTTACCCAGCTGAAAATGGGCTGAGCTGGGATTTACACCCATGTTGATAGGAGCTAAAATCTAACCTCTTAATGAACATACTGTACTATTTCCACACTAACGTTGATTTTTAGATTTTTTTTCAGAGTTAAAATCATTCATAAAATCCATGTTTAGTCTTATCTAAAAATTGTGTTCAAGTTCCAGTCCCTCACTTTATTCCTGATTTACAGTTCAGTGTTCTTTTGTGGGCTGTGGAGGCTCCTGATATTTTTTCTACACTCTTAGCTTTCTTTGTTATGATCATAAGTGAGGAGGCTGATGTTTTAAAGTCAGATAGAATTTCATATTCTTCATGAAAAGCTGTTGATCTCACTTTAAAAACTCATTCACGTTCTCCTTGGTCACGGTGAAGTCATATGTTGTGATATTGACCTGGTGCAGAGGTAGCTTTGTCCCCTTCCTCAGAGGGGATAAAACCACACATGCTGGATTATAGGCATTCAGAAATAATTACCTCACAGAGTGCTATAATCTCCAATGTATCAGCTCATTGATAGGAGGGGGAATAATTCTGCCTTCCCAAGGTTATTTTATTTCTTACTGTATTGTGGGGTGAAAACCATCACCCATTTTGTAATGGCAGTCTGGGCTTGACTAGATTATAGAATGGAAAGCTCTAGAACAAACTGGGATAGTAGTTGAATATTTTCTGTCATTTAGTAATTACCTGGTAATTTATAAGTGCAAAATGGCATGAGCTATCAGAAGTTGCACGATGTATCTGTTATCTTTGAGACAGCATTTCCATGACCAAGCACTAAACTCAATGCTTTCTCCATGTTAATATAGAAACAGGAAAGGGTACTATCAGAGAACTGTCAAGTTAATGAAAATATTGTCTATCTTGCCTTAAAGACGCAGCCCATTAGGGGCTTCCCGTGGTGCCAATATGTGCAAGCATGGTGGCATCTTTTGTAGGATTCGTTTTATCCTCTCAGCCTTCACTAATTGGAAAGTTTCACTTAAAAGTAAGTGTGTTCTTAATATTTACTAAGTAAGAAAGCAATTTAGTGATTTTAATCTAGAAATCTAATTTTCTAGAATGATTTACTAGCAATAACATCCCTTATAAAAATAGATATTGGGTGAATTAGGGGAAAAATGAGTGAAACATTCTAAGATCCTTGGAGCTCTCTCAAAACATGGTAATATATGTGTTATCATTTGTAAAACTAAAACTATCTGGCCATCATGCTGACATTAGTGACCAGAAGTTTCCAGGAGGAACTATTGAAGTATATATATTCCTGTCTCCCTTCTTCACTTGATCTATTACCAGGTATTGTTTAAGAAACCACCAGATGTGGGGTGCCTGGGTGGCTCAGTCGGTTAAGCGTTCCACTTTGGCTCAGGTCATGATCTCGCAGCCCCTGGATTCCAGCCCGCTTAGGGCTCTGTGCTGACAGCCCATAGCCAGGAGCTTGCTTTGGATTCTGTGTCTCCCTCTCTCTCTCTGCCTCTCCCCTGCTCACACTCTGTCTCTATCTTCTCAAAAATAAAGAAACATTAAAAAAAAAAAAAGCGAAAAAAGAAACCACCAGATGTCAAGTTTGTTAGATGACTTAGGTTGGCTGTCAGAACAGGGTGAAATGGTTCTGTACTCTAACAAATTTCAAATTTAATCCTAGAAGATATGAACATAGCGAATGATTTGTATGTTATGAATCTAATCAAGATATAAATGACAAATATGAACTAGACCAAGGGTCAGTAAGCTATAATCTGTGGCCCACTGCTTATTTTTATAAATACAATTTTATTGGAACATGGTTACGCTTATTCATTTACTTATTGTCTATAGCTGCTTTTGCACTATACCACAGAACTGACTAGTTGGGATGGGCACCACGTGGTCCCCCAAACCTAAAATATTTGCTATCTTGACCTTTATAGGAAACGCATAGAGACCCCCTGGTCTAGATTTTATGGAGGAAAGTTTTCTAATAAAGCAGCCTAAACGCAAAGATAAAAGGACAGTTGCCAGGGGTTTCAGCTTGGTTTTACATTGGGGTATCAAGAGAACTGGATTCCAGTCCTATATTGCCAACTACTAGATGCAAGACTTTGGGTAAACTTGGCTTAGATTGTTTTAGCTTTGAAATCATGAGGAAAGTGTACACAGCTAAGTATGTGTTTTAGGGGAACTCAAAATGAGCATTTTCTATTATGATCATCACCGTCAAGAAGCTTTATGTTGTAGAGAGACTATATGACCAGAGAGGAGACACAGGCAGAAGTTAGGATTTTTAATGACTCTGGAAGATATGTGGGGGTTTTAGTTTAAAAACAGATTCCAAATGAACTGTGATAAGCTGAGAGTAGTTTTCATACCGAAAAATATTTTACATACATTCTCATAATTCAATAGGGATTATTTAACAGAATCAACAGAGAAGACAAATTGAGGTGGGGGAAGTGATCATTGTTCTGATAGAAGCCAAATTACACCCACTATCCCTTTAAAGAAGGAAATTCCCTCTAATTTTATATTTCCTCCTCCTTTGAATTGAAGTTTCTTTTAAAAACGTTTCTAACAGCTGTAGTACATGACCCTTGGAACACATCATTTATCTGGGGAATAACATTCATTTTAATATCGTTTCACCAAGGAAGCAAGACTTAAACCCACATTTTCTGATCCACTTAGTTGATAATATTCTTCTAAAAAAATGTGTGGCTGGTGAAAGGAAGATAATTTAATTTAAAGAGATTAGATATATTGCCTGAAATGCAAGTCCCCCAGAATTTGACAGCAGAACAAGACCAGTGAACAGAAAACTCATCTTGCCTCCTTGCTAATACATGCATCAGGGAATTTATAAGTTGGGCCGTCAGTCTTTGCTCCATGGAGTAATGTCAATGTCGTAGATTCTTAAAATCTGACATTCATTAAAAGCACCCAGTGTGGATATGTAGCTGAATTTTTGACAAATCAGCCAAGTGTCACCATTCTGTAAAGGATTATAGAATGATGCTTTTCGACTTTGAGCTCTTTCTTTACACGGAATGGATCTTGTCTTCATAAAGCACATGAAAGGTTGGGTTTCATTGCCATGCCAAATGGGCTGATTTTACTTTCTCTTTTCCTGTCAAAACCAGGGGAAACTTTGGGGACATAGGGGAGCTAACATTTGTTATATCTTTACTATGAGCCAGGTACTGTGTAAGTTCATTCTCTCTCTCTCTCTCCCTCTCTCTCTCCTTACCTAACAACCTACCTACTAACATATAAAAATGTTATATAGATATGGCTGTGTATATCACAATAACCTATGAGTTAGCTGTTATAATGTATCCCCAAATGATAAATGAGCCTGAAAGAATTTGTCTCTCTAGTTGTCTGCCTAAGTAATAGAGCTTCAGGAAAGAGGAAGTTTTGTAAACCTTTGGTAGAAAATTTGTCAGTGACCAACAAGTGCCATACACAAATACATGGGTAAGGACATTCTTCCTATTTCTGCTTTTGAGGGGGAACTAGAAATCTAATAGTGTTGGTTGGCCCTTCAAACTTCGTGCTCTCCTCAAGAGCCCGTGCAGAAACACCGTGGCAGTATTTATTTTGAAAACAAGGACACACCCGCCCCTGCCCCCAGTTGTGTTGTTAGATTGGAAACAATGCCGCCTGTGGCTCTCTGTACCCTCCCCTCTCATTACAGCCCATCCTTGGAACACAATCATTTTCTGTGTTATCCAAAGGTGTCATTACAGGTGCCTGCTATACAGTTAGTGCAGCGTCAGCATATTTAGTTTGCAACTTCCTCCCACCCCCGAATTCCCATCCCTGGAGGATCTAACTAGGCCATAAGAATCCCTTTGGGGCTACTATATTGGGTAGGGACATAGTTGTGTGTCTGGGGGAACTGTTTTCAGTGGCCTATTATCTATAGTTTTAGGTCAAATTTGAATAAATTCTCTCTTCGATTCCAGGAAAACAATAGATTCACAATTTCTGATGGAACAGTAAAGTGGATTTGCATGAAGGCTTTGGGACAGTCAAAAAGAGCACAGGCCCTGGAAAGAAAATCGGAATTACAGCTTTTATTTACATTGGAGGCTTTAAAATTAATATTGTTGAGGGAGAAATGTATGTTCTAGTTAGTATTTTATGCTGGAACTTCATCTTTTAACAAAGAGTTTAATGAGAAATTTAAGACTTGCACAAAATATTTCAGGGTCCTGAACATTCCACACCGTAATGGCCGTGTTTTCCCTGTGGCTTCACCTTTAAATAAACTATGCTTTTTTTCCAGCTTCAAATATATTTAAATTGAAAAATACAAAGGGCTATCTTCAGAGTATTCCTTGAAGGTAGAGAATATATATAGTTTTCGCCATGGGAATAATAACTACCGTTTATTGTTAGCTAATGTGAAAACAACCCTTTATTAAGCAAGGGCTAAGGCCTGGAGTCAGAATGCCTGAGCAATTCAGATCTCACCAGCTCTACAGTCTCAGCCATGCAACCTTGGGCAGGTCACTCAAACTCTTTGTGTGCCCGCTTGCTCCTGTGTAAAACTAAAATAATAACAGCTACCTCATAGGGTTGTTATGAGGATTAAATGAGAGGATTCATGTGTTTGGGAGGAAAAACTTTTCATCTGCCCTCTTAGATTTTTTATCTGGGGAACTTGTGAATTAAACTAACAAAAGGCCGATTAACAGGAGAAAAGGCACACAGTGTTTATTAATATTTACATGCATGGGAGTTCACAGAAAAGAACTAAGATCAAGGAAGTGGTTACCTTTGGGAGCATATATACCATTTTAACAAAGCAGACGGGGCTTGGGGTTTGAGGGATGATACACTGTGGGGAAGAAGTGAGAAAGTATATGGGACTAATGGAAGATAAGGGTTATTTTAGTCAGTCTGTTTATGTAGGCTCATCTGTGTGTCAACTCTCCATCTTTAGTGATAAGAGTTGCTCTCCTTTTCCTGTTACACAGAGCGGCTAGGGAAACACTTTCACGAAGGAAAATGTATGCCTTGATTTCAGGCAGATAAGGGAAGGGCAGATTTTCTCCATCTGCTCATTCTCGATTGCCTTCAGCTCAAAGTAATCCACATGCCAAAGTGGCATATTTTGGGGTGACATGTTCTGATCCCCTTCACGTATTAAGTACTTAGAATGGTAATGAGGACCTAGCAAAGCTTACATGCTTTATAATTTTTTACTAATAGTTAAAACTATTTGACACTGTTAAAAAATCAGCTCTAGGGGCGCCTGGATGGCTTAGTCGGTTAAGCGTCCGACTTTCACTTAGGTCATGATCTCGCGGTTCGTAGGTTCGAGCCCTGCATCGGGCTCTGTGCTGACTGCCAGCTCAGAGCCTGGAGCCTGTTTCGGAGTCTCTGTCTCCCTGTCTCTCAGACCCTCCCCTGTTCACGCTGTCTCTCTCTCTCTCCTAGAAATAAATAACAATTAAAAAAAAAATCAGCTCTAATCCTCACAACAACCATGAAAGGTTGATTAACCTCCATTTTACAGATGAGAAAAACAAGGCTCAAAGAGTTGGCTTTCCCAAGGCCAAATAGATCATAAATCACAGAGTTAAGAAACCAGCTGTGAGAGGTGGTACCTTAAATACCCACAGTAGAGACAAGAACAGGACACTATCAGTGGATCACTGGGCTTTTCTGGGCAGGGCTTGGTGGGTTTTCTGAAACACTGGTTCCTACTTCTTTAGCTGAGTAGACCTTTAAGTATTCCTGTGTAACAGAGAGCAACTCCAAGCCCTGGAAAATCATAAGCTTGATTCTTTTTTTTTTTTTTTTAATATTTTACTTATTATTTATTTTGAGAGAGACAGAGACAGCATGAGTAAGGGAGGGGCAGAGAGACAGGGAGAGACTCAGAATCCCAAGCAGGCTCCACGTTGCCAGCACAGAGCCTGACATCGGGCTCAAACTCCCAAAACCCTAAGATCATGCCCTGAGCCGAAACCGAGAGTCAGGTGCTTAACCCACTGAGCCACCCAGGTACCTCTCATCAGCTTGATTCTAAGGAAGGAATAGAATCTGCATAAATACCTTACAGACAAAGATCAAGTGCCCGTAGCATGCCGGGAGCTCCTGAGGGATCCAGATGGTGAGAATTCTCCCAGCACTCCAAGCCCTATGAAGAGCCCCCCAGGTATAAGTACAGAATGTGTGTTCCCACCCCTCTTGCAATACACAGCTCCTGAGGGGTTGCAGGAGAAAGGGATACTCAGAACAGAGGTGGGCTTCCTTGGAGAGGAACTTTGTGGACTTCGGCATTTCCTCAGAGGCCTCTGAAGAGTGAGTTAAATATGAATGGCTGGGAAAATATCTTTTACTTCCCTGGGCTCCTCAACCATAAGACCTCTGTCTAAGCCAGCTAAGGTACCTTCCACACCTCAAAAATAGGGTTAAGTGTCATTGTACACCACCCATCCTGCAAACCCCACCCCAACCCACCCAGTCACAGAGCAGCACCGTCTAGTCCCACGGGCCCTGGTCAGGGGCAGAGCAGGCTCTGGCCCACAGGTACAGGCTGGGGGAGTGAACTGGACATGTGCTGCCCCAGAGCCCTCCAGGAGCTGGAAGAGCCCAGGGCAGAGATGCAGTTCGTCTTGTGGATTGGAGCCTTGGGGCCTCAAGCCAATATCTGCAGAGGTCCTAGGCAGTAGGAACCCAAACAAGTCAGTCCGTTACACTTCCCCAGGGCCAGCTCTTTCTCTCAGCATCTACAAGGTGTCTAAAACTCTCCCAGGAGACTGTAGCTGCCTCTTCCTGGAGCCTTTCCCTGGAAAGGCAACCTCAGGTCATTGCTCTCCTGCTGACAAAGCCCACCTGTCAGCCCCGTGCAATGGGTGGCTGCATTCTTCACCCACCCCCTTCATCAAGAAATACTGTCTTTTGAACACCAAGGGGTACATCTGTGGGCCTGGGCAGGGTAGAGGGAGCATGGAGTTTCCCTGGAAGCCAAATAGGGCACATTTAGAGACCGGAGAGTGCACCTTACGGCTATGGAGTAAGTGCATGTCTTAATCAAGATAGGAAGAGGATGGACTGGGGCGGGCTGGGCATGAGGGGCTCAGGCAGCGTGGAATCAGGCTTGAGGCATGCTGCAGCTGTGACCACTCTTCCCAGAAAAAGCCAGATCTCCTGGATGTGGGCAGCCCTACAGGGGTGCCACAGGGGTGGTAGGGGAGTCCTGGAATGAGAAACATCTGGGTGAGCTGCTGAGCTGAAGCAAGCCCCAGAGATGGAATCTTGTAAATTGTGGGTAGAATTCCTCAAGGAAGTGAGGTTGAGGTAGAGAGAAATTGAAAGTGAGGGTGGGGATGGAGGAGGGTATATTAAAGGCAGGGGGTCATGGGACAGCATGCCACCTCCATAAATAGAAGGACCCAACCATCAGTCACTCTGCATTGCTGGGGGTGGTAATAGAGAGCACATCAGGGAGTTCACAGGCTAGCTGGGGACTCAGGAGGACTGTGGTCCAGCCTGGATCCTTAGCAGTGCAGTTGAGAAGAGATGACACTCCTTGGGAACTGAGGAAGGCAGAAGGTCTGTGCAGGAGGGAGGGCTTGGTACAGGTGACTGAGGGATTTGCTACATGACCAGGAAAATGTCATCTTGAAAGAATGTCTGATAATTTTCCAGCCTCCATGTGTTCAATGAGGCAGACACTGGCCAAAATAGAGTTACTAATAATAGCTAACATTTATTGAGCACGTATAGGTCAGGCACTATGCCAAGCACTTTGCATGGATTATCTGACTTGGGTCATGCTAGAAATATTTACTCAATGCCTACTGCGTGTGCCACGCATTGTTTTAGGCACTGGGGATTCGGCAGCAGATAAAAAAAAACCTATGTCTCTGCCCTTGTGAAACTTTGTAGTGATTCTTCCAAACAACCTTATCATATGGGTAATAATATCCTCATTTTACAAAGGAAGCAGGTGAGGTACACAGTACAGAGAGATTAAGTAATTTGTTCAAGATTACATGGGTAGTTAACAGCACCTTAACTCATTAATGTGTACCAGCTTGGTAATTAATGTGTAATTGCTAAGTCTCTACGAAGGAGACTCGGGTAGGTGCTGAGGATGAGGACATGGCTAAATGATATCTTATGCTCTGAATCAGCTTATGGGAAGACTTCCTTTAAAGGAGGGAAAAGGATGAGTAGGAACTAACTGTATAGAAAAGTGGTTAGAAGCCAAGAGGACATTTTGGACAGGGGAAAATAATCTGCTCCAAAAATAGAGAGGAGAAAGGGTAGGGACCTTTGTTGATTATGTGCTTTGTATTAGGGTTTCAGAGGTTTTTAAAATTAAATACATACAAAGAGTGTATGTGTATAAGTTTAAAGCAACCTATACCTAATCACACAGCTTAAGAAATAAAATAGAGCTTTTAGAAAGTAGCCTTTCAAGTTAAACTGCGTAAGGCTGAGCAACTGTCCAAAGTCCCAGAGTTAGTAAACGGTAGAGTCAGGGCTTCCTGCCTAGCTGTGTGATATCACACCTCCACTTGTGGGTGGTGGAACACTTAGACAATGATTGGAGGTGCTACACAGAAGCTTCTAGAGCACCAGTGAGGAGTGAGGAAGGAGGAAAGAGTCTCTTCTCAGATGCCATCCTCAGGACTGAGACCCCAATTGAATAGAAACAGACCACAAACAGGAAAGAACATGTAAGTTTCAACTAGTGATAAATCCTCAGGGGAACAAAGCAATCCAGAGTGGTGGGCCAGCAATAGAATGTGACATGGCTGGGTACATTTTTGCTTTTACTAGAACTTCAGAATGGGCCTCTGTAAAAGAGACTCTAACCTAATTCCTGATTGGTGACAAGGCATTAGTGATGTTACGACCCTGGGGGAAAAAGGTTTCAGGCAGAGCAGTGATTGCAAGGGCCCTGAGGTGGGTTTAGCTGAGGCTTTCACAAGGACAAATACTTTAACCAGAAGACCTTAGCTCCTGGCAGGTTCACCTGTCTACGTTGTGTTTAAATTTATATGTGCAGTTTAGGGGCACCTGGGTGGCTCAGTCGTTTAAGCATCCGACTTCAGTTCAGGTCATGATCTCACAGTTTGTGGGTTCGAGCCCCATGTCGGGCTCTGTACGGACAGCCAGCTCAGAGCCTGGAGCCTGTTTCCAATTCTGTGTCTTCCTTTCTCTCTGACCCTCCTCTGCTTCCTCTCTCTCTCTCTCTCTCTCTCTCTCTCTCTCAGAAATAAATAAAACATTAAAAAAATTTAAATTTATATGTGCAGTTTAAGTAGAAATGTTGCCTGAGTGAAAAACTGGCCAAATGTTAAAATTAGTACTCCCACCAAATACAGTTATGGTTGAATGAAGTTCTAGGGGATAAGAAATAATCTAACATATTATTTAGGTCATCATGCCAATATTTTCAGTTTTACTGAGATGTGATTCACATGTAACATGTATTTAAGTTATACAACATAATAATTTGACATATGTGTGTATTTTGAAACGATTACCACTGTAAGTATAGTTGACATTAATTACCTGTGTAATAACAATTTTTTTTATTATCGTGAGAGCTTATAAGATGGACTCTTTTGGCACCATTCAAATATACAACACAATATTGTTAACTATGGTCACCACATTGTACATTATATCTGCACAACTTACCTATCTTCTAACTGGAAGTTTGTACCTTTGACCGCCTTCACCTATTTTCCCCACTGCCCAACCCCTGCTGCTGGCAACCACCAGTCTTCTCTGTGTTTAGAAATTTAGGTCTTCTAGGTTTCGCTTATAAGTGAGGTTGTACAGCCTAGATCTTTGTCTGACTTATTTCACACAGTAGAAAGCCTTTAAGGTCTTCTGTGCTGTTGCAAACGGTAGGATTCCCTCCCTTTTTTCCATCCTTCCCTTTTGTTTCCATGTCTTGGCGATCGCACATAATGCTGCAGTGAACATGTGAGTGCAGATAGCTTTTCAAGGCAGTGACTGTCTTTGCTTTGGATGTATACCCAGGAGTGGAATTGCTGGATCATATGGGAGATGTGTTTTTAATTTTTTGAGGAACCCCCATATTGTTTTTTTTTCAGTGTCTGCACCAATTTACATTCCCACCAAAAATGCACAAGGGTTCCCTTTTCACCACATCCTCACCAACACTTGTTATCTCTCATCTTTTTGATGATAGTCATTCCATCAGGTGTGAGGAGATACCTTCTCGTGGTTTGTATTGTCATTTTCTTGATGATTAGAGGTGATGAGCACCTTTTCATGGACCTGATGGCTGGTTGGATGTCTTCTTTGCAACAATGTCTGTTTGGTTCTTCTGCCCGTTTCTAAAATTGGATTGTTCTTTTGCTCTTCAGTTGCAGAGTTTTGTTTTTATTTTTCTGTTTTGGGTATTAATCTCTTATCAGATACGTTATTTGCAAGTATTTTCTCCCATTCTGTAGGTTGACTTTCCATTTTGCTGATGGTTTCCTTTGCTGTGCAATGACGATTTTATTATTAAAATTTTATTAGTCAGGTTTTAAGGTTTGTCATTACAGTGCAGGAACTTCCAGCACTACATAGAAACTCAGTTTAAGCTGACATATTTAATAACATCACTAGACTTAGCTACACAACAGAATATAATTCAGGATAAAAAGTTTTCAGTAGCAAACATTCTAAAAGGAACTTTGTCTTTAGAACACATAGATTGGTCAATCCAAAAGACTTTTCCTTTCAAATAAAGGAAGTGCTTTGTATTTAGTAGTATGTAGTATCGCATATTTTAAACAAACTTTTTGTTTAAAGGTTTACTTCTGTGGGAGGAAGACTGTAAGAATTACCTTCCTTACACACTCTTGCCAAATCAATTGTTCTGTTACAGTTGGTGAAGATAAAATATGTTTGGATTCCTTATTTGTATTAATTTCCTCTTTTCTTCATATTCCTGTTTTGTTTTGTTTTGTTTCACGATGGTTGACATTTTTGAGCTTTTACTGTGTCGCAGACACCATTCTAAGACCTCTGGCTGTATTATTATTGAGGTATAATTGACATACAATATTAGCTTCAGGTATATAACATAGTGGTTCAACATTTGTATACATTGTGAATTGGACATCACAATACGGTCTCATTACCATCTGTTACTTTACAAAGTTAATATAGTCTTATTGACTGTATTCTCTATGCTGTGCATTACATTCTCATGACTTATTATTTTACACCTGGAAGTTTGTACTTCTTCCTTCCCTTTCACCCATTTCTCCCCTGTCTTCCCTTCTGGCAACCACCAATCTGTTTTCTGTATCTATGAGTCTGGGTTTGTTTTGTTTATTTTGGTTTTTTAGATTCCATGTGTGAGTGAAGTCACGTGGTATTTGTCTTTCTCTGACTTAGTTTATTTAGCATAATACTCTAAAGGTTCATCTATGTTGTTGAAAATGGCAAGATTTCACTTATTTCGTGGCTGAGTAATAATCCATTGGGTATATATATATACCACATCTTCTTTATCCATTCATCTGGTGATAGACATTTAGATTGTTTTCATAGCTGGGCTATTATAAGTAATGTTGTAATGAACAAGGAAGTCCATAGATCTTTTAGAAGTAGTGTTTTTGTTTTCTTGAGATATGTAGTGGTGGAATTACTGGATCATATGCTAGTTCTATTTTTCATTTTTTGAAGAAACTCCATACCGTTTCCATTAGTGACTGTACCGCTGTACATTTCCACCATATTCTTTTCATTTTTCATTTTGTCCGGACCAAAGGTAATTTATTGTGAATGGTATTGTACAAGATTCTGGAGTTTTTCCTCCTCATGAAATTTTGATATGGTGAATTTGACATTCTCCTTTTAATTTGTCCTCACAAAATGTGAAGAATTCCCAAATAAGACTTTTTCTTAAAAGATTCTTGGCCTAATGGAATTAAATCATGACAATTTAAATACACTCCTTAAAGGTTTTTCAGTATAATGGATGCTAATACACCAAACAATTCTACAAGGAGTAGAAATATGATACAGTTGAATCTCTTATTATTCCACCTTGCATTGTTATTTAAATTTCTATTTTTAAATATTTTGTTGGCTCAAAAAGGATGTAAGTTAACTAGCTAACATTCTCTTAACATTTATATTGTCAACTTATATTTCTATTTACTTAACCAATTGAATGCTGAAATTCTTTTTGATACAAAAAATTTTGTATGGAATTAATCTTTGCAGCATTTTACTCTTGCAGTAATAAATACACATCATACACCAATTGACTAGTAATACTCAACTCATAAACTGTATAAGGAGATTTTCCTTGTTACAGCTAGAATGCCTTTCTTATGTTTGAAAATAACAATGCAATCAAATGAGACACCTTATTCATATTGCTGATATTATTACAATATAATAATTAGCAATAATTCTATGGTCACATGATCATTGGTCATGCATAAGTTCAACGAAGCCAGAAATGACTTTGAAGTTGGCATTTGATTATTTGGCCTTTCATAACTGAGGCTAAAACCAGATTTATGGCCAATTCCAAGGGTGAGGCTGGTCTTCAATTTACTCCTCACTCAGTGTAGGTACTGTTTATTTTTTTAAGTTTATTTATTTATTATGAGAGTGACAGAGGGAGAGGGGAAGAATCACAAACAGACTCCATGCTGCCAGTGCAGAGTCTGATGTGGGGCTCAATATCTCAAAGCCATGAGATCATGACCTGAGCCGAAACCAAGAGTCAGGTGCTCAACCAACTGAGCCATCCAGGTATCCCAGCACTCATCTTTCTTTAAAAACAACTTTTTATTGGGATCTCTGGATGGCTCAGTTGGTTAAGCATCAGACTTTGTCTCAGGTCATGATGTCATGGCTCATGAGTCGGAGCCCTGCGGTCAGGCTCTGTGCTGACAGCTCAGAGCCTGAAGCCTGCTGTGGATTCTATGTCTCCCTTTGTCTCTGCCCCTCCCCTGCTCACTCTCTCTCAAAAATAAGCATCGAAAAAAATATTTTTAAATAAATAAAACAACTTTTTAATTGAAATACAACATATAATGGAAGTACTTAAATCCTAAGTGTGGTAAATAAACCTAAATAACTGGCACCCAAATCAGAAAACCTGTAGTAGTATCTCATTAAAATCTTTTGTGTCCCCTTTCAGGAACTATCACCCCCAGGTGAAGCTACTGTTCTGCCCTTTAGCATCCTAGATGCTCTGCCTGATCTTGAACTTTATGTAATTTAAATCACCCACCTGTGCTCCTTTGTCTGCCTATCTTAGCTGAACATTACCTTTCTGATATTTATCTATATATACAGTTGTGTGCAGTTGTTGGTTGTTTATTATTGTTGTTGTATAGTATTCCCTTGTGGGATATAGCATGATTTACTTATCTGTTTTGCTGTCTGTGGGCATTGAGCAACTATCTAGGCTCTTAGCTTTTGTCAAATCTTATTTTCAAAGGGAAAAAATGGGGCACCCAGGTGGTTCAGTCAGTTAAGCGTCTGATTCTTGATCTCAGTTCAGGTCTTGATCTTAGGGTCAGGAGTTCGAGCCCTGCATTGGGTTCCATGCTGGTGTGGAGCCTACTTAAAAAAAAAAGAAGAAGAAGAAGAAGAAGAAAAAGAGACCAAAATAACCCAGACTTTTAAATATAGAGAACCAACTGGTGGTTGTCAGATGGGAGGTGGTCGGGGGATGGGTAAAATAAAGGGGATTAAGAGTACACTTATCACTATGAGTACTGAGTCATGTACAGAATTATTGAATCACTATATTGTACACCTGAAACTAACACTCTGTTACTTACACTGGATTTTTTTTAATATAAAAAATATAAAAAGAAGTAAAAATGCAGTTTCCGTATTTGTCATAAAATTACCTTTGAGGATCTTGTCCATTCTATCATTCAATAACCTCTGAGTCATACACTCATTTTAAGTATTTCTTTCAGAGTTTAGTGCCAGGGAAAACCTTTGTCTCCCTTGAGGAATTAGTATGCATTCTCCTTTCTTTTAGTAAGTGTGCTTATTATATCTCACTTTGTTCCAGAAAGAACTAAAGACAGCTTAATGAAATAAAGACATCTTTGCAAAACTGAAGACGAATAAAAAAAAAAACTGATGAGGCAGAGAGAGAACTTGAGTAACTACATCCATGGGCTTCAGCATCAATGCTTACTCAAGCTTTAGTACCATAAAGTCCTCTATACTTTCTTACTGGGACCCAAATTCTGTCCAGAGCTTCAAATCAGCTAATTCTAAAGGAAAAATAAGATCAATCCTACCAGTGTATGTCAAAATATGAAAGCATGCCAGTTTTCAGAAGGGTAATTACTTCTGGCACGAGGGACACATGTCTCTCAAGGCTTCTCTGGAAGAGGTGTGCCTCAGTGTCTGCAGGTAGATAGAACAATGAGTTTAATGGGGCTATTTTATTGTTGTTGTTTGTTTTTCACCACCTCTCATCCTAGGATGATGGCATCACACTAGAAGGCAACTCAGTTAATATGGTATTTTAGGCAATTCATAGAAGGTCCTGGGAGGGTGTGGGGGAGAAGTCATTCATTTACCATCATGGACGTCATTCACTGCTCAGCTGATCTGACTCAATGCCACAGTGGGTATTATGTATTGGGAAGAGGGTAGACAAGGAACTTTTGAATGATCCCCTCCCCACAACAAATACTGCTTCCTTCAATAAACTTGATAGATACAGGGTGTTAGAAAGTTTGAAGTCAGACTCCTCAGTGAACATGAAGAGCAGAGTTCTTCTGTGTTGCCAGTGAAGTGTAGTATCATTTGCTGTAACAGCCAGCTGAAAAGGAGGCTGAGTTAATACCTTTTTAAGAAAACCAAGGACTTGAACAGAGGAGTGCCCACCTCTTTGGCTGGGCCAGGATTGAACACAGAAAGCAATTTTGAATCTATTGTCTCTCATGCCCATATGAATGGCTCGTCAGAGCTGCTGAGTTCTACTCCATGCAACATGGCCATAATGACTATAGCCTGGACTATCTTAAGGCACTTATAAACAAATTCCCAAAATGGCCATCTAACATCATACTCCTCTATGATCCTAGTATGACAGTTACATAACATGCTATGTTTCCCCTCTTGTCCTAGCTGGCAGGAATCTCAGAGACCATTGTTTTTTGTTTCTTTTTTGTTTGTTTGTTTGTTTTTTGTCTCAGAGACAATTTTTAAAACTTAATTTTTAGCTTTAATTGCAAAGCTTAATTTTTAAAGCTTAAGCACAGCGGCTTTGCTTATCTTTACATTTAAAATACGTACTGCCACTTTTTCCCTTGACTCGGGTTTCCTCTTTTTTGTTCCTATTTTATATCCTTACTGTAGATAAACCTTATTTTGAAAAAGATCTCAAAGCCTTTCAGGGAAAAGACATGGTCTAAACAAATTTCAAGAGAACAAAGTATAAAGGGTGAGGAAAGTGATCAAGAATTGGCAAATGTCTAATGCTTGTCTCCAGTTCTTCTGCCCTGGGAATAAAGACCTGTCTGTACAAAGGCTTCTTGACAGCAGAAGAACAAAATGCTCTTCGGAAAGAAAAGAGCCAGCGTCACTCCATCTCCCTCCACCCCTGCTTTAAAACGGAACAATGCCTCCCAAAGGAGCTGGCAGCTGGCCCTTGGCAGGTGGTAGAAACAGCCCTGCAGCTTGCACAAAAGGAGAAAACCCAAACTTTCAGCTTTGGGGAGCAATGTGATTATTCTCCCCATTACCTTCCCAAAGAGAAGGGACTGCCCCATCACCCAACCAGGCTGAGCTTCTAAAAACCATGGGCTACTTCTCCACCCCCCCAACAGCTCCCATTTCTGCTCCCATTGCCTCAAAGTTGACAGATCCACAGCTTCTGACCTAATCCCCTAACCCCCTTGTTCATTCTAAGTGTTTTCTCACCTTGTGTTGATGTGCCTGCTGTGACTGCCCACATTCCAAGAAGGCATGGAGAGAACAGCTAGGAAAGAGGAGAGGGGAAGGTCAAGGTCGGCAAAAAGAAGGGCTGGTGATGTCCACCCTCTACTTTGAGGACCTGGAGAACAATGGAAGTTAAAGTAGCATTGAATTGACAATCGGGTTTCTGTATTTTGATCCTTGTTTTGAGTCTAGTAGGAGTTGAATAAATAGAACAGTTTTAATGGGACAAGAACATCTTTTACTCTTCTCTCCTTTTCTCTCATCCACCTTACCTGTAGATGGCAGAATCAGTGATGATAAGAAGGTTACAGTTATGTGACCTCAACTATATTTACTATATGGTCATTACAACATAGTACTTATTGATTACCTACTATATGGTCATTACTATGGTGTATTTGTTGATCGCGCACTCTATGATCATTACTATAGTGTATTGATTACAGCAAAATGAAACAAGCCTGGTCTTTGCAGCAATACAGACTTAGCTGTGCTATTTACTAGCTTGGAAACTTGAGCAATTTAGTTGACCTCCCGGAGTCTCAATGAAAACATGAAAAATGAAGATGCTAATGCATATCTCCTAGTGTTTCTTTAATAATCACATGGAGCTAACTCCTACAGGTTACCTGGTAGAATACATAGTGGTCATTCAGTAAATGAATGCTATTATCATCAGAATAGTGGCTATGAGGGATGCATTCATTTTAAAAAGAATTGTTTTTCTTCTTGGGAAGTTTGTGGGCTGACACTAAATAGAATACTTTTCAGTTTACAAAATGTCTGATTGCCTTTTCAACCATAATGGTGATCAGAGTCACTAAAGAAGTAGCTGAATTATTGGATTAAAAAGCACAAGATATTAAGAGGCCATTCACCCTTGTTAGCTACAGGAGCAGATTAGCACCAGGAGTCCTTAGAGAAAAGAAAGGCCACTGATTGCCAAGTTTATAATGGGACCAGAATGGAAAAGTAGGAGATAGGGCTAGAAAATTCCAGTCCCAGTACTTTGTTTAGTTCTCTGACTTTGAGCAAATCACAGAAAACAGTAAAAAATTACCATATCAGCCTACTCAGTGCAGGCCAATAAGCACTTTACATAAACAATTTCATATAATCTTGTGGAAAAGAGCATTTCTTCTTCATAGAACGCCTAGAAGGGCCGAATGAGATGGCAGATGCCAGCACCCTTAGAATTATTATTGTTACTGTTTAGATTGAATGGCCACTGCTCATTGGAAAGTAGTTGCACTTTGCCTTTATGGAACTTCTTGCATCTGCCTCATTGCTTGAATAAGTTATACTCTGTCCTACATAATTGCCAACATATCCTGAACACAATTCAGTTTAGTAACTTTTTTTTAAAGTTTATTTATTTTGAGAGTGAGAGAATGAGCAGGAGAGAGGCAGAGAGAGAGGGAGACAGAGACTCTCAAACAGACTCTGTATTGTCAGTGTGCACCCCAAGGTGGGGCTCCATCTCACAAACCATGAGATCATGACATGAGCCAAAATCAAGAGTCAGATTAATCAACTGAGTCATCCAGGTGCCCCTCAATTTAGTAAGTATTTAACACCACATAAGTTCAAGGTACTGAAATAGGGCTGTAGCCTTAGTACCTCCTAGTGGGATTTATGTGCTTGTGGGGGCTACTGCAGAAGCTAGTACAGGATGTTGAATATGATTATGTGACAAGTGAAATACAAGCAGCTCTAATGGGTTTTGAAGAAAAGAATACATGTTTGTGGTCTGGGGGTGAGGGGTAAGGTGGAGAGGCATCAGACATCAGAGAAGTCTTCCGAGGAGGTAATATTTGGGAATCGACCTTGAAAAATGATGTTTTAAATTATTTTTGTATCCAATTATTAAATCAGTACATGCACATTATTAAAAATACATAAAGACAGAAGAGTGAAAAAAATTTTTCCACTTGGCAACCAATTAAGGACATTGTTCTATCTTGAGATATTCTCTTACAGTAGTTTTCTATATACTCAAATATATAAGTACATAGGTACTTAAAAGTACATATATACATGGATATAGATGTAAACATGTATATACAGATATGTAATTTAATATCCCACTTTTTTCACTTGAAATTTTAAGTGTTTTATTTGTCAAGATTTCATAAATAGGATTTTAAGAATTTCATAATAATGTTCCAAAGAACAAATATGCCAAAAATGTACCTAACATTTCCCATGTTTTAAAATACTCTGATTTGCTATTTTTAGTCATTATGAATGACCCAGTGAAGTGTTTAACAGAAGCAATAAAGCTAAATGCCAATTATCTGGTCGGGGACTTTGACAAATAGCTTGTAGGTATCAAAAGATTGTCTGTGACAGGTGTTTCCCAACTCCGATCCTTTCTCCCTACTAAACTTCATAAATCATTTCACTCCCATTTTCAGAATCTTCCACTGAATTTTAATTGCCCACACTATATTTCCTGGCATTCCAGGCTCTCCAAACCAGAGTTAGCTCTGAATCAGTCCTTAATCCCTGCTGTTGCCTCCCTTCCAAAGACGTTTCCTGCTCTTTCACTGTCTTGTTCCCTGTTGTGATCTCTTCAACCTTAGTAAGTCCCCTCATCCTTTAGTCCCTCTGTTTTCCTCAAATCTGTCCATTCCCTCTTGGTATCACTTCGTTTCCTCTTTGATTTAGATCTCATCAGAGTCAATTTTCCATGATGCTGAAGGTGAAGTGTCGGGGCCCCTTACTTTCACAGGCCCTTTCGAAGTTGCTGTACCTGATTTTGCATTTGTAATTTAGTGTTACTTTTCTTTTTAAATTTATTTTAATTATTTTTTAATGTTTATTTTTTAAGAGAGAGAGAGAGAACGTGAGCCAGGGAGGGGCAAAGAGAGAGAGGGAGACACAAAATCTGAAGCAGGCTCCAGACTCTGAGCTGTCAGCACAGAGCCCGACACAGAGCCAAACTCAAGGACCATGAGATCATGACCTGAGCTGTAGTTGGACACTTAACCAACTGAGCCACCCAGGCATCTGTATATTAATTTTCTTAAAGAAGGCTCTCAAACTGTATAAGCTACAAACCCCACAAAAACTGGATCTGCTCCTGAACCCCATGGTGGCACCTTGTCACTGAAGAATGTCCCATTTTTGTGAAATATTTTCTTTTCTTCGCTCCAACACTTTCCATGTTCTCCGTTCTAGAATTTAACATGTTTAGTTATGGTTGTTTGTGTGATCCTAAGTTCCTTGAGGTTGGGAACTATGTCTTATATTTTTGTCCATAATAAATGCATGCTTGCTGAATGCCTTCCTAATTGTTGACATCTTGAATCAAGCTTCGCCTTTCCAGCACTGTTGTTACTACTGCTACTGACTACAAACATCTTAGGAAGTATATTAGGTGCAGCACACTGTAGTTCCCCCAAATTGCTACAGTGATATTTCTAGTGTCACTTGTTCTTTTGGATCTTCCCACTCACCATCTAGAGGAGGTATCAGTTTCCCCTCCCTGTGTACGTAAGTGGGCTCCAACCACCTGGATGTAGGGATAGTGATGCTATTTCACCTCTGAGCTAGGTCATATGAAAGGGTACAGTTTCTCACTCTTTGTACATTTACCTTTAGAACCCAGCTACTAGCTGTATAGAAGCGTGAGCCACAGGTGGAAGCAACATGTAGGTGCTCTTAGCCAACTAAGACCTCAGACGGTTATCAACCACCTTCAGACGATTCAAACCCCCAGGCTTTGAGCTCCCCTGATTGATGCCCAGTAGAGCAGAGGCAGCTGTCCCCAACAAACACTGCCTACATTGCAGCTAGTGCAGAAAATAAATGTATTGAGGCACTAGGTTCTGGGGTCACTTGTTTCTCAGCAATAGAGGCAGTCTGCTAAAACAAGCATTCATTACCTTGCTGAAAAAACTGAGACCCAGAAAAGGAGAGGACTTGCCCAAACTCCCCTTTTCTCCACCTCGCCAATTCTGCCAGGTTAAAAGCCAGACCTCCTCTTATGGGAGGTCTTGTGGTATGAAGGTAAACACAGATCTCCTTTCTTTAAGCTCTCACTAGCCAGCTGTGTTCTCTACACCCGTTCCCAACAATAGCCTCATGATATAGATGTATCACATGCCTTGTTTTTACAATTGAGGAAATGTACACAAAGAGGTTGGAAATTATCTTAAGGACACAGTTAGTGGCAGAAGTCTATTTTCTCCAAATCTCATTCTTTAAGTTATTCCATACTTGCCTTTCTAAGGCTTTTATTTGATCTTTTTAAAAAGGTGTTTATTTGGATGACTTATTTTGACTTTTAATGCACTCTTGTCTTGTTTTATATCTTAAACATTTCTGTTTTTTCTATTCCCATTTGCCACACAGGATTGTGGACCCATCTCGACAATAGAGGCTAGATCCCTATTGAGACCAAAGATACATTCCTTTGGTATCTTTCTTAGCACTGTGGACAATGCTGGGCACATAAGGGGAACTCACTGATTGAGTAAATGTAAAAAGCCATATTCAGCATCCACAAAAGGTATTTTTAGAACTGCAGTAAGGAAAAAAAAAAAAACATAGAAACACAGGAGGTAAACCTTGCAACTAAATCAGTAAGGGCTTTAGGCAAGTCTTAGTGATTTCCTTTTTTTTTTTTTTTCTGCCTAAAAATATCTTTTCTCCTCTGTTTGAAAATGTTCAAATCTATCATAAGCATAAGTACCTGGTTATATCTTTTTAAATAGCTTCTTTAAAAAACACCTGACTTTCTCATCAACCTAATATTTTGTACAGTATTAGAATCTCTTTTGTTCCTTTTTTTTTTTTTTTTTTTTGCAGATGATATATTTGAATGAAGGCCTCATATTGATCTCACTTATTGCTGCAGGCTCCAGCTTCAAATTGAAACTTGATCAATATGGATTTGAGGCAGTCTGGGACATTAAATAAGACCTTGTTAGACTGGTTATTTTTTCTTTTATGTTATTTGGAGGAGCACATAACAGGACGGATGGTTGAGAGATGGGTGCATGCTTCAGTCACTTGCTGGGAGTAAGTGACTTGATTTTCTTCCCTATGGCTTCCTCCATACAGTAGTTTTAACTCAGTGGTGACAAATTGATTCACACCATGTTATGGGCACCATTATGACTGTTCCATGTACTCAGACCTTCCACATTCTCACATAGGTTATATATTTAAAAGGCTCACTTCAAGTTACTAAGAAATTTAGAGGGAAAGAATGGCACTTTGAGGGCCCCATCCAGGAAAGAAAAACATGGGACCTTTATTTAATTCACCTTCACCACCCATTCGCTAAGCACCCACTGTGAGCCAGGCTCAGGGATAGCAGACTCGAAAACACAGTGTGGCTAATCTCCAAGAGCTTGTAGGCTTGGCCACCCTTCCAAGGCAATATTTTCTCTGAAAGATACGGGGCTAGAAAGAGCTGTCACAATGTAATCCCATCTGACGTGACTGTTCTCATAGCAACACTACCTTATAGTTTTGCTGGATATAGGTCTTATAGCATTTTGGATTGATAACTGGTTTCTCAATATAAACTGACTAACATGGGAGATCCTTAATGTCTGCATGTCCTGTAAGCTTGGCACTAATATCGAGGCATCATTTAGGCAACTGGCATTTAAAAAAGTGGGGGCTAGGAAGATAAAACATCACAAAATAGAGGTGAGAGAGATGAAACCTGTCATAGACCAGGAAATGCAGTCACATGGGAATGAATCATTGAGCTTCATCAGGATCCATAGATCATGTAAACACAGTCATTTAGCCAACAAATATTTATAAATGAGTTTGATTTCCTTAGCAGACACCGTGGCACTGTGAATACACAATAAATAAGATACAACTGCTGCCTTCAAGGAAGTTTAGAAACTACATCAGTATAGAAAGAAGAAAATAATAATAGCTCACTATTCTACTGTGTTCAAGACTAGTTGAACTTGCTTAACTATGGAACAAATCTTTTGGGTTTTAAAGCTTTAATTTCAACTTTATCTGAACAATAATATTCCTCTTCTGCTTCCTTTTCGTTTCCTTTGCCAAGTAAATTTTGCATGGAATTTTCATTCTTTTTTACCCCTTAATAGTCAAATATGTGGTTTTTGACCCTCATATCCACTTCTTCATCTTCTAATGGGGGAGTTTATCTCATTCACATTCATTTTCACTAGCTATCTTTGGTTCTCTGTCATCCTGCTTTAACTTCATGCTTTTAGTAATTTATGTTGCTTGACAAATAGGCATTGCTTTTCTGTTGTTTTTTAATTTTGAGAGAGAAAGAGAGAGAATGAGAGGGAGGGAGGGGGAATACCTAGTGGCTCCATGCTGTCTATATAACCTAATTTGGGGCTCAATTCCACAAACCCTGAGATCATGACCTGAGCTGAACTCAAGAGTCAGATGCTTAACTGACTTAGCCACCCCAATCAGCACTGATTTTTTATTCTTTTTCTATCTTACGTGATTTAGATGATATAAAGTCTGTTTTATTTCTATTAATGGTTGCCTTTACATTATTCCAGAATGCATTTGAACCAACTATTTTCAATCTCTAATGTCAAGAATAAAATGTAAAATTATAGCATCATATTTAATAACAAACTTGGGAGGGTGAAAGCTAATATCTCATTTTTTAAAAAAGAATATGGAAATTTAGTTTACACCACTGGTTTTCACTCAAGGGTGATTTTTGCCCCCGCCCCAGGGGGGCTATCAGACAAAGTCTGGAGACATTTTTTTGTGGCCACAACAGAGGAGGGTTGTGTAGAGAGCACAGTAAGGGAGTAGAGAGCACGGATGTTGCTAAATCCCTACAATGCACAGGACAGCCCCCACAACTAAGGATCACCTGGCCCCATGTGTCAGTAGTGCTGAAGTCAAAGAATTCTGGCTTATGCTTTTGCTTGGTTACACTCGTAAAAATTTACACTTGGTGAATTCTACCACCGCAAATGCTTTTATTCTCTAATTTCAAAACTGAAAACAAAAAGAAAAGGAGTGGTATATATTCTTTGTTCTTTCTTGATTTATCTTTCATACTTTATTCTATTGAAAAATCAATACCCTCTGCGTTTGATGACACTTCACCCCCACCCTTCCGGAGCATGCTGCATGGGAGTTGAGGCATTATTCGAGAGTGGCACATATAAGGATACAGTTCCCTTCGCAGATGGGGACTAACTCAAATGAAAGCACAAGTGGTCTCCTGAGCTCCAGCCTTCCCTACCTCCCCCCTTTCTTCTCCCACGGGAGCTGAGCCTCAGCTGGGGGCAGGAGGCAGACACTCCCTCATGTCTGAGGGATATATGCGCCTATACGTAGCCCAGGTTGCTATTTGTGGGCACGGAGACCCTCTCAGGCAGAGCTGTTTAGACTGGAATAATACACTGACTTAATTATTGTTCCCTTGAGGAAAGAGTAAATATGATAGGGAAGTTTAGAGCCAAATTGTTATTTAATTATTTTCATTATATATCTTTCAATAATTGTTATTAGTGATAATTATTTAATTAGCTGTGTTTTAGTACAGTAATTCTCAGCCATAGCTGCACATTAGAATCACCTGGGGAACTACTGAAAAACACTTTTGGGGGAGTCCACTGTAGACCAATTAAGTCAGTATTTCTGGGCATAGCAACAAGGAAATGGTACTCTTGAAGCTCCCCAGATATTGCACTGTGCAGCCAGACTTAAGAACTCATTGGTTCAGTGGTTGTACTGCTTATCACCAATTTTTTTGTTACCCAAACACCCTTATTTTTGACTTCTAAATTTTATTCTTCTTTTCACAATTCTCATCTGATTCTGTACACAAAGATAATATCATTGGTTGCCTTTACATATGAATGAGATTTTGGCAGGTTATTGTGTTCAGGTTACTATTTATATCTTACTATCTCTGGTTAGAACTATGTAGATGTTGCTCCTTTTTTTCTTTTTGGGTTGCATATTAACATGAGTTTTTTCCCCTGCCTGGTTTCTTTTGTGATATTTTCTTTGTCCTTGGAATTCAACAAGTCTGGAAGTCATACTTAATTGGGTATCTTTTAACTTCTTCCTAAGCGCCGGTGAGCCCCTGTGATGGTGAGGTGCGGGCTTTCTTCATTAAAGAGCATTTTCTTCTCTTTCCTCTGTTTTGTGCTCCTCTCCTGTGTGCTTGGTCCTATTCTTCTAGAATCTCTATTCCACATATATCATAGTGGTTCCTGTTTACACATTAAGTTCGCCTGGGGGTCCTTTAAAATTTCCAAATTCAAGGCACACACAGTCTTATTGAATCACATTCTCTGGGAGGTTTGGAACACCAAAGCATTCAGAGCTCCCAGGGAATCCAACGTGCAACCAACTTGGGTTACCATAGATATGTTGGGTTTCTTGAATTTGCTTTCCATGCCTCTCTTTTATCTTCATTGTTTTTAGGTCTCCTCCCCTGTGCACCTGACATAAGATTCAGAAAAGCTCCAAGACCTGTGTCAGCCTGAATTCCTCTCCATTTGCTCTTCAGATCAGGTAATTTTATAGCTATCTTTCTTTGTTCTTTGGCACAATTCAAATCCTAAATTGCATTATTGCTTGGGTTTGTTTCTTGTCTCTATCAATCGGTACCTTCTTCAGTGGCACATATTTTCTTTTCTTACCGTGGCACCATTACTTACATTTGGGATTCTGTGTTGCTTCAGAAACAGTAATTGTCAATCTTGGTTTAGAGTCCTTGGAATCCATTCTCAGAGATTCACTTTTACTTATTCTGGGGTTCAGAAAGCATTAGAAATATTAATGGTCCCCAGGTCATGCTAATATGCAACCAAGATTGAGAAAGAGCCACTGTCCTAAGGAAGGCCTTAGGCCTTTTATTAGCCTATTTTGTGTGTGTGGTGATGGCAGCAGTTCTC
Source organism: Proteles cristata cristata (assembly GCA_017311185.1). NCBI lineage: Eukaryota > Metazoa > Chordata > Mammalia > Carnivora > Hyaenidae > Proteles > Proteles cristata. The sequence continues at coordinate 775,106 of JAESUZ010001350.1, read as the reverse complement.
AAATTGTGATTTGCATCAGAACCACTTAGAAGGCTTCTTAAAACCAAATTTGGGTCCTTCCCTTGAGTTTCTGATGTAGTGGGTCTGAGGTAAGATCCAATAATTTGCATTTCTAACAAGTTTCCTGGTGAAGCAGATGCTCCCTGGATACCCTACTTTAAGAACCCCTGGATCAGGATATAGTTGGGCCAGAGCTCCTTCCTTTCCTGCTCATGACTATGGGATTTATCTAACAGTGGCACTTGTCTTACCTAATATGTGTGTTTTATATGCACGTATGTTATTAGACGTTTTGATACGAGGACATTCCAATCAGTCAGATCTATCTGAATCTTATGGAGTGCTCTTTGGCAAGTACTTTGTATGTCAATCTACAAAAAAATTGTGAAAAGCATCAAATGGAATATGCTTACCCAATTAAACTCCTAGACACCCTCCCCTCCTACTTTACTTGGTAGCATTTTCAATTGCTATGAACGTGGAAAAAGAGATGGAGGTAAAATGGTTGGAAATGGGGTAAGCTACTACTCTGTGGGTAAAAGCATAAACTGTATGTATATTGGTGCAAATTTACTCCTTGGGGTTGACCCTATAGAAATGCCTTTTCTGCTCCCATGATGCCTCTGTACATCTTCTGGTTGCCAACATCTTAAACCTTTTACAAAGTGGAACGATCTTTGTCTTTTGGGAGGCCAGGTTTGCTTTGGCGTGACAACACTGTTTACTGAGTTGATTGTCCTTTTTATTTTATCAATGGCATTCTTTTTTCCTTCAGTGAAGTTTTTTCTTCCTTCTTTGTGACTACCTGTTCCAGTTTCATAAACACAACATCCTCTTACAATATGTTGAGAATGAAGTTAGAAAGTTTCAAAATTGTTTTCTTCTACAGCGAGAAATTCCTCAGATTCTTCAGTCTGGGTCCTCCTTTTGTGAACTGTAGAAAGTTTGTTTTTAGTGATTTTTCTCCCTGTGCCTTTTTTTTTCCCAAAGGAGTTTTGTGCTTTTCTAAAACTAGGGGCTGAGGTGGGTCTTGTCAGATTCTGTGTGTGCTCTATTTCAAATCTAGCCAAAGGTGGAAGTTTATTTTTCCTTTGCCAGTGAAACAGCCTGGGGGTATAGGGCAGATGCCAAATTCAGAGGCTGTTTGTCAAGAGGCTATACCTCTAGCTGAAAAATTAATGATTACTGACGGCAGGCAGGAATTATCTGGATACCATTCCACCTCTTTGCCTAGTGGAGGGAAGCCCACAATATCATTGGTGGCTCAGGAGTTACCCAGCTGTGGCCTACCTCACTGAGATGGCCATTGGTGTTTCTGTGTTTGCAGAGGCTGATTATTCATCTGCTTGCCTTAATTTTTAGCCCTCATCCTTTGCAGAGTGGATGTCTTAATCTTACTCCCTAGGTGAGCAATTCCTTTATGGATGCAGAGGTGTAGGAATAGATCAAAGATCTCCAACCCTTTTAGGTAAAGGGCTAGATAGTAAGTATTTTAGGCTTTTTAGGCGACTCTATCTCTGTAAAAACTACTCCCATCTGCTGTTTTATTGAGAAGGCAGCCATAAGCAATCCATAAACACACGGGCACAGTAGTATTCCAGTGAAATTTAATTACAAAACAGCCCATTGTTTGCTGAGCCCCGAAATAAATGGTTTGCTTTCCATGTAGCCCACCTGAACTTTAGCAACCAAAAAGTCTTCAAAGTTTCTTAAGTCGTCTTTTCCAGATTTATAATTTGACACAGGATTTTCTTCATTTTTATATTCTATTTATCATTTCAAAGATGATAATGGAAGTAAGTCAGACACATGTCCTCAAAATACCATCTTTCCAGAAATCCCCAATGTCTACTTTTTTAAATGTTCAATATCAAATTCCATGATAAAGACCTTTAATGTTCTTTAGGTCCACACTGGTATTTAATCTCAAAAAGTGAACACCAGTATCTGAAGCTTAGTTTTTAATTTTCTCTTTAAGAATTCTCTTCTGTACTTGTTTAATAGGAAAAAACACTCCTCTCTAGAGACAGCGAGGTTTGTGTGAAGCCTGAATTTCTTGGCTTGACTCCTTTTTTTTCTGTTTCAGAAAGATTTTCATGGCTCTAGAAAAATAAGCTTCTTTCCAGATTCTCTAACTTAGAAAATACAAGCACTTGAGCCCCATTGAAGGAATAGTGAATACTCAAAAATCTCCTTCTCAAGGTCATATCTTCAGTAAATTTTGAATAGATGAAGTTTTAGGATCTCCCTGGGTGGAAATTAAGGCAGTAAATATAAAATAGTTGCTCTGTCCTAGACACCATGGAATTTCAGAGGTATGAATTTATAGTCCTTAGCTTCTAGGAATCAATGGTAAAATTAAAGGAGGGGATATTTGGCAATTATACCTGATTGATTGGTTCATTCCATTTTCCTTTGTACATTTATTGGGTGCTTATTATGTGTCAGGTCCTGTTCTAGGATCCACAAACACAAAAATTAAGACATGGTCCTTGTAAAGATGTTTGTACTCAGGGAAGATAGATAAGCAAACCAGTAATTACCATAGGAAATGTGAGGAGTGCTATCAAGGAGCAGGTCACAAAATATGATGAGTGGCCTCAGCCTTTCTGGGGGCTGGGAAAATTCAGGGCAGGATTTCTGGGAGTAGATAAAGTTGAGTTAATTGGGTTAAATGACCAGTATTGTCCAGCCAGATGGAGAGGAGTTGACAGCATATGCAGTTATGGAGCCGTAAACTCACACGGGATTCTCAGAGAGATGTATGTAGGTGGATACTGACAATGTCCACACTTAATGTTTGCATTCTTAACTACGCCCAGCCAACTTTAAAAGCTATGGTAGGGAGTAATTGGAAACTTCGCTGAGATTCAGTTTTGCATTACCTGTATAGAGAGAGGGTCTTATTTTATCACTCTGTCTTCAGCACCTAGGACAGTGCCTGGCACAAAGTGGGTAACAATGTTGACTCCCTGATCGTTTAGTTGGTGAATGAATACAACCAAGCTCTTACATTATGATGTGGCTTTGATACTCGGTACTCAGCCTTGGTGATACAAGTAAAGATGGCTAAGAGACTCGTGTAATCAGCTGTCTCATTAAATGTAAGAAAGTTTTGGGTTACCTTGTCTCCTCTGTTTCTCTGATAGCCCTTTTGACACAAACTCACCCACACTCACAGACACAGCCCGTCGCCACATGCGGTGCCTCTCTCTTTGAAATATTAGCTGAATCTAGCACTTTTCTCCCTCTCCATCACAGCCAAAGCCACTATCGTCATAGATGACCATCACACATTGTAGTCACTGCATCCCTGGTCCCTCTCTTCTATTTGCCAATGAATCCTAATGATCTTTACACCACCAGCAGCCAGAGTAGCCTTCTAAAACATACATGAGATCGGTTAACCCTCTTCTCAAAACCCTCCGTTGGATTCCCATTGAAATATCCAAACCATTTACCATGGCCTACAAGTCCCTTTATGAAGATGCCTGCCTCTCTCTCTCATTTTCCCATTGCTCTCCTTATTTGCTCACTGTACTCCCAGCTCTTCTAGGCTTCTTGCCATTCCTTGAACACATCAGGTATGTCCCTACCTCTGGGTCTTTGAACTTGTTTATGCCTCTGTCTGGATTACTTCCTGACATGTATCAGTTTTCTACTTTAGTGCCACCTTGTCCGAGAGGCCATCCCTGATCCCCATATAAAATAGCATTAAATAACATGTCTGGGGAAGAGAGGGGTGCTAAGTGTTCATCTGTTTACATTTAATGAACTTTTCCTCACTGTCACATATGTTTCATGGGATCATTATTTGTTTTCCAATAATTATTGACCAGGAAAATACAAAATTTTATTACTGAGTGCAAATTAGGTGTATAACCTAAGAAATAAGTGTGCCATTCTTTTCATTTTAAAGATAAGGATAAGGTTCAGAGAGGTTAAATACCTTGCTTAAAGTGTCACTCGGAGCAATTAGCAGCACTGGAATTTAAACAGAGTTGGTCCAGCCTGCTTCAAAGTTGGCCTGCTCAACCTCCTCATTGCTTTGCCTGTGTGAGGGACAAGGAACAAAGAACATCTTCCTAATGTCTGCCTCCTCACATTTCCAAACAGATTCACTCTCTTAGTTGTACTAAATACTGCTTGCGGAACCATAGTATAAGCTTTGTCTTAACTTTGCTGAAAATATACTCCCCACTCTTTAAGGAGTGCTGGGAGTGGACTGTGTGGAATATAATAAAATGCATTCATTCACCATACAAATCAGTCTTAAATGGGGCAGAAGGATTGAAGACCTCTCCCTTAGTGAATGATTTTGTAGATTATTGATTTGGGCAGCAGTTTATTTAAACATTAAAACCTTGAATGAAGTAACTTAGCCTGAAGAAAAATGTGTCAAGTACAGTCCTTGTTATAGCTAGTTTTTCAGCCTCTGAGGACTTTGTAAACTGTCCAGATGTATTTATTTTCTAAAAAATATTTTCTCAAGGAGAAAAGGATGGATTTGGAAAGGGAGAGTGGGATTTGTCTCTAGAAATGATAATCTCTTTGAAAAGGAAACTTTTGAAAGGTTTGTTTTTCCGGAAATATTCTCTGCCTTTCCAACCAGTCATAAAACATTAGATGTTGTTATTCAGGTTCTGAAAAATGTAAAATGCTTCCCTTTCCCTTTCCTGTTGCCTGTATCCCCTTTATCTTTTTTGTTACAATTGGTACATGAATTTGGTATTCTACCAAAGGAATTGGAAAGATATGGAACCACTAATTAACTGGAGTAATTGTGTGCCAGTTTAAAACTTGGGGTGGGGGAGGGGAAATGATAGTTCTAGTCTATGGGATCAACAAATAACATTAAACAAACATAAATGCTATATAGTTGTATGTTGTTCCGAGTACCATACACACATTTCTGTTTGATGGCAGCACCACTTATGTCCCTCTAATTTGTCTGATGTGTGTTAATCATGGCTTTACAACTAGTTCTTAGAACTACTTCTGAGAACAAGGAAGTTGAGAAGGTGGGATCCCAGTTCCACCATTTTCCATCGTTATGTGAATTGGGCAAGTCATATCCATAAGTCTCAGTTTCTTCATCTATAAAATGGGAATAGCAATAAAGGAATAAAAGAGCTAATATTTATAAACTTGTTATTACAGTGCTTCCCGTTTTTTTACCTGCATGCTTATCATAGGTCTTCCTAAGCCTTCAATGAATTATTGTGCTAGTCTACATATTAACTCATTTTCTGTAAAAGTGATGTCACTTGAAGAATCTCTTTCAGAATTACCAATGCTTAATTTCTAAGAAATGGAATGAATGAGAAAATTAGAAAGGCAGAAAATACCAAATCAATTAGAAACATAAGATCAATTATCTCATGGTGATTACTGCAGTGCTCTGGTGAGCATATGTAAATTAGAGGCCATTTATATATATTTTACCATCTTAATCCAGACTAGATCCTTGTTAAAAATGAAAACAAAAACAAAAACAACCAAGTTGAAAAGAGTGAATTGCCAAGTACATATGTAATGAGTTCTGCTATGTCCGAAGCAAAATTTCCCTGCTGTCTTTTAAGACACTGAGATTTCAGGCAGTGGGCTAGAAGACTGGAATAACTTGAGTAAAATGTAAAACCATACCACATACTCATTTCTTACCCACAATAGCTGGCCCTTATCCTTTCCAGCCAACTCTTTTGTCTCTGGATCTCCAACCTAGAAGCTCTGAGTGACATCTGTTTCCCATTTCAGAACTTTTTCCTGAGCGTGTGCCCAAAGTATGAATACATCACCACTAGAGCTCCTCCACCTCAAAATAGGCCCTTAAAAATCATATCAAAAAACAAGTAACAGATGAAACCAGATTTCTTCATTTCTTAAAGCAACAGTATTTTGGAGTGACAATGAAATGTGGTGAAATATGAATAAAGTCTGTGATTTAGTTAAAAGTGATGCCCTGATGATAATTTCTTACTTTTGCTGAATGTATCATGGTTATGTAATATGTGAACAATAGGAGAAATTGATGAAAGTGGCAGTCTTTGTACTACGTTTGCAACTTTTCAATATCTAAAATTATTTCAAATAAAATGCTTATTTAAAAAATGAAAGCTGAGATAATCTAATCGATTTTTCTTATTTTAAAAAGAAAGAAACAGAGTTCCAGAGCTCAGGAGCTGTAGTGACCAAAATTCTGGTTTCATGACCTCTTGGTATGATATTAGGTTTGAAAATGTGCTCAGAAACTTTCTATCAGTTAACTTCTTTTATTTTTTTTTTATTTTTATTTCTTTTGGTTTCCACACATTTTATTAATTCTTCATTTCTTATAATCCAGGTTCTTTTATTATTATACCCATAAATTTCTTTTTTTCTTTTTTACAACTAGTTTATTGTCAACTTAGTTTCCATATAACACCCAGTGCTCCTCCCCACAAGTGCCCTCCTCCATGCCCATCCCCCCTCCCCCCCACTTCCATCAGTCCTCAGTTTGTTCTCAGCATTCAAGAGTCTCTCATGGTTTGCCTCTCCCCCTTTCCCCCACCATTTCCCCCCTTCTTCTCCCCCTGTTCTTCAGTTAAGTTCCTCCTAATCGTCCTATATGTGAAAACTTATGGTATTTGTCCTTCTCTGCCTGACCTATTTCACTCAGCATAACACCCTCAAGGTCCATCCATGTTGCTACACATGGCCAGATTTCATTGTTTCTCATTGCCATGGAGTATTCCATGGTATAGATAAACCACATCTTTTTGATCCATTCGTCCGATGATGGACACTTAGTCTCTTTCCATGTTTTAGCTATTGTGGAGAGTGCTGCTATGAACATTGGGGTACATGTGCTCCTATGCCTCAGCATTTCTGTATCCCTTGGGTAAATTCCTAGCAGTGCTATTGCTGGGTCATAGGGGAGTTCTATTGTTAGTTTCCTGAGGAACCTCCACACTGTTTTCCAGAGGGGCTGTACCAGTTTACATTCCCACCAACAGTGTAGGAGGGTGCCCGTTTCTCCACATCCTCGCCAGCATCTAGAGTTCTCTGACTTGCTCATTTTAGCCACTCTGACTGGCGTGAGGTGGTATCTCAGTGTGGTTTTGATTTGTATTTCCCTGATGAGGAGGGGTGCTGAGCATCGTTTCATGTGTCTGTTGGCCATCTGAATGTCCTCTTTGGAGAAGTGTCTGTTCATATCTTCTGCCCATTTCTTCACTGGGTTGTTTGTTTTTCGGGCATGTAGTTTGGTGAGTTCCTTATAGATTCTGGATATTAACCCTTTATCTGATATGTCATTTGCAACTGTCTAGTTAACTTCTTTTATAAAAGAAGTTTTTCATGTTTGCCATACTGTTTCTTCATAAACATTGCTGAAGTCCAATAGATGGAGTCTAAAGGAGTGGCTACCCTAAGGAGTCTGAATACGAGACTTAAGAAGTGGAGTCTTTTACTCAAAACTATGTGGCCTAAATTCAGCCCAGTTCTGTAGTGCCATATTATTATGATGCAGGTCCTGGAATTAGGGGTCAGATGGAATTATACATCAGGACCTGAGTGCAGGTGGGGTCTCAGGAGCACAGATTTTTCGAAAGGAATACCAGCAATTTGACCCAAAGCAATGTTTGAACCCTAGTGAGTACACATTGGCTGCTTGAAACCAGACTGGCAAAGAAGACCATATTTTGGATTTGTTGAGTTGGGACTTTGATGTCTTCTGTTGGCTATTCTGATTTCTTACACCTGGCCATTCCCCTGCTTTCAACTCCTGCTATGCTCCCGGGCTTTGGCATCCCACCTGCCCTCTCCTGGCTTTCAAACCTCCTGACTTTCCCACTAGTCATTGGCTTTACCTTTTCCACCTGGCCTTGACAGCTTGCACCAGCCCTGTCCTACAATGCTTATTGGCTCTTGACTAGTAAATAACCATGGACAGTATGCGATAGTGTTTTTTTTAATTTTTTTAATTTTTTTTATTTATTTTTTATTTTTTATTTTTATTTTTTACAAATAGTTTATTGTCAAATTAGTTTCCACATAACACCCAGTGCTCATCCCCACAAGTGCCCTCCTCCATGCCCACCCCTCCTCCCCCCACATCCACCAGTCCTCAGTTTTTGTCAGCATTCAAGAGTCTCTCATGGTTTGCCTCTCCCCCTTTCCCCCACCATTTCCGCCCTTCTTCTCCCCCTTGGTCCTCTGTTAAGCTCCTCCTAATCCTCCTATACGTGCACACATATGATATTTGTCTTTCTCTGCCTGACTTATTTCGCTCAGCATAACACCCTCAAGGTCCATCCATGTTGCTACACATGGCCAGATTTCATTGTTTCTCATTGCCATGTAGTATTTCATGGTATAGATAAACCACATCTTCTTGATCCATTCATCTGTTGATGGACACTTAGGCTCTTTCCAGGTTTTAGCTATTGTGGAGTGTTTTGACACAAGCCTGCCCTCTCAGTGAGAATCTGAGCTTCTTTAAAAGGATTGTACCTCATTTACTTTCTTGAGCTGACATCCATCCTAGTGCTAGAAAGCAACACCAGAGATGGCCCGGAAGTTGATTCAGGACTGATGATCCCCTTTATCTTTTTTCATGACCAGCAGCTAGATAGGACCTCATCTTAGTTCTAGTTCTAAATGAGAGGAACTCCAGGACCAAGAAAAATGGGCAGACTTGGATTTAGACAATAGTGCTTTGAAGCTGAACTTGGCCATGGACTTGGCCTCTTTGAGCTTCAGGTTTTTTTTTTTTTATCTGAGAGGAAGTTATTTATTACTAGCTCAAGATTTCAGAGTAACTATACCCAACAATAGCCCATTTTCCCCCCTCCACTAAAATTCCATTGAATTGTCATACAACAATGTCAGAAGCAAAGGGACCTTAGAGTCCTTTAGGTCCCCCTTCTCCAGTTTAATAAACAAACAATTACTGCGGTTCCAGGAGATACCATTACATGAGTAGATTGTGGAACTAATGGATAGAAACCCATCTTTTAGTTCTAAGAATCTTCTAGGACAACCTCCTTTTCCAACTTGTGTTAATTCAGCCTGAAATGTATGGGCATTGACATTCTTGCTGTGACATATCTCTGAGCTAGAATACAAAATTTTATAAAGAGCATGATGGCAGTTTTGTTTGAAACTTGCATATGCATAGACTGAAAGGAAATATGCTAAGATGTTAAACAGTGGCTATATTCTGGGATTATGGGTATTTTTATTTTACATTTTCCTTTTTCTCCAATGCATATATTGCTTCTATAGTCAGAAAAACAAATAAGTAGTATACAAAAATATTTTTGAAAATCTCAGCATTTACTAGTGCTGAGGAAGAAAGGAAAGGGGTAAGGGAGGAAGCAGAAGGCCTTCAGTAAGTTATTTTTTGTTCATTCATTCATTCTTTGAACAAATGCTCATTGACCACCAAATACTTGTCTTTGAAGTCCATCTTTGTTAGATGTAAAAGCAAGTCAGAAACAGAAAAATAAATCAGAACATTGACCTCCAGCAACTCCGACTTTAATTGGGGACATGCAAATGTATACAAAGCATGTAATTTTAGAGTCCGTGCATCAAAGGCCATATGAAACCACCACACAAGAAGCTTTGGCTTAACCGAGATAAAGGTCACCTTGGGCTTATTAGGAAAGACTTCATTAAAGGAGGTGGCATTTGATTTGGGCCATGGAAGGGTAAGTTGGATTTTGATAAGCTGAGACGGCCAGAGGAGATCATTGCTTTCTCTACTGTTTTCTGTTTTCTGCCTGTAGCTAGGTATGAGGACGTAGAGATGGAAACTCTGAACTCCCAGTGGTATGAAGATGGGCCTGCAGAGAGAGGAGTAGAAATTAAAAGCTTCTGGAGAGCTGGAATTGTACCCTCCTCGTGTTTGTATTTCCAGTGCACCAGACTGCCCATGTAGTATCTCTGTGCATAGCTAATGCTTAGTAAGTGGATAGCTAAATCACCAGTAAAGTCATAAGCAAAACGGCCAGTAGTAGTGTTGGAAGAGGTTATCAAGAAGACAAAACTACAGGTTGCCCCTGAGCTGCACCTGAGCTTCTTTCCCCTCCCCTGTCCTGGCAATGTGTGTTCTGCCTGCTGTTAACACCGTGGGAACCGCCGCACCACGGCCATTCTGGGGCAAGCATCTGTCACCTCTCCTTGGAATCACTTTTGAGATCTCCTGACTGGTCCTTCTCCTTTTGCCACCTACAGATTCTTCTCAGTACAGCAGCTGGAATGATCCTTTTAAAACATAACATTATGTCACTGCTTTGCTCAAAACCCCTCAGTGGATCTGCATCCCACTCAGAGTAAAAACCCACGTTCTTACAGGGACCCATAAGGTGTTACATGATACATATCCTTCCCCCCACCTATCTACTATGATCCTCATCATTTTTTTTCTTCTCCAGATGCACTGGCTTCCTTGACATTTCTTGAGCATGAAAAACTCCTTGCTAAATCCCTTTGCACTGTCTGTTCCTTCTGCTTGCAGATATCTGCAGGGCTGTCACTCTCACCTTCATATCTTTGCTCTCTTGCCACTTTCTCCATGAAACTTGCCCCATCCCACTCCTGGTGCTCCTGACCCTTCTTACCCTTCCCAGATGTAATCAGCTTCTAGCATATTCTGTACTTGGTTATTATGTTCATCGTTTACTCTGCCTGTCCCTGCTCCAACATAGCTTCCATGAGAACAGGATCTTTATGCTTTTCTGATGGACCCATCTCCAAACATCTAAAATAATACCTGGGGATGCCTGGGTGGTTCAGTTGGTCAAGCAACTACTTCTTGGTTTCAGCTTGGGTCATGATCCCAGGATCATGGGATCCAGCCCCACAATAGGCTTGGCACACTCAGTGTGCCAATGGAGGCTGCTTGAGATTCTCTCTTTCTCTCTCTCTCTCTCTCTCTCTCTCTTCCTCTACCCCTCTCACCTGCTCACTCTCTCTCAAAAAATAATAACAAAACAATAAAATAATGCCTGGAACATTGAGGACACTCAATAAATACTTGATGAATGAATTCATGATGCCTTACATCTTCCTTCCTCTTCCCCCTAGCCAGTCATTTATCACGTTCAGTTATTTACACCAGTACCTTCTCTAGCAGGCTCATTCCACTCCAGCCACATGCATTGTCTAGACCCTCATTATCTGTCACCTGAGCTATTTTTCTGTAATGTCTTCTGGACCATGTCTCTCCTGAACACTCCCTACATTCATTTGCACCGTTATCTCTGACCATGCTAAGCTCCTAAACTTCAGTGGTAGCCTTTTGCCCATATGATGGAATTCTGAATCTTTAGCCTGCCTTCCAGGGGCTTCTAACTCACCATTCCAATCTTGCTTTCCAGCATTTTCCCTCTACTACAAGCATTCTTCTCTACAGCTCTTCTTCCTGCCAGATAACCTTATCCTCAGTCTTGTGATGACATGTTACCATGATGTTTCTCTTTTCTTTTGCACACACTTAGCCCTCTCACCCACAGTCTTTTCTCCACTCTGCCATCTGTTCTAAAGGGCCTACTTAATGCTTTGTGGTCTGGATCTGTGATCCTTAATAAAGTAGGTGTTAATGATACATTACACTGAATGTTCTCATCTAGCTCCTTTACACACACAACAAGGAACTCTGGCCAATGGGTATATTGTAAAAGAAAGTGCAATATCTCCTTGCAAGGAGCCAAGAGTAAATGCTCTTCTTAAGATGGGAGGAAATGAAAGCACCTAAAATGTCATAAAGTTAATTTGATATCCTCCTTAAAGTATTTCTTACCTTCTTGGCCTGAAAGATATCTCCCCATCTGACTTTTCAAAACACTTTATGATCTGTATCACATGAATGACAGACTTTTATGTGTTGTCTTGTGATGGCTTCATATCTATTCTCTCGAACAATTTAATCACGTATTGCCATTTTAATTTTGATGAGTTTATTTTTGCCTTTTTGCCCTCCATAAGGATAGGAGTCATGGCCAAAGTTCTAAATATCCCTTAGGATACCTATAAGAGCTCCTTGTCCAAAGCAAGTGCTCATTGATAGTTACATTGACCAGTAACACCTATTATTACCTCGTGGCCACCATATTGGATGGTACTGAGCGGAAAAATGCCTCTGTTTTTAACAGTGCCATCTGTGGTTTTGGAAACTCCAAATCTGAATCCCAGAGGTCCCATTTAAAACTTTCCTTTGAATCAGGATTGAGTAGCCACACCCAAATCCCACTAAAGGCTGATCTTCATGGTGGTGATTGACAAGACTCTAAGGTACTAATTTTCCACGAACAACATATCTTGATCATCCTTGCTTATGTCGAGGGTCAGTCCTAGGCTCTTCTCTCTGCCCTCTACCAAAGCCTCTTGGGGATTTTGAGGGGTAACAGTAGCAGGAGGAAGTGAGGAAGGGTAAAAAAGAGTGGTGACAGGCATGGGTCCTCTGAACGCAGGTTCAAATCTCAGTTCTGCTGTTTCTTTGATGTTTGATTCAGGGCAAGTTGTTTAGCCTCTCTGAATCTCAACTTATCCTCAGCTTTTAAGTGCTGAAGATTCCTTGTCCACATTTCATTTATGAGGATAAAATATAAAGCATCTCAAATTGTGCCTGACTAGGGCAGACACCTAGTAAGTGAGTGGCAGCTGATACGCACTGCTTTTGAGTTTCCAAAGTGTGGCCATAGTCATCATGTTTACTCTTCATAATAACCCTGTGAATCTGGTAGGGTGCATTTACTGTTGCTCTTTTTTTTTTTTTTTTTAAGTTTTTTTTTAATGTTTTTTTAAATTTATTTCTGAGAGAGAGAGAGACAGCATGAGCACAGGAGGGTCAGAGAGAGAGGGAGACAGAATATGAAGCAGGCTCCAGGCACTGAGCTAGCCATCAGCAAAGAGCCCGACGTGAGGCTCGAACTCATGAACCGTGAGATCATGACCTGAGCTGAAGTCGGACGCTTAACCGACTGAGCCACCCAGGCACCCCTGTTGCTCTTTTACAGATGAATAAAACGAGGTCTGGAAAAGTAACTGGTTTTCTTGATATTACTCAGAAATATCTTGACTAAAGGTTGAAAATTCAAATCTTCTGTTTTATAAACCTAAAACTCTTTGATATATTATGCTCAATATTAATAAAGCAATGTCTTTAAAGACTTACAGACTGAGTGGTAAAATATTTTTATATCAGTTGCAGGTACAGCATGGTGTGTTCTTTAATTGGATTCCTGTATTTAATCAGTTCATTTTATGCAAAATCATAAGTGGATATTATTTTTAAGACAGAAGGGTTTTTTTTTCTTTCAACACCTTTTTCTATAAGTTTTGTCACCGACCCAAAATATAATATCCTAATGCATTTTTTATTTTCTTAACAATAATGTAAGAAATTTCTTTATAAAAAGTAACTGAAGCTTTTTCTCCCCCCCGAAGTGGGTCTCCAAGGAAGCAAAGAATTGCCAGACAATTACTTTCTTACCCCTCCATATAGGAGGCAAAATGTAGTCTTATTAAAATCCTGAGAATGAATTCACTTAAGCTCCCCACTGCAGGATGTTTTTCTGACAAGTTCTGTCTCAAAAAAATATGTTGTACAACTAATTAAGAAATTATTTTGACAGGGTGAACATTTTGAAGCTCTGTGTTGTACACAACCTAATATAATCTAATTTTCTTCCAGTGAAACAAAATATGTGGATTAAAAAAAAAAAGCATGGCCATATAATATCAATAATAGGAGTGCCTCGATTTCAGCTGAGAATTCAAGAAGCAGTTAGCCAATTTGTCTAGGGAAATTTGCTCTTGGCTAAAAAGGTATAAAAGGTCTTACCCCTGGGCAAAGCATTTATTTTAAAAGTTGAGGAAAAAAACATTTTTTCATTGATTGTATTATAAGATTTTTCAGAGTTACCATTTCTATGTGAGAGGATGCAGTATGGGAGGTAAATGGCTTGCTATCTAGAGGGATAGCAAATTGGAAGTGTTTTTGAGTATTTATAATTAATCTCCATTCTCAGTTTGAAGCATATTCTGGACTTGAAGCATTACAAGAAAGATGGTGGATAAGTCAGGACATCTGTAAGTCCCTAGCTGGCAAACCATTCTAATTTTTTTGTGTGTGCATGTATATATGTGCCTGTGTGTACGTATGTATGTAATGTGTGTATGCACACATGTTTGTATGTATACAAATAACTCCAATAATCCAAAATCTTTATTTTTCTTATTCCTTTTGCTACTAATTAATGGTGCTTTTAGAGTTCAGATGAGAAGACATGTAATAAAATAAATACTTTAACAAACAAGTGCTACTTATGAGTTTTTATCTTATGTTAAAATTTTTATTATTTTCCTTATAAAATGAGAAATATATTCTTAAAGTATATATGTATGCATGTGGGGAAGTTGTCCCAAATTTCACCTAACAGTGCAAAAGAAAACAACAACAACAACAAGAAACCAATAAAAATCCCCATACACAAATGAAAACAGTATTTCCAGTCAGAGGCTATTAGGTTTTCAATATTATGAATACAAAATAGTTAGGAGTATTTTCATCTTTCAGAAGGGGAAAGTAAGCCTATACAGAGATGCTGTTTCTAGGTCTTCTACTATGTTCTATAGGGCACTGTTTTCTAAATATCACTGAATCAAATGGAATGCTTGGTCTAACAATCACACTAATAGTTTGGTTATGCACATTATTTATAATATAAAACATATAGTAGGTCCTATATAATGGAATACTATGTAGGTATTAAAATTATATTGTAGAAATATAATTGCAGAAATGTATTTATTGATATGGAAATATATTTGCAATATTATCCTGCAAGAAAGAAAGTCAGTTAATACAAGAGTATATAAGTATGGTCCCACATATATGAATATATATGTGGATGGGTATGTGTGTGTTTTCAGGAAATGCAGTCACCAAAATATTAAAGTGTGATTTCTAAGTAAAAAAAAAAAAAAAAAAAATACCCATACTCTGGCCACAATCCAAACCTGCTGAATCAGAGCTTTCCTTTTAAAAGCTCCTTAAAATTCTTTGACAGAAAGGATTTAGTGATGAGAGAATTAAGGGACAGGAAGTAATCTAGAAGGACTCTGGTTTTCTGGCCTGGGTTATAAGATAAGATGCCAAGAGAGAAGTAGCTTTAAGGAGAATGAGGGATGCATTCAGTCTTTGAGGTGTTGCGTTTGAGGTGCTCACGGAAATCTAGATGGAGACCTCCAATAATTGTTGCAATACGTGATCTAGAGGTCAGAGGAGAGAAGGCCAGATTAGAGACATGGATTATGGGCTTGTTCAGTGGTTCTTGATGGTTTAAGTAGCAGACATGAGCAAGCTTTCCCATAATGAGAGCATAGAGGAGGAAGAAAGTGGTGATCTTCAATTCATAAGACATTTCTGGTTACCTACTATGTGCCAGGTGTTGAACCAGACCGTGGATGATCAAAATGAGCAAGTCTCTTCATTGAGTAAATTCAGTGTTGGATGGAAGAATTAACTTTTGAGTATATTGGAGAATAGTAACTCTGTAGCCTAGAGACATAGAAGGAGTGGCCGTAAGAGGAGGCATCTTGGAAGCCCTTAATTGTTGAGATAAACAAAATAAGGGATAAAGCAAGAGCAAAATAGTCCCTGTATGAGGTGGTTTATTTTGCTGGGGGAGGTGGGTAAAGAATTATCAAAGCTCTTCTACCTTAGGATTGCCAGATTTAGTTCCATCCTCCACCCTAAATCAAACCCAGGATGTCCAGTTAAATTTGAATGTGAGGTAAACAATGAATAATTTTTTAGTGTAAGTATGTCCCATGCAATATTTGAGGCATACTTAGGGTTAAAAAAAATATTTGAAATTCAACTTTGGCTGGATGCCCTGTATGTCCTGTATGTATAATCTGCTTCATGATTCAGTAATGATTCCTTCCTATATTGTTCTTGCTATTGTTATCATTATATACAATTTCAGTAGTGCTTTACAGCATTCAAAATGTTTTCATTAACCTTATGGTAGCCCTAGACATGGTGAAGCAATATATCTTCTCACTGGAGACTGTGTTCGCACTTGATCACAGTTTCCTTGTCAGCAGCATGTTCTCAAGAAATGTAATTATTTTTCTCATGATGATATCCTGTTTAATTTCATTCAGTGGACAAAGTATTTTCCAATAACAATCTCACATGTCCTCATAACAACACTAAGGAGTTGATGGGGCAAAGCTTAGCACATCCAGTTCCATATAAAAAAACAGCTGTGGTGACAGTCAGTGACTTCCCCAAGGTCATGCAGCTTGGTTGCAATAGAATGAATGAAACCCTAACTCATCACTATGGACTCAAACTCTAGTGATTGTTTATTGTGTTACACTCTCTCTAAAGAAAGATTATAAGTGCATCATTTTGAGGTTAGCCTCTGCATCCTCAGATTCTACTTTAAGTAGGAACATAACCTCTAAATGATATTTGAACAGAGTTAAAAGTTGGGGCAAATGATAGTAGGCTGATGTCGAGGAGGATGAATAAATGGCTATATTTATAAATCAGCCATATGTATAGAGCATTAATAAAAATCATTAAAATTTTCTGAGTATCATGTGAATAGCTTCCATTAATGAAACCTTGAGATATTCTTTATAATTTTATGTTGATCACTAAATGTATTCTATTCTTATGACTTCCATATTTGGAAAAATACATTTGCCTAACACTGTATATCCAGCTCCTTGGTGTCTATAAACTTGTAAATAATTTCATGAATTAAAATGGCTCAAGAAAAGAACATAGTTTATAACTGAAAATTTAATAGGGCATAGATATTTATGTAATCTATTACTATATATTTGCTCAGTATTATATTCCCTATATGTTTTATGGGATAGGAATCTGATCTCTCAGAGTCTAAATTGAGGTTAGTAAATCTATCATAACAAGGACACTAGATTGTTATTAGAAGAACATAAAGGCTTTTACTTTAAAGTTTAATACTTAATGTCCGTTTTTTTGTTGTTGTTGCTAAAAATAGGAGCCCTGTTAAGTAGGTAAAGAACCCTCTAGGAGGCAAATCTCTATTTTCCGTCACCAGCCACTGTTCCTCTATTAGTTTCTTTTTCTGCTGCTTTTAGTTCATACTCAATAAATGATACTTGTATTTTCATGTTAAATGCTATGTTCTTTTTTAATTTTATTTTTCCCCTGTTTTATGGAGTGTTATGAAAAACTGTTCACTTTAAGAAATTGACAGGTCCATTAACAGAGAGCTTTATGTCTGAGAGTCCAAGCAGTTAGGCCTTCTGGATATTCAGGAAGTGGAGGGTGTCAGACCAGTCATTTTTATTGCAGACTAAAATGATGGCTGCAAGGAGATGGGCTCATATTATCACTTTATATAAATCACCCAGCCTGTCTTTCATTTCTTGCCTTCTCTTAAAAATGAGAAAGCTCAGAGTTTTTACACTTCAAAAAGAAAGAGCACAGAAAGCTTAGGAGACTATGTTTCCGCCCAGGCTGTATCTGAGGGTACCAAAGGACATATAAGAAGACATGCATGTCCCCTCTGATTGTTTTCAAAGAGTATATGTGTCTCTAAAACAAATAATCATGGGTTCTGTAACCATACAGACCTGGTTTATGAATCTCAACCTTGCCGTTGACTAACCATGTGACCATAGACAGGTTGTATAACCTTTGTATGAGCCATTTTTTCCCCATCAGTAACATGGTGACAGTAATAACTCTTTTTAGTTACTCTTTTGATAAAAAGTGGTAGAGGTGGTTGGCATCTTGAATTGCTCATCAGCTGGAAGGGTTTGTTGAAGGACTGCAGAGGGGTCGTTCCGGGAAAGTGCACACTGGTGATGACTGTGGAGTTAGCCGTTGTTCCACTGGCACAAGATCTAGGAAAAAGGTAGCCTCCTGAGCTCCTTAAACCTAACTCACCTTATCTAGGCCTTTGGAGTCTTACCCCTCTGATGGAAAGAAGAACTACAAAGATAAAGCATAGGTGTGAATCATCCCCCTCACCATAAACTAGAGCAACCCCAGCCTAATCTGTCTCCTGAACCCTAGATCCCTCTCCTGAAATCCACCTCGTCTGCCAAGCTGGAGGAGTGCCAAAGGGGAAGGAGCCTCATGCCCATCTTGTAATAACAATTGTATGGATCGAGGCCTTCCACCCAGAAAACTCAAAGGGCTCAGAGATGCTGAAAGAACCAGGAGAGGAAAAAGCCAGGAGAACAAGCCATGTGGTTGAGAACTCTTTGCCCAATTCTATAGCATGGTTCTCTTTCCCATGGGTTACAGGAGACTTTTTCAACATAAGCACTGTGGACACATGGAATTGGAGGATTCTTTATTGTGAATGGCAGTTCAATGCATTGCAGGATGTTTTGCAGCATCCATAGCCTGTACTTATGTCAGTAGCATCCCCATTCCCAACTGTGACAGGGAAAATACCTGTAGGCGGCCCTGGTGATGTTGCCTGGGATCAAAATTATCTCCACTTGGGAGCCCCACTTGGTTAGAGGAAGCGGGGGGTCTTGAAATCTCTCTGGAGGTTGGAATGAGTCACTGATACCATAGAGCAGGGTTATACAATAAGGAAAATACCTTACACAATGGCTGGGGTATAGAAGGGGCTCAATAAATTTAGGATCCTTTCATTCCTATCTCCCTGGCATGGAGAGTGTGGTGTGCCACCGGATCCTCACTTGAGGACTGAGACACTCAATCTCCCAATTACTGGGAACACTGGTCCCTGTAGGCTCACAGCTGAATCTCTCCCCAGGGATTGCCCTCACCTGAAGGGTGCTGCCACATTCAAGTTATGTCCCATCTTCGGAGCAGCCCATACCCAGTGACTGGTCATTGCAGGGATGCAAGTCCTGGCCCCCTTGGTTGGTGTGGAGACATCCTTGAAGAGCTATCTTAGGTTCACAGATCCTTGTGGGATGGTGGGCTCGCCTGAGACTTTTGAGACTGTACTGTTTCCAGCTTCCTCTTGCCCAGCCAGCATCCCTCACTCCCCACTGTGTTACTGCCAGCTTTCCCCAGTCAACTCTGCCCACAAATCTGTACCTTAAAGTCCCTTTCCCAGAGAACTCAAGCTGAGACACATTCCTTCTGTTCCAAGCTTTATGGGAATCTGTCACTTTTTAAATGAGATCATGCAAGTCAAATCCTTAGTATTGCAGCAATTGTACAGCTATGAGTATTAGTTATGAATTTGTCCATCACATTATTTAAATTATCTATATCTTAGACCTCATCAGTCCCAGTGGGTAACGTGTTTCTGAGGCACTTATCCCTAGGAATAAGTTGTATATCCTTTTCCACCACTATTCTACCTTTCAAGATTCATGGAGGCTAATTCATTCACATGTGGGTTCTGGTGAACATATCTACTCATCATGGTATTCTCCTAATTTTGTAAATTTTGATCATAGGCGGTGATCATCTTTTAAATGTCTCCAGTGAGATTGAGGCAGACTCCTGAGGGAACATAGCAGTCTGGGAGGGAGGGTTTTAGAGCCCACTCCCACTCCAGGTTATAATACATTTCCATCTGTACTGCTTCCATCCTGTATCATACTTGTGAACAGTAGGCTTTTTCATTTGCTAGAACAAAAGTTCGGGAGGGGTCACGTCTGCATCTCTTTTCTCCTCTCCATCTCCATTCCTAACCTTTTACTTCACAGACCATCAGTATATGCAGACCCGGGTGTGTTTGAAGGTGTAGGATAAGTGGCTCCAGAGGCAGAGAATGAATGTTCAGCTAAGGGGCAAAAATAGCGCCTCTCTTGTGAGAGAACACAAACCACGGGGTTCTCAGTGAGGGTCCAGGAGGAATGAGAACATAGCATAAACATAAAATCTTCCCAGAGTATGATCACTGACATCAATTCGTATAACATTTATGTTTATTACATGTGCTTGCTCTATGCAGGAGCTTTTTCTCTGATCTATCTTTTCTAATCATTTTTAACATCCCACTAAGAAAGGACATTAGAAAATGACAGTTGTCAGATGAAGACATTGAGACACAGACAATTTATTCCAACTGGAAGGGCTGAATTCCGCCCTACATCTGTTCAATCTCAGAGATTTCTCTACATGACTTGTCCAACATAAAACTTCTCAGATGACCTGGCCAAAACCTTTTCTTGTGGAACAGAATGCAAAAACCTATGAACTCTTAAGACAAAATAATGAGACAGCCAAAAAGGAAAAACCTTACTGAGTGGAAGCAAATCATGTTCAGTTACCTTTTTCTGGACTCCCATCAACTTTTTACAGGAAAATCCACTTTCTCAAGCTTGGTTTCGTTGAGGAATAATTTGCACACTTCCCAGCCTCTCCTCTGTTTTCTCATACCCATGGGGGCATACAGTGGACCTGTCTGGTCGGTAAATGTGAAAAGAGTCACTTTGCTCAGTTCAGCAACATCTATGTTTTTTGTCTTGCAAATGTCCCCTACCTTTTTAGAGAACAGTTGAAGTCCTATAGTCTGCATCCACATATTTTTCCTGGGCAGGCTGTCTTGTGAGGACCGGGTTGATGAGAAGACTTCCTGACTCAGGGATGCAGTTAGTTGGTCCACTGGACTCTCAACAAGGCTGTATTCTCTTGCTTAGCTTCTGTAAGTAATAAAAATGGTATTTGGTCTCCTTCTTGACCACTCTTGTGTTTCTCAAGTTGCTCAGAGCCTGGTTGGAAAAGGAGGCATTTTTTATTGCAGTCTTTCTTGGAGCCTTCAACATTCCTGATTGCTAATAGTATTTGGGGCAAGTTGGGAACCTGAGGTATGTGTATTGAACTTGCTTTTACTTGACTCAGGTCTAGCCTGGGAGTTTCTTCTAAGCAGGAAGTCTATTTCTAATTCCTCTTTCTCATAATCTTCCTCTTGCTAGGGCCCACAGCAAGGAGCTAAGTAAGAATTTTATTATCTACACATCTTAAGTTTCTTGTGTATAGAAAAACAGGCCTCATTTCATGAACATCGGCTCTTCAGAGATGATCTGATTGTTTCCAAAATGATATTAATGAAGACAACATATGAAATTGACCGTTTTCATAGGGCACCCGTGATAAGGTTTTTGTTGTAACTGACAAACCAGGTGCAGAATATTCCATGTATAATTTAGACCCCATCCCTGTGGGCTGCTCTGCTGGTTTTGTATATAACCTCAGTTATTATTGCCATTAAGAAAAGATATTTTAGGGACAAACTCATTTTTTGAATAGATTGTTATCTCAAATTAAAAAAGATTATGGGAACTGGCAATCAATGCAGCCATCTAATTGCTATTTCTCCAATTAAAAATTAATATACAGAAAGAGCTGCCTGGAACCAATTGGTCTTAGGATAATTTTGAAATGAGGGGGAAAAAAAATCACAGTTTAAAAGAGGTGGGCTTGGGGTGGTGTGGGAAGAGTTTGTGGCTCCCTTAGTCTCCTTTGCAGTAAGGCTACAGGGACAGGCCTGTTCCTGACCTTGTACCTGTGGCTGCCACACCCAGGGCTGACTGGAAACAAAGGAACACTGAGCTCGTGTCTCATTGTTCCTCCTCTGTTAAAGATTTATGTATAAAATCACTTATTTTGTGATGTACTTAAGAATAGATGGCAGGTGTCATTTTCGTACAGTGCATGTCATTTTATCGAAGCCGTGGAAAATGCGTATGATGGTACTTGTGCTAAAAATGTTCCTCTGTTCTTTGAGGATGTCAGTGATGCCGTCCCAGCTTGTTCTCGTCTGCAGAAGTTCGTTTGCTGAGCAGTGTTCAGATAGATGGGGACCAAGGAATATAAAATCAAAGAAAGCCTCTCACATCTTGAAGACAGGACATCCTTCTACTTGGTTCAAAATAAGTGTCTTTAGTCTAAAAGAGTTCTCCTTTGCATTTTGAGTATAGCAGGCACTTAGTTTTAATCTGTAACTAGTTATCATGCATATGTGCACGTGTACATACAAATATACATACATAGCTACATGTATGTATATTCAGTACAGTAGGGGAAAACTCGTGTATCCAGAGCTCTAATCAGATCTCAGCAAGGAGGTGGGTTTTGGTGAGAAAGGAGCAGCCCTTTATTTGGGGGAGGAGGGGTCGATTGTGAAACCACACAGAATCCACATCTGTGATTTTGGAATGTTATTTGAGGTCCTTCCACCTCTGGAAGGATAAGCTAGAGCTGGAGAAGGTACAGAGAGAGAGAAGGACAGTGATTCCAGGGACAAGAGAATGACTGAAAAAGATGAAACTCTGGTGTGAAAAGACTGAGGCAGAGAATGAACATGTCAACTGCCTACAGATGCACATAGGGATTAAACCCAATGGGTGAGGTCAGGTCCAACAGAGCCCAGCCGTATACACTCAGGAATCATCTGTGAAATATGTGAAGGGTGACTGAGGAGTCAAAAAGGAAAGAACTGAAATGGAGAAGAGGCTCAGAGGTAGGCTTAGAACCAAGAAAATGATATAGGCACCAAACTTGTGGTTATCATCATCCCCAGATGGGGTAAAGTCAATACAAATGGCTCTTCTCAAAATATGGTGAATGTATGATGGGATGTCAAGGAAGACCAGAGAGCTCTCCCCAAATTCCTTGTTCTCTGCTTCTCATCTCTGCCCTGAACTTCACCCAACAGTCCTTTTGGTCTTCAGTAGCTAAGTCTGAGCCTGCAGAGACTTCCCAGACACCTTCTCTCCCTCTTACATAGCCCTCAAGAACTTTTACTTGTGAGGCCTATATACCTCTCTAGTCAGTCCTAGTTTTTACTCATCATTGCACTTCCTTACTAATGTTCAGACCCTAAGAGAGATCAGTTAAATCCGAACCTAGGGGGATGGGGTAGGGTCTGAAGCATTGTTTTTAAAAAGTTAGCCTGCCTTACTTTACCAACAATTTTCTCTTCCCACACATACCTCAGATTCTTCTACCTCTTTACCTTTGTTCATAAAATTTCTTCTCATGGAATGCCCACATTTTTAATATCTGCATTGATAATGCACATTACTTTTTAGATGCAGTTTCATTGCTACCTTCTCTAGTGTTTTCCCAATCCCTACTCCAACACTTAGGAGGACATGACTCCTTCTCCGAACTCCCATAACACTTCCGTATATTTCTGTTACAGGACTTACCACTTTGGACCTAGAATTCTAGATGTGAATGTGCATATAGCATTTCTCTTTGAAGAACTTCAGTTTCTTAGAATTTATTTGGTAGCCCTTAATGCCAGCAAGTAAAGAACTTTGAACATGGCAAACTCATGGTTATAAGATCTTTGTAAATATCTGACCCATTAGTCTTCATAACCATCTGGTAATGTAAGTACTATGGTGAGCATCATCACCTCAATTTTGCAGATGAAGAAACCAAGAGAAGCCAAGCCAACATTGTGGCTACTATGTGGCTGAATGATGATTGGAACCCAGGCTGCTAGCCTGTGTTCTTAACACCTATACTCTGCTGCCTTCCAAGTCCACGAACAAATGGGTAAGGGTTTATGGGTTCATGCAGTGTGCATTTCAGCAGGGTCTTTCTGACCACCAGGGTATCTGTGCAAAGCAGTGATTCCAGAGTAACGGGTGGATAACAGGATGGACCTGGGGCCCTGACCCGTGCTCATAGTTCTATGCCCCTAAAGAACTCACCTGAACTTCTATCTGTTCCATTCTCTCCTGGGTTCAGACCCCAGCTTTTCTCTTCCAAAGAAAGTAGCATTTAAGTATAAGACACAGCACTCCCCCATGTGGTCTGCCATGGAGTGTAAAAGATGAGATAGCATCAAGTGGGGTGTGTTGGGGGCGATACAGGAGGTTTCTACAGCTGCCTGTGTCGTTTTTTTTTTTTTTTTTAAATTGGTACCTTTATGCCCCCAGACTCAAATGTTTCACATTTTATCATCTGATGGGAGAACTTTACAGATATGTAGGAGTATTTATCACATGTACAAGAAAATGAAGTATTCATAGGGCCAAGTAAGGAGTAAGAGGCTAGGGAGCAGAGTGGGGGAGACATTTGCAATACTTGACTATTCGCTCTTCTCTGTAGAAGGGAGAAGTGGTAGGCAACAGTTATCAAAAGGAGGCCATGCAAAATGACTCTGCAGCCCAGACTAGCCAAAGCCACACTGCCTCTGCCCAGGCTGCAAATACTGAAATTAGCCAGCTGCAAGATTTTACAGGCAACTGGTTCTTTTAAAAGGAAAGATAATTTAAATGTTATATTTACAAAGAAAATAGAAACATGGCCACTCATCCCATGAGTAAAAAAATTCACTCACTCCCTCATTCATCTGTTTGTTCACATATTGAAGAACAAGGTCTTCAATACCAATACCAATATTCACATTAGAGACCAACTCTTCCTACTTGAAGCCAGTGCCTACTAGGCACTGTTAAAGGAGAACAGAAATTTAAAAGTCCAGCCCTGCCCTCAGGGAAATAGTCATATACAGCTAACTATAATTGTATTTAAAGAACTCACTAGATAGGATATAGACATGAGTATATGGTATAAAATGAGTTCCTCATATTATGAAGCTTGATTACATAGTATATAAAATTGGATAATCAATAAAATCACACAAACATTTAAAACACACGCACAAACATACACTTTGCCTTCCCCTCCACTATCTTTAATTTTCTGTGCCTCATCCATCAGAGCAGCTCCATTTTCTGCATGTGTTTTTTTCCCCCTAGCTTTGTCAGTCTATACCTTCCTCTCTTTTCTTTTGGGAAAATTGTTTTCCATTTATACAGGACTTATTTCATTAGGACTCAACATTCAAGGACATGTGTCTAACAGAAGAGAGTGCCTGGATCCTCTCTGGTCCCTCCTTAATGCCAGCCACACCACTTAGAGCCTCCTCTAGTAGCCTTTTTGTGGATCAATGGGGTGGTGGTTAGAAAGGCAAGCAAAATGAGCCAAGTAGAGTGGGTTGATAGGCATCCCACAGAAGAACACTGGAAAAGTGGTCTATTAGAGATATGTACTAAGCTAGCTACTTTGTCCCCACATCTTTTACAGTGGAGAGAGAATAGGCATGTGGCTAGACCAACCTGGCTTTGAATACTGCCTACTATTTATGTAGCTCTAATAGAGGTATTTGACCCTTCTGAACCTCTGTGTGCTCCTTTGTAAAATGGAGTTGGAAATACCCATGTAATGTCAGGTTGTAGTGAAGATCAAATTGTAGAATTGCATGTGTGTGGATGCATATATATGTAAAATATGTATATATAATGCCTACATAGTGACCACTAGATGGTGACTAATATGACCAGCTATTATTACACAGCCTCTGTAAGCTTTTGTAGGACTTTAATGAGTAGCCCTAAGGATGAAATAAGTAGGTAGAGTGCCCAGATTCTGTCAATGTGTATCATACTCCTTCTCTTTAACTTCCTTGTTGAGGCCAAATCCAGAGTCCAGCCTGGTGGACTTGGTTCAGCTCTTAGGCACTCTTGCTGTCATTTGCTCCTGAGAACTGACAAGTGCATAAGGATGCCTCAGAAGGCAGGGAGCCCACATGTCACTACCTTTTCCACTGTCTGGTTTTTCTTAACAATCCAAAATGAACTCAGATCCATACCCTGGTTGCTGATAATTGCCTCTGTACTTCATCATGCTGGATCCTGTAGTATGGAACCCTGGCCTAAAGGTAAATCCTGATATTTTTGTGTTATTTGGTTTTCCCAAAAGGGCTACTTGGTGGACCATCCCCGAAATCTGAGACTCATACTGCTCACATTGAAACATGTTCCCACGATGGACTGAGAGATTCTCCTTTGTCTTTCAGTCCATATTTATCTTAAAAAGCCAGTGACAATCTCCATAGACTCCTCTCCACCTACTGAACAAAGCCTAAAATATGTGGAAAATTATTTGTGCTTGTGTTGCAGATGTAGAAATTCTTGGAATCTTATGGAACATTCTGTTCCACTAAGAGGATTCCAGAAGAGCATTAGGAGGACATCAAATCATTTGAGTTACTTGCTGGGACTTTTGAAAGTTAGGCAATCTTTAGCTAACCTCTGTTTTATATTTAATCCTCAAAATCCTTATCCTAATACTTGGGAACATTGAGACTGGACCCTCCTTCTCCCAAGCCAGATTGTGTTTTGGATCATTTTATACTGCCTGCTGAAATTGCCACTGATACTGCCTCTGGACAGAAAAAAGACTTGGACTTCTCTGGATGGAAATCTAAATTATATCCTTACCCTTCTTGTTACCCCTACAGTCTGTGTCAAGACTGTAGTTACTCAAGTGGGAGATTCTGTGTCAGGCCAAGCTTGAAACCCCTCATCTTCACTCCATTGGTGTAAAAGAGAAAAGCACATAACTACAAGGAGGTTGGGGGGGTGGGGGGTGGGACTTCGTGGTGGCAAAGCTACAGCAAGTCACTCAACTAATCCAGCAGCAAACTTAGAGGTGAATTGTGTTGCAAAGCCAAACACTAATGTCATCCAGAGAGCAAAATAAATTAAAAGGCAAATTGCTTGCATGCTCCTTCTTCCTCTTCCATTATCTTTCTTAGACTGATGCTTGACAGTGGTGGAAAATAAATCTTCCAAGCTTGATTTCTATTTCCAAGTGTTTTTAGATTATGGTCAGTTCTTCCTAGGATACTCTAGCAGTGAGAAGTTGCATGAAGTTGCATGGAAGGAGATAGCAGTGCTGTACTCCGGGCCTCCATTTCCAGCCATGTTCCTGCCACCTCCATTTGCATAAGAGCCCTCCCTGCCACTCTGGTCTCAGGGCTAGTTCTGCCATCTTAGCACTGATATTTTCATAAGGCTGTCTTGGAGTCACTGAACACATAGAAGATTGGCCTTCTGTAGTGCTATTGTGATGATCATCTATCATCTTTTCTAGCTGGTTTTGCCATCTGACAGGCAAAAGTCTTCATATTTCTCTACTACCATCTACGGAATTGTTCAAGGTGGTTAATGCCAAATAGATGAAGATATTCTGTTCAATAAAAAGGACTCAAGTTCTCAGAAGAGCATCCAGGTTCCCAAATGGCTTTTTCAGATATGCTCTGACGTTGATGCAGGAAGTGCTTCACGAGCTCTTCCAGGGAGCCCAGCACCAAGACAGGTGTCAAAACCTGGAACTCTCACCCTGACGAGCTTTTGATGGAATTGCGAATTCTAGCTCAGGCTTGGGTTTTGGCTCCATACAAATTGGAAAGGAGTGAATGAAATAATGAGAATCTTGGCCAAGATACTTAGTCCTCAGTGAGCCACTCTCTAGACTGCAGCGTGGGACAAATAACTTGACTAACTAGCTCTGCATCTCTGTTTCTTCAGTGGGAGACAAGGAAGTGGCTTTCTGGTACTAATGTGTTTGCTATTTATTCATACTTGTCAAATATGCAACAAACCAAACCCCAGATTTGTCTTGCATTAAAAAAAAAATCATTATTCATTCATCTATTTTGAGAGAGAGGGCAAAGTGGGGGGAGAGACAGAGAGGAATGGAGGGAGAAGGAGGAACAGGAAGAGAGGGAGAGAGAGAATCCCAAGCAAGCTCCCTGCTGTCAGCACAGAGCCCAACATGGGGCTCAAACTCATGAACTGTGAAACCATGCATGACCTGAGCCAAAACCAAGACTTGGCCACTTACCTGACTGAGCCACTCCGGGGCCCCTGTCTCGCACTTTTTATAATGACACAACATTAATCTATAGTTCTCTTTTTCTTTACTCACTTTTTGGGGGGAGATCTGTGGCCCAAACCTCCTGCTGTTTGAGACAGAATGTTTATGCTTGCTGATTTTCATGGTATCCTTCAGTCCCGTGCTTTTCAGGCTGTATGTGCTCCATCAGCTAGAGGGTGGGTTCCTTCAGGCAGACCAGCTCTATTTCTGGGCCTCAGCTGCGTTTCTGTTCAAGGAAAGGGCACTCAACCAGCTAATGAGAGACTGAAAATTACTAGTTTGAGCCACTTGCTCTTGTTCTTAGCACCTATGCCTGGTATTGCTTCCTCATGACAGTCTGGGAGCATTCTTCCAGGTCTGTCTTGGTCTTCTACTCTTCTCACTTCCTGCTTGGGTGATATTTCACTCTAGGGTTTTGGGGAACCACTTCCCAGATAGCTCCACCTACAAAGGATACTTTATTCTCTCATTCAGAAAACTGAATGATCATCTTCCCCCTCCACCTTTTACTTCTCAAATCTACCCTGTCTCATGTATTCTCCATCTCTGTGTGGCACCATCAACCACACAGGCTTCTAAGTTAGGAACTTAGGACCTACCCTCATGCCTGCCTCTCCTTACTCCACTCTACCAGTCAGGCACCAAGGACTGTTCTATCTCTGTGCGTTCTCTCCAGTGAATCCCCTTCTTGATGTTTCTTCTGCCATAAGATTTAGTTCAGACTTTGACATTCCTTTCGCTGACAGTGTTCTCTTCCTATAGTAGAAATATGATTGTGTCTGTGCCCTGCTTAGAACCCTTGCCCTGTTGCTCCCGTTACCTACTAGTGAGGTCTGAACTCTTGGCCTGGTGGGCCAAGTTCTTTGTGATCTGGCCTCTGCTTGCTTCTTTTATATTCTTCCTCTACGTTGCACTTCATGGTCCTACAACATCTAAGTCCTTTCGATCCCTGAGATGCATCTTGATGTCATCACTTCTTGCTCTTCCCACTTGCTGTTTCTTCTGCCTAGAATGCCCTTCTGCCCTTGTTTTCTTGAGGGAATTACTGTTCATCCTTCAAATGGTGGGCTTCGTAGACAGTTTCAAAGACTCCTCACAGACAGGGGTACTTATATCCTTCCCCATACACTGTACCTTTGCTCTGTCACTAATCACAAAGTATAATAATTTGTTTACATGCTGGCATTCTTTTCCAGACCATAAGCTCCTTGAGACAGGACTGCGCCTTTATTTGCCTTTCGAACCATAGTGCCCAGCACAACGCCTGAGACATGGTTGATATTCAGCTAAGCTGAATTCTCACTGAAGGTAGCTGAGTGCCAAATTGCCAAATTATAGGGTTCCTTAGCGATAAAGAGATAACTCACTTATTTTATTCTAAGTTGTCAAAACACTCATATGTTTTAAAACATCCAGTCATTATTCTCCCTAGAGAGGAATAAAATAAATGGGAAACCAAAACTATATGAAGACCAGCATTTTGCATTAGGTACAAATTAAAACACCTAGGTAAATAGTAAGAGAGCCACAGTGGGGAGTTTTAGTGTGAGTTCCTCAGGAAATATTTGCAGCTAATACTTTTAATTGATATTTTCCTGGAGCTGCGAATGTTCCACTGTGTGGCTGATTTGTTCCCGTTTATTTTTACCTTTCAGCCGGCTTTATCTGTGCATAGATGATCGGCACCGGTTCCATTTTATTTTCTGCTGCTCATGGTGTGCTACCAAAGTAAAGCAGTTGGGGGCCCATTGGGATTTCATAGCTGTTTGATTCAAAAATTTATTCTAGTGAAACCTCTTTAAACTATGGTGTTTAAAACCTCATGGATAATCAAATGAGAAGAAGAAGTGATCCCCTCTGGGAAAACATACTTCAATTTGTAAAATATTTCCCTCAGATGTCTTAAGGAGGAAAGGGGATTTTTTTTCTAAGAAACCCACTAGCAGCATGGCATGATTTGTGTTAGAAGTAAACCCTCAAGGTCTAGGTCAGCATCAAGGTGTTTAAATACTCTTGGTTCCTGGAGCTGTACACATTCCTTGCTGAGGTCATCACCCAAATCCCCTGCCCCTCCCCCACCCCTGCCAGAAAAAGATTCTCTTCCTTGAGGGATTTGTATGAAGAGGGAAACTTAGGCAAGATCCTAGCTTTTTCATGTAAAGGCAACTCATTTCTTCTTTAGTCAGCAGAGGCTGACTTGTGGTGAGGGATCCATGGGGTGGCTGCCCCTTCCCAGGCCACTCCAAAATTTAAAAAAAAAAAAATTAATTTGGAATAGACAATGGACAATTTCTTCATCGTATGTAAAGTGTGACTAAAGCTTCCTCAGGAGGTTTTATTATTATTATTATTTTAATCTATGTTAGGCAACCTGAGTAAGACCAGTGGGCTTGCTATAAAATGCAACTTGAACATAAATCCCCAAGGATATCTTGCATTCAGTTTGCCTGCCATGCCTGGTATACAGAACTGTAGAAGCCCCTATCCTGTATTTCCCAGTGGCTTAGAAAGCCTATTTCAAGATCTCTACCACACTTCATTCAAGACCACATCTAAGGAGAGTCAGCCACTGGCCCCTTCCGAAGAGGCACGGCCGCAGCTCCTGAAGGAAATGGTGCTTCTCTGCCCTGGTGTTTTGTTTTTGTCTTTTTTATTTAAGTCAGAGTCACTGAGTTACGATTTACCTGGAATGAAATTCTGCTTATTGGTGGACAGTTTATGAATGTTGGTAACATAAATGGTTCTGCAATCACTACAACCATCAAGTTGTAGAATATTTCTGTCACCCCAAAAAGCTCTCTCAAATGTCTGTGTAGCCAGTCCTCTGTTGCTTTCTCAGCCTCGGGTAACCACTGAATTACTCTTGTTCCAGTAGTTTTGCTACTTTTAGAATGTCATGGAAATGCAACCAGAGAATATTTAGACCTTTGACTGTGGCTTCTTTAACTTTGCAAAATACTGAGATTTATCTCTTTTATTGCACGTGTCAGCAGTTTGTTTCTTTCTGTTGCTGAGTGGTGTTTTATTATGTGGATGTTCTACAATTGGCTTATCCATTCACCAGTTGATAAACATTTGGATTGCTTATAGTTTTTGGTGATTATAAATAGAGTTGCCATATACATTCGCATATAGATTTTTATTTGGGCATAACTTTTCATTTCTCTTGAATGATACCTAGGAGCAGAATTACTAGTCCTGTGTTTAACTGTATAATCTACCAAATTGCTTTCCAAGTCACCACACTTTTGCATGTCCACCAGCAGCGTACAAGAGTCTCTTTTGGTCTGCATCCTTACCAATATTTGGTATTGTCTTTTTTTTTTTTTTTTTTTTTCATTTTGGACCATCAGAATAGTGTGTGGTGCTACCTCATGGTTTTAACTTCCTTGTTACCAGTGATTAATGATGTTCAGTATCTTTCCATTTGCTTATTTGCCACCCATAACTCTGTCTTGGTGAAGTATCTAATCAAATCTTTCGTCCGTTTTTAAATTGGGTAATTTATTTTCTTCATATTGGGTTTTAGGTACTCTTTATATATTATGAATAAAAGTCCTTCAACAGATATGTTGATCAGTGTATTGCAAAAAATTTCTCCTAGTCGGTGGCTTATTTTTCAAATTTTCCTTGAAGTGGTCTTAGAACCGCAGACATTTTAAATTTTGATTAAGTCTAATTTACCAATCTTTCACTTAAGGTTTTTTCTTGCTAAACCATAAACATACTTGGAAAAGGGCAGTAGAAGGTATTCAGTATTTTGGGAAGAAGAAGAGGAAAAACCGACAGGTACCTTTATTCTACTTGGATTTCCACTCTCCGTCACCTTCACTATTGAAGTTTCTTTCTTTCCCATAACCACCTCTCTCTGTCATCCACATCTTTTTTTATCTCTCCTGTGTGCACAGGTATTTCTACCACTACCAGCTTTCTGTCTTACTGTGGTTCACTGAGGTCTGAGATGAAAGTACCCTCTGCACTCTAACTTGACTGACATTTTTCCTTCCAAATTTTTAAGCCACATTGAAAATGCTTCTCCTCTTCCAGTGTACCTCCAAATGAGGAAAGCAAGGTCGTGATTCCAAATGTACTTCTAAAGGTACTCCATGTAACTTTAGTACATGCTATGGGCACATCATGATTATTGCATTTCATGTGAATGCTTCTGCCCAGATTTTTAAACTCTTTTTAAAATGATTCTGCCTGTTAATCCATCTCTGCCTGCCATGGTTCTACCTTAGTGGAAATCTCTATTCTATCCGCAATGTAGTCATTCCGCTCAGGGTTCAGAATGGAAGCTAGAGGGGCACCTGGGTGGCTGAGTTGGTTAAGTGTCCGACTTCAGTTCAGTTCATGATCTCATGGTTCATGAATTCGAGCCCTATGTTGGGCTCTGTGAATCTGCTTCAGATTCCATGTCTCTTTATGTCCCTGCGCCTCCCCCACTTGTACTCTGTCTCTCTCTCAAAAAAATAAATATTAAATTAAAAAAAAAAAGAAGCTAGAGCTCCAGATATCACATGCATGTTCCAGGAAGCAGTAAAGAGGAAGGAGGTAAAAAAGGGACATGTCCCCTCTCTTTAAGGAAAGAAGTCCTAGAAGACTTGTGAGAATTTCTTACATTTCATTGGCCAAATTCAGTTATAAAACCACACTTCGTGTCATAGTATCTAGGAAATAAGTTTAGCTGACTGAGCACAAATATATCCAATTGGAAATCAAGTCTGTATTTCTAAAAGAAAAGGCAAGGTGCATATGGAGGTAGGCAGCTAGCATTCTTTGCTTCAAAGATGAGGATGTTTACTTACCAGATTGTTTTAAGGGTCAAATGAGATAGTGTATGAAAATGGTGGCCACCAAATGGTAGTTATTATAACGATGAGCACAGTTACTGTTATTTGCATGCCCAGCATGCAATCAATGCATAGTTGAAGTAAACGTCAGTACGCAAAGAAGTGTTGTCCGGAATTTAATTACTCCATTATTCCATTATTTATCTCTCTAATTATTAAGTATTCACTCTTTTAGATATTGAAGACTCCTTTTCTTCTAAAGAGGTGCTTATTAGTTGCAGTTTTGGTAAGGATTATTTTCTCATAATACCTTGTTGAGCCTAGGGTCACTACCTGCACTTACAGCAGTAGCTGAGAGGGCTTGGGATGAAGAATCAGAGAGAGGAATGAGTATGAGGCTAAGATTTGGGAAACCTGCCTTTAGATATATCTCTGTTACTAACCAACATTAAGACCTAGGGAAATACCCTTACCGTCTCTGAATTCTGTAAAGTAGGCTCCCTTTCATGGCCCACATAGAATTATGTAGTTTGTCTTCATGCTAGTGATAATCTCTTAGGGAAGAATAGAGGCTATGTTTTACTTACTTCATAAGTTCCCAACAGTATGTGTGAGCTGGCCACCAGCCTAGGATGTAGGACACCTGGTGTCCAGTCCTGACTCCACCTCCAATAAACTTTATGAACTTGAGTACATCGCCTTCCCTTCTGGTCTTCACTTTCTCAGCTCTGTAATGAAGGATTGGCTGAGATGGGCTCTCAGAGCACTTGCAGCTCTAAGTTTCTGATATTGCATTATAACCCCCCACTGCTTTGCTGCACATCCGCCTCCTCACATTGATGCTGCAGTATAAATGCTGGTGGTTTTCCACTGGCTGAAGTCATCCTCTCTGCTCTGTGTGCCTCTTCAAAGATAGTAAACTGGCCCTAGGCCCTGACACACTTGGCCAGTGTCTGGTCTCTGGTTCCTTTCATCACAACCTGAGTCTTTAAACACTTGCTCTGGCCTGTTTTACCTCATACATCTTCCAAATGTCAAATCCTTCATTGCTTGCTTGGTCTACTCTGCAGACCTGAGCAAGTTAAATAACCTTTTCTTTTTTTAATGTTTATTTATTTTGAGAGAGAAAAAGAGAGAGAGTGGGGGAAGGGCAGAGAGAGATTCCAAAGCAGCCTCTGGCTTTCAGCACAGAGCCCGACATGGGGCTCGACGTCACAAGCGGCGAGATCGTGACCTGAGCCAAAATCAAGCTTTGGACACTCAATGACTGAGCTACCCAGGTGCCCCAAATAATCTTTCTGATCCTTAGCTTTGCAGTTATAGAAGGGGTATGATGATCTATATGAGAGCTGATTTGTGGTTGATGACAAAGAATAAGTAAAAACTCCTGATACATATAAGCCCATCAGAAAAGGAATTGTTACTTCTGTCATCACTGTTTAGAGCCTCACTTTACCCTCCAAAGTGATGAAAAGGAATCTAGGATGGATGGACATCTGATCACTAGATAAATGGGAGCAAACCTCCAAATTCCAGTTCTGAAAGCAAAATGGAAGCAGAGGGTGAGAGTGCACAGGGTCCTCTGTTAGAAGAACAAGTGAGTATCAGATCCTCTGAGTCCCAGGTGTAAAGGGCTGTGACTCCAGAGGCGGTGACACCTATGAAATACCTAGCACTCTGTTCACAGGTGTGCCCAGGAGTAATAAGTGCTCACAGTTGTGCCCCGAGAGTATCCTCTTCATCTGTCTCCTTAGGGAAGACCTATTACAAGCTGAATAAAACAAATGAGAAATTTTACTAGTATAAACTTTCCAGAGTGGTATATTTGAAATTAGGTTTATTTCACTATGAATTGGCTCAGTTAATTCCTGTCTCCAGAGGCTGACAACACGTTTAAGCAACGTCAACAACAACATCAATAATAACAATGACATCGGTTACATCTTAAAACATCCCTTCAAAAAGAAGGTAGAATGCTTAAGGTCCCCACCAGCTTAATTGTTTGCTGTTAGGATTAATTGGGTAATTTATAAAATTTATTATTCCCTTCTGGCCAGCAGGGCCTTTCTATAGAGGAATGTAATAGATGTAATTTGGGTTTTAAAACCAGAAAGGGGGATCAAGCCAAAATCTCATAAAAGACTCTCTAAATCTTAGAAGGATCCCTGTTGAGCCCTGAGCTAGGTTAGGTCATCCTGGGGATATGTGTCCCTGTATTAGCAGGAGATCAGGGAGAGAGAATAACTGTGGAAGGCAGAGGCTGACCTTCCTAAAGGCCACCCTGAGTACGAAGCATGAATATTGCTTTTCAGACTCATAGGGAATGCTGTGCTAGAAGCTTATATCTCTTCCACTTGACAGCCGAGAGGGGAGCAGGCTGGAGGGGCAGTCCATCTGTCCCCTGTGTTCTGCACACTTGGAGGCATTTTTTTCCCCAAAAGTAGAAAAATTCTAAGCCCATCAACAATCGGGACATCTGCCAGTGTTCTGGGGCAATGGGACAGGCCATCTAGGAAATCCAAGTGATCTTTTTAAGGAGTGTTTCAAATATTTTTGATGATTTAGGGGTAAGCTGGGCAGGGCTCTAAATTTGGCACCCTTGTACGGTGCCCTATAGCTCATGAATGTGTCCTAAGCTTGCAGGTACTGTGAGCTTTGGGAGTTTCCCTATAGAGGCGCCCTCCTCTCATGTCTCATTGTCAGTAGGTCAGGCTCTCCCAATTGCTGTGCTGTCTGCTGTTGCTAACATTTGATATTATGCCTGGGAAGGGCACATAAAAGGCCCCTCATCTGCTGTAGAGCTGCTTGAATTGCCCTCCAGGCAGGCCAGCTTGCATGAAATTTTTACTTAACAATAATGATCAATAATAATTAACTTCTAAGTTAAACTAGGCAGAGGGAGAAGCAAAGTCTGCCCTACCAGCCCTCTAGCCCCTTCAGGTCATGGACATGTCTTATTTGATGTTGGGAGGTTCTGGTGCCTAGTACAGTGCCCGGTACTTAGTAGGCACTCAATATTTGCTTACAGAGGGTGATGTTTAGCAGAAGGATAAAGTGGAAACCCATCTTGTTTGAAAGTCACCTGACTTTATTGCCAAAAAAGACTTATTTTCCTGCTTCCTCTTGAAACAATTGAAAGTCCATAAATAAACAGGGTGCCTGGGCATGCCCTCCAGGGATGGTTAGTGGTCCAGGACCACCTGCACGCCCTTTGGTTCTTACAGTTATGAGTCTCTGCAGCTTCTAATAGGACCAACGTGTGTGTGTGACAGCTTCTGGAATTGCAGATATATTTCAGAGATTCATTAACTTGGACTGGGATACTGTACCAGGTGCTGTTGGACAACGAAGATGAACAAAGAGAATCTTTGTTCCTGAGTTGCTCACAGTCCAGAGCGAGAGGCAGTCACTTAAACAAATGAGTATAAGATAGTGCAATAAAAGACCCAGTAGAGGGATTTCAGAGTGCCACAGAAGTGCAGAAAAGAGATTGGCAGAGGGCAGAGAGAGCTTTTAAAAGAAGTGAAATGTGAGCCGGCACCTCAAAGATGACTAGCAGTTGGCTAGAAATGTAGAAATGAGGGAGTGCCATTGCAGGCCCTGGGACCAACATTTCCCAGTTCAGTTCCCAGGAGCACTCAAGGCTGCCGTGATTTGCAGTAAAACGTGCTTACTCTAGGACCCGGATGGATAGAGCATGGAGGTGGGCTTGGGCCACATCAGGGTGTCTCATATGCAAGGTTACAACATTTGGGTTCTTACCTAATCCATTCATTCATCCATTCACTCAGTCAACAAATATTTGTTGAGGGTATATCATGTGCCAGGCACAGTGCTGAATGGTGAGGCTTCACATGAGCAAAACACACTAAGACCTTATCCTCATGGCACCAATATTCTAGTGGAGGGACAGAGAGCAGGAAGGTGAGCACACAAAGGAAGAAGGTAATAGCAGACTGGGATAAGTGCTGTGGAGGAACTAAAGAGGGTTATGGAAAAAATATAATTGGTGATTTCTTTAGATATGAGCTTTTTAGGGGGCAGGGTGTCATTTAAACTATTTCCTAAGGCACTCATTCAGCCAGGATAGATTGAAAGGGAGTAATTAGCAAGAGGAGCATTTAGGAGGCTGGTGTAGTCAACTGGGAAAGGCTCAGAGATGGGGGAAGAATAAGAGATACTTTGCATGAGATTTTACAAGTCTCAATGCACAAGGTAAAGGCTGACCCTCAGTCTTATGAGATGGTGATGCTTTTTTTTTTTTTTCTTTTTCTTTTTAACAGCCCTAGGGAGCAGGTGAATGTGGAGCTCAGGTAAGGAAAGGGAGTTTGAGAGTTCACAGCACATAAGTCATAGCAGAAGCCCATCAGCTGGGACCACACCTGTATCCCACTGATATGGTGTCTTCCTCCTGTCTCCTCCGTGCTGCTGGCAACTTGATGTTACCAACAGAAATAACAATGCTTTTTCTTCCAAGAAGCCATAGCCTCAAGCCCCTTGGAGAATGGGGGGGGGGTGCAGATTAAAATGGATTCTGTAGCCCTGGTTGCCCCTAGTTTGCTTGGGTTTCTAGGCACGTGTGACTACCGAAATGATCCAGTACAGGTCTGCACAGCACTGTGTAGGGAAGAATGTGTGTACTCTGAGGGGATCACAAAGCTTCAGAGCCCACAGGAGGGTCTTCCCTGGAAAAATTGGTTTGAATGTTTTTATCTGCACTTCTTTAAATGTAATCCACTTGTTGAGACTGGGACCCTCACAGGCCTTTTGAGCTAGAGGGGCCTGGAGAAGTCATGTACCAGCTTCATGGTTTTGGTACTGAGAAAAGTCAGCATTGGCACCATCTAACGGATGTGGCAAACTGAGGTCTAAAGAGCTTGAGTGATGCTTTCCATATTAATCAGCTAATACCTTGTGTGCATGACTAGAAAACTGGTCTCCTGACTCCTGGCCTAGTGTTCTTTCCATGATGCCATGCCTGAAGCTGGGGAAGGCTTTTGGTGGAGGGGTGGAATCCAGGCAGGGATAAGACTCACGGTAGATGTCGCCACGTTCCTGAAGTGGGCTGAGTGTCCTCGAGTGCCACAGTTTGCAAACGTCCTTGAAATCATCTGAAACAGCTTCTCAAGCAGTACGGATGGGAACACCAAGGTCCAGAGTCAGGGATGACTTTCCCAAGTTACCTAACCAACAAGCAAGGAACTTGGACACAGGGAAGCTTTCTCTGTGCTGGTGGCTCCGCACCCAGGCTGCACAGCAGAACGACCCTAGAGCAGTGAGAAAGCCCCCTGGTGCTTGGTCCTCATTCCAGAGGCTCTGATATGGCTGGTCTCAGGTAGAACCTCGTCATAGTTTGTCTTCTTAAAAATTGTTACCAACTGATAGTAATGTGTAACCGGAGTTGAGAATCACTGTCTATTCCAGTGACTGTCTCAAGACTCACAGCCCACTCACTGAGAGAATATCGACAGAGATTGCAGCAGTCTTGAGTTTGTGGAGTGTACCCCATATGTCACGATGTATCCCACAACTGCAGACCTACTTAGTTTCCTGGCTGGTTTCTGGGTGGGCTGGGACAATTTCCAAAGGCCATCAACAGTAGTAAGTGCAGGCATCTGTGGGTTAAGACAAATAACTGAGGATAGATACCAAGGAAAGTACTAAGACCGTGAATTTCTTATTAAAGAAAAGCCACCAAATCCTCATCTTCCCTCAAGCATTGGATAGCCTCGTTTGCTCTACTTTTAAAATAAGGCTCATGAACCCCATCCTTCCTTCTGTCCTCTTTTCTCCCTCCCTTGTAGAGCTTTTAGGAGACAACAAACGGGACAGTGACTCCCTCAGGCATTCTGCATTTTATTCAGGAAACACAGATTACTTAACCCATGTCTACCAGTACTATTGACCTCTCCTCCACCTGCTTACAGCCAGCATATTCTTTAGTGCACCTTGTCAGCTTAGGGCTCTGAATTGAGCCCCTGGCAAGTGTTAATTGTCTACAGTTCCTAAGGGCATCTCTCCATGGTCCTATTACCCACCCCCCCACTCAGGGTCTCCTTGCAGTCACTTCATGTTATGCCACTGTCACTTTAGAATCCTTCTATTTCCTAATAGTATGAACCCTTCCCTTTCTGCTAACAGGGTTTTTGCACATACTGTCCCTCAGCCTGAAAAGCACTGAGTGCAGACCTAATTTGTCATTTATTTGTGTGATTATTATTTGTTCCATGTATGTCTCTCCCCATTAAGTGGCAGGATTTCTCAGAAAAGGTAATACAGCTATTTTTGTCTCTGAATGTATCTCTGACACAACACAGTGCCTGGCACATAGTAGATGGTTAATAAATATTTAATGAATAGATGACTGAATAAATGCATAAAGGAGTCACAACTTGTTTGGGGGGTTTAATGGAATGGTATGTGAAAGCATTTTATAAATATAAGATTACTGTGTGGATGGCTGCTTTGTTAAGATGCCTATTCCTTGTTGAGATGACACTATAGAGAAATGCTGACAAGGACCAAGCATTAGATATATTATGGAAAAAAAGATTCTGATCACCGGAAGGTTGTCACTTCTAGCTGGGCCTGTTTTGTCTTTGTTTATGCCCTGGTAGACTCAAAGAGAAGAATTAGGTATCAGACATGGGTAATTTCCGTCCTCTTCAGCTGTGGGATCTTCTCACTTGGTTTGTTGAGATGGTTTCAGAAGGGAATTTAAAAATTGTGAGTGCCGTCAAGTGCCAAAAGTTCTTTATATTGCCATTTAGTTCATCTTTACAACAATTCTGAAAGCAGACATTACCCAACCTTATAAAAAATGAAGCGTGATTAAGTAATTCGCTCAAAGTCTCACAGTTAATAAGTGGGTGATGTGGAAGGCACACCAGAGTATGTCTGTCTCCAAGGTCCTTGATCTTTCCATCGCATGCGTTGGCTCTCCAATAAAACTCAAGTGGCCGGTGCCCAAGTAGACCTTGGGAAAGGAAAGCCAACTCCTCGGCTGCTAACAGATAGAAAATCTGAACTACAGAGAAGTTCAAGTGACTTTCTCTCAAAATAATAGCAAAAGATTATGGTACATTTGGGGTCTTGAACCCAGATCTTAACTATCCCAGCCTAATGATATTTAAATTATGCTTGTCTGACATAAAAATATATTGTAACTTGCTAAAAAATGTACTGCCTGCTGGTAAGTGCTGCCAGTTGCTTCCATTTTAGTCTTTTTCCTCATCTTGTTCTACTTCATGTTACTCTAAAAGATACTGCAGAGTCCCATTAAGCATTTTTTGACATCTGTTACTTTAAAAAATCATACTTTTTAAATTGTTTTATTAACTATTTTTATTGAAAAAGTAATATACACATGGTGGGGAAAATCCCAATGATACAATAGGGCGTATGGGAAAATGAAAAGTCTCCCTTGATTCCAGATCCCCTCCAACTATTACCACTTTCTCGGGCATCCTTCTGGAAATATTCTACATAGATGCAAATTATACATATATATAAATATTATGTTTATAAATAAATATGTGTGTGTATATAGAGAGAGACAGAGAGAGAGGGACCTACATGCACATGCACACAGTGACGCATACCTCTTCTAATGGCCAAAAATAATTCTATGTTTTGCAAAAGTGATAATGTGTATCATCAAACATTTCTCTCTAATACTACCCAAATTCTTATTTCAAACTCTTAATTGCCTTCTATTTATTTATATGGTTGGGATTCATTATTAGAGGTACAAGGAACTTGGCAGCACCAAGGCATTTGGCAAGGAACCCTTGCTTTTCTTATAGTAGTAATTAAAACCCTGTTCCAAAATGAAATGAATCTGGTGGTTCAAATGAGTAGATGTTTATTAGGCTAATAGAAGTGACTTGGTGTGGCACAAGCAGTGTGGAAAGCTGGGAATCAAGAACCTGGTTGTTCCACTAGCGGTGTGGTCCTTGGATAAGTCACCGCATGTCTTTGAGGTTCAGTTTCACTACCAGTACATACAGAAAGCTGGGCTAGGTATTTTGGTAGGTCCCTTCCTGCTCTGCTACTCGATGGTTCTGTGAATTCTGGCTAAGAACGTACCAGGCTAGAAATAGAGAACCTGGGATTTGCCACATCACAGTCATCAGTTCTGTTGATTACATAATTCCAGTTCTTTTATGCACATGGTAGGATTACACTCCCCCCTCCTTTGATGTGAGTCACAGCCATGTGACTTGCTGGTGGTCCATGAAATGTCAGTACATATGACATGCTTCCCTCCCAGGCATAAGCTTTAAGAATCAGTGCATGATTTTCTGTGTTCTCTTTTTCTGTGTCACTATTCATAGACTCAGGAGAGGGAGTCCCCCTCAGTCTGAGATACCTGGTGAGGACAGTGTAGGACAGAGCATAAGTGAAACCACAATGGACCTATAATGTAAGCAAGAAATAAACCTCTGTTGTGTTAAGCCGATGAGACCTGGGGACTGTTTGTTATTGATGCTTGGCTTAGCTTCGCTTAACCCGTATATCATGTGAATGCTTCATGTGTTTCTGAAAAGTCAGAAACTTCAAAGCAATGACAGAAACCTCCCAGTATGCATATGGCTCATTTTGCACGTATGAAGGACTTTGCAGTGATCTTTCTGGCCATTTTTAATGCCTGGTAGAATCAGTAGTTGTCTATCTCCCTCTCTATCACCTTTCTTCTTTTTTATTCATCTCCGTTTCCTTTTAATCTGTTTCCTCAACTTTTGACCCGTTTCCTTATTTTATATTCCATCTTCTGAGAGCTTGCCCTCTCCTCTCTCATTCCCTCCTGTGCTTCTCCATTCCCTACAAAGTCTTTTCTTGACACTTATCCCCTGACAATTGCTTCCCTGGGTCTGCCTTTCAGCTTCATAAAGCCCCACGTGGTCCCTACCTCCAGTTTTTTTCATGCACCTTCCTTCTTTCTTTTGGGTCCTATCGAATCTGTTTTGTCTGAATTCTCTGATCAAATGGACAAACACCTTGTCAAATACCTTTTGGGATATCCTCATCCTCCATCTGCCCCTGGACGACACTAGATCCCACTTTCTTTCTTCTTTGGTAACTCGGTTTCAGCGACTCTTTCATTTGTGAGAGCTTTTCCAAATTATGGACATTCACTTTTATTTCAATTCAGCTAACATTTCCTGAATCTCTACAATGAACTAGTCACAGTGGTGTTACTAAGAAACCTAAAGGCTGTCTGACACTCAGAGATAGGGCTGCGGAGGAATACAGCACATGAGGGCTAGAAATATTTCTGGAAAAGGACAAATCAGCCCCTTGAGAGTTGTGCCCATATAGATCCAGCATCATTTTGTATTTACTGGGCAATTATCAGCTGTCAAGTCAAAGGACACCCAGAGCTAAGCAGGTACATACCTGAATCAGAGTCGTGGTCAGGAGCCATGCACAGAAACTTATAGAAGCACATGAAGTACCAGGAAATGTGATCTTGAAAAGGCATTGAGGGGATCGCATAACCAAATTCTGATGGTCAGAGTTCTGCTAACATGGAGATCCTATTGAAGAGCCGGGGCGGGGGTGGGGGTGGTCCTGCCTTGAAGGTGCCACCTGACACATGATACTTCCAAACTAATAGGGGAGGTGATTATACAAGCAATTCATGTTAATTCAAAGTGGATTGAGATATTTGCCAGCAGTGGCTAGGAACACTTTGTCAGGGCAGTAGAGCAAGGGAAGCTTTCCTTCCTACCTGGACAGCCATAGGGTACTCAAGTAAAGAAGGCCTGGCAGAGGAGATCTGAGCTGGCCTCATCCACAAAAATCCCTATCACACTGGTTATAGTGTGGAGTTATGGAGAGAGGCTACATGAGTTGGGACGTCAGGTGTATGGTAGCTGGCTCACATTTGTAGAATTCCATCAGCTACAGAATGGGAGAGGTATGAGGGGGAGGACAAAGAATGGCTCCCATGATTTCTTTCTTTGAACCCTAATTTCTTTTTCCTTGAGATTCAACTTGTCCCAGATGGAGCCTTACGTATGACTCTTTTGAAGCAACTGTAGTTCTAAACTGAAGGGAGTTGTTTCACAAAGTGGCTAAGAGTGTATATTCTGGAGTCAGATGACCTCGCCTCAATCTTGGCTTACCATTTGCTAAGCAAGTGAACCCAGGCAAGTCATCTTATGCATCTAATACTGTGTTTTTTTTAAAAAAAATTCTGTAAAATGAACATGATGACAGTTATGTAGTGAAGATTCAATGAAATTATGCTTAGCATAGGCTTGGCATATGGGAAGTGTTCAATAAATTATTTCTTACTCTAACTAAATGTATCGGTAATCTGTGTTTAGTTGAGAGGATAGAAACCACTCTAGATGTTTCAAACAGAAAAAGACTTAACACAAAGAATTAGGCTTTTAAAATCTTTTGGAAGGACTGGATGCACAAATTAAAGCAAAGGACAGCCACCGGTGTTCAGCTTCACCACCAGAGCTGTGAATCTGAGAATCTGAAGCTACTGCCTCCTCCTAGGGGTCAAGAAACTGCAGAAAACCACCATGGGCAATGGTCACAGCTGGTCCTGCAACCTCTGATCATCAGGAGAACATGGAAGCTACTGATAACATGTGGCCAAAGCCATATGTTCACCAGCACTGCCAGAGAAAAAATGACTTCTCCTTCTATTCTAGTGGTCATTTAAGTGCACCTCACAGTCAGAACTTAAACCATAGCAGGAACCTTGCTGACACAGGAATCTATGAAATTCAGCTCCCAGCCATCATTCCCTGATCCCAGGAGAGCACAGAAGGGGCTGGGAGCAATGCAAGTACCAACAAGTAACACCCTACGTGCAGAGGATGGGCCTGCATCTGGAATTCTAGCAGTGGGCTGGAAGGCTCTATTCTGTTTCCCTTCCCTGCTTCATAGGTGACACCTCTGGGGAACTGTGGCTTTCTGCCTTTGAGCCTCTCAGTCTGAGCCTGCCATCATTCAGTATCCTTACCTGAATGACTAGGGAACGTCCCATGTCACATTCAGTGCCCTGCCTGCGCAGTGAGGTCAGTGTCTTCTTTGTGATTATGCCAAATGCATTCACAGTGTTTTGGATCCAACTACACAAACTTTGGACTGGAAGAGAGACAGTTTTAGCTCTCAGAATGCTTCAGCAACATATGATTCTCCTCCGCAAAGTGCCTCCCATATGTCCCAGCAGATTTTTCACACTTTCTTTCCTTTGAAGCAGTTTTAAGTTGACCAGGAGTTAGGGGCATGGCCTTCGTGCTCTAGCTAGGCCACTCATTGGCCACGGGACCTCAGGCAAGTTACTTTATCTTTCTGGGCCTTGGTTGTCCATGCACAAAAGAGGGGTGTTAAGTTAGATGCTCTTTGGGCTCTTTTCCAGGCACGATATGTTAGCATTGGAGGCCACAGAGTGCAGTGGTTAGAACCCAGACCAGAACACAGATGGTGCTATGGAAACCTTGGATATTATCATTATTGTCCCTGCAGCTCTGCTTGGTCGGCTCCCACCCTACACACCCAGTGCCCCTTCTCCCACCTTGGTAAGGACTCTTGGGTCAGAGACCATAAGAGGAACACACCACCTCGTGTTCACCTTGTCACCAAGGACACAGCTCAGACACTGCTCCTAAGCACATGCAACTCTTTGCTGAGCTGGAGCACTGATGAAGGGCCAGGCAAATCCAT
Organism: Proteles cristata cristata; assembly: GCA_017311185.1. NCBI lineage: Eukaryota > Metazoa > Chordata > Mammalia > Carnivora > Hyaenidae > Proteles > Proteles cristata. The sequence goes on along the minus strand of JAESUZ010001350.1, from coordinate 730,937 downwards.
GTTAGGACAGAGACATGTCATGGCTCATTTTCGCCTTTGAGGCCCTCTTTGTTTGGAAGACGCTTGTTGTCTACAGGCAGCTAAATTTAGCCATATTTTGTCAGCTAGAGTGTACGCTCCTGAAGAGAAGCCTAGCAAATCTCAGCCATGTCACACTTTATTAGTCATGCGAGCACTTGAAAGCATGCCTAGAAGAACCCGCTTCCTGGGATTGGTGGTAGCAGCGCTGAGAAATGCTGTGCTGACTCTTTTAGGATTTACCTCAAGAAGCAGGATGGAGGGGAAGGCATGAAATCTCCTAAACAATGAGTGCCTTTTTTTTTCTCTTTCTTGCAAGATTGACAAATGGGATATTCAAACCAGGAGAAAATGTACAAAGCGGGATAGATAGTGTTCATGCAGCCTTTTTCTTAGACACACCATCCAAATTCTGCCCTCCCACCTCAGTTTGCATTTAGAAATACAGTTTGGTTGCTGGCATTTGGTTAACTATTTAAGGTACAGTCAGGGAGGGGCACCTGGGTGGCTTAGTCGGTTAAGCGTCTGACTTTCGCTTAGGTCATGATCTGCGGTTCGTGGGTTCGAGCCCCGCGTTGGGCTCTGTGCTGACTGCCAGCTCAGAGCCTGGAGCCTCTTTCGGTCTGTGACTCCCTCTCTCTCTGACCCTCCCCTGCTCACGCTGTCTCTCTCTCTCCTAGAAATAAATAAAACATAAATTTAAAAAAAAATAAGGTACAGTCAGGGAGAGAAGGTAACCTTTGTGGAGTACCTACCATGCAGAAGATACTTCATGCTCATCATTTCCTCTAGCTCTCAAAACAGTGCAATAAGGAGAGTAATGTGACCCTTGTTTTACAAAAGAAAAAACCCAAAACTCAAACTCAAGAGAAATGGATAACTAGGGTCAGGGTGTAAGTTCATTTTGCTTAAGTCCTAAGACTCTGTTCTTTCTACAACCAGGGTCAAGGTTAAGTACATTGAGGGATTCAATTTAACCATGCTTTTGAGATTTAAACACCCTTGTCTTTATATTGGCTTCCTATTTCACTGCGCGGAGTTCTTTGTCAGTGCTGTGCAGTTCCACTCTGCAAGGTTCAAGGGTAAGGATATAAGTTCCAGCAAGAGCTACAGATCTCCAGATACCGAGTACCCTCCATGGAGTTGGGCCCTGATTCCTCAGGCAATCGCTAAACAATATATCCTGCCTACAGAAAGAGACCTGTGTCTGCTCTTCCACAGGACCCACAAATGAAAAGGCAAACCCCTCTGCTTTCAAGGGGAAAAGGAACTCTCCACAGCTTTTGCTCATCTGTGATTCTATGGCAGGTTGACAATTTAAACTCTCTCCTAACAAACCCTTCCTGCAAAATTTCCGGAGTTTCTAAATAAAGATAAATGCTTAATTCAATATGACAAGATGCCTCCAAGCATCCTATACAGAGTAATCGTTTCAGTGTCCCGACCCCACTGCATTTCCTCTTTCCTGGGAATTCAAGGCCCAATAAAAACACCAGTCTGGATTGTTGGAGATCTTTTCTTTCCCCTTGAAGACCATAATGGAATTCATGACCCTCTGTGAACTGGCTCTCTGAATGTTAGTGATGGAAGAGGCCTTGGAGGTGAGAAAATAAAGTCAATAGACATGAAGTGATCCATGCAAGATTTGACTGCAAGCTAGTGACAGAACCTGAGGTCAACCTTGGTCTTCTGACTTGAAGATCAATAGATAACAGCCTGTAGTATTGAAGAAGAAAGCCTCTACTCTTGATGCCACCGCTTAGTAAGCTATATAACCTTAGGAAACTCTTAACCAGTCTGTGTCTCAATTTCTTGATCCAAAACAGGAATGAAGGGTTTTAAAGGCAATTAGCGATAATAATATCTAGGTAAGTACTGTTGTGCAGTGAGTGCTTAGTAAATGGTGGCCAGAATTATTAAGAGGTAAAAACACCAGAGATTATAAGAGTTCAGGGAAGAACACCAGAGATTATAAGAGTTCAGGGAAGAACTCCATCCTGGAGTGGTAAGGAGATCAAATTGCCAAAGCCAGATTGAGAAGAATTTGAACACCATGCTAGGAAGTTAGAGATGTAGGCAGTTGGGAACCTCTGAAGGGTTTTGACCAGAAGAATTGCTGAACTCCATAAATCATTCTGGTAATGGCACGGAAGGTGAACTGACATAGGGAGCAGCTGGAGATTTGAAGAATTGTGGAAAGGTTCTTGTAGCAAGCCAGCAGGATAGGAAGAAAGCAAAGGAAAGTTGTGGCATCTGAAGTGAATAGGAAAAGATGAGTGTGAAGGATATTTTAAAGGAAAGTTGGCAGGAAGAATCAATACTATTGTAGGAAAGAGAATTTAATTAGCTTTGTAAAGTGGAGAGAGAATATTCATGGCTTGTTGGGTTGAGTACTATATTTTAAAGCAAAGGTGTCCCAATCCACAAATCTAAGAGAAAAAGAACATGATAAATGATTAATCTACAATGACTTAAAGACTTTAAGAAATGATAAAATGAACTCAAATGAAGATTAAATGTTCCGGATCTGCAAGTCTTGGCTCAAACAAAAACCCTTAGGGTTAACTTTCAATGCACATTTTGGTGATTCTTCAAAGTCTTTTCACTAATGGCAGATCTAGTTGCTGAAAAATGATGGTTGCATATTAAAACCGGTAGCAAACACAGCCTTCATTTTACCTTCCCTTATTTCTATAGGTTCACCAAGTCAGCTTGAGTCTTTCTTAAAAAGCATGTATTTTTTTTAACTTAATAGTAGTACTCAAGGCCACTGTTCTCCAGGAGGATTTGGCAAAAGGCTGAAATTCTAAACTGTCCCTTGAGGAAAAGGACCTGGTCAAATAAGGCCTCGAAATTTGGTCATGTACCGGTCACGGGTCGGTCAGAAGACCGGAAACCTACCAATTATTTGAACAGAAGGAAGTTAATATGAAGATAGGTACAGAATTGTTAACTAAGTAACTGAAAAGGCAGAACAAAAACATGAAGTTAACACAAAGGTAGCAACCGTAGGAAGCAGTGATCGCCCCTAGGGCTGGTATTATTAAATACACCAGCTAGTGTTGATAGGGGTGGTTCTGTTACATCCTAGAAACTTAACACGAAGGGCACCAAGTTGCTAAAACTTAGGCCACTGAGGAGGGGGTTGCTGTTTATCAGGTGCTAGACTCTCCGCTCAAAGGAGGAAGAGCTCCCACGGGTCTGGGATCCAGACCTCGGAGGAGTGGTGCTAGCCAGCTGGTGCTGGCATCTCCTTTGCAATGTGGCTGGTTCTGCAAGTGTTTGAAAAAGAACAAACTGGATTCAGCGGCTGCTACGAGAAGTGCTCGCTGCTGCCAACTCAGAGCGCTGCTAGGGTGACGCTTACAGCAGTGAAACAGACAGGAAACAAACAGGAAGCTCCTCCTCCATCCTCCCCATCTCTCTTCAGCGCCCCCTAGTGGCAGAGCATATTGGAGGGCAGGTCGCAAAATAGATCAAGGTCTGCAGAGTGCCACCATTGCAAACGGAGGGAAAAGGATGGGTTTATAGCGTAGACACAATAACTTCATAACTGGAACACACCACTTACTGTATCAGCCTCTGGGATGGTTACAGTGTATATTAAAAGCTCTGCGCAGTTCCAGGGAAAAGAAATCAAGTTCCCTTTGTGTAAGTAAGTATTCCTCAAACTGACAGTCTTTGCATTCCTCTCCCTTTTCCCCATTACAATGAAAAATATAAGTGCGAATTGGCTGGATCTATGCATATTGGCATAGAAAGACGCCCATTACTAATCACTTTTGTATGAAAAACAGATTATATACTTATGCAAAAATTGAGAAAAAGGCTGAAAGCTGTGTACCACACTGTGAACAGTGGTTATTTTCCTCCAGGGAGGGTATTCGTTCTGGGGTTTCTTTCACTTTCTGCCTCACTTCTATAGTGTTTGAGTTTTAACATGAGTAGATAATATTTCATAATCAGAGAAAATAATACCACTTTTGGGGTAAAATAAAAAAAGGAATCCACCTAGAAAAGACGGTCTTTACCATGCTATCAGTGTTCCTGTTAAGATGTGACACTAAAATGAATGTACTATTTTTGATGAGAAGTAAAAAGGTAAGCAACATTTACTAAACACCTACTGTATGCCAAGCTCTTGGGAATGTGGCATCCATTATCCCATCTAATCTTCTCATCCATTCTCTTATTCTTGTTTTCTACATAAGGAGCAAGAGTCAGAAGTATATGTAATTTCCCCCAAAACCTAATAAAGAGAAGAAGGTACTACATACCTACTGCATTGTACCACTTCATTAATATTTTAGATGTATATTTCTCTTTTTTTAATATAATTTATCGTCAAGTTAGCTAACATACAGTGTATGCAGTGTGATCTTGGCTTTGGGGGTAGATTCCCATGATTCATCACTTACATACAACACTCAGTGCTCATCCCATCAAGTGCCCTCCTCAGTGCCCATCATCTGTTTTCCCCTCTCCCCCACCCAGATGTATATTTCTTATATTTAATTTGTTCTTTCTCCCTGATATATTTTTTTTAATATCCAAGCACTTATATCTTATTTTTCTAACATATCTGACATAATCCTTTTGAGGGATGTTATGGACTGAAATATGTCCCCCTAAAATTCATATGTTTAAAGGCAACCCCCCCACCCCAGGACTTCAGGATGTGACAGTATTTGGAGTTGGAGCATTCAGCAAAGTGATTTAAGTGAGCCTGTTAGGGTGGGCCCTAATCCAGGCTGACTGGTATCATTATAAGGAGAGGAAATTTGGATACACAAAGAGAAACCAGGGGTGCCTGCACATAGACTGAGGGGAGGCTCTGTGAAGATACAATGAGGAGGTGGCCATGTGTAAGCCAAAGAGAGGCCTCAAGAGAAACCAAACCAGCCAACATCCTGATCCTGGACTGCTAGCTCCAGGGATGTGAGAAAATACATTTCTGTTGTTTAAGCACCAAGTCTGTGGTGTTGCGTTTTGGCAGCCCTGGAAGACAAATAGGAATTGGTTTATAGTTGTTTAAATTAGCTTCTTGTGCTACTCATATAGCACATCCTTTGTAAGCATTTGATTATGTATCACTTTGATCTTCTTCCTTTCATTAACTCACTCAATAAATCTTATTCGAGCCCCCTGTGCCATGCACTGTTTAGACCCTGGGGATAAACTGTGGACAAACCAAGAAACATTTCTGGCATCATGAACATTAGATTGTACTAGGGGAGAAAACAGAAATAAGATATGTAAATATCACTGTATTAGTGGTAAAGAAGTACAGTATATACTATGGTAAATAGTGACAAAGGTTAAGGAAAAGGGAAAAGGAAAGCTTGGGAGTGAACGTGGAATGGGAGAGGGGATGTCCAGGGAGGACTTCATGAAGTAGGTGACAATGGAATGATGACCTTTATTGCCGTTAGCATCAGATACCCTCCAAATCAGAGGGTAGTCTTGAGTGGGTTTCCAAGGTCATTTTCCACTTCTGAGTCTTCTAAAAGTTAGTAGACATGCACTTCATGCACTCTTCCAAATCCAAACCTGCATTGCAATAGGTCATTAAGCAGCTGAGACATACATACAGGTCAATCACAGGCCTGTTTCTCTCTACAGGAAACTGATTACTCTCAGGGCAGCTTTTCTGGATCAGAAGCTCTCCCCAGGCCCCAGGCCCCAGGCCCCCTTCAAACACTTACTGTGGCAATCATTTTTAAAAAAGGAAAAAGAGGTGCACCTGAGTGGCTCAGTCTGTTAAGTGTCCAACAGCAGTACAGGTCATGATCTCATGGTTCATGGGTTCAAGCCCTGAATTGGGCTCTGTGCTGATAGCTCAGAGGCTTCAGATTTTGTGTCTCCCTCTCTCCCTGCCCCTCCCTTGCTTGCACTCAGTCTCTGTCTCTCAAAAAGGAATACACGTTAAAAAATAAAATAAAGAAAAAAGAAAAAAGACAATGCCTAAAAGTTACTCTCATCCAGTCAAAAATGGAGATGGCTTTTAGCCTGTTTGCATTCCTACTAGAAAAGACCCAGGGCATTTTCTGTTTGCTCACAGAGCTTCATATTTAAACAGAAACAGAAAACAGGGAAGGGTAGGATTGGAGAAGAGCAGAGAGACTGAATCATTTCCAGGATTTGCTGATTTGCTGGCTGACCTCCACTAAACCTCCTTAACCTCTCTTTCTTGAAGCCATCGTTTCACACAATAGCAGGGATAAAGAAATTTGCGGTTTTGATATTGTTATCAAATGTTTAGAGCTTGTGGTTAGAAGAGACAAAAGCAGGCTGCTGTATTTGCATAGCATTTCCATTCCCCTTCTCCTGCTCTGGTTGCTGTTGTAATCTACACTGGGACAGGCACTTCCTCTCCTCAGACCTCCACAGGCTGCCTGTGACCTCCTGGTTCCCTGGCTCTTGGGAACAGCCATTGCTCAAACCTGGTGGCTGTGAGCAAACGGTTAGGGCTGTGGCTGCCTTGACCTGCAGCATCCCCACAATTTCAGCCTCATTATGCCTATCTGTGCCTGCAGGGCAATGTCAGTGTCAAGAAAGAAGCCTGGTATACAGGGAGGACTAAATGAATTTCACAGACTCCACTGAGCCACCCTGGTTACCTGGGAATAGAGAACATGGACAGGGCAGGCAGCCTCTCAGAGAAGACCTTCCCTTATGATGCGTTTCCCAGTTCTGGGTCCTGTGACTGGCAGAAGAAACTCTTCTGTGTTCCATATCTGCAAATATGAGATACCAGCAGCCACGAAGAACTCTTTTCCAGGCCCCTCAAATAGACAAATAAAGGTAGCACAAGGTGAAGATGCTCTTGGTAATTGAGGCCTGGAGGCTACTAGCAGCCTCCCGGATTCGGCCCATTCCCAGGACCTCATCCACCCGTGCCAGATCCCCTTAGGATTCCCCCAAATGACAGATGGCACTCTCGGATGTCCAATCGGCACAGATGTGATCCCAGCCTTTACATAAACAGTAGCCCTTACTGGCATAGAAGGTAACCTAAATTTCTCCAATTATAAGCCCTGCAAATGCCACAGTCTTGGACAGATGCTATTTGGAGGCCCCCCTGGTCAATTTAAGGACAAGGTACTGCATGGAGTAGATGGGATAATATATGGGTAAAGTCTGAGTTCTGGTCCCAGCTTCTTCACCAAAGAGCTGAGTGACCTTGGCCAAGTCACTTTCCTCCTCAGGGTCTCTGTGTCCTCATCCTTATTGATTGTAGCTACAGGTCTTTCCCACCCATAATCCACATGTAACGCACAGGTCAATTTCAGGATGTGCCCATTGAGATCCTACTAAAACTCTTTGAATCTCATTCCACTTGTAGTTAGACCTGATTATCTCAGTATCTGGGGGTTGAGGATAGGAAGAGCAGAAGTCTCATGGCTCTCCCCTTACCTCTGCTTCTGAGCTCTTGTTTCAGGTGAATTCCTTTAATGTATAGCTTACACATATTAATCCAGCTCTGGCCCATGATGGCCTCTGTATAGCTCTCTACTTTTGCATTGATAGAAAATATGAGTGAACAATCCCACAGACAAGGCCCAGGCCTCTGTGTGGGATCCAAACCTAAAATGTTTAGGAGATTGAAGGAAACCATAAACACCTGATCTTAGATGCTGAGGTACTTCAAAGTCCATCCCTGCTGACCTGGACTCCAGGCTCTGGCCAGATGGGAGTGGCCACTTCCTCCCTCCCCACTGCCTGTTTCCTCCCACTGTCTGTCAGTTTCCTGTCCTACCCTTGTCTTCCATTTCTGCTTTCTCCTTCCCTATCTTGTTCTGGGAGTTTTATGGTTTCACTCCCAAATGGCCCAATAATGTACTTTCCTCACTGTAGTTACTCCTTTCCAACAGCACTTCCCACGCTAACTGTTGTGTTAACACAAACACGCATCCAATCCCTTGAGATTTGGAAAGCCTCAGCATTTCACCTAACAAGAGTTGGTTGAGCACCTACTGTGCTTGGTACAATGGCTGCTCACTCTGGGGTCTGAAAACGATGCATCCACGTGGGCACCTACTCAAGTTGGAAAACAAGATGAAAACACAGAATGCTGATTATAATTAACTGGCAAAGTGTATGCTGGGAGAGGTTAGGAAAAGGATGGACTAACTTGATACAGGGGGGATTTTCACAGATGATCAGTCTTGAGAGGGGCTTCAACAAAGCAGCTGCCTATGCCTGGGATATCCTTTTAGAGGGTCAGTCATTTTCAAAGTGTAAGAGGCAGAGCCATCCCCCTCTGAGAGGTGGAGTGGTATTCTAGACACACACATACCCCATTAGGAAGTTGAGCTCGAGCCCACACATGACTCTCCCAACACAGAGATGATGCTGATCCCCAGCTGGTTTTCCTCTGGCCTCCCACTTTGTGAGCATTTACTATAAACCAGGCACACTTGTAGGCTCCAATCTTTGCCCTCATGGAGCTATATTCTGAATAGCTCCATGCTGGGTGGTGGGTTGGTGGTTATGCACTGGTCTACCATTGGAAACAGGCACTTGGAGTCTGGTTGTCTGCCCAGCTGGTTAAATCAGTGGCACACATCTGTAAGAATAGGACCGGGGACAGGAAACAGTCCATGCGTTCAGACACCAAGAAAAATAAGGATAAGGGCCCAGGGCCTTCTCAGCAGTAAGTATGAGAATTCTTTCATACATTCTTTCACTGACCCTTTATAGAGTATTGTTTGCGACAGGAGTTAGATATGGGAGTAAAACCATTTCTTCTCATTATGGAATAACCAGTCTTATAAACCAATATGATGACTACGGTGATATAATTGGGTTCTGAGAGCTCCAGGAGCACAAAGTAAGAAGAAACCAACTTTCTAAGTCTAAGGGTCATCCGAAAAGTTTTCACAAAGGAAGGAGGTGACCTTTAGAAAAGGAGTGCCAACTCTAAGCAGAAATCAGGGATATGGAGTGTACAGAATCTTAAATGTGATTTCCCAGAAATAGAAGTTCACCATAGCTGTCATAAAATTGTTGAGGTGGAGTAGATGAGAAGGGAAGGCAGGGCCATAAGGCATCAATAAAGAACAGAGTCTTTCATTAAACCATATTTGGCTTCCATCCCTTAGCTATGGATACTTACTATGAGAGCTTCTAAACCCGTGGACTCCAATGTTCTCCCTGTCTCTTGGATAGCTCCGATACTGGGGTGAAGGACAAATTGAATGACAAGACGCTGGTAAACAGTGAGACAGGAAGATGCTACAGCCATCCAAGCACGATAGGGTGAAGGTCTGTACTAAGTGATTATGGTGGAAGAATTAGCGTTGGCCTAGCCCAGGTCTGACTGTTGGTTTTGCAAAATAAAAATGCATTAGTTAGGGGTATGTATGAAGTCACTTTCCTATGTATTAGAACTTGAGGCCCACGATTAAAAATAGACATTTATTCCTAGAATTCTCCTTGAAGGTGACCGTAAGAACTTGGGATAGTGGTTGCTAGGGAGCTGCAAGCTGGTCTGTGAGCCCCTCTGCTCTCACTGAGATTGCCTGAAGATGTATCTAGTTCCTGAGTAGAACATGCCTCTTTTGCTGCCTCTTCTTAATATGATGAAGTCCCCAAGCACAAGGGGGAAAGTGGGCCATTCGGCACAGAAATGATTATAAAAATTGACTTTTCTGTTGATTGTAGATTCTCTGACATGCCTCCCACCCCATGGTGTGAGAAAAGAAAAAGTATTACAGGTCTCACCCTGAAGGCAAAGGCACAGCACTTGCTGGGAACTTCTGCCAACCTGGCAATCTGGTGCTACAGCCAAAGGTGTCCTCCAGAAACATGGAGCCGAAGGACATCATGGCTGGCCCTTTCCTCTCACCTCTGAAAGCTGCTATTCAATAGTTAGTTCTCTTTTCGCTCCTCTAAATATTTCCCTGAATCTATATACTTGGGTGTGAAATTGTTTTGCAAGGGAGTCTAAATTTTGCAGCTGGATTTTGGGAGGCCATAGAGAAGTCCAATAAACTCCTTCCTCCTAAGCTTGCACCTGGAAAGGCAGAAATCGCTTTAAAATCCTCAGTCTGTAGCTGTAATTGCCAGATCATATATAGAGATGTGGTATTTGGGAGTCGTTATGGATGACAGTGAAATGGTCCATTTATTGCCCTTTACTTGGCTAGAATGTTCCTTGAATGAATTGTTTCCTATTTATTGGCTTCAGCTATATAATAATGCCACACATCTGATCAGTGGAGCCAGAATTTCAGCCCATTGTTTGCTGAACAATATGAAAATGAAATAATACGAAAATCCTAGAGGGAGGAGGCAGTGTTAGTACAGGGTAAGGATGAGCAGGGGTGATCTGTGTACATTATTCCAAACATTTAGATTGGATCAAGTTTTCACTTAATTGAAAAGATCTTTCTCAATGATGTGTTAGAGACACAAGTCTTGAGTGTCAGAATGAATCTTAAGTCTGGTTTCATGAAAATTCAGTGTTGCCCTCCCTTCTTCTGGGTCAAGCAGTTATTTTGGTCTTTCATCTTGGGATTTCTGACTATTTGGAATGTCATTCTGATGGTGGCATGCCCAGTCCAAAACATGTTCGATGAAAAGTCAGAAAACAAAGAAGCAGTTTCCTACTGGTCAGATTCCAAGGGGAAAGGCTGAATGAATGGCTGTTAGTTTTCCAAAATTTTCCTACTTTCTGGAGGTTTATGGTAAATAACCAAGACCTTAGGTGAGTGGTGTAAGGAAACCAAGATTGACTTCAGGCATTTCCCACCATGCACCATCTGATCTGCATGATCCTTCCCTCCTTTTTTTTTTTTGGTCTGCTTCCAAACAATAAGTCTTCCAAGGTCAGGTTGTTTTGTTTCTTTCTTTATCGTGCTAATATTTAATTGAGCCCTTACCATGTACCAGACGCTGTTTCACACTCATTATCTTCCTCAACCCTCCAACAAGGTAGATACTATTACTATTATTCCTATATTATAGGTATAAAAACTGAAGCTCAGAAGGATCAAATAGTCTCAAGGACACACAGCTCCCTTGAGCTGAAACACAGTCGGAAAGCAGATTTTTTCCCCAGAATCCTGTTGCCTAATCATTGAACTAAGTAGCCTCTCAATTAAAGATCCCTCTCCTCCTAAAGCCCCTCATAACCACCCTGTCCACAGTGAAGTCTCTGTCCTCTGAATTTCTTTTTAAGTTACTCTCTGCAGCATCTACCTGGAAATCTGCTATTGTCAAATAAGTAATATTTAATTTTGACAGTTCTTCTTGTTATCTCTAATTCCTATTTAATTCTCGTATTTGAGTTATGAATTTTCTTCTAAAATATAAAGATTTTATTTTAAAGTAATCTCTACACCCAACACGGGCTCGAACTTACAACCCAGAGATCAAATGTCACATGCTTTACTGACAGAGTAAGTTTACTGACAGGTGCCAGCCAGGCACCCTTTTATTTTATTTTTTTTAATTTTTTAATGTTTTTATTTATTTATTTATTTTTAATTTCTGGGAGAGAGAGAGAGACAGCGTGAGCAGGGGAGGGTCAGAGAGAGAGGGAGACACAGACTCTGAAAGAGGCTCTAGGCTCTGAGCTGGCAGTCAGCACAGAGCCCGACGCGGGGCTCGAACCCACGAACTGCGAGATCATGACCTAAGCGAAAGTCGGACGCTTAACCGATTAAGCCACCCAGGCGCCCCGCCAGGCACCCCTTTTAAACGTATTGCAAATTACACTAAAGTACAGGCCTTGTCTTCAGTATCTCTACACTCGTCACAGCCGTCCACACGGCAGGAGGACCTGGAGGTGATACACAGATGGCAGGCTTCCCTTGTTAGCAGCAGCAGCCGGTCATTTGCCGCCGTGAAACCGTGTAGTTCCATTGAAACTACGCTCATATGGAAGCTAGCTCCGACGCAAACGGGTGCTCTGAAACGTCACGGGTCTGCTCAGAAATGTAGAGCTCTGAGCAACGGGTGAGATTTACCCACTTCTTGGCAAGAGCTGGAACGCTGGCCGAATTCGGAAGGCCACAGGCATTTTTCTTCTGACTCGAATGTTGGCGTTATAGTAAGACCTCCCTCGCTGAGGTGTTAAGTGGGGGCCTGAGAAGTGGGTGGGCAGCCAGTGTACAAGTGTCTAAGACATCTCTTCTGGAGATTACACAGAAGATGCAAAAGCAAAACCTGCAAAGTGGTTTCTGTGTTCTTGGAGTTGTCATTTTTGTCGCTTTATCTGGCTGCGAAGCTGATTTTCACACAGCCCTGGTGGTTGTTAAAGTAAACACAAGTACAGTATTAATATCCCCTGCATATATTTAGGTAAAATTGACATCCAGTGGAAGTCAGGAACTGGTTTGCTTACTCATGGTTCTTGGAAACTGTACACATACTGATTTAATACTTATGTTTCCCACATATACTTCCTGACTAGCAGTATCTTCTCCTCAACTTTTACAAAATTTTACAAATTTAAGCACACAAAATATGCTTAAAATATCAAGTGAGTATTCTGCAGCCACTATACTTTGAGAATCTGCCAGGCATACACTCAGAACATGATTCTGAAATATTTTGCTCTCGAGCTTTGGGAATGTGGGAATTCATTCATTCCTTTGGATTCATTGGATTTTTTGACTGCTGTTGAGTAGACATATACTTCTTCAGTTAGTCACCCCTATTTTTCAGGAATCGTTGTTGGACGATTGAATTGACCTCGGCTCTTTATCAGCTCTAGCATATTTTAGAGATGAGGTGATGGCTCAGCCAACATGATATTCAGAAGTAACTGGTCTAGGAGTGAACCAAGAACTGGTCCAGGAGTGAGTCTGAGAAAAGGACTGTTGTTGGCATTCAGATTGCTTTGGTGGCCCCCAAGTTTAATTTCCTCGCCTGTGACTGACTCACCTCTATTCTCACCTCTTGATGAACTGATGACGGTTTTGTGGTATATGTCTATATCACCTCCCAGTTCCTGTAGTTGACTAGTGTGCATTAAGTATTTAGTTCAAAGCTATATAAATATAGTCCTTGGCTTCAGGGAGTTTACAATTTATTTGGGAGAGAATAACTAGAGACCCAATCATGTACATTAACTAAAAATTCAATGTAAAGTCAACTATCAAAAATCATACAGTAACTGGGGTGTCTGGGTGGCTCAGTTGGTTAAGCATCTGACTCTTGGTTGTGGCTCAGGTCACAATCTCATGATTTTGTGAGTTCGAGCCTCACATCCAGTTGTGTGGTGGTGGTGCAGAGCTTGCTTTGGATTCTCTTTCTCCCCCTCTCTCTGCCCCTTCCCTATTCACACTGTCTCTCTCAAAAATAAATAAACTTTAAAAAATCATACAGTAATTGGCAAGTGAATGGTAATTATAGGAATTAAAGGATGGGAGATTACCATAGTCTGAGGCATCAGAATTTTGCTAACATCAAGAGAAAGTGAGCTAGCATTAAGCGCCTGCTGTATATCAGGCTTCGGGCTGTGGATTCCCTCTCATTTAGTCTTCAAATAGAATCCAAATCATTTCATTAAAAAATAAAATTCAGTAGTATTTTTGTTGGAATTGCATTAAGTCTAATATGGAGTGTTTCTCAAATTACAAAATTAGCCCCGCCCTTCTAGAATGGTTGTATGTTTCTCCATATATTGAACTCTTCTTTTATATCTCCTGGTAAAATATTTGACTGACTTTTTTTCAAGTAGATCACACTTCTCATAAGGTTGTTTTTACGTACTTCATATGTTTGGCATTATTATGTATGGATTTTTTTCCTACCATATAGTCTAAGTAGATATTGCTGGAAGATATCTTGAACCGTCTTCTTGATTCCAAGAGGGCCAGTCCTGAGGAAGTTTTATGTGTTGACTTAAATTTTATGTTTTTAATGAAAAGCCATCTAAAAACACCATATTTATCTCACGTATCTATAGTTAGACCTTTCACTTCTGATTCATGACTGTTGCAGTATCTAGATCTTTCAGAACAATGGTCACCAATTTGATGATATATTACATTCTTTTCTTTTTTCTAATTTTACAAGGACTGTCTTTCATTTAGTGATTTCAGCATTTGGTATATATTAGAATCACCCTGGAGAAGACCGCCCCCACCACCCATCATGTGTATTTGAGGTGTAGGGAGAAGAATCTCCACAAGTAAATCTGAAGATACATTAGTCTTACTACTATCACTACTTTTACTATTATCATCATAGAATTTGGTATACAAATGTTATTATAACATTTACTGAATATTACTAAGTTTCAGGTACTGTACTAAGTACTTAAGATATACCACTTTAATTATGCTCACACCAACACTATGAGGTAAGAAATTATTATGCCCATTTTAGAGACAATGTGGAAGAAAGATTAAATAATTTACTGAATGTCTCACAGGCAGAAAATGGTGTAGTCAGAACTGCAACCTAAGTCAGAATTATTTGAGAGCACATTACTCATAACCAACCTTCTCTACAGCTAAATGTCATGATCAATGATCATATTAAGGATTTTTCTTCCAACTTTTATGAATTATGCTTTTAAAATTTTACCTAATGCTTGTTCATTACTCACTGAGGTGGTTTTTCTCCTTTACCCTATTGATGTTATTCATTATACTAATAATTTTCCTAATATTAAGTCACTCTTTCATTCTAAGGATAGTTTATCTAATTGTGGAGGACAATTCTTTTAGATGCTATTAAATTTGATTGAGTAGTATTTTATTTAATATTTTTCTGCCTACATTGATTAGTGTCATTGATCTGTAGGTGGTGTGTGTGTTTGTGTGTAGTCATCAAGTTTGTTTATATGGTCATGCTTGTTTCATTAAAAAACAAAACTGTAGCTTTTCAGCTTTTCCTATGCTCTGAAACAAATGATGTGGCATCAGAATGATATGATATAGTTCCTTCAGCATTTGAAGGAATTTACCGATAAAGCCTTCTGGCCTCTTGACATGGTTTGTGGATAATTCTTTAATAACTTATAACATTTCTTCCATGGTGATTGATCTGTGGGAAAGCATTCCTTACAGGTGAAAAAAGTGTCATTGTTATTTTCTGCAACCTGCTCGTTACTGAAAACTTAGAAAACACAAAAGTAGAGAGAAGCAGAAAAATAATCACCAGAGTTCCATACCTGGGATCCACTGCTTTATCATTAAGTGGATTTCCTTCCGCCTTTTCAAACTCATGGTTTTTGAATTTGTGCTGCACACAAAGTTTTGTATCCTGCTCTTCTCAATTAAGGTGATAGCATAAACATTTTACTTTTATTATATAGATTGTATTAAATTACTAAATAATATTTTCTCACTTTCAAGCTTCCCTATCTGGATTTAAGTTCCACACACTTGTTTAATGATTGCATTCTAATTCAGCTAGCTGTAGAACAAAGGAACAAAGGAAGGATAATATACAAGTGAATTATCGTTAAAAATGATCCTGAACATTAAAAACCATGTTCCCTGGCAGTGAGTGCAAAAGAAAGCCAGGGTAGATTTCTGTTCCCTCCAGTTTAACTCGTTTTTAATCCTAAATACTCACTTAATTGATAATTGTAGCATTTCATACCAGGAAACAGAAATAATCAGAGTGGCGAATGACTCCATTGGTGTAGGCAAATGAAGCAAGAAGCTTCTTGGAAGAAGGAACAGCTTTAATATGTTTTTAAAGGATGCATAGAAACAGTGGCACATAGAAAAGTCAAAGAGACAGAGGTATGAAACAGGGAGGTATGTTAGGAGAATAATAAGTCATTCCTGAAACACCAAGAGTGATGGACAGGAGCAGAAAGTAGGCCCAGAGAGGTGGTACACTTGAGATCAATGAACAGCAACCCTCAATAGCCAGTGATCCGGAAGCCAAGGGCAGTTGCACCCTCTAATTTAGCTGTGCCTATTGCTATCATTCCAGCCTACAAGTGCTGTCAAATTGTCAAGTTTTTAAAAATATTTGTTAAGTCAGTACTTCTTTTAATTCTGATTTCTTCAAACTTTGATTTGTTAAGTAATTATTTTCTGCCTAGTTGGCAATAATTAGAGTCTTAGTTTGTGTTCTCCCCAAGACAGATGCTAAGACAAGAGTACACATAATTTATTTTTGAAGTGATCCCTGAGAAATACAAGTAGGGAAATGAGGGAAGGAGAAAGGGAAGGAAAGACAGTCAGTATAATTACTGCAGACTCATTCCACCTGGGACCTCTAGGAGTATAAAACATGCCCTCTAGAGTTGTTTCACCTAAGAGGCAAAGGGGCTGGGGTATGTATACACCATCATTAGTTGTTGTCCATCGTTAGTCAAGGATGACTGGGGGAGAGTGGGGTAGTGAGTTCCCTGCATGTCTGGACTGCTATGGATGCAAGCAGAGAGGGCTGTGGAGGCCAGTGAAAGACCTCAGGCAGAGTGGTGCAGATGGAAGTTAGGCCAGTATACACTGAAAATAAGGCTCAAGGGAGTATGGATGGGATGCTGATAATTTCTGCTGCAACTTGGCAATTTGTACTTTAGACGTGATATAAAAATGAAATCGTTTTAAAGCTGCTTTGAATCTATAGGCATTTGGGTTTTTTTGACGAATCCTGTAGAATCTTAAACATCACTGAGTGCAACAACTCTTTTTTTGTACAAATCTCTTAGATTCCATGCTTAGAACTCATTTGTGGAGCCCCATTTTAAACTCCCAATGACTCAACACTTCCTCTTTCCTTCCAAGGCAACCCATTGAATCTCCTGACTCTTCTGTGTTTTAAAGTGCATCTCCTAAGGGTCTGCAAAGACCTGTCTGCTGTCCATTGGCTCTTGGCTGTATGCTGAGAAAATCTAATTTCTCATTGACATGGGGGTTCCCAACCCTGGCTGTGTGTACAGATTTAGGGAGGGAGAATTCCTCCCAAAGCACCCGAATAAGAATCTCTTGAGAGTGGGGCTAAAGAATCCCTAGAATTATCCCAGGACATTCTTGGAGTGCAAGTCTAGCCTTCATCTAGGGGTTAGAGTTTGGGACCATTGCTCTTTATATCATCTTTGAGTAAACTGTCCCAGCCATCACATCCATCTCAAGAATTCTCCTCTCCAAGGAAGAGCTTCCTCTTCTCTGCCAACATCCCTAATATGACGTGACATTGAATCCCTTCAGCATTCTCTCCCCTCTTCTGACTATAATTGTATCTATTTTTATATTAAAATGTGCCACCAAGAACTGAATGTAATTGTGATCTCAGAGTGGAGAGCATAGCAGAATTATCCCCTCTTGTCTTCTAAATACTTTAATTTAATTAATACAGCCTCAGGTCACATTAACACTTTTTTGAGGCCAATTAAACTATAGATTCATGATGAACTCACCATTGACTAAAGCCTCTAAATCTGCCTTCTTTACCTTGGAAGTTGGATTTTTAGTTTTAATTTGGTTTTGGCTCAAAGGCAGTACTCTGTTGTTTTCCCTTTTCTTCAGTTGTTTGTGTGGGGGTGAGGTGGTGTGTGTGTGCGTGCATGCGTGCGTGTGTATGTGTGTGTGTTTAAATAGACATTAAGGAAATTGAGTCAATAAGACATGGTTATCAATTAGATAGTTAGGTGTGATTTTAAAGGGTCAAGGATCCCTCCAAGGATTCTAGCTTGAGAAGCTATATTAAGCTTCTACTTATTAAGAATTTTGAAAGCGAAGCAATTGAAGGGTGGAGTAGACATGATAAATTTGCCTTTAGCCATGTTGAGTTTTTGGTGCATCGGGTAGAGATGTCTAGTAGATGGATATGGAACTCAGAATGCAGGTTAGAGACATAAATTTGGAGCCCACAGGTTTCTAGATGGTAGTTAAAGCTGTAGAACTATTTCTCTTAGGTTATTATTCACAAACTTTGTCAATCTGTTTTAGTTATAATACAGTATTGAAAAAGTAAAGGGCTGGAGTATAGTTCTAAAGACCTTCCTCCAGGCTGACATTGATTATCCCGAACATATTTCTGTATTAAATCCATTTGGATACTATAAGAAATCTTGTCAGATTTCTAAATGAAAATCAGATATATTATCTCTCTCTCATTTCCTGATGCCCCAGATTAATAACCAGGTAAAAGGAGTAAGTTCTGACTTCAGGAAGAAGCCATTAGCAAATTATGTTTCTGTTTGTGATTCTAGTCACAAAGTTACTTGTTTATAGTGTAAGTAATGCTTTTTGGCTTGATCAGAAGTCTTTGCATATGAATTGCATTCCAAGCCTGGCTCTCTTTAAGTTTTTGTAAGTTGTTTAAAAACACTTGGTGAATCAAACATGGTTTCGATTAATGATGAACCCTCTTTCTCCAAGAAGAAACTTTTAGGAAAAAAGACCCAATCAATTAATTTAGAAAATGAAAGTAAGCCAAAACAATCTTAACAAAGGTATAAACCGTTTCTCGAGCAGCAAGGTCTCAGGTTTTGAAACGGTTAAAACAAGAAAAAGCTTTTTGGGGTTTCATTGGAGAAATGGTCCCTGGGATTAAATTTTCCTTTGACTTGACTTCAAACAAAACAGAGCAACAGGATGGGGTACTTCGTGCTCTTGGTATGTATGTGATCACTTCCTTGTTATGAATTGCTTTTAAATTATTCCCTTTGCTCCTGTTTACCTCATTATTCTTTGAGCATAAATCTTACCCTCAAATAATTTATGCGTAAAGGAATCTGATAGAAGAACAGAACAGGCTCACCAAGTGTCTCCTGCTCATTACAAGTGAATAAATAAATAGGAATACCAAACAATCATTCTCATCAAAAGAACGTGGTATGTTTTTTTTTTCCTAGACATCTCTAATAATTACTGAGGGATTAGGGGAGTCTATCCACTGTGAAACTTAGCAGAGGCATATGAAAATCAGTACAAGTATCTGGGATTCAGCCTTGGTGGCATTATTTTCTGCCATAATAACCCTCTTCATGATTAATCAGAGATTTTATGCTATTGGGAGCCCAATTCTCTGTGGAGATAGTGTGGGGTTAGGGGTAAGGTGTGTTTTATTGGGGGAAGTGGTGGTTGTAGTACAGCGCTGTTTTTTTATGACACACTTCAGGGAATTGATATAATCTCTTGCTACAGATTATCTGCTAATGCGTACTTACCCTGAGTTTAGCATGAACGGGAATAGACCTCACTGGCCCACATGGGTACTGTGTGTACACCTGCTTCTGTTCTCATTAGCACAGCATACCAACCAAGTATTCTCATCTCATCCTTCTTCTCTCCCACCTTCTTTCTCTTCTACCAAATCTAAACTTCAAATGCCCAGTCCAGGGTCACGCTTGATTACCACACATACATTGTTCACTTACTGTGTCTTAGACCGAGGAAGATACTCCCTCCTGACTCTTCTCTGGCATGCAGAAGCTCATGCTAATAGTGAGTTTATGGAAGGCAGAGGATGCTGAATTTCATCCTAGCCTGGATACAAATGAATCCCATCTGAAGTTTAACCCCACTGTGGTAGATGCTGTGCCCTTCTGCCCAGATTCCCCTGGGCAGAATAAAGGACTTTTCAGTCCAGGTGCTGAGGGTGAAGTCAGCCCTTTTAGGACATTGCCTTTTCTGATGAAAACTGTCTCACCGAAGGTCACACCTCTCTCTGTGGCAGCCCACATTCAATCCAGTGATGGCTTGACGTAAGGGTATAAAGGACCAGCTCCCTGCCCCAACTCAGGACAGCTTTCGAGGACCATCCCAGCTCCACAGCTCCCTGTTGGGTCCCCTGGAGCTTTCAGTGGGACTTCATCACAGCTAGCATCTCCCTCTGCCCAGTCCTGATTTCTTCTGCTCCCTTTCAGATGCTGTTCCCAGGAGCTTTCCCTGATAAAAGCGCTGCGTGCTCATCTCCATCTCAGAGTCTGGGCACTCACTCAACTTTGATGTGTGTAAATTAGCTGTGTCTTAGATTATTTCTTTTGTTACACCCCAGCTTGTTCCAAAACAGATTTAATTCAGGTCAGGACAAAGTCTGAATAAGGAAAGTTCAGTGGGACTGGGCTTTTGGTCAATATATACATGGTGGAGCATCAGAACAGTTGAAGGAGATGAGGGAAAGTTGAGGTTCCCTAGCTCTCTTCCTTAATTGGACTTTCCAGTAGTAAGGCCTGGGCAACTCGTATTTGTGCAAAGACCCTCTGGTATTCTGACGTGCAGTCTTGTTTCATTCACAGTTGTGGCTCTTGGCCATCCTGGCATCCTGACTCACAGAAAACTCAAAGTACCAAGCCCAGAAACTGGCTCTTCCGTTGCCCTGACAAAAATGTGACAGTTATTAATAAGTTCAAAATGGATCACTTGTGTTTTTCTCTTGGCTCCAGAAGAAATGTATCTCTGGGAAAGTTTCCAGGGTGTTTTTAGGTCTGCCCTTTACCAGATATTCAGATCTAGCCAACATCCGATATGTGCTCCATACCTAGGAGCCTAGTATCCAGCTCGACTCTGCTGTACTTGGGGGAGGAACACAATCGTTTGGCCACTAAAGAGACTGGGGAACTCCAAGCCATGCACCCAGATTTGCCAGCCAGTGTGCTCAATGAGCCAAAGGACACATGAAGCTCTTGGAAACTTTGTACCGCCTGAGTGTCCTTACCAAACTTCACCAACACAAAGCTGTCCCTGGAAGTCCATTGGAGAGAATGCTTGGGCACCTTATTAGGTCTTGAAAGCATACTTCCTCACCCTCAAAGGCATGTCTTGTTTGTGAAGATCAGTCACATGCTCACTCCTAGTGCTCTTTTGGGAAAATCATTGAAGTTTGCAACTGTCTTTCAGGGCTCACCCAGCGCTTTCTCAACATGCCTGTACCCTCATCCTCCAAACCATTTCCTCTACTGTCACCACTCATCCATCCCCCTTCTTTATCTGGTGCTCTGTTGCATAAGCTCTTTATCATGGAAGCTATTAAATTAATCCTTTCCCAAGAAGACTGTGAAGACCTTTGGAGATCACTTCCTAGTAGTGGAATTTCAGTCGTTTTGGCAGGACATGGGGAGATATTTTTGAACACAACATAAATTCCATGTTCATCTTCAAATCTTACAGGAAAAGACTGTCTATGCCTAATTCTGAAGCTGTCCCAAGGAGGGCAAGAGGGTGTAGTGTGCAGGAGATTGAACTGTGACAGCCAAGAGAATCTAACAGGTCTTCACTACAGGGGTGCAATTGAGCAGGGGCCAAACTGCTGCATTCTGAAAGCCATTGCTACACTTGCATTGAGGCCATGCACTTCATGGGTTTCTCTCAGCCATCACCTAGGGATGATGGTATAGGTAATAAGGCAGACATTTCTGAGAGCCTTGTAGAAACTTCCTTAGTCCACGTGGTAGTTTGGGATGCTTCCTCCCAACCTCTCACTCTCTCCCTTTTCACTGAGTAACCAGACTTGCATGGCACTCTGAAAGCTCTCCCACATCTCCCACCTTTGCCCCATTTTCTCTCACAGGCACTTTCTGTAATAAAATCCTCACACATTCAACCCCTTCTTGCTTCTTTCCCAAAATCCAGATTAATGAACTAGTATTCTATCTTAGCTGCCAATATTTAACTATTTACTAACTTTCTCCACCACCATCTCTCATCTCAGAAGAAGTATAAAAAGGTCCTTTCCATTAGGACACAGTGCTGTAGATCCAGTGAGAAAACTTAGGGAAAGAAATCACAGCCAAGTAACAATAGTAATAATATCAATAACAAGACCTTTAAGGGTTAAAAAGAACAATTCTATCATGCATTTAATCTCCCTAACTACTCCATAAGAGGAGAAAAGGGAAGTATAACTATTATTTATCGACTGCCCACCACATGCCATGCACTTGCTTCAAATTTTCATAAGAGGAATAGGAGTATCAACCTGGGTGAACAGATGAAAACTCCAAAGCATGGAAAGGCCATGTAATTAATCCATGGTTACATGTTAGCAGAAGGTGAGCCAGTTTTCAAACATAGCATTGTAGGACCTCAAAATCTGTGCATTGCCTCCATGTTGGGAGTAAAACAAGGATTTCTATTCCAGACTTTTGACTAGAGGATGGAGAAATCGAGTCCGTTGTCTGTACTGCTAAACAGGTACTAGGGCCGTTTCCTGGTTATGTTGATAAGATGCAGGTGCCCCCTTTGTGCATTCCTAAGTGCCAAACAATTGGAAAAACAGACTCCCAGAGATCCTAAACAAGAGTAAATGTTCCAGGCTCTCATTGAGTAATTGCCAGGATTGATGGCAAAGCCCGGAAGAGCAAGAAGGAAGACGAGGAGCTGCCTAGTATATAAAGTCCAAGACAAAGAAACAAACAGCAAAATGTTTCTGGGGGAGGGAAATCGGAGTACATCTTCACTAATAACAAGAACATCCTACAATGGTCCCCTCACCCCGTCCCTCCTGGCCACTTGTGAGCCTCTTTTCTCTTATGTTTAACCAGATGCTAATTTGAATTTGATTCACAAAGTTTGAGGTAGGGAGAACTTGGGAAGCATTACACAGTGTTAATTGCCCAGGCCCTACTCCACCAGGGGCTGCTGACTTTTCCTTAGCAGGTGGAAGGTCTCTTTGGCCTGATGGAAAAATTGGTTCCCTGGAGAAACTGGCTTCCAGAAATTTGGAGACAGTTTAGTTTTCCTTAACCAGTTGAATCTAATTCAAGAAGTGGTCAAGGCACTCAGGAATGACTTCTGCATTCTTTGTAGAGCCAAAAATCTTTCTGTAACAGCAGCAACAATAAAATCATAATACAGAAGTTCTTAGGAAGGTTCTACTTTTTCTATTACTAGAGAGAGTTTAGAATGAGAAGGATTTGCATCCTGGAATCCTTCCAGTTCCCAGCATATCATATCACTCTAGTCTCTGGAGCAGGGATAGGAATACATATCTCCTAGGTTAAATAAGTTGAGCAGCAATCTACAATTTTATTTCTTTACTTATATGTATATATATTCATAAATTAGATGAATGTGCGATTATCATCTGCTAATATTTAAAGGCATAGTATATATAATTGCATTGAGGTTTATACTTCATGAGAGTAGATATAAATCTATAATTCAGGTAGTCTTTTATCATTTCCCCCCACCCCCCTTTTTTTTTTAGCTGACCTCTTTTTCTAATTAGATCATCATTTTTTTATATCCTGTAAGTGGCCTTGCTCTTTCTTGGAGTAGAATTATAAGCTCAGATATTTTCTTACTTTCATATTTCTTAGTTCACTAATACATAATCTCTTCTGTGGGTTGGTTCTTCATGGGTCTCACTGTTTCTGCATGTCTTGAGAGCAGAGACTCTGACAACTTTCATTCTGAACTGCATTTCCAAGGATGTTTGTATAGCAGACAGCCTTGAAACATAAAAATGTGGCTCCCTCTGTAGCAGACAGCAAGTTTGTTTTCTGTCCAGTATGATAAAGATAATGTCTTTCTCTGGGGCAAGGTTTGGTCAGGTTTCCTAGCAGTCCCATTATAAAACATTTGAGTTTCCTTCACTCAGGCTTTCTCTGCTATGATACAAACACACTGGATGTGCAGTGTCCACCCAGGCTGTCTGTGCTGACCCTGTGGGACTTGGGGGGCAAGCGGAGCCAGGACAGACATGAGGTTCCTGCTGCCAGTTGTGCTGTGAATAATAAAATCCTTTGTCTCCAACCCTGGGGTCTTGCGTCTTCTGCCAGCACCCATGAAACGTGGTTGACTCACTTGTTAGCCTGCAAGTGGGTTGAAACCTCAGACCCTCCATAATTTTTGACAATATCTTTAATACGTATTTAAGTAAAAGAGGGATTTTTTTTCGTCATTTGTCCATTTTATGAGGGTCAATTTGCTTTAAGTTGCAGTTGACCCTTAAACAACACAGTTTTAAACTATGCAGGTCCACTGATAAGCAGATATTTTGGTTTAAAATAGAAAATCTTTTGATTGTAAGAACATTTTCTTTTTTCTACCCTAGTTTACTGCGAGAATACATTGTCTAAACATATAACATACAAGATATGTGTTAATTGACTGTTAGCAGGAAGGCTTCCAGTCAATAGTAAGCTATTAGTAACTAAGTTTTGGGGGAGTCAAAAATTGTAGCAGACTTTTTACTGCATAGGGGATTGACTCTCTTAACACCTGTGTTGTTCAAGGGTCAACTATATGTCTTATTGCCAAACTTACCCAGCTACACACAACGTAACTCATCTCAACACACTTACATGAAGACCAATGCAAAGATTTCACTGTCTACTTGTCTTTGTTCTGATAAGCCCATTCTCTCCCCAGGGTAGCTTGTCTGTCCACCAGATTGCTTGGACATGCTGATACACAGACTAAGGGAGGTTACAGGTCAATTCATATAGTAAGAATTAATGAAGCTAGTGTTTTTCCTTTGTAGATAAAATACAAGTGTCGAAAGAAAATCATAATGTTTTCTGATGCTCCCCCATCATGACCTTGATACCTCCTTGGAGACCACTGCTTTTGACTGTGTCTTCCTCACCAGTACTTTAGCAGCCCCATAATATCTTCTGAGTACTTTTGATGGACCAGTTAGTGAGCTAAGCATTTCAAATGGACTGCTTTATTTACTTTATATTATATCCGAGCACTATTGTATTTGTTTTACATGTGAGTTACCTATGGCTTATATACATTAAGTAACTTTCACATAAAGTTTTCACAAAGTGGATAACAGCCTCTGTGGCCACAGTCTGAGCTCCAGTATTATCTCTCTATTTCACTCGGCAAGACTGAAGGCCGAGGTGACTGATTACCTAGTCTCTACCCAACATCAATTTGTATGCATGTCGGCACCTCCCTTATTCAGATGGTGTGGGATAGGCCCTGTAGTCTTCATTAAATGACATATGATTATGAGTCAACTTTTCTATTTAATGAATTCAGTCTTGTTCTGAAATAATATTAGAAGAAGACAAATTTAAGTATGCTCTTTGTTTTTATGTTTTGAATATGAAGATTGAAATTTTTACCTTATGGATATTAGGATAGAGAGGGTAGACAGATTTGGGGTAAGATTTGTTTAGGAAACAAAAGGAAAGGATAGCCCTCCCAGTGACTGTCATACTCAGGGACATATGCATGATCAAATACATACATGCCTGGGAAAAATTAATTCTACTGATCCCACAGTTAAGATATGATAAATTAGCCTCCTCGAACAGAGACTCCAGCAAGTCAGACACTTTGGACCTGAGCACTTGAGCACGTCAGACTTCACGCCTACTGGTCTTTAAAAAGATTGATTATCCTGACATGCTCTGAGAAGACCACCACCACACTCCACCAGTATTCTCTGTCTTTTAAAAACAATATTTCAATTTAATAGAACACAAGGAAAGTTTCAAAAATGGCCAGGGAAACACCACCTCTGAAGTTTTAGGAGAGTCATCGAAGCGTCTAGAAGTAGTAAGAGTGCTAGTATTCATGGACATGGGGAAGCAGGGAGATGAGGGGGATGTACTTAAAGGAGAGGGGTGGGGGAGGTACATGTTTCAACAGAAGTTTAAACGGATGTGGGAATTTGTTGTACAGTCTAGCCATAAAACATTGCTGAGATGCCCCACTTGTGTTCTGTAGAAATCTCCCTGGGAGTTACCAAATTTTTATCTGTTAGAGGCTGCAAAGGCATGTGGCAGGAAAAGTTTCTGAGGGTGGATGATGGTTGGGGAGGAGGTTGGCCAAGGGGCAGGACACCGGCTAGGCACTGGCAACGGATTTCTTTATGTGCAAGTCTTTCATGTCATTGGAAGGCTCTGTGATATTTCATTCTCTGGCTGGACCTATATTTGCCATCCTCAAGATAATTCTGCTTCATAATCATTTTCTGGCTCACTATAGTATTATAAATGCAGAAGCAATGGACACTCATTTGTCTCCCAAGACTGTGTCTCACAAGAGGATGCTACATATTTCTGGTCCCTTTGTGGAGGAGGAAACAACATAAAAAAGATGAAGGTAAATAAGCCAACTTACCATAACCTAGCACAGTATGTCAACAGTTTTTCTTGGCTGTTGATTAGGAAAATTTGAAATTAGTGAATAGAGTAATAACTAGGAATTTTGAAAGTTGTTTTTAATTCCGAGAATAAAGTATTTTTATTTTTTTAATCCCTGATTATATATCAAAATGTTCCAGTCTTAAATTAGAGACAAGCATAATGAAATCATGGGACTGGCATCTAGCCTATCCTTCTAATTTTATAGAAGAAGAAATTTAGGCTCAGAGACCTGAAGAGACTTATCTGAGGTCACAGAGCATGTCAGAGTTGAAACTAGGTCTGGAACCCAGGGGGCAGAATGAACCATCAGATCTTCTTTTAAAGTGCAAAATTTCCTGGAAGGATCAGAAATAATTATCTAATATCTCACTCCACAAACGAGTTTTTCCCTTGGCAGGAGAAAGGTTGACAGCTGAAAATTTTTGAGTTTTAGAGACCTAGAAGAACCCTGAAGACAAACTCCGGTTTAATATCATTGTCCAGAAGCATGCCACCCACAAAGTTATTTTCTCAAAATCCTGCTATCATTATGTCACTGTCCTGTTCAAAACTCCTTCACAGGCTCTATCCTCATCTACAGAATAAAAACCAAACTCTTTGTCTACCCAAAAAACAACTCCAGCTTTTACAGACACTCTTCCCCTGTAATGCACACCTGGTCAGGTACCTACTTGACACTCTACACTGTGAAGACCTGGGGGACACAGTGGTAATGGCAGAACAAGATCCTCCTCCTCATAGGGCTCACATTCAATAAGGGAGACAGTGACCAAATAGAGAAATGAATGGACAAAATAATTTGACTTATACTGACTACTGAGGACATCAAACAGGGGAAGTAGCAAATAGCGGTTGGTGGTAGTAAGGGAGGGAAGGGGGAAGGGATTTCCTAGCTACTCTGTCGGGAAATGGCATTTGACCTGAGATCTGAACATGTTGATGAAAAGCCCTATGAAAAGCTAAGTAAAGAATGGTCTAGAGAGAGGGAGTTGGAGTTTCCCCAACTGAATGGCTGGATAATACTTCCCTGCGTTCATTTCTTTGTTTCTGCTGCTAGAAATGCTTTTCTGCCTACACTGGCCAGTCCCCTTTGAAGCAATACTGAATAGCGGTTACAAGTGTAAATTCTGATTTATATGTATGTTTGATTCTCTCTTCACCCCCTACAAGCTGGGTGGCCTTGGGCAAGTCACTTCACCTCTGTGATCCTCAGTTTCCTCATCTTTAAAGTGGAAATGGTAGGGGTGCCTAGTGGCACAGTCAGTTGAGCATCTGATTTCAGCTTGGGTCATTATCTCTCCATTCATGGGTTCAAGCCACATGTCAGATTCACTGCTGTCAGTATGGAGCCTGCTTCAAATCCTCTGTCCCCCTCTGTATCCAGCTTCACCACATCCCTGCTCATGCACTCTCTCTCAAACATGAATAAACATTTTTTTTAAATAAATAAAATATAGTGCAAATGGTAATAAAACCTGTCTTGGGGGATTAATATGAAAATTAAGTGAAGTACTTCATAAAGAACACAACATAGTAAAACTACAAAAGTCAATAAATGCTGGTTATTATCTACTCTTCAAAACCCAGCTCAAATCATATCTTCTCTGTAAACTTTCCGGACAACAGCGGCCCCAAGTAGTATTTGTTTCATTGGACTTCTTGTGTTTCTAGATTTGAATCCCCCTGACCTCTGTAATTTTTTTTTGTATCAACATTCTCTTATTGTATATTTTATATATCTCTTTTATTCATCTTCCCAATAGATTTTGTGCTCCTTCTCTGTGATCACGATGTATCTTCACATTATCTTGCTCATAATAAGTTACACTACATGTCTGTTCAGAGTGCGTATGTATGGGTGGCTGAGGAGGAAGAAGGATGGAGAGGCAATGCTTCTATAGGTATTTAAGTTAGGATAAATGGATTGTAGTTCCTCTTTTATCTCTTGCTTGTGGTGGTATGCCTCTCAGACAGCCCCTCCTCCGCAATGATCTGCTACTGGTACATAAATGGATTGCAGTTCCTCTTTTATCCTCTTGATTGTGGTGGTCTGCCTCTCAGACCAGCCCCCCGCCCCCCAATGATCTGCTACTGGTACGCATCCCTGTATAAGCGTCCCCACTTCAGGCAGGTGAGTCTTTTGACTTGTTTCTCTTCAGCAGAATATGGAAAGGCTGGTGGGGTGTTGCTTTCATTATTAGTTTGTAGAAGAGTGTGACTTCCATCTTCCTAGGTGACTCTCCCTTTGATGAAGCAAGTGACCACATTTTGAAGAGACCTGTGTGCAAAGAACTGAGGGTGGCCTCTGGAGAACAGTAAGCAAAGAACTAAGTCCTACGAACAAGCAAGTAGGAGAACTTGAAAGAGGGTCCTTCCCCGAATGAGCTTTCAGATGAGATGCAGCCCTAGCTGACACCTTGACTTCAGCTTGTGGGAGACACTAAAGCAGAGGACATAGACAAGTTGCACCTGTATTTCTGATTCACAGAAACTATGAGGTAATAAACGGGTGTCGTTCTGAGCCCTTAGTGGTAATTTGTAATAACATGGCAGTTATTTGTTCTGTAACAGTAGGTAACAAATACACTTGTTAAGTTATCTTGGAAAGATAACTCCATCTCTGTGAACTGGACTTTCCTCATTAGAAATCTTTTCTTTCTGTCCATCACTGGAGTGGGGTGCCAGGTCTACAGTAGCAAACAAGACAGACAACATCCTGCCCCTGGGGCCTCTGATCTAGCTGCAGTCCCCATGGGATATTGCTAGTGCTTTCACCCTACTGGCTACCCAAGGAACTTAGCAGTTTCAAGCATTCCCATTAGAAGGCCAACCCACCCACTAGATAGAAAGACAAAAGCCAGAGCCATTCTAGAAGCCCTTAAAAAGGAAAATCAAATTAAGCAGATAGGGACTTTCAACATAAGCAGATGCATTTAGGTTTTCCTTTGTTTTGTTTTGTTTTAAATTGCTGTGCTTTTAAAATGATGGCACATGTGGGGCTCCTTCTAAGAAATACGTATGTGACATGGACAGCCATTCTGTAACCAACGCACATTCTGCTTACCTCCAGCTGAGACAGAAGCCTTCCTGGTTTTTCACAAGAGAAACCTGACTGCAAGTATTATATGATGCAGGGAATACGTCATCTGTATGATGGGGGTCAGTCCTGGGCTATAAAAATGTGTTTCTGGAAGAGGCCTTGTTTCTTTCAGCCAGCCCCACACAGACTATGGAACAGCTCTCAGAAAGGAAGGCACAGCGTCCCAACCTCTGAACTCCTGAGCTCCCTCCTGTCCTTTATGACTCTTCCCCCAGCTTCCTCCCCTAAGGAACATTCCCTTCACCCCACCTCCCATAGGTGCCACTTTCCAGCTTACCTGCAAAATTCTCAAGTCCACCTTTTGTCTTCTTTATTGGTACTCAGTGGCTTAGGTGAAATCACTCTCTGAAAGGAGGCACAACCCTTAAAGAAATAAAACTTGTTTATCTTCTTTCAAGGCTAAGTGAAAGCCTCAAAATTAAATGGCCTGTTGGCCCTCCCTGGTAGAAGAATTCAGGCATTTTCTTTCTCTAACATCCACATCCACGTGTGCTCTTCACCCTTCTAAACAACAGGCACAATGTTGTCTTTTAGAGTAGGACTCATTTACTGGGTTCAATGTATTAGCTCAGCCCCTTAGAGCTGTTTGGCCTATGGCAAATTATTTAACCTCTCTGGTCTGTTTTCTATATGGAGACAATAGTAACATCTGCCTCACAGATAGGGAATAAAGTGCTTAGAATCGTACCTGGCAGAGGGTAAACACTCAGTAACTATTAGCTTGTACTAGTAAAATAGCAAAAGGAACAAACAAACCAGGTAGTTTTCTTCTGGTTACACTGAGTTTGATCAGGAGTCACCTAGAAAAAACTAGAAAGATAGTCAACGCTTGTCCTGAGAGCTTTTGCAGTTTTGATTGGTCTTTTCCCAGCTCCCCTCTATTCCCTTCCTGGCCAAACCCTCTGACGGCAAAGCCCCACCTGGGACCACCGCCCACTCCAGGATCAGATTTCACTGTGTCTCCTCCTTCTTCCATCACATCACTTCTCTCCTCTGTCCTTGTCCTCAGGTCTTACGCTAGCATCTGATCAACTAATCTGTGCCAAAATGTTAATCACTCTTGGTTTAAATCAATCATTCAGAGTTGTTGTTTTGTTTTTGTTTTTTTAAATATCTCCACACCGTGCGCATGAACTGCATAATAAATCCCCATTTGTAATACATCCTTCACCTCCCCAGTGATTTCAGCTCAGTGCAGGAAGGAGGGGGATGTAGTCTGGAAGCATCTCCACCCCCACCCGCTCATGATGCTGAGAACCACAACAAATGCTGCCTCCTAGATTTGTCTTTTGGCAGATACAATGACTTAACTCAAATAATATACAATAATGAAAGTTTACAGTCCTACGGCAGAGCCATATTTGAGGCCTAGAAGAGGTTGCTGGGTAGGGACTGGGAGAAGGCCTATTTGATTACTTTTTTAATCAAACATGTAAGTGTCCTCTCCATCCATTTCCAAAACACCAAGTTACGTGGTCTCTTAGCCTCATTTTCCTCTGGCTTTCAAATAAAGTGTTAGACTAGTTCTTCAAGACCATCCTATCCTGGTGTCTTCCGAGCTGGCTCTGGGGAAAGGGCAGCATCTTTGTTTAGAAGTAGGGATGATACAGAAATTCGGCTCTTTACTTATTCAAAGCAATGTGTTTAACTGTTTAAAAGGGGAAGCCTTTTTACCACCAGAGCTCTGGTGGTCTGGAGGGCAACATTGGCAGGAAAGACTCGCTGGGGGTTCTGCTTCTCTTCCTTAGGGTTGAGTGCCTGTGTGCAGCCTGATACTGGTGTCTGCGTCCAGGAAGTCCTTGATGTCAACAAATCCCACTCCTCATCAGATGGTCCTCATCAAAACGCCAGTTTCTCCAGGAGGAGATACACTTCATGCTATAGTTCTCCTTTG
The DNA here is from genome assembly GCA_017311185.1 of Proteles cristata cristata. Classification (NCBI taxonomy): domain Eukaryota; kingdom Metazoa; phylum Chordata; class Mammalia; order Carnivora; family Hyaenidae; genus Proteles; species Proteles cristata. The sequence continues at coordinate 699,947 of JAESUZ010001350.1, read as the reverse complement.
GGTTGAGTCGGGAAAAAGCATAAGCACTGAGTTGTACACACCTATAAGAGATGAGTGAAAATCACCAGGTCAGATCCAACTTCAAGCACTTAATTCTGTCTCCATAAAACCATCTAAGGTGCATTTGGTCATCAAAACAAAATCTTCTAATATGATCTGGGCGGTGGTTACACTGAGTTTTGCTCTAAAATATTCTATAAATGGTACAGATTGTGTATACATGGCTGGATGGATCCACTAGAACAGCGGTTCTCAAACGTTGCCATGTATTAGAATCAGGCTGCATCCCAGACCAATTAACGGACACTCCCTCAGGCATTAGTAGTTTCAAAGTTTCCCAGTTGATCTCAACATGCTGCCAGTTTGAGAACCAGAGTGCTAGAAGGAAAGGATCCATTGAAAAAATAAATAAATAAAACAAAACAAAAAAAGAGTGTGTCCTGAAAGAAGGCGTATCTGTAAGATCCTTTTCAGCTGTGGGTTTCTATAAATAAATAAACATTGTTGCTCTACAAAAGGAAAAAAAAAATACTGCCAGACTATCTCCTGCACCTGACAGTTACAAACGTATGAACAAACAAACAAACAAAAAATCTTTTGGTTCAGAAAACATGGTCCCTAGACTGGAAACTTTGAGACTTGCCAAACACAAGTTCTGAGAATATCCGAATTTTCCTGTGGGCTGGCCCTGTCCAGTCCCATGCAAGCATTCTTAGATATACCTTTGATTTCTCCAGGGAAGATGGCCTAGCACGGACTAGAGGCTAGTTGGAAACCAAACTCCCTGGCTAAGTGTTGAGTCCTGCCTGTTGGATTTGCGTAGATGGAGGTCTGGGGACTCAATCTAGAGCTGCTGGAGGCATCATTAATTTCAGTTAGATGGAAAGTCTTTGGAGTGGATTGTTCTAGTGACGGTCATTTCAGGATGTCCTGCTAGCTTGTGTGTGTGTGTGTGTGTGTGTGTGTGTGTGTGTGTGTGTTTCCCAAGGATACTGCTAATGGAGTTTAAGGTCCTTTCATCTCAACAGAGGCTTTATTAAGTCTCCTCACGTCTGTAAGTACCTGTAGCTGCCCTGTTCCCTCTTAATTCATTTTCTGTGCCGCATTCAAGAGTATTTGGAATCTCCGCAAGAACAAATAAACCTCTGAACTCTGATACACGTGTAATCTGCCAAGGTCCACCCCACAACTCTAGACTGTCCCCAAGCGCAGCTGAAACAATATCAAAAAGCGTCACTGTTTTCTGTAATCCATTTGCCAAAGACAATGCACCAGATGTGTCACATTTCCTATTTCAGCTGCGCCTGGCATTGCTTTCCCTCCGGTAACTGGGGCAAGGGGTCAAGGGAGACTCTCAAGGTGACAGATTTGTTAAAGAAAAAATGCCATCACTTTAGCTCCCAGGGCTTGGCACTAACCACTCCTCATCTGCTTTCCCCCCTCTCTCTCTCTTTCTCAGTGAATGAGTGAAGACCTTGTATATGATGGAAAAAACAATTGAAAGTTCTTACATGAACCAGCTGCGTGACCTTGGGCCTCAGAGACTGCCTTTGTGAAAGAAATAATTCCTCACCATACTCTAAACTTCTCTGATTCTATCCTCATAAGCATATGAGATAAAAACCGGGTTATTTTTATGACCACAGGCACCCTTCTCACTCAACTGCCTCTCGACAGCAAGTTTGTGGCCCTGAAGACACGCAGACAGTTTTCCAAATACCGGAGAGAGGCTACTCTGACTTACTGGCCTTATTGGGAAACCAAAAAAAAAAAAAAAAGCCAGGGACTTGGTAGAGGAGTAGAATTCCCTCCTCCCTGTTTCTGTGTAAACCATCAGGAACCAGAAACACTGGGGACGCTTCTCCCTCTCGTAATTACTTGGGAAGGAATGTCATAGCCTCAAGCGTAATTAACAGCATTTTAATTCATTCTGTCTTTTTAGGCTGTTCGCATACTTGCTGTTGCTAGAATGAACACAGCATTATGGTGTGTTAACTTTTAAAAACAAGGCCAAAGGTGATGAACTATGGCCATCCTCGTGAGGAACTTTGCTCTCAGCTTACACATGGGTCGAGAGAAAGCAAGCGCTGTGCGACTGCAGTGAAACACATACAGGGCCGAGGTGGTCCTGGGCTCCCCAGATGAGATACAAACAGCATTTAGCTAGGCTTATCCAAGGAAGCGCCCGCTCATTATCTGGCCAGCAGGGAAAGATTCCACAAATACACCGCCTACTGACAAGTTACACAATCAGCCACAAGACCGTGATGGTGCTTCTGTGGGCTTGCCCTCCCTCTCCCCATCCTCATCACTAGGCCTGCCTACTTACCCCGAACCACCACAGCAGCCATTCTCACCCTCTCCAGCCCAAATTTTAATGAAGAGGAAGGTTCATGTGCATTTGCTTGTGAAAGGCACTGTGTGTTATCCCATAAAGTGGAGTGTGATGATCTCCTTTCTTGAAATGTTTTCAGTTCTCATGGCCAGCTTTCATTTACTTGAAACACACAAAGCAAATACACACCTATACACACGCATATACACACTGCACAGAAGAATCTAGTTCTGTCCGTCTTTTAATTTCATGCTTAATGGTAATGATTTATTTCAAACAGAACCAGTAAAATGTGAAACTGACATTGGTTGAAATTTAGGGCATCCTGCTTTCCTATACATTATTCCTTGCTTCTAAAATATTCATAACCACTTAAAGATGATTTATAGATGTATATCTGGAATTGTGTCCTGATAATAAGAGCTTTACATATTTTTATTTCTTAGAGTATAGATATGTTCAGTAGAAATCAGAGACCAAGATGCAGTAAAATATTTGTATGTGTTAATTATGTAATATAAATATACATGTAATACATATACATATATATTGGCCAAAGCTGTACAATGAGAGATACCATGTCAAAAAGCAGTAAACTGTCAGGAATCTATGAATATAAATAGTTTTTAGCAATAGCATATTATCAAGGCATTCTTAACTACATTTGGCATTTTGGGAGCAAGAAAGATGCTGGGGTTTCATTAAATTGCAACACAAAGGAAATGGAGAATTTGGGTCCTAGGTGGGAATGTCCTTGAAATGAATAGATTACATGGAAAAGCTGAGGGATTTGTTCATGCAAAATCACCCCCCCTGCAAAGGAAATCTCAATTCGTTTTTAAGTGCCCAGAAATTACTAGGAAAAAAATGTAGTAAATAATTAAGAGTATGCTTAAATGTCATATACAACATTATTCATGATGAAAGTGAAGTTCATGAAAGATTCATTTGTTTTCTTATTCATGTAAGATAGGCAAAATCAAATAGAGTGAAAAACTATATTTTTGTGATCTATCTCAATTGTGTCCATTCTTACTTGATTCTGGGAAAATTACAGATGATGTTTAGTGATTTACTGCTAGAAAAATATGTTTTTTCCTGTGATGTATGCTAAAGGTAAATAGCCAATTGAAGTTATAAATGATTCTTATTATGAAACATTCAGGCAATATTTTTACTGTATTTTGGGTGCCAGGATATCACCCCAGGTACCTCATTTAAGCCATCCAATCTGTGCTGTTCTCAGAAAAGAAGAATGCATTTCTGGGAAATTCGCCATTTGAAATTCCAATGGTTGCTTATCCCCTTCTGAGGCTAATGGTGCCAGTTGCTAAGAAAATAGGGCTGCTTGGCTGGCCAGAGGACATAGCACTTTCTCTGTGTTGCTACAGGATCAAGGATCGACTTTGAGACACCCATTGTCCTGGAAAATTAATGTATTGTGAGCCTTCTCAAACTTGGCAGCCAAGAGTATAATCTGTATTGCTTGTATTTTGATCCCAGGGAAGGCGCTGATAACAATTTTGAAGTCAGTGTGTGCTAGCTCCCAAGATGCTCATATTGTAAAGAACTCGAGGTCTGGCTGGCTTGTGGAAAGACTTAGGGGAGGAATTCTTAAGGCAGAGCCAAAGAAGAGGGTCTGGCTTTTAGTCATATTTAAAACCCCCAGCCTTCTTTGTCTCTCAACCACAGTGATAAGGTACATTAATTTTGAAGTATTCTCTCTATCTCTTTATGTTCTGTTGGGTCCAGTGCTGGACCCTTGATGGTGATGCTGGGAATGTGCTGTTGAGAAAGGGTACCTTAGTCTCTGTGCCTGCCCAGCATGCTGAATGTGGCCGCAGCAAGATGGCTTACTGTAGCCTCTAGAAGAGACTCCGTTATATGTAAGAGTCAGGCTGCCAGAGGTAGTAGTCAGATCTGTAGATACCATCTTGAATAAAATTTTCTCCAGTACACAAGACCTAATTTTCATAAATGAACTAAATTCTTTCTCCAAACCCTTCTGAAAGTGAAATTCAAAGCCTATCTGCCAAGATTTACTGAAGCAGAGAGTATGCTAGCCGGAAGAAGTTGAGTTGAGCGGAAAACGGTTCTAGAAGCCGGCAGTGATTTAGAAAGACCTGTGGAGTGAGTAGTGAAGGGAAGTATTGTAGACCAGCATTCTCCACCTAAGCGATCAGTGTCTACTCCGACTGTAAACTCTAACCTGCTCCACGAACACCACTAACATCTCCAGTCCCCTGGTGGCAGTTTTGTCTCCTGTACCGCCGTTTGTTTTCTTTTACAAAATAACACAAGTATTGCCGTCATTACCTTTTTATTGTCTATTATGTGCCAGGGCACATAAGTATGCTATCAAGATCCTTGCATAGACCATTCAAATCTCCTCTTTTTATAGATAAAAAAAAAAAAAAAAAAGACTGAGAAAGAAATTAAGAAACTTACCTATGATCGCAGAGGTAGTAGGTGGCATAGTTTTAAACCAAGTCGGTTTTAAATCCAGTCTGTCAGAACCCAGCCTGCTTCCTTAACCACTATACCACACTCGGTGCTTCTCCGTTGCTACTGATGGAAACTTTTTTATTTCTGCTTCCTCACTCCATCTCTGCTCATTATCAGCAGTCCAGGGTCCCTCCCTAACCTGAGACCCCAAATCCAGGTTTTGCTGATGCCAGAGTCTCACCATTTTCCACTGAGTTTGCTGTCCAGTATTATAGCCATAAGCCATATGTGGTGATGGAGCACCTAAAATGTGCCTACTCCCAATTGAGATGTGGTCTGTGTATAAAATACATACAGATTTTGAAGACTTAGTATGAAGCAATGAATGTAAAATGTCTCATTAATACTTGTATATTGATTTTAGGTTGGAATGAAAATACATGTTTTTAAACTTTATTTTTTAAGTTTATTTATTGAGAGAGAGAGAGAGAGAGAGGTGAATGGGTGAGGAACAGAGAGAGAGGGAGAGAGAGAATCCCAAGCAGGCTCCTCGTTGTCAGTGCAGAACCTGACGTGGGGCTTGAACTCGCAGACCATGAGATCATTACCTGGGCCAATATCAAGAGTAGGATGCTTAACTGACTTAGCCACCCGGGTTCCCCTAAATAAAATATTAATATCGAAATGGATATTACCTGCTTTCTTTTACCTTTTATCATGTGACTCCTAGACCATTTAAAATTACATACATGGTTCTTACCGTTATTTCTATTGGGTGGCACTACACCAGATAGGATTGGATGGCATCTGCATGGAAGTGTGTAGTGAGAAGCTCCTGGCCACCTGGTCTAGGAACATTACTATCTCCATTTCTCCAGGCTCTTACTCCCTGCCTCAATATCTTGAAAGTAACTGCTTCCTACAGAAATGTCAGGGGACCCTGGCATCACAGAGTATTTTAAGGTTGGAAGGAAATTTACAAGTCATCCACCCTAAACCACTAAAGCAGTACTTTCATAACTTCTCTTATAGCATAGACCTTGTAGCAGATCATGTCACTATTCCAGAGATTCGCAGCCTCTCCTACTTCTCCACACCACTGACACCATGCTTGGCCAGAGGACTTAGTGTACCCCTCCCTGGTGGAGGACAATACACTTCTATCCTTTCTAACTCAAGAGTAGCATGTCTCTTGCTTTTTTTGGTCAATGAAACACATGTATATACCAATGTCACTTCTGAGCCATGGCTTTAAGGAACAACTCATCATTTGCCATGACTGTTTTTCTTCTGACATGGGCCCTACAGTGTCGTATGTGGGGGATTCTGTGTCAGCCTGGGCCTACAAGGGAGGAGGATGAAGAGGAGATTCATGGCAGCCGTGATGGATGTGTAATCTGAGTGACAAATAAGCCTGAGTTGTTGCAAGCCACTAAGCTTTTGAAGGTCTTTGTTACTGCATCAAAACTTCAATATAGATGCTATCCCCAATACCAAATCATCATAAAATTACATTTGAATCCCTCCAGTAACAAAAATCATTGCCGGCAGATCATTGCATCTTTGGTGGCCCTGACTGCTAGAAAGATCTTCCTCATGTTACATAGAGATGTGCTTCCCAGGACCAACTTCTTCTTGTGCAACATATTGGGCTCCCTTCCAACTGTCAGCACAGGTGAGGGAGTAACACGGTGAACCCAGAAGTGGCTGGGGGGTCAGACACCAACAAAAGCAGGAAAGGTCTCTGCGGCTTCCTTTAAAAGGAAGAAGAGGAGAGTGAGCCAAGGGACCATGTTTACAGCAAGAGAGGAGAACATAAAAGCTGAGGCCAAGAGACACGTGAACTCAAAGCCATGGAGCAGATGAAGAGGAAAATCAGGGTAAAGTAGGAAGTTGGTTTACGATTGGTCTGCTAGAAGTTGTCAGGAGGCATTCTGGCCCAACAGGCTCACTCAGGAACATTCTGCCCCACAGTACAAGCTCCAGTGGTATAAGGGATCGGAACTCTGAACTTGACATTGCCGCCGTCAGTCATCTTCCTACCTGTTTCACCCTTAGACTCACAGTATAAAGTTTTCTCCTCCACCACAGGACAGTCGTCTATTTATAACAGCTACATTTGTGACCTGAACAGACTAACATCGATTTTTTGTAATTCAGCTAGAAGGGTGGTAAAGTAGTTTAGAACTTGGATTTCAGAGTCAGGTTAGATCTAGGTTAAAATCTTGACCCCATCAGCTGATATGGGTGTGGTTTTCAGCATTTTTTCTAACCTCATTTATCTTGAAGCCTCATTTATCTGTAAAATGGGGATACTACCAACCTTGAAGGACTGTTGTTCCAAGGATTAAATGAAGTAATAAAGAGTACATGTTTCTGTGTTTCTGTATCAGCCCTTCAGTAAATGGTAGTTATATACTTTCCTCTGGTAAAACCAAAGGAAATAGTTTCACAAAGATCCACTGTAAGGTGGTAGCCACATTGCTAACACATGTTATACCTTTAGAGACTCATTTAGAGTCTTGCAGAATGCTCAGTAATGGTATCGGTCCTTATATTTTAGGATAGAATCATCTGCTATTGAAATTTTGCCACATGACCCCTTAAAGGTTCATTTGAGGTAATTCAGAAAAGGGATGCATTCCTTATTTCTATTTGTGTCCTCTTTTCTGTTGTATTTCCTTATCTAATTTCTCCTTTTATTGAAGTCAGTGCTGAGAATCAGTGCCTTACAAGAGCATTACAACAAGGAAGTGTAGGAATTCCACAGCCAATTTCATATAAATATTTGAAAGCACAAGAAAAGGAAACAGTGAAGAGAACACTTATCATACACCGCACAGTCATAAAAGCATCAGAAATGCTGCAACAGAACTGGTTTAGCCATCCAGCCAGCTCCAGATACCGTCCCTGCCACCCAGGGCTGTCCTTCCGTAGGTCACCTTGAGAAGTTTCGCTCTGCCATAAACAACTTTGTTTCACCTTTATATCCTAGTAAGCCCATTAATAAAGCATAATATATGGTTTTTAAAAATTCCTACTTCAGTGTGTGTGTGTGTGTGTGTGTGTGTGTGTGTGTGTGTGTGTGTATAGAGGGACAGAGAAGGGGGTCAGGGGAGAGGAGAGGGTCAGGGAGAAAAAGAGAGGAATGAATGAATGAATGGAAACATCTTTTGGCCCGCTTGAAATCACTATGTGTTAGAACTTGCACTCTCTCTTCACCGTCTTCCCCAGTCCTGTGAGCAGGAAGTCTGGTTGTCTGTTCTCTTAGTCACTTCAGATGTTCTTCTCCAACCTTTTCCAGGGTGGTTACATTTTCTTTTTTTTTTTTTTTTAATTTTTAAAAAATGTTTTATTTATTTCTAGGAGAGAGAGAGACAGCGTGAGCAGGGGAGGGTTAGAGAGAGAGGGTGACACAGAATTGGAAACAGGCTACAGGCTCTGAGCTGACTGTCAGCACAGAGCCCGATACAGGACTCGAACCCACGAACTGTGAGATCATGACCTAAGCAAAAGTCGAATGCTTAACCGACTAAGCCACCCAGGTGCCCCGGTGGTTACATTTTCTTGAGGTTCAGTAACTGGAACTGCTTTGGGTTTTGGGGCACAGTGTGGTAGTTGATTTTGCCTGTCAAACTTTCATTTCCTTGATGATGATACCAGGATGCAGACCTCCTTCTGGGCCCTAAGCATATTCATCTCACAGCTCTAGCCTACAATAATTTGTATACAAATTATACAGATAATACAGATATAAATAATACAAACTTGGGTCCTATGGTTCTATAAGCATACTGAGGATCTTATATTTATATAATCCATTTTGTAGTATATTTCCACATTTCTAACCCAATTTAAAGTGTTCTAGCTATCGTCATTTGTTAACGGAAGTTATTCCCCAATTACATTGTGCTTACTTACCTTCAGGGGGTACAATAAAATAAAGTGCCTCCATTTTTGTAAAATTAGGATTTTTAATTCCCTTGTACCATCTTCAATTAGCCCATTTTCTGTCTTTATTCATTACAGACTTTAAACTCTGATATATGCATGTCATATATGTGAGATTTTGAAAAAGTACTTATGACTCTCAACTTCTGAGTAGTCATTGTAGTAAATTGCATCTTCCCAGTAAACCTTCTACCAATTACCTATTAAAATGTTCCAAATTATACATAGAAAGATAGATACTGGTGAAAGAATTACCAACCAAACTTGCCATGGTCAGGGATTTACATGAACTGAGTCACTGGTAAAAATGGATTAAGAAGCTCACTGTAGGACTAAATACCACAAAACACACATCCCACCCTATGAACTAGAGCAAGGTGGGTCCTTGCTAAGAAGGCTGTACTCTGACCCACTGTCCAAGCTCACTGCCCTGCCCTTGAAAGTAGGGAAGTGCAAGCCATTGAAACACTGACTTTTGAGCCCAGAGTCCTCATCTTCCCCACCCCCATCAGTTGTTTTCCTACATAACTTCAGTCACTGTAACTCAAAGCTTACAATATACCATGAAGCAATAGCTCTTAGTTGTCGAAAGAAAAATATCACAGTCAGGAGAAAAGACAGAAAGAGATTTACGAATGGTGGATGTTGTTTTGAACTGCATGATTGTCTATGTCATGTCAAAAAAGCAAAATAGCAGATCAAGGTTCAACCGAACATACTCACACTGAAAGAAGCCTGTCTGTGGCAAATTGAGCAAGGGCACTCACTGCATATCAAACTGAACTGAGAAGCAGGAGCTGCCAGTACTCAAGTGAGCCACAGGGAGATCTAAGGAGATGTAAGGACACCATCTTTTTTGTTGATGAGACACTAGCCCTAGAGAGAATTTTCTCTCTGTAAGAATGAATAAAGAAAGGTGGATGGAGGGAGAGAGGGAAGGGAGGCAGAAGGGGAGTGAGGAAAAGAGGAAGGAAAAAAGAGAAGGGAGAGGTGGAGAGAAGGAAGGAAAAACAAATGGGGATTTAGATATAGGTATAGATCTAGACACAGACGCTGACATATAAACACAGATATAAACATAGATGTGCGCTTATGAACTGATAGTAAAACTTAAAGAGACCTTTTCTGAAGACCTGGAGGAAGAGATTACCTTTAAAAACAGAACAAGAACAGGTTGTCATAACAGAAAATGACTTAAGATGACAGCAAATATGTCAAAAGGATCCAGCAAAACCAGAAATGACTACAAAGCAACACAAACCTCAAGATCAACTTAAAAATCTTATTGGAAGACACAAAGTACAGTATAGTGTGCAGCATTCTGATACTACAGATCAGATACTGCAGATCACTGACACATCAGTGTAGAGACAAATACAAATAAACCATCAAGAATACAAATAAGAAGTTCAAGATACAAATCAATGAGTGAGGAGCTGTTTAATGAGAGGTCAGAAACTGACTTTCTAATAAAAGGACTATGAGTAATTTTGAAGATTGAACTAAAAGAATAGAAACAGAAATAATCAGAGATATAATAGAAGGTAATTTTTTTAAAAAAATTAATGTTTTGTTTATTTTTGAGAAAGAAAGAAAGTGCTAGTGGTGGAGGGGCAGAGAGCTAGGGAGATGAAGAATGCAAACCTGGGTCCAGGCTCTGAGCTTAGCACAGAGCCCGATGCAGGGCTCGAACCTACAAACCATGAGATCATGACCTGACCTGAAGTCAGATACTTAACCGACTGAGCCACCCAGGTGCCCCTAGGAGATATTTTTTCTGTGCTAAGTAATAAATTGAAAGAACAAACAAACAAATAAAAAAATTCCCATGTTTGGTTTAGCAATAGCTTAACATCCTAGCAATGTTTCCAAATTTTGAAAATAAGAAAACTCACACATGTCAAGGAAGTAGAAAAGTGACCTTTAAATTAGGTTTACCTTAAACTCTAGCTCCAAACAAAACAAAACAAAACAAAACAAACAAAAAAACAGAAAACAATGGAGAAATACCTACAGAGTTTTAAAAAGGAAATTTTATGATACATTTATAAGCCCAGAACTCGAACATTTACAACTGAAAGTAATCTAAAGAAAATTCTAGAGATACCTCAACAAATAAGTACATCACTCATATCAGAATTAGAAACTCAAGAATTGGGAATTAGAAACCTTGGTATAACTGTACGGGGCATTGAAACCCCTGAAATATAAGGGGAACAAGCAATCTCACTATGAGTCAATCTTTTTGATATTGTTAGGTTCTTGGGTCTCAAGCAGAATCTTTGAGAGAAGGAGCCTAGATATTTGTTTTTTATAAGAGCTTCACAAAGCATTGTGATATACAGGCAAATCTGAGAATCCTTGTAATAAATGGACAATATCTGTGCTTGATTTCCCTTCTTGATCAATAGTAAAGTTATATTTTTATATATTAATTAACCATTTTCATTTCTTCTTTTGTGAGTTATCTGTGTCTTTGACAGTGTTTCTCTGATTATGTCAACATTTTTTATCATTTTGAAATATTTTTAATATATATTAAGAACATTAGGCATCTGCCTTAAGTGCTCCAAATGTTTTTCACAGTTTTCATTGCCTTTGAACTTTGTTTAAAAGTCTAGCCATTCATATTCATAATCTTGGATTTTAACTCTTCTAGATTCCCTGGGTCTATATAATATTTTAAATTCTTGCTTGTCTTTCTGAGTGTCTGGCATTAATACATGTAGAAAAACAAATAATTAAAATATGCACTTGTTTCGGACAACCACAGTACATACAGGAAATGCAGTATGTAGTAGAGACTTCCAGAAGTAATTGGAACAACAGGAAAATCTCTGCACCCATTTGGCCTTTTAAATCCATTCCACGTTGAGGAAACATACCAGATCCTGCTTCAAACATAAACAGGAGAAAAGGTAAACACTTTTCAGGCCAAGATTTCATACAGCTCACCCAATTCGGATTATGAGCTTTTTTCGAACTCTTCAGAGGAGGACCCCAGGAGTCTTTTCCTCTTTGGTTTCTTCCTTTGTTCACGTGTTTAGAAAAGCCTTTCTCACTCAGCAGTATTTTTTTTAATTGGCCTATATTTCGTATAGCTTTATGGCTTCATTTTTTACCCTTAACTTATCAATTCAATTAGTATTTGATTATCTTTCCCATTTTTCAGATGTCAGTATGTATGAAAGCTCAGAAATGATTTTAACAACTTGGCTAAAGGTCAGGTCTTCTGATTCTACATGAGTTTGTTCTCAGCCACCCTTGGATGTGAACTTGATTTTCACCCATGATAGCCTTGTACAACTCTTACCATCCTAGGAAATGGATTAAAGGAACTGGTACAACTCCTATCTGGAATGGATCAAAAACCCAGTGTGGCATAATGCCTGGCTCATCAACCCTCTGACCTGGCCAGTGCAACAGCAGTGATGGAAGAGATGCTTTGACACTGCACAAGGCAGTGGGCTGTCACTGGCCCTTGGGACCAAGTGGGAGCCACTATCATGTGTGTTCAAACCTCAGCAGTAAGAAGAGTCTTTTCCAGGAGGGACCTATGGAGACTTCTAGTGTTTTGCATGCAATTATCTGTCTACATATCTTTTCAAGAAACTATAGGACAAGTGCTTTTTTAAAGATAAAAATAGAATTGCTTCTTGATACGGAAGGTACAAAAGAAATCAATCAGTCTCAATGGTATGAGTTGAACATTTTATTCCAGGGTTTGTTTTGGCCTATTAAATGAAAAATAATGACTGTGATCTTTCAGAAATATGCTTGGTTTAACTTGGGGGAATTATTGAGAAACATTATAACGTGAGAGAAAAATAGGCTAGATAGTGTCATGGGTTTACCTCTACCTTTCCAACATCTCTTCACTGACTCTAACTCTGAACCAGAGGCACCTAAAAGCCCTTCTGGGTTGAGGTTAAATATTAAATATGTCAGTTTTTCACAACAGGGATTTACAAAAGGTTGGAGGAATGATTTACATATGTTGTTTGAAAGGTAGAATTCAAGATTCTGGTCAGTAAATCTTTGCTTGGCAAGGGGTTTTTAATGGAGAAGGAAAGTGATGCCAATGTACAGTCTTAATTAAAACTCAGTTTGGCAATTGTCCTTTCTTCAGAAGAAAATGAGAAGTAATTAAATAAAAAGATTCTGTTTTATGAATACCCATATTTTTTATTGCTATCTCATTGATAAGAATATGCAGTTCTTAAATTATAAACTAACTGCTCACCTTTGCTTTCCCTGTTTTTATTTTTTTTTATGGTAGGGATAAATTGTAAGCACACTTTGCTATGAGATGACTAAGCTAATTGAATTAGTAAAATGTAATTTTACACACCATGGCAAGTGTGGCATGAATACTTAGATAAATTGGGCATTCTGCTAGATACTTGGAACACAAAATGCACACAACTGCTCTCAAAGAGCTCACAGGCTAAAAGGGACTCTGGTGAGTGACATAATTGAAATATGTGATCAATGCTAAACAGAAGCATATATGAATTATTAATACAGAATGGGGGAGAAAGAGGCCAATCTGCCCATGGGAGTTAGGGAAGTCTTCACAGAGATGATAATATTTGAGTTGAGTCTTAATGAAAGAAAGAAAGTTTACCATGAACAATGTGTTCAGAAGTAAGTAATCTTAAAGGACAATCAGTGGTATGTTTGGAATATAGTAAGAAAATCAGTCTGATTTTGAAATATGGGGAACTTCCTTATGTTGGGGGTGGAAAGAAAGGGAGACTGCAAAAACTGGATTGAGACTAGATCTGAGTCAGCTACTTCTTTTGTAAAGATAGTAAGCATTTATGACTTGGGGAAGACTTACTCAATGCTATCCTTATGTGAAAGCAATTGTAGACAATATGTAAGCAAATGGGCATGGCTGAGTTCCAATAAAACCTTACCTGTATTTGCAAAAATAATTGTCGGGCTAAATTTGGCCCATGGGACATAGTTTGCCAACCCATGGACTAAAATGTGAATGGTATTTTAATGTTATATGCTAGATTTGAACCCTATGCTGTGGCCATCTTTAGGCATGGCATGATCAAACTTGTTTCCCAGGACACTAACTGTTATGTCATCAAACAGCATAGTAGGAGTGGAGATAGACATTTGGACACTGGCCTGGGTGCTGAGAGGGAAAGATGTGGGGAGAGAAGAAGGGCCAGATGTTTGAAGTAAGATGGACAGGGACGGAAGGGAGAGTTGGGAGGGAGAGGCTGAAGTTAACTTTACTCTGAAGTCTCCCCCATGTGGTCTTGACAATCAATATAGAGAAGATGGGATTTTCCACTTATGTAGCCTCACTTATCCTTTTGTCTATTTTGAAGATGAAACCAGAAAATAAGCCAAAAAGGTCTGTATCAAAGGTAGGAATTGTCTGGTTTTCGGTCTCAGGTCTTATTCTAGCTCTCAAAACCTAAGTTATGAAATTCTTAGAACTGGTCTCAGACCCGGCTATACCGAAATCAGAAAATCAGCCCCCCTGCTGAATGCCTGATATTAAATGCTGTTATTTTCTGGAAAATTCTTGGAAATATTAAAATCTAAAATTGTGATTAAGGAATAAATGGAAATGATTTTAAAATTCTATTTTTTTCATTTATGTTCTTGTTTTACATTCTTTTCATGGATGTTAAATGTTCCAAATGGTTGTATCTTGGCTATGAAATGTCTAGAGTCATTGGCACTTCAAAATAAATCACTTCCATGACTCCAAATTGAAATAACCAATAATCTGTCTATACCTGGATGCCTGGTCTTGTCACTCTGTGTTTAAATCCTGTGATTTACTCCTCAGCCCTCCTTTTCTCTCCCACCCCCAGTTTGGCTATTATACACCAAAGTCAACTCTTCTAGACAGAATAGACAGAACATTATTGTTCACCATTAGTGTTTTGGTTTCATCTCATAGATGTAGATCAACACAGAGGTCTCCGAAAGCAGATTTTAAAAACTGAGACACTTCATCATCAAGACAGTATGGTATTGGCACAAAAGCAGACACATAGATCAATGGAACAGAATTGAGAACTCAGAAGTGGACCCAAAAGTATACAGCCAACTAATCTTTGACAAAGCAGGAAAGAATATCCAATGGAAAAAAGACAGCCTTTTTAACAGATGGTGTTGGGAGAACTGGACAGCAACATGCAGAAGAATGAAACTAGATCATTTTCTCGCACCATGCACAAAAATAAACTCAAAATGGATAAAGGACCTGAACGTGAGACAGGAAACTATCAACACCCTAGAGGAGAAAGCAGGAAATAACCTCCTTGACCTCCACCGCAGCAACTTCTTACTTGACACATCCCCAAAAGCAAGGGAATCAAGAGCAAAAATAAACTGTTGGGACCTCCTCAAGATTAAAAGCTTCTGCACAGCCAAGGAAACAACCCAGAAAATTAATAGGCAACCAACGGAATGGGAAAAGATAGTTGCAAATGACATATCAGATAAAGGGTTGATATCCAGAATCTACAAGGAACTCACCAAACTACACGCCCGAAAAACAAACAACCCAGTGAAGAAATGGGCAGAAGATATGAACAGACACTTCTCCAAAGAGGACATCCAGATGGCCAACAGACACATGAAACGATGCTCAGCATCGCTCCTCATCAGGGAAATACAAATCAAAACCACACTGAGATACCACCTCACGCCAGTCAGAGTGGCTAAAATGAGCAAATCAGAGAACTCTAGATGCTGGCGAGGATGTGGAGAAACGGGCACCCTCCTACACTGTTGGTGGGAATGTAAACTGGTACAGCCCCTCTGGAAAACAGTGTGGAGGTTCCTCAGGAAACTAACAATAGAACTCCCCTATGACCCAGCAATAGCACTGCTAGGAATTTACCCAAGGGATACAGAAATGCTGATGCATAGGAGCACATGTACCCCAATGTTCATAGCAGCACTCTCCACAATAGCTAAAACATGGAAAGAGCCTAAGTGTCCATCAACAGATGAATGGATCAAGAAGATGTGGTTTATCTATACCATGGAATACTACATGGCAATGAGAAACAATGAAATCTGGCCATGTGTAGCAACATGGATGGACCTTGAGGGTGTTATGCTGAGCGAAATAAGTCAGGCAGAGAAGGACAAATATCATATGTGTGCACGTATAGGAGGATTAGGAGGAACTTAACAGAGGACCAAGGGGGAGAAGAAGGGCGGAAATGGTGGGGGAAAGGGAGAGAGGCAAACCATGAGAGACTCTTGAATGCTGACAAAAACTGAGGACTGGTGGATGTGGGGGGGAGGAGGGTGGGCATGGAGGAGGACACTTGTGGGGATGAGCACTGGGTGTTATGTGGAAACTAATTTGACAATAAACTCTTTGTAAAAAAAAAATAAAAAAAAAACTGAGACACTTGACTTTGGCCATTGTTTTTATTTATTTTTTTAAAGTCTTTTCTGGGAGAATGCACCTTTTTTTTTTAATGTTTTACTTATTTCTAAGAGGGAGAAAGACAGCATGAGCAGGGAAGACTCAGAGAAAGAGGGAGACACAGAATCCAAAACAGGCTCCAGGCTCTGAGCTAGCTGTCAGCACAAAGCCCTGTGTGGGGCTCGAACCTGCAAACTCTGAGATCATGACCTGAGCCGAAGTCAGACGCTTAACCAACTGAGCCACCTGGGTGCCCCTGGTCATTGTTTTTAAAGCATGGCTTATCTGAAGCTCATGTGAACACTTTTTGTACATCCTTGTCATGACTCACTGCAGCCTTTCAGACCTCAGTCTTCCCTTGTTGCTGAGTTCTATTGTGAGACCATCTTGCTTTGTAGGATTGTTGAGAACCCAAGACTTCTTTGCCTCTTCAATGTATCGCCTGATGATCCTGAGATTCACATTACTGCTGGTGGGTGTGCTTGACTGGCTTGTCTTTAGTTCCTTGGAAAGTACAGGTTTTCACACGTCTCCAAAATAAGTTAGAAACACAGAGATAAATGAGTATAGGTAGTATTTCTACTCCAGAGATCTTCCCTCTGAACATTGCACGTCAGTAAGGATTTCCTGATTGGACATATAGGCAAGCCAAGTACTTTTTTCTCAGAGACTTTGCTTTCAAAATGAAGGAGAAATCAAATACATTCTAGGCTTTTACAACATATTTTAATTTGACTCAAAGTACCATGTATTAGGAAGACGTTTAGAATGCCATATACTAAAAATATTTTCTAGAGAAAGAGCCTAATGTAATTAATGCACAATTAGGATTTAGGAGAAGTCAGTTCCTGTTTTAGTCACAATTAATAATTCTGTACTATGACCAATTAAGTAATTTTCTATTTATAAAATAATGAAGTTGGATTAGGTGCTTCATGTCCTCACCAACTTTAAAATCATTTTATGGATTTTTTGTTTTTTGTTTTTTTTTGGTTCAAAATAAGATGCTTGACAATTTGGCACACCTCTTGTGACACTATGTCATCTTTTCTCAAGAATGAGCTCTGCTTTGGGAATTGGGATGTAGCTTCTGAGCCTTGATTCTGCCTTCATGTTATATTGTGCAGGGACAGGGTTGCTGCTGTCTCCTGTCTGTGCAAAGAAGAGGATGAGCCCCGATGGCTTCAGGGAACCTTTACTTCCCTTCCTTGGCTGGGTCTAGAGCACGGAGAACCCAGGAAGTTCTGAATTGGGCCAGCACTTTCCCTTTTCTCGCTTTCTTCTCCCCCATCTGAAAACAAGAGGGATGGATGAAATGGTCTCTTGGGCTTCTTCAAGTTCTGAAGTTCAAAGCTAGCATGTAATTTAATGTTTTTGAATCAGAATGTTTAAGAACTGGGAGAGAATTGAGAGGTCAGAGTCTATGACACTCAGTGACATACACTGTCTCTGTGGAAACTGGTGAAGCAGAGAGAAAATCAGAATGATTTGGAAATATTGGAAAGTAACATCAAGTTTCTTAGATGACTAACCCTCTTTTCAGTCCATGTATTCAGCTGGCCTGCAGTGTTCCTGTGACAATATGACTAGATATGGCTATGTTGTGCTATTACGTAGCAATGACATGGAATGTTTTTTGTTTTTGTTTTTGATTTTTTTCCCTTAGCAATAATCTAGTCAGGGACCTTGACATTAAGATTTGTTCAGTGTTTTGGGTTGGGGCTCCCTAGAAGCAGAGTCAGAATGTGGTTTCTTGTCAAAGTGATTTATTGAGGAGGATTGCTATCACTTGAAACTTGCAAGGGGGCAAGAGGATCAGCAGAGGGCAGGGGAAGCAGTGAGGCAAAGATGTGGGCTGAGCTGGCACCTAGCAGCAGTCCTATGCCATCAGGATCTCTGGAAGATACTGGCACCTTCCAATCCTGCTTGGAAGCAACATGGCCTGCCTTTCCTAGGGATCAGTCAGTGATTGGCTGTGGGCCGCCATGCCTGTCCCCACCACTGTCTTGCTCTTGACCTCAAAGTATTTCATCACTAAAGTGTTTCCCGTATGTTTTTGATAACTTTAAGATGATAGAATTTTTCCTTTGTTCCTACTTTTCTAAGAATTTATCATGAAGTATTCAGAATTTTATAAAATGCATACATATGTATATATATATATATATATATATATATATATATATATATATATATATATATATATATAAAGACAATTATGTAACTTTTATCCTTTAAACTGTTCATGGAGATTTTTCTACTATTACACCACCCTTGCATTTTGAAGATAATCCCTTCTGAGATAGAGTATCTTATTTTAAAACATACATGCCTGTATTCAGGATGCTCACATTATGTCTGGTTTTTTATGCATCTCTTGTCATAACTGAGTTTAACTTATTTGGTATCAAGGTTGTACTAGGTTCATACAATGAGTTGCAAAATTTCTCCTTTTCTCCCCTATTACTTGGAATAGTTTTCATAATATTGGGATTGTCTATGTATTAGTTTCTTGAGGCTGCTATAACTGAGAACTATAAACTTGGTGGGTTAAAGCAACAGAAATTTATCTTCTTATAGTTCCAGAGGCTAGAAGCCCAACATCAAGATGTCAGCAGGGCCACACTCCTGCCAGAGACTCTAGAAAAGATTCTGTTGTCTCTTTCAGCTTCTCATGGCCAGTACTGTACTACTCCAATCTACTTCCATCGTCACGTGTATTCCTCTGATTTCATTGGATTTATGGCTCATCTGGATAATCTAAGACAGTCTCCTCATCTCAGGATCCTTGACTTAATTATACCTACAAGGGACCTTTGCTCAAATAAAGTTAACATTCCTAGGTGCCAGTGATTTGATGTAGGCAGTATCGTTGGGGCCTCCACTACATTCCCCCACTACAATCGTTTTCTTAAAAGTTTAGTAGATTTCATCTCTGAAATCATTTACCTCTGGAGAGGGATTCAGGGTTAAATTTTTAAATACAGTTTCTTTAATGACTTTAGTCCTATTCATTATTTCTTCTTGAGTCTCTTTAGGCACTTCTTTTTTCTAAAAACATATTACTTTTGACTGTTTTCACATTTACTGGCATGAAGTTGTACCCTGAATTCTCTTAAGATTTTCTAGTCAAAATATGTTGTGTATATACTTACAAAGCACCATCTTGTGCTTTGCTAATATTGTTTATATACTTATTACTGTGTATATATATTCATAGATATATAATCTAGTTCATTACTGTATAAATACATAATATATTATAGTCCCAATATTATATCAGTGCACACAGCTGTTCTCCTTTTGTTGAACTGTGATCCCATTTTCTAGAGGTATCTAGTTATGTTGACTTTTTAAAGAAAACAAGTCCCTTTCTTTGAGATCTCCTGAAGTCATCCCCTCTATGATTCTTAACTCACAGGCCTTTTACAGTTTCTGTATCCAGCTTCCTTACTTCATTTTTACTCCTTCATATGTATCACCATTTAGAATGCTATACATTTTATTTGTTCACCTTGTTTATTGTGTCTCTGAAATAGAACATAATTTCCATATAAGCAGAAATTTTTATCCATTTGGATCAGTACTGAATCCCTAGTGCCTAGAATAGTCAATAAATGTTCATTGGATGAATGAACCAAAATTTGTCTTAAGTATATTAGTTTCTGTCATTGTTTCATTTTCCATTCATTAATTTCTGCTCTTTATGAATTATCCTTTCTCCCCTTATGTTTTAATTCTTTTTCTTATATATCCTCATTCCAACTTCTTTTTTAAAAAATTAAAAAAAATTATGTTTATTTTTGAGAGAGAGAGGGAGAGAGAGAGAAACAGAGAGAGAGAGAGAAAGGAAGGAGCAGAGGGAGGGAGACACAGAATCCGAAGCAGGCTTCAGACTCTGAGCTGTCAGCACAGAGCCCAACTCAGAGGTCAAACTCATGGGCAGCGAGATCGTGACCTGAGTGGAGGTCAGACACTCAACTGACTAAGACACCCAGCACCCCTCATTCCAATTTCTTGAGTTGACTATGTAGATTTTTAATTTTTCATCTTTCTTCTTTTCTAATAAAGCACTGAGGATAAGGATTTTTTTCTTTTGGTACCTCTCTTAGCGGTATCCTAAAAGTTTTTATTTAGAATATTTTCATTGCCATTCAGTTCTATATGCTTTATCATTTCTTTATGATTTCCTCTTTTACTCATGAATAATTTAGTAAACTGTGGGTTATTTTGAAGGATCTTAAAGAGAAATGGCTCTTATTTTGTTATGAATTTATAATTTTATTGTATTTTGGTGGGAAACACAATAAAACCTTTAAACCTTATGAATATTTTCAGTAACTCATAGATTTGTCTTCCTAACACCATGGTCATTGTATTGCAACTATCAAAATCCATTGGCTTTCATAAAAATAGTATTTTTTTGCAACATTCATAAAAGAAGGTTAAATTGTACTTGAGTATTGCTCATCAGATTTTTCCTGTAAATAGTATTAAATACTACTCCGAAGTGTCAGACTTAAATTGCAGGAAAAAATGTCTTAATATTTTTAATGAAATATTGTGGAATATACAAATTGGTTTTCCTTATTCTACCACCTGGAGAAACTCATATAAACATTATTTCCCCTATTCCATAAAACCAGGGAACTGGAAGATATTTTTAAAAATTGGTTCTTTCTATAGGTACACAGTGCTCTAACTTTTTTAAAGTTTATTTTAAACAAAGCCCATTTTTCACATTAAAAAGGTTATTCTTTTTCTGGGACAAAAATATTGTCACGCTGAAATGAGAATTTTTAACCTAAAATAACATTTTCTTCAATTTGAAAAATATTTTTTGTCAATGTAAGAGTTAAAGTGAAATGTCAAAAAAATTAAACATCAAAAATATCATCAGCACCCAGTGACCCAAAATGTGGGTATTTGAATATATATGTGTCATGTATTATAATATCCAAGATAGCAGTGGGAACCTCGATTCACACTAAAAGATGCTTTATAAAAATGTTTCTTTATAAGCCAGTTTTTGGGACTTGAACTGCAGTGGTCCTCAAATAGTGTTAAAGAAAAAGAATGAAATCCTAGGCTAGCCTCATTCCTAATTGTTTATTTAAAATTTTTTAAAGTTTATTTATTTATTTTGAGAGAGACAGAGACAGAATGAGTGGGGGAGAAGGAGAGAAAGAGAGAGAGAGAGAGAGAGAGAGAGAGAGAGGGCATACCAAGCATCTCCGTGCCACCAGCACAAAGCCTGTCACAGGGCTTGGACTCAAGAAACCTCAAGATCATGACCTGAGTTGAAACCAAGAGTTGGATGCTTAACCAAATGAGACACCCAGGAGCCCCTCCTAAATATTTGTTAAATCTAAATACACTAGGAATACAGTATACTATCAATCACTGATAAAATAATGTTTCCAAAAAAACATGTTTAAGATTCCATCTTTGGATGTCGGTCACCCATCCCACTATTTGGCAAAAAGAGACTCCCCTTCTCCTGCCCCTCTTGGCCTCAAGCTGCCAGTGAGGTGCTGCTGATTAGAGTTTTCTTGGGAGCTTGGGATGATTGCTGGTAAAATGAATTAATGGGAAAGTACTAGACTGAAAATAGTAGTGGAGACCAGGAGAAGTGCAGTATTGCCTCATGACTGGAACTTTTCTTCTACTCCTTGCTCCTTATCCATTCTTGGTTTTCAATCTCTGCTTTGCAGCAAGAGCTCACTCTCTCTATGAACAGATTGCTGCACTATACTTGGAGCAGATGCTTTGCAGGCCTATACAAGCTCTTTGAACCATAATCCTCTTCCCATGAGTTCACTTCTACCAGCTTGTTTTTGTGAGCTCTTGATTGCCAGATTTGTGAGAATCAGATTTCATCCAGTTCCTCATGCCCTTGATTCTTGGATCTATCCAAACGAGAGCAGCTAGTCCATACTTAAGTCCAGACACTGAAGTTTTTTTAGTCTTCACCTTGGAATGAAAATTTCTTAACTGTGGACCAGATCAAAACATGGGGGCAAAACAGGTATTTCTAGATTCTCCTAATACCAGTGCCTGACCCAAAATTGTGGTTATATCAGTTGACAATGTGTTGGCTACTAGTAACAGAAAATATAACTACAGTTGCTTTTACAAATAGGGGTTAGCTTTTCTCTGATAAGCACTCCAGGGATTGGCATCTGTTGGTGTTGGTTCAGTTGCTCAGCTGTGCCACTGGGAATCTAAGCTTTTTCTCCTCTGTTTTCCATAGCATATTGGATTTTTGTTCCCAGACATAACCATGTTCTCAAACAGCCACCTCAAAATCCAATATCACAAACTCAAACTCAGCCTCATCTCCCTCCTGATATATCGCAATGATCTCCAGCCCATCTCTCTGCTTTCCCTCCACTACCACCCCCAAATCCATTTGCAGTATAACAGTCAAGATGATCTTTTTGAAAATAAAATTAGATTGTATTTTCCCCATTATGTAAAACACTTCTATATTCCTAAGAGATTTAGAGGAAATTTCAGACTTTTGCCCTTAGCCTGCAAGGGTTCTAGGGATCCAGTCACTTCCCCCCATGCACCTCATTGGCTGCCACTCAGCCTCTCTGTCATTATTCTTGACCACATAGTGTTCTTATTCTTCCTCAGAAATACACTGCTTATTTATTTATATTTTTAAAATAAATAGTCTTCCTCTAGGCTCTTTGCATGTGCTATGTCCTTTGTGTGGAATGTTTTGCTGCTGCTTTTTATCTGTATCTCAGTTCAAAGACCATATATTCTGTGAATCTTCCCTGACCATCCACAATAAATAGTCATGCCCTCTGTCCTCTACCTCCCTCCTCCCAGGCATTCTCTTCTTTCTTCTTCTTATACCATGACTACTCGGCAATTTCCACTCCAGACTGCGTGTTGGAATCACCTGTAAGACCTTGTAAAAATACCACCTTCAGTCCCTGTTCCATAAATTCAGATTTAATTGGTCTAGGATGGTGCCCAAGAACTGGTATTACTTTTAAAGCATCCCATATGATTCTATTGTGCAGCTAATATTGAGAATTACTGGGATACATGGTTAAAGGTAAGAAACCATGAACAATTTTTGGATAATCCTGTAATACTGACTTTTTTTCTTGGTATGATTTAACTTGATAAGGAGTCATCAAGATGATATTTATTCTCGATATATATTCCCTACAGCATCTAGTGGGTATTTGTGTTAAATCAAAACTTCTAGTAAAGAATTACTTTCTTAGAAGAAAATTATCCACATGAGAAAACAGTGTTTGCTCTGTGTGTGTGTGTGAGTGTGTGTGTTTGTGTTCCCAGAGAAAACATGGTTTCTCAGTTTAGCTCATCCTCGGTATCCCCTCTTCTTACTGCGTGGGAGTTGTCAGTTTTAGGGAGAGGGACTGTGGAGGCAGGGACCTCAGGGGGCTCCCAGCCAGCCTGGAGCTAGCCCGAGTGGTCTGTAAGAGGGAAGGCATGGGTCAGAGGCTGACAGATGGTCTTTCTGCCACACGGACTGCAGGCAGATGGCTCTGACAGTTTGGACAAGGCTGCAACTTTGGGTCGTAAAGGCAGAGCTTTAAAAAATGCCTGAAGAAGCTTCTGATGACATCCCTCTCTCACCCTGAGCAGATACTGAGTTTGAAAATGCACAGGAGGTGGGGAGGAGGAGGAGGAGAAGCAGGAAGAACAGGAGAATGGGGAAGAGAGAGCAAGAGCGAGTGAGAGAGAGAGAGAGAGAGAGACCGACTGCCGCTTGCTTGCTCTGTGAAGGCACATTTCCATTCACTGACTACCTCCATGCTGCAGAAAGCCCTGGGGGAGAGCTGAGCCCACAGGCTGGGAGGCAGGAAATGTTGGGGTTGAGTGCATGGGCTGTCATCATGCACAGCTGCCCTAAGTTCCAACTCTGCTGCTCACCGTATGTGTAACCTTCCCACATTATTCCAACATCTTTTCATTCCAGTTTCCTCTTAATAATTGAATCTATCTCAAAGCATTGTTTTGTAGGGGCAACATTTGTAAAATATTCAGCACAGGGCATGGTCTATGATAAGGACTCCTGGCCAGTGGGCTCTAACTTGGGTGCCCCATGATTAAAAGAACGTGAACCCAAACCATGGCTTCAGTATTGCCACATCCATCCAAATTGTTTTTCATCTGTTTTGTGGCACCAGTCTTCTCCTTTCCTACCATACGCTCTTATTTTAATTTACCAATAAGGTCCATTTGTACTGAAAGCAAAGAGGTAAAGTATAATGAGAAGGGAGCTCCGTGAGGAGGCAGATAACTAACCTCATTTCCCCCTCTTTTTAGCAAGAAGCCCCTTTCTTAATCTTCTGGAACAATTGTTTCCATCTCGAAGGATTTTTTTGCTTCCAGTCATCTCTGTCAAGGGCTCCAGTGAAAGTTTTGATGACTCCCACTTAGGTCTGCAGACATCTGGGAATGGCCGCTGTAGAAAGCACGCCCGTCCTCTTTTCCCCACGCACCAGATTTTGCAAGGCCTCCTGGCACAGAACTACAGTAGACATTTAATTAACATAAAACACTCTATAACACCATTAAGACAGCTAGATTGGGAAGCTGGCAATTCCCCAACCCCATGCAGCCAAGTTCCCAGACACAGGTATGTCCTTCAACTTGCTCACAGTGGTTGAGGATGCAAGACGTCTTTCCCATTCCAGATCTTTCACCTCTGAAACTCCCTTACCAACATGTTCTAGGGTGGAAGTCAAGGTCACTGCTTCCTCCCCATTCTCCCACCTATCTTTTGGAATTCACCATCTTCTTGTGATCATGGGTCACCACAGCCACATGCTTACCAACCTCTGACAACCACAGCTCCAGTTCAGAACACTTGGGGACTTCAGAGTCTGATCATCTTTCCTTGCTTATGCCAGTTTGCCTTCTTCAAAGCGTACTCCAAGTCCCCACTCTCCAGCTTTCACCCATGATGTGACCAGAGCCTCATGTCCCCATGGAGGCTTTCATCTCTCACCTAACTTCTGTGCCACACCTTATCCTCCAATTAATTGGATCATCCTCATTTTGACTCCTGCTACGTGTAAAAAATGAATTTGTCTAATTGTTCAACAAAATGTGATCGAGCACTTGCTGTGTGTTCAACAACTAAAAACATAAGGCTAGGGGCTCCTGGGTGGCTCAGTCATTTGGGTGACCAATTTTGGCTCAAGTCATGATATCAGGGTTCGTGGGTTCGAGCCCCACATCGGGCTCTGTGCTGATAGCCAGCTCAGAGCCTGGAGCCTGTCTTCAGATTCTGTGTCTCCCTCTCTCTCTGACCTTCCCCGGCTCACTTGCTCTTTTTCTCCCTCTCTTTCTCTCTCTCTCAAAAATTAAAAAGAAAGACGTTAAAAACATAAGGCTAAATAAGCTGTATCCCTTCTCACTGAAAGGATGTCTGGCCTGCTGGCTAGACCCACACATGCGCCCCACTTTAATGCAACGTAAGAACCAAGTGCTCCAGAAGGAGAGAGAGAGGAGTGACCATTCTACTAGGCAGCAGTGACATGGAGAATTGGAGGATGACAAAGGATTTGTTTTAGCCAAGTTTCAGTGATGGCCACACCTAGGCTTCTTCCTTGCTCCAAGGAGAAGTCTCACGCTTTACAAACACATCTGGCTGAGTGATGCTGGTTGTCAAAAAGGGCTTTCAGAAGACCTCTCTTTGTGCTCTGGCCTATCCTGAGACCTCAGGATTTGAGATTTTTTTTTTTTTAATTGTCACCATTTAGGTAGGAAACACTCCTTGAAGAGGGAGTGCATCAAGCCTAGAATATTCTGTACTTTTGAATTAATTGAGCCTACTTTTCTTTTTTTGTTCTTCTTTGATTGTTCTATACTCGTAGAAGGAGAATGTGACAACATGGTTAGAAGTTAGAGGAGTGCATATAGATTCCATGAGGTTAGGCCTTCATTTGGGCAAATTGTCTTTTCTCCTTAATGTAGCCAAGAAGATTGTATGATTTTCCAAAAGTTTTTTATTAGAGAGACTCAGATGGGGGTGGGAGTGGTGGGCAAGGGAGGAAACAGCAGATGGAAGCACAAAGCCAAAACCAGAAATAGTAGCATTTACAAAGACAGTCCGACATGGTAGGGAAATGGTGCTTTTGAGTTTTAGGAGGCCTGGGCTCGGGTCCTGGTGTAACTGCTTACTGGTTGGCAACTGTCTCTGAGGTTCACCTTCCTCCGCTGCACTGTCTGCCTTTCAGGTTTATTATGCACATCACAGTCTTCACTGTTACATGAATGGCCACAGTATGATTAGATAGGCACAACTTATTTCACACAGATCCTATTCAAAGTATGGACCATGAACTAACAGCCTCAGCCTCATCTCGGTGCTTGCCAGAAACGCAGACTTGTTGGGCCCTACCCCCAGCCTAATGAATCAGAATCTGTATTTAAACTGGGTCCCAAGTGATTCATTTTCAAAAAATAAGGTTTTTAAAGTCCTAGTCTAGACCGCTAGTTCTCAAATGTGGGTACACATTAGAATCACTTAGGGAACTTTAAAAATACAAAAAATTGAAGTGTCTTCCTCAAAGATCCTCCTCTAATTAGGATGACGGTCAGCCTGGCCCTAGTGGTTTCTAAAAGCCCCCCAAGGTAACTTTAACATGAAATAGTTTTTGAGGACCACTGTTCTCAACCAGGGCTTCTCAAACCATCACTGGTGAATGATTATTTCACTTGTAAATTTCCAGTTCCAACTCATTGTAAAATGAAAAAGTGTTACAAGCTTTGCATATAGCAGCAGTTAATTTGGTATAAAGGTGAATAAATGCTTACTCTCAGTTTGTTCTTCCACTTGTCATAAACTTGTAACAAAGAGTTCCCAGCCCAGCAATGGTCCTTGGCGCACATTTGAACTGAGTTGCACTACAGTCAGGCCACCCTTCGCCCCAACTAGGAAATCACACTCTAACCCCCACCCCCCATTCCCCATTGGCTCTCTTCTTCTAGGTCAGAAGTTAGAGTAGCCTCTATTTTATTGAACACACACTTAAGTAGCACCTGTCTTATATTAGGTGCTGTTCTAAGTGCTTTACACATATTTATCAATATTAAACTAATTTATCATTACCCTTTTCTCCTTATGGGAACAGAAATGGAGGCACTGAAAAGTTAAGACTTGCCTAAAGTCACGGAGTTGTTATGTGGCAGAGGCAGGATTCTGCCCCCAGGTCATTTGGCTGTTAATCACTATGCGGCCTTACCCACAGGTGCTTGGGGGAGAAAGGACTAGTCTCCCAAGTATGCTTCATCTCTTTTACCCCTAAATGTCTCTCGGTCCACTCCCACCATCTCCATCTCTTTGTCCTCTTTCCACCTGCTGCCTCCATCCAGGAAGGCTCTCGTCATCTCCTGCACCATTGAATAATCTCATCTCTCCTTTCTAATGTACTCTCTGAAACTTTATCAGTGCAATCAATGCAGTCTTTTTAAAATGCAAAGTCAAGCAGGTTTTAAATCTTTTGATGGCTCTAAATCAGTCAACTTCATATCCCTTGGCACCGCATAGCGGCCACTGTGCATTGGAGCTCTACTTTTCTTGCCCCTCCTCCTCCCTTCTAGCCATACAGAACCAACCACACCTGTCGTGGACTTTGCTTCAGCCACTCTTGCGTCAGATTCTTTGTGCATGGGGTTTCCTGGGTGATAGAGGTCCTCTGTATAAAGTGAACTCACCCTTCAAGGCATGGCTCAAGCACAGTCTCACTCAGGAAGCGTTGCCTGAACACCCTCTACTGACACTGTATCTACTGCTACCTCTAGGGCTCTTCATCCCTGCCTGAGCGTCTCCTATTTGCAATACTGAATTTGCAATACTGTATCAAGATTCCTGGCTTCTGTGTGAGAATCCCTCTTGACTGTAAGCTCCCTGCAGCAGTGACTATGTTTTAATTAACTTTGTATCCTTAAAACTAGTACAAATCCAGGGTCGTAGCAATTATTCACAATTTATTTGGAATGAACCGGTGAGTGAATGAGGTGAATGTGAGGTAGAGCCATTATGCATCCCACTTTAGAGACACAATAGATACCCTTTCTCCTCTCTCCCTTGCACCCCCTGCCACCTGCTGCCTTTGAACAGTAGCTATATGTCCTCTTTTGGCTTTGCTGATCCTCTTCAGACTGTCAGTTTGGGGAATGTGCCCCCTTTTCCTGAAAGTGTCAGCTGTTGGTGAAAGTGGCACCAAAACAGTGGTCTGGCTTCCTCTTATCACTTCCTTGCTCCATGTGCCCAGAGAGAATATTAAATGTGTACAGACAAAGTACATGCTAAAATATTCATGAATATATTCAGAAGGTTTTTTGCTTAAGCCCCCTGTGTCTGAAAATAGAGCAGGAGAGACAAATAGACAAATGTGACACACAAAGGCTTGGAGAGAGAGATATAATAAGCAATTAGTTGCAGTTGATCACTTTTCACTGGGTTATCTAAAGATCAATCTTAAAAAACATGCCTAATATCAAAGGGGAGATATCCCCCCCATTATTGGAAGAAAATGCTTTTTAATGAATGTCTTTCTTCTCTCTTTATGATCATATTGTCTGCCAAAATGTTGTTCTGCCTTTCTCCCCACGTTTTTAACATCTGCCTCCTTTTCTGGAGGGTGGGCCCTTAGTGGACATGGAGAATTGGTCAGTCTGGATGGCCTTTACCTCAGATTGCTTGGACTTGCACTTGGGTGGACCACGGAGACCCTGGAGCAGACACCTAAGTGGTAATTGTGGGTGGTGACTGCAGCTGGTGCTGTCACGTAGTCTTAGAAACAAGAATGGGTAGCCTGCAATGTGGAGGTAGTGGGCTCCGTGTCCTTATGAACCTCCCACCTGTGTTCTCCATCTTGCTGGTTTGCACAAAGAGACCCGGTTCCTTCACAAGACCTTGCCAATCAGCCTTGTCCATGGGCATGTCCCACATTCTGATCTACAATGTTAATCTCTTTTACTATTCATTTCCTTCCTACCTTTCCTCCTTCCTCTCCTCCTTCCCTCCTTCTTTCCCTTCCTTCCTTATGTCTTTTTTTCTTTCCTTCCTTTGCCCCTCTTTCCCTCCTTCTGAATAATCATCTTCCTGTCACCACCAAACATGGAACAGTAGGTATTTAGTAATCGCAATTTGAATGTTTATTACATTGTTTGGAAGTTTAGCTTCAGTGAGGAGTCTCAAAGCCCGCTGTCCACTCAGATACTGCGGCTTTTAGGGGCTAATATGTTGATGCATGTATAAAATCAAAATGATTATGCTAACACAAAATTCAGGCTTTGGGAAACGTCATGATGTCAGACTTAGGATTGAGCAGTGTTCAGGGTGCAAGAGAAAGGCCATACTTCCAAGTGGGGAAATAGTGGGCTTTTTCCCAAAGAGTGTGGACTTTTTCTCTATGTCTCATCCTGGAAGGACAGTCCCAGGGTGGAAATGAGAACTTGAGAGACAGAACTTAGGCTGACCTGAAGAGAAGACTAATGTCCTCTTTAGGGGCTGGCTCAGCCCTCAAGCCTAGAGCAGTTTTTACATTGGGGGGTGATGCTCTGCTGGCCCGGGGAGGCAAACAGTAGACCTCATGAGGACTCTGAATAGTTATGATACTGCACTGTGTTCCATGTATCTACTTTCCTTATCTTTTGTTCAATTATCACTTGAAGATGCTTTTGGTCTCTCTGGTGTGTGAGGAGCTAGGGAGAGACCAGTGTCCATGCCTGTGGAAAAGGAGTATAGAGGGGAGTAGGATTCTCTTCCCAAGGAGAGGGCTGGAGGTCGAAGCAGCTCCATCCTGCCCAACCAGGATCTGGTCTCAGCAGGGCCATGGGATGCCAATCAGCGGGTGGCAAGGTGTCATGACCAGGGGATCCAGATAAAGAATTTAAGTGCTTATCTCATGAGGAGTGATAGGTAGGGGTCTGGACAAACTCTTCGATAGAGGTGAAGACCTTTGAGGGTGTTCACTTCCAGTACAACATCATAGGAGGCTGTGCCTCCATCATTTGTGGCCAGTGTTATTTGAACCTGGATAATGATAGTTCCAGCTTAAAAGAAGATAGAACCTGATCTGCTGAATGAAACCATGGTCTTTAAGTTAGACAAAGCAGGGTTGGAATTCCAGGTCCACTACCTTACCTTAAATTCCAACACCTTAATAATGATTTCTCCAGTATACAAAGTGCCCCCCTGAGAGCCAGCACATTTATCAGTAACAGTAAAGATTAGTCAGTGAGTTTGCTTGGAATTCATAAAACTAAAAGCAAAGCAGAATAACCACAATGCTTTGTGTGTATTGTTAGATGATCTAGATCATCATGAATGTTAGGTTGTTTTCTCTTATATCCAGGTTTTTAATCAGCATTCTGATTTGGGAATGGGATCTTGCACAGCTACTGGCAACCTAGCACTTTGATTCTGTTCTTGGACCTTGTGTTTAAAATACTTTCAGGGTAGGGGATGGGAGAATATGGGGGAGAATGATTTTCAGGAAAGGATATAATTGTTCCTGGGTCTCTAGTAAAAATCACATCATAGTGGGCAACCTCCATTATAATTCTCAATGATGGAGGGTGCTCAAAACACTAAAAATAGAACTATCCTGCTTTCCAGCAATTGCATTATTAGTTATCTACCCAAAGGACACAAAAATACAGATTCAAAGAATACATGCACCCCATTATTTATAGTAGCATTATCAACAATAGCCAAACTATGGAAAGGCCCAACTGTCCATCGACTGACGAATAGATAAGGAAGATGTGGTATGAAATATTACTCAGCCATCAGAAAGAATGAAATGTTGCCATTTGCAATGAGTGTATTATGCTAAGTGAAATGAGTCAACCAGAGAAAGACAAATACCATATGATTTCATTGACATGTGGAATTTAAGAAACAAAACACATGAACATATGGGCCGGGGGTGGGTGGGTGGGTGGGGAGAAACAAACCGTAAGAGACTTGTTACAAAAGAGAACAAAATGAAGGTTAATGGAGGGGGCTGATGCAGGAGGGCACTTGTGATGAGCACTGGGTGTTATATGTATGTGATGAATAATTGAATCCTACTTCTGAAACCAATATTGCATGGTATGTTAACTGATTAAATATAAAAATTAATTAACTAATATTTAAAAAAAGGAAATCTATCCAAGTGAGGATAAAGACCACTGTGGAAACTTGATCTAGACTTGAGATTTAAGGGTTCAACTTTTCTTTCAGATCAGAGGCTATATAGCCCTTTTGCATATGTTTAATTATTGATCATTCTTCCCTTGGCCTATGAAGTCCCAGGTCAAATGATACTCAGTATCATGTTCTAACCTTGAAACCATTTTATTCAAAGAAATTATGTTGGGGGACCAAATGTGTGGACAACCTTAACTATTTTGTTAGGCCTTGAGGTTTATAAAGTTATGTTCTACTCAGATCCTTTGACGGGAAGGAGAGCAGTAAACTATATGTGAATAAAATGGAGTATATGATATTCAAGAAAAAAAAGATTATCAGGAATTACTGGCCTTCCATATTGCAAGGCATCATACCGATGTCAAGTACTCCAGTTAGAGTAGAGGGGAAAGCATGGATTCTAGTGGGAAAGACTTGAATTTAAGACTCAGCTCTGTCTCCACTAGTGGTGTGACCCTGAACTACTTCCTCATCATTCTGGATATCTATACCTTCATATGTAAAAATCAAGACAAGGAATGACTGTATCTATCATGCCAGAGACAATATCTGCAAAAGAATTTCATAAACTAGAGCACAATGAGACATTTTACAACACAGAGTTTGTTAATTGAGGGTCCTTTATATGTGTGTTGTTGAGGGTTGAACTTGCCCTAGGGACTGATGTGTAGAGAAGGGGCGCCTGGGAAGAGACCACACAGAACCATGATGCTCTGCAGGGCCCTCAGATGATTCCTATCAGTGTTTTCAACTGCAAGTGAATGCCCTGGCCTTCTAAGC
This sequence comes from Proteles cristata cristata, assembly GCA_017311185.1. Lineage (NCBI taxonomy): Eukaryota > Metazoa > Chordata > Mammalia > Carnivora > Hyaenidae > Proteles > Proteles cristata. The sequence goes on along the minus strand of JAESUZ010001350.1, from coordinate 667,805 downwards.
CCCAGATTTTGCTAAGTCATTTAGAAGTTACATGCCTGCCAAGGAGGTGCCAGAGGAGTGTAACTTGCTACACTGCTCTTGTGAGTGTGAACTACACTTCTCAGGTACGATAGGGCTGGCAGGACTATTATAATATTTGGTGTGATGTTGCCTTCTATTATCACCACCTTATCCTCTCCTCTTTTCCCAAGCTGTGAGAATGGGAGAGGTGCTATATGGTTCATATGACTGGGCTGTATTTGAGGGTTTGGAGAAAAGATATATACATGCACTGTACCTTAATAAATGGCTCTTCATGATGTTAGAGTCCTTTATACAGAATTTGGTGGGATTAGGACCACCCACAATATACCAGAAATTGGTATATATTTGTTTGGGATTTTTTTCCTAACCTCAGGAGTACTGTATATTTTGTTTTCAATAGATACTCAATAAATATTGAATAAGTTATTTCTTAGTTGGATTTAGCTAGATAACAACTCAAGTGGCTATTCAGATGCTTAAGAATTAAACCCACCATTATAGAAAATCACCAGTAGGTACTGGCAGTGCTGAGGGTGGTTCATATCAACAGAAGGCTTAAAACTGGTGGTTCTCATCCGTCTCAGCACATTAGAATCATCTCGAGAGGTTAGAAAAAATCTTCATGCTTAGGCTTCATTCCCGGAGATTCTGGTTTAATTGGTCTAGAAAGGACTTTAAACCTTGATATTTCTAGTAACACTGATATCGAGGCTTGGTTTTCCTTCCAGTAGAGGATCTCAGCATTGACTATATGTTAGAATCACCCAAGAAACTCTTTAAAAAATGTTTATTTATTTTGAGAAACACAGACAGCACAAGCAGGGGAGGGGCAGAGAGAGAGGGAGAGAATCCCAAGGAGGTTCCTCACCCCTCAGCACAATGAGAGAAACTAGAGATCGTGACGTGAGCCAAAATCAAAAGTAAGACTCTTAACTGACTGAGCCACCCAGGTGCCCCTCACCCGGGAAACTTTAAAAAGTACTGATGGCCAGGGTTTTAGTCTCAGGCACCCTGATACATTTAAACAGCCAAACTTAAATAAGAAGATATACAAGGCTGTCACTACAGTGTTCCTTATTCAGCGTTCATTGAAGTACATTTTATAAAAAACATTTTTAAAAATCATATGCTTCAACCTTTTGCATAAATCCTAGCCCTGAATATAACCTGAGACTTGAATAAATTGCCTCTTTCTTAAATCTTGGTTCAGACTCCAGCTGAGATGACTCATGACATTTAGGCCAGTTTGTTGTCAAAAGTTCCTGGAAATTTATTCTTAACCTCCTGCCCGCTTTTTCTCACTTCAGCCATAAAGAGACTACTGCCCTCTTACCATATGGATTGATAGAGTTATTCAGAGGCACCATTTACCTTGCTTTTCTGTCTGAGCATCAGTTAGGAAAATCATCTACTCATGTGACTTCCCAGGGTTCTCTCTCGATACAGCTTGACCAGACAGCTGCCGGTCATCTACATTGTGGTATCAGCTTTGAAGTTCAACCCCAAATCATGTCTGGATTTCATTTGGGATGCATTGAATATATAGATCAATTTTGGAGAGAATTAATGTATGTCCCATATTAAGTGTTCCAATCTATGAGGCCCATTTTCTTCTTTATGTATTTACACATTCTTTAACATCATTCAATAAAGTTTACATTCTTCTCTGAAGGGTCTTGAACATTTTTCATGATATGCATTCCTAAGTTGTTGAGGCATGAATTGTGTGTCTTTTAAAAATTTATTTGTTGCTAGTCTATGATTTTGGTATCTTGATTTTTTTTAATCTGGCAAACTTACTATATATACTCTCTTATGAATTCAAATAAATTATCTATGGATTTTATTTTGGATTTTCCAAATATAGAATCACATAATGTGCAACAACAACAAAAAAATAATTTGATTCTTTTTCACCAGTAACTGTGCTGTTATTTCTTTTTCTTCTCTTACTCTGTTAGCTAAGATCTCTGATGTCCAATAAAAATGTCAAATGAAAGTGAAGGCATCATTATTTTCCCCGCATTTGAAAGGGAAAAATGTTTAAGTGTTATATATGTTATGTTCTGTAGACCTCTGGGTTTTTTTTTTTTTTTTTTGCACACATCCTTCATCAGTTAAAGGAAACTCCCTTCTTTTTCTAATCTGGTAAATTGCATTATATTCCTAATTTTTCTCCTTTCCTAGGGTTCATGCTCTTTGTCATGTGACATTTCAGTTCTTCCCACTTGAAGTGGCAATCATTTCCCCACCCCTAGTGAAAACTGGGCTTGGCTATGACTGTGGCCAGTAGAATGGTGATAAAAATGAGTGTGTGTCGGTTCCACACCTAGGCCTTAAGAGAAAACCTGTGTTTCCCCTCATTCTTATGTTGCTTCTGCTCTGACCTTAGGAAAAATACATCCCTGATACCCTATTAATCCCAAATATGGAGAGACTCGAACCTAACCTAAAATTCCAAACTGACTCCAGACAACCCAGAGCCAACTACCAGCTCAGCTGGCATTGTATACATTGCATTACTGTGTCATTAGCTCATCAACGCATCTAATCTGCTAATAACATTTTTAATCATGAGTAAATTTTAAGTTGTATTAAATGCTGTCACCTCTTCTGTTGAGATGAACATGTTCTCCTTTTAATCTGTTAATATGGTGATTACATTAATTTTATTTGTTTTCCTAATGTAAATCAATCTTGTGATTCAGGAATAAATCCTACTTGGTCATGATGTATTCTAGTTTTTATAAATTTCTTTAGCTGGTTGGTTAATTTTGTTTAGGACCTTGCATCAATGTTTATGTATTATTATTTTTTAATGTTTATTTTTGAGAGAGACCGATTGCAAGAGGGGGAGGGGAAGAGAGAGAGGAAGAGACAGAATTCAAAGCAGACTCCAGGCTTTGAGCTGTCCGCACAAAGCCTAATGTGGAGCTCAAACTCACAAACCTTGAGATCATGATGTGAGTCGAAGTCAGATGCTTACCCGACTGAGCCACGCAGGGTAGGGCCCCCTGCATTGATGTTTATGAATGAGATTCCTTGCCATTTTCTTTTCTTGAATTGTCTTTGTCAAGCTGGGTAGCAAGGTTACAGTAGACTTTAACAATAAAAAATGGGAACCACTCCCTTTTTCTGTTTATATCAGACCATATAAAACTGATATTTATTTTTTCCTGGAATATTTTTAGAACTTGCCAGTGAAGAAACTAGACCTAAAATCTTCTTTTTCAGAAACTTTTTTTACTACTGCTTTATTCTTGCTTATGGGTCTGGAAATAGTCATATCTTATGCTTATTCTTGAGTCAGTTTTAATGTTACCTTTTTCTAGAAATTTGTCTATTTTATCAGAATTATTAATTATATCTATTATTATCTATTTAATGTCTACAGTGATTATTATGTTCTCCATTTCATTCCAGATAATGATTATTTGTGACTTCTCTCTCTTTCATTAAAATGTTGATCAGTCTTACCAGTTTTAAAGTATTTTAAACCATCATCTTTATAAAATCTAACTTTTTGGCTTCATTATTATCTTCTTTGTTCTTTCTGAGTCTTATTAATTTCTGTTCTTATTTCTTTGCTTCCTATATCTGCTTTATGTCAGTACTTTGAAATCAGTTGAGAATTGCTTTGTGGCTCAAAATAGAGTGAGATGTTAATATTCTACCTATCTTTAAGGAATGCACTTTACAAAGCATTTGTTGGGTGTTGTGTTCTATATTTGTCAGTTAGAGCATGTCTGTCAATCATGTCATTCAAATCTTCTATATCTTTACTGCTCATTTTGTTGTTTTTTCCATCAGTTACTTTTACAAAGATTATAGATTTTTCCCTTTCTCCTGGTAGTTCTGTCAATTTTTACATAGGCACATGCAAATTTCACATTGTTACATCTTCTTGGCTAATGGAACCTTTATCGTTATGAAAATTCCCTCTTTATCTTTAGCATTTTTTTTTCTTTTTACTTTAAGTTCATTTGGTCTGATGTTAATATAGTTACACCAGCTGTCTTTCAGTTAGAATTTGCTTGGTATATCCTTTTGTATCCTTTTAATTTCTTGATGTTTATTTCTTTTTGAGAGAGAAAGAGAGACAGAGCATGAACAGAGGAGGAGCGAAGAAAGAGGGAGACACAGAACCTGAAGCAGGCTCCAGGCTCTGAGCTGTCAGCACAGAGCCTGATATGGGGCTCAAACTCACAAACTGCAAGATCATGGCATGAGCCAAAGTCAGACGCTTAACCTACAGAGCCACCCAGGTGCTCCATCCTTTTACTTTTAACGATTTGTTCGTTATATGTTATAGATGTAGTTTTATGTTGTTAGCTTTTTAAAACCCATTCCGGTATTTTTATCTTTATTGGGAACACTTATCCACTTAGATTTAATGCAGTTGCCAATATATTTACATTTACCGTCATTTTGTACATTATATTTGACTTCCTTCTGACCTTCTTTCTCATTGGTTATTTTTATCTTATTCAAGTTTTCTCCACTACTATTTTGGAATTTATGTTCCATGTTTCTATCTTTAGTGACTACCTGGGATATTATAGTATATCTATGTAATCTCTCAGAAGCTAAAATTACTACCTTTATCTTTCCCCAAGACAAGAAACATAGAACAGTTAAACTTTCTATCTACCTACTTCCCACCTTATATGCTGTTGCCCTCATGTGTTCTAATTCAACCTTCTTAAAAGGCCCTTACCAAACATATTAGTATTAGATACTAAGTATTAGAGCATGTGGTGCCTGGCATTAGAACAAGTAAATCCTGGAACCTTGGTGACTGCACTGTCGAAGTTTATTTCATACTCATGTTCCAGGCCAGTAAGGGATACTTCCGATGGAGCAGCTTTCCACGTGGCCATTCGAGTTTCCAGGTTCTTCCTATTCTGTGACTCCGCCTTCCTTTGAGCTTTTTGGACCACTCTTCATTAAGGCATTGTATGGGGAAAGAGACTTTGGAAGAACGTACATTTATTTCTTTACTACTTTATTCCAGAAATTACCCATGTCACTTGTGCTCAAACACTAATGGCCCCGATGCAGCCACATGCCCCTACCTAATTGCATTTAACTCAGGTTCCTCACAATGAAATAGAGAGAACAGTGATAACTACCTGACAGCATTTTGTGAGCAGGAAAGGCAGTGTCTGGATGAGTATTTAGTAAGTGCTCCCTATGTGGCAGGAACCATGCTAAGCACATGATGTGGTGTAGTCTTCCCAACCATGTGCAGCACAGGAGCTAATTCATCTCCATCTTCAGACAAGGCTATCAAAGCTTCAGGTAAAGGGAGTCCCGTCTGGAAAGTGGTGTGCAGTGACTTCGCTCCCATGCCAGTCTCTTCATAACAGTCGAATCCTTCAAGGCTGAGTAACTCTAGTAAGCCTCTTCAGACTCCTCCAGGGCTTACTTACATTCTCCTGATTTCACATCTCAACCATACCATTTGCATTTGCACAAGCCAAGTTGCTTGGTTTTCTCTTGGTTCCATGTGAATTAATATTGTTTTCTCAATTAAGTGGTAACTTACTTGGTTGCCTGTACTATCTCTTATACTTAATTTATCATCTCCAGAAGTGAAAGCACAGAACACTGCACACAGCATGGTCTTAATGCTTATTGTCAATAACGCCTAAGACTCTTTTTTTAATCCTCTACAATTCTTAACACAGTGCTGAGCACTTTTAGTTGACTACATAAACGTGTTGCTGATTGACAGATAAGTCTATCTTTACAGGCAGGATTGTAAAATGTTAAGGAGGTCGCAAATAGAATGAACTAGAAGCCATTAACTAATTATATGATTTTGGATTTTAATTCCCTGGGATTAACCTTTCTAATCTGTAAAATCAGGTATCTGAACCCAGTATCATAAGTTTTTTTTTTTAACTCTAAACTTCCATAATTTTGTGGAGTTTGGGGATGACAAAGTGTTTGAGTTCCTACATGATTAATTCATTTAATACAACCAACCTATGTGGTAAATAATTATTATCCTTTTTTGTAGATGGGGAAACTAGGGCTCAGAGAAGCTGAGAAACTTGCCTAAGGTAATACCATCACTAAGTGGAAGAATTGGGATTCTTGCTTGAGTCCCATAGAAAGCAAAGCACACATTCTCCCTACTTCACCACTCAGCCTCCTAAAAATCTCTGCCTTAGCAGTAATGGAAGATTTTTATCAAATTTCCTTGAACTGCTTTTCCCGTAAATGGACTGTCTCAAGCTTAACTATGTCAGAGAAAATCCTAAGGCTATTAGATCAGAAATCAGTCTCTGGAAGCCCCTCCTTGCAAGGTGCATGTTTGGCTCACTTTAATTATTTGTCATTCATTAGGCCTGGAGGAATGGAAGGAGAGGCTTCTTTGACTTTGCAGGAGCCAGAAGAACAAAGTTATTACCCAAGCCCAACATGAGCACTTGGGCTTCCTTTGGGTTTGAGATTTTGGCAAAGGTTCAGAGCCTTCCATTTCCTGTGAAGCTCTTGCCCATTCCTGTCAGGGGATCAGTAAATTTTGAAAGAGATTCCAGAGCTGACGGATGAGTCACAGACGTCCGGACTCCATACAGCCTTGCTTGCACAAGTGAAACGACCAGATAAGGTTTCTCTGTGTTGCATGGACGTTTGCCATGAAACACGATACAGAGCTGAATTTTTAGTACCAGTGGACGAGAGGACAGAAACTTGTAAAAGGGACACATAGAGGAGTGGCCAGGGGGTCCCTGAGACTTTGGTCTGACTCTATCTTAAGATACTGTCAAGTGCTGTAGAAAACATCAAGGGCATGTCAGCTACAATGCAGGGCACTGGGTGAAGAAGTGGAATGTGGAACAGCCTGGCCTGGGGTTGAATGCTAACTGCCAAATATTTATGAACTTGACAAGTTACCTAACCTCTCTGAGCCACGCTTTTCTCATCTGCCAAATAGGGATGATATCAGTAGGATGGGCTGTCATGCAGATAAAAAGAAAAATATAGGGAAAAGCTAGCACAATCCCCAGCACACAGTCAACACTCTCTAAGTTGTAGAGATTGTTTTAATGTTATGATATCAGTGTGCAAAGCACACCAGATTAGAAGCCATGTGGTTCGCTCTCTTTCTGAATAACGTAGGAGACCAAAGCCCGGACAGAGGAAATAGACAGCCATTTCATTTAACCAGTGATGCAGAGGCAGGGTGAGAACCTGTGTTTCTTGACTTAGAAAGTATTTCCCCTTATTTCTTGACTGAACCAGCTGGAGAAACCTTCCAGCTTCTTTTCTTTCTCAGTTCATCCAGCCCGAGATGAACAGGGAGCAGTAGAATGAGAAAAGCAGGACAACCCTAGTGCCTGTGAGCGCTTGGATGTCTCTTTCAGGCCAGGCCAGGTCAGACTGTGTGCCTGTTACACTCTGTGGGACTTCAGCTTGCGACTTCACACTGTTCGTTTGTCATTGCTTGATCCATATAGAAAGCTGGACTGAAAATGTCTCAGAGGGAACTTAGGGAGAAAGAAAGCCTCTCTCTGGTCAGGCCCTGGCCTTTAGCAGTCTGGTTAGGACCTGCAGGTGGCTGACATTTTCAACCTGAGACAGAGATGAAAGGCAGGTTGCATTTGCACTGGGAGAAATTGGCTTCCATTGTCACAACTTCACAGAAAACTGGAAAATGCCCCTGGAATCCAATTTCTAGAAAATAACAAAATAATAACAATAATGAAGAATTTCCACGTTGGATTTGTTTTCACGTTTACTCATTACAATCTGAGGCATCTGCTGAGTGGATGTTCATGGCTAGAAGTACTGGCTCTTTGCCATCAAGTTTGACTGCAGAGAAGGGTACCATTGATAGTCATACAACAATTCCGTCTTCTCACAAAAGACCTATCAGGCCAGTACCCCCTTCATCTTACACTCAGTGTCCAGGATGCCGAATAACGATGGGAACAAAATGAGGCACTTTATGAAATTCGACAGGTCAAAATATTTTCCCTCTGAAATGGAAGAAACGCAGTGGTAATCTATATTACCACTTGTATTTTATAGTAGATTTATATGGTTTTTGTTGGTTGTTATATCTCTGTGTACATATGTTCACTTCAAATTGACTCATTATTCATTCAGTAAGTATGTATGGAAGGCTTACTGTATGCCAGGCATTCTTCTATTCCTTTTTTTCCTGCCTTTGTTTTATAGATAATCATGACCCTAAAGTTTCTTCCACACCATTAATTGGTAGAGAAACCGAGAGAGACTGTTAAACTCATTTTACACAAATCTGGTAGAAGTAAAGTCTCTGCTGAAAGCCAATATTTCTGTTTATCAAGATAGGCTTCTTTAGATGATAAGAACATTATGCCCAAAGCACATGCTTCCTCATAAAGAAGAAAAAAAAAAAAACAAAAACAAAAAACTGTTTGTCCAAGGTAGCAACAACCAGATTTGTAATCATTAACCAAGATAAAGATAGTCAGGTCATAATACTGTAATTTTTCAAAATGAAATTACCTCTGTAGATATCTAAAGGCCCTATAAATTCATAATTTACTTAGTGCTTTTAAGGGGACCTGATGAACTAAATGAAGTGATAAATAGTTCTGTAATAGAACATAACTTATATACCTAAATACATATCGGCTACTAAAAAAAAAAAAACAGAAAGGAAAACAAAAAACTTCTGTGCTCAATTTAATGTAAGATATTAAAAAAAATAAAAACGTTAGATACTGACCTTAAAAGAACCCTGTGGGATAAAAGATAAGTAAAGGATGCTGGTTTATCACATTTATGTCCTTTTAAAAAGAATACCAATAGTTAATAATGTTTATTGAGCACTTCTGTGCCAGACACTGGACACTGTCTGGAGTTTCTCACTACTTTCCTCACAGATCAAAACAAAACAGATACTATTCTTATTCCTTTTTAGCCTATGAGGAGAGTTAGGAGTAGTGAAGATAAGTAATGTGTTCACAGACATGGAGCTGGTGAAGTGCTAAAGCTAGGCAGTCTGTCTTTTGAGCCTGCCCTTTTAAGAAGCAGCAAAATAGGGGCGCCTGGGTGGCTTAGTTGGTTAAGCGTCTGACTTTCGCTTAGGTCATGATCTCGCGGTTCGTGGGTTCGAGCCCTGTGTCGGGCTCTGTGCTGACTGCCAGCTCAGAGCCTGGAGCCTGCTTCAGTCTGTGACTCCCTCTCTCTCTGACCCTCCCCTGCTCATGCTGTCTCCCTCTCTCTCTCCTAGAAATAAATAAAACAAAAAAACAAACAAACAAACAAAAAGAAGCAGCAAAATAGAGTAGAGGAACATGGACCTTGGAGATAGAGACTACCTGGGGTTAGAATCTGGTCTCTACCACTTACAGGCTGTGTCACCTTGGGCCACACCACATATTCAACACCACCACGTTGCAGACTGTTTGGATGGTAGACAATACGATAGAGGTTGGGAATTATACCATTTGAGAGTCACTGCGTGTTGCTGCATTTAAGACACCTGGAGTAACTCATCAATAACCCCAGGAATCTTCTGGTAAATGATTAATCACAGGACCTGCAAGGGAAAAGATCTTCCTGATTGATAGTGTTTGCTGATGTCAGTGGTGTAAATACTACCTTCATGGCTGATTTCAATGTGCTGTAACCGAATGCCAACTTGGAACACTGTGCACACAGTCAGCTCTTTCAAGCTGACATAGCGGGCTCCAGCACACCACCAAGTAAGACTCATTCTTATATTCAACACCAACTAAGTATCTTGGTGCATTCAAGACTTGAGAGTGAGGGAGAGCATCTGGATGTCAGTCAAGGCATCCCATGACCATGATAAAATTTACTTACATCCAATAGGATATTTGTTACAGCGTTGCTCAAAATAACAAAAAATCCCACAAAACCCCAACAATTTTGTGATACAAAATATGAGATTAGGAGGTACTACCTACAGTGCAACATGAAAGTGTTTAAAACATTCTTCAGAGTGCTCTCAAATTTAGATCAATGTCTAAAATTATATTTCTGTTGCAATGAGGGACATAAAGCTATGGATGCATTCAACAGATGGAATGTTTTCCTGGGTGGGCATGTGAAATAGGAATAGAAAGGTACAACCATTTAGTGGTAGGAGGAGTAGCATCATGACAAGCTGATGCCAAAGAAAAACTTAGTGTTTACTGTAAAATATGAAAACTGGGTCTGTTAGCAATACAAAAGAAGGTTGTCATGGCAGTTGATACTGTTATTCAGGTAGTTATGCGATGGTGAAGGCTGACTAACTCCCTTCATCAATAATGCAAAGCTTTTGGGGCACCTCGGTGGCTCAGTCGATTAAGCGTCCGACTTCGGCTCAGGTCATGATCTCGCAGTTCGTGGGTTCAAGCCCCACGACTGGCTGTGTGTTGACAGCCAGCTCAGAGCCTGGAACCTGTTTCAGATTCTCTCTCCCTCTCTCTCTGACCCTCCCCTGCTCATGCTGTCACTCTCTCTCTCTCTCTCAGAAGTAAATATAGAAAAACATTTAAAAAATGATGCAAAGCTTTTAGCACAGTGCCTGGTACATCGTAAGTGTTTGACATACACTGGATGTAATTATTATTATAATAAAAAAAACTACAGCATCCCATATAACCTAATGGTCATTAGACTTTTATAGAAGGTGTCTTGACGAAAACATATTCACAATGTATTTAAAACAAAAAAATAAATTTTATTCGATTTTTATAAAACATATATGCTGATTTTTGGTAATAGAACAATGTCTGAAATATCTAAAGTGGTTCTCTATGCATGACTTGACATTAATTTTAATTTCTTTGTTGTGTTTATAAAAATATCCAAGTTTTTCTACAAGAAATATATATAATTTTTGTTATTCAAAACAATTTATTTAAATTGAATAAAAGCACCTATATAAATATTTTTTTTTAATTTTTTAAATGTTTTTTTTATTTATTTCTGAGAGAGAGAGAGACAGCGTGAGCAGAGGAGGGTCAGCGAGAGAGAGGGAGATACAGAATCTGAAACAGGCTCCAAACTCTGAGCTGGCTGTCAGCACAGAGCCTGACGCAGGGCTCGAACCCACGAACCATGAGATCATGACCTGAGCCGAAGTCAGATGCTCAACTGACTGAGCCATCCAGGTGCCCCACACCTATATAAATATTTTTTCCTTGTTTCCCTAGAAGAAAAATCATGATCTGTTTGTGTGATTCAACACTGGACAGTGGCAAGTCTTGTCTTAGTTAATTTTGTTGAATGGTAGATGGGTTAATAACTAGACAGAGGACCTGAATAATATTTGAAGCCTTGGGGCGCCTGGGTGGCTTAGTCGGTTAAGCGTCTGACTTTCGCTTAGGTCATGATCTCGCGGTTCGTGGGTTCGAGCCCCGCGTCAGGCTCTGTGCTGACTACCAGCTCAGAGCCTGGAGCCTGTTTCAGTCTGTGACTCCCTCTCTCTCTGACCCTCCCCTGCTCACGCTGTCTCTCTCTCTCTCTCTCGTAGAAATAAGTAAAAAACATTTAAAAAAAATTAAAAAAAAATATTTGAAGCCTTATAGTACCCCGTGAACCATGACTAAAAACCACAGTAGGTCCAGAGAATGGGAAATGAAGCTAGAAAAAATAAGGAACACATAAAGAGTCACCTCGTGTCTTTTTTTCCCATTGTTTAATTTTTAAACTTCATCTTTTATTTAAAGTAGATTTCTTTAGACCACATAAAATAGCTCTTTTATCCAGTATGGCAATCCCTGTCTTTTATTTGGAATATTTAGAGCATTTATATTTAATAAAATTATTACTATGTTTAGGAAGAAATATATTATGTTGCTATTCCTTTTCTATTTGTCCCATTTGTTCTTTGTCTCTTTTTACTTTTCCTACCTTCTTTTGGACTGAGTTGTTTAACAATCTATTTTGTTCCCACTGTTGGCTAAATAGCTATACCCCTTTTTCTATTTTTTTATTTAGCAGTTGCTCTAGGATTTGTAATATGCATTTTAACCTATCCATATAATTTATTCTTCATTGCAGCTGGAAGCAAACATCTCATCACTTTTGTAGCATAGATAGTACAGAAGTCAATTACAGTTAATCAGTAAGACATGGTAACTAAAAATACGATCATGAATCTTTAACTGATATAGACTTTGGGCCCACTTTTCATTGCAAGAATATCTGTATTGTCTTTGACTAGATATTATGCACAATTTAAGATGTTCCCTCTTGCTCCAGGGTTTAGAAAAGCAGCACAATATCGTGGAAAGAGCACATGCTTTGGAATGAGACTCTCTGAGGTTAGATAATCTGTGTTATATTTTCTGTTGCATGACTTTACATAATTACTTAAAATTTCTGAACATCATTTATAAAAAGGGGTAAGAATATTTATTCTTCAGGAATGTGAACATAAAGTGGTATTATATATGTAAACATTTGGGGAATACAAAACACATGGTTAGTGAATGACAGTTTTCAGTTAGCAAGATATGTACATCTTTATTTAGTACTTTGTTAAATAGCTTTTTCTGTCAAACTTATCTCGGAGTCAAAATGAACTTTTATTTCTCTGAAGCTCAACCCTACACCCCACCTGAAAAAAAAGGTCAGGTTTCAAATCCTAGCTCTGACACTTACTGTATGAAGTTGGGTAAGGACAAATTTTCAAGCATTTGCTTCCTTCTCCATGAAATGGAGATTATTTTGACATAATTTTAAAAAGCAATTGTGAGAATGAATAGAACTCTCTTTTATAAATGATTCTACCAATAGTTTACCATTATCCATAGGTAAGGTATTAATAGTAATGCTTTTAATAAAGATGATAATGATAATAAATATCAGAGTTTGTTACCATAAATTTATCCAAAACATATGGCATAAATTCTTCTCCCAATGAACTTTCAGTCTAGTTGGAGGGAGATGGATGAAAATTTGTGAGATCATGTCTAACAATAATGGGTAGCATGTCATCACCAAATCCTGCGTGCAAGCACCAGTGCTAAAATATTTCAGGGAAAGGAGAATTTGTGGGCTGAAAGGATAAGTAAAGGCTTCCATCTTGGTGAAGGGAAACATGATCAAGGTCATGAAGATGGGTAAGAGACATATGAGTAAAGGGGAGAGGAGAGAGAGACCAGGTGGAGACCATGAACTGCAGCAAACAGTCAGGAGGAAAGATGCAGAGGCTGATTGATGTGCTTATGCTCAGAAGAGAGAATCCACTGGGATATAGTCTTGGGGTGGGAACCGGGGCCAGACAGGGACATCAAGGCCTTGAATTCATCCATGCAGAATTTAAACATGTTCCTGTAAACTAAATTTGTTGGCAGGGAGTAGGCTAGAGAAGTATTGGGCATGTATGAGGAAAGTGGTCTTAAATATAGTCAGGCCCTATATTTGGCTACATCTGAGTAAAACAGTGCCATTTCGTCAAACTAACATCTGGCACCCTACAAACACAGTTTTCTAAACATAGTAGTTTGTCAAGCATATTGCAAAACAAATTTATATAACCCCGTTTATCTGGAGTAGTCAACTAGTTTTGAACTAAGTATGCATATTTGATATAATAAGACAAGAGAATGTTATGCAGAAAACAGTATGGCTCTAAACATTATTTGTTCCACTTCATGAGGACATTCATAAGCTCCACACACTCTTTTGAGTTAGAATATGGAACCTGAGTAAGAAGACACTTTCCTTTCAAGGCTGCTTTCCATAAACTTTTGACACTGGAAATGGATTACTTGAGGACAGGATTTGAGCTTGATTTAAAAAACTATCTGCAGGCTTTCTTTTCAACCTTTTCCTCTCCACAGCGTTTTTTGTCCCATTCTTTATTGACTAGTTTTTTTCTTCATAAGGGAAAATGTGGGTAGCAAAGTTTTGCAGGTGAAGTACAAGTTATTTTTAGGCCCGCTTTTTTTTATAGGCTACTGGGGAAAATTGCATTTCATTTACCATATGTCATAATGGCTCTAGATAGAATGGAAAACGTTTAGACCTGAGCAACTGGAAAATCCAGGCCAGTAACATAAATTTTGTCAATTCAAAAAAACTCAAGGACTGTATTCACTAGAGTGATTATTTTCCTTAACCAGTAACTAGTTCACTTAACTTGACAGGCTTGGACTCAGTTGAAATTCAATTCAGTTTTTAAAAACACTCAGGCTGGCTGATGGAATTAACTAGTTATTTGACTAACTTGACTCACAGTGTGAAATGACTAGTCAGAGTAATCAAAATGTTCTGACTGGTTGTCCATACAGACGTAAAAGTAGACATTTCAACCCTCTCTCCTGGCTATTCTTTATTAAATGAAATGAAAAATCTAAAGAGCTGTATAAAATATAATATGAATAGCAGATTATGTGAAATGGGCCAGAAAACCGACAGTTTTTGCCTTGGGATTAGCACTCAGCAATCTTACTCAGAATTTGCATCCTATAATTGTATTTGCCAGATTCCTGCTTAATTAAACTCACATCCCATCCTGGGCCTTCCTTATTATCCCTTCTGATACTTCTCTTCATTCTCTGGACAGACCAAATGTTTTGAGGATTTGCTCTGTTCTTTAAAGACCTTTATCCTTTACTCTTTATGCATACAAAGACTACGGTTTCCAATTAAGAGGGGAAAAACAGGAGACCGGGTAATCTGTAACATGTTGTAACAATGGGCCTAACTATTTTCTGCCTGGGATTGCCAAATTTTGTGTCATAGGAAGAAAGGCAAGAAGGAGGGAAGGAAGAGAACAAAGGAGGAAGGAGGAAGAAAGCAAGGAAGGAAGGAAGGAACGAAAGAAGGATGGAAGGAAGGAAGGAAGGAAGGAAGGAAGGAAGGAAGGAAGGAAGGAAGGAAGGAAGGAAAGGGAAGAGAAGCAAGGAAGGAAGGGAGGAAAGTAAGAAGGAAGGAAAGAAGAAAGGAAAAATAAAAATTAATTGCATATTAGAGAAAAATATTACGTGGAATCAACATATAAAATGAATAGGTAATTGAACCAATTAAAGTAGGGGTCAACTACCTTTTAACTCTAAGAAACTCTCGGTCTTGAAAACAAAATCATTCCTTAGCATAATTCTTCCTTTTTGCCAACGCTTTATTAAGATGCAGCGGTGCTTTTTTTAAAGACAAGGACAGATTTTAAAGATACAGGAGATGTTCAGTAGCAGGCAGGACTCTGGAAATTGGACTTCTGAATGCTGAGCCTGGATGTTACTGTCTTTTGGGAAATGGGCTCAGTAGATAAGTCCTCCTTATTGTGGAGAAAGAAAAGTTGAACAGTTTGAACACTTCTTAGTCGTGAAACCTCACTCTGAAGAGCCTTTGAGGTGAGTGAAATGAATCAGAAACATATGGATTACATTTTGCTTCAAGTGCCTCAGGGCTCAGAGTGTTTGGCTAAGTACATTTTAGGTTTTTCCCATTACAGAATTGAAAAAAAAATACTATTGCCTGAAGCACTTTCCCAAGCCCATCTTGTACTAGGATTCAGCTGAAGGAAAGTCCTGCCCCTATCCCATTAGAAATGCAAATGAGCCCAAAGCATCACTTTTTTCAGAATGCTCTCAGGGAGTGCATGCCTGATCTGTAGGAGGCAACTGCTTGGACGGCATTATTTATGAGAAAAAAAGAGGGAAAGGGGAGGGGGAAGAAGAGGAGGAGGAGGAAGAAGAAGAAAAGAAAAGACCTTCTCAGATCCTTCCAAAGAGGAATAAATAGTACTTTTGCTAAAATGGATATACATTTCCTCTCTACTGCAAGGATAGTAATGGCTAGGAGACCCAATTTCAGTTATTTAACCTAAGATTCAAATAATAAAGATTATAGTAATGCCAAATACTTTATATGGATAATCTAATTTCCATAAATTTTATGACCCCGTCTCTAAATATTCTAACTGAATTTTCTGGGCTAAAGTCTGGATATATAGTGTCCAACAGAGGACACGTGCACCAGGAAATGTGTTTCCAGAATGTTGGGAATAACCTTCTTTCTGTAACCAAACAAACAAACCAACCTGAAAACAAACCAAATGTTCCTGAAGCAGCAAAATGGAAAAATAAACTCCCATTGTCATTCAATGGAAATTCTCTGCAGCAATACAACGGGCTATGGACACAAGTTATGAACACATACACATGGCAACATCTTAGAAACACATGGAGGGGACATTCCCACTAGAGGGACCACTCCTCTTGACTCTGAAGACCAGATGTGGCTGCCATTGCTGCCACATCCCATCATTCACATAGATGTTTGCTGTCCCTATGGTGAGGGTGTCTGACTGGTACACCTGGCCACTGTTTTCAAGGCAACCTGATAAAGCAAATCTTTGTTCCTTTCAGATTTTTTTAGGTAGATTGAGGTCTACATTATGAGGTAAGAACTTTCTAATACAGAGGAAGAGAGATTAGATGCCAGGCAGCTGAAAAGCATAGCAAACATAAGCTTCAAAAGAAAGACATGAGATGCAAGAAGCAAAAGAGAGTCAGGATACCGGTAAATTCTTTAAGTCTAAATAAGCTGTACTTGGTAAAATTTAAAATGCTAATGACAATCTAGAATTTATATCCCAGATAGTATCTTATGGGGGATGAAAAGACAGTGAATTAAACACATTCTAAGCTTTTTGTTCGCCCTTTTGGAGAATACTAGATAATGATTAACTCTAGACATTCACAGGAAGTGTCTAACTATTACATTAAAATATAAAGATGGGGGAGAGGAATGAATAGGTGAAGCACAGAGGATTTTGGGGCAGTGAAAATACTCTGTATAATAGCAGAATTTTGGATACATGTCCTTATTCATGTGTCCACACCTATAAAATGTACCCCCACCAAGTGTAAACTGTAATGTAAACTATGGACTTTGATAATGATGTGTCAGTGTAGTTTCATCAGTTATAGCAAATATATTACTCTGGTGGGGGATGTTGATAATGGGGGCTGTGCATGTGTGCGGGCAGAGGGTCATGTGGGAAACCTCTGTACCTCCCTTCAAGTTTTTTGTGAACTTTAAACTGTTCTAAAATGAGAAGTCTTTTTAAAAATTGTAAGGATAGGAGCGCCTGGGTGGCTCAGTCAGTTAAGCATCTGACTTTAGCTCAGGTCATGATCTCACAGTTAATGGATTCAAGCCCCACATTAGGCTGTCTGCTATTAGCACAGAGCCCCCGTCAGATCCTCTATCCCCCTGTCTGTCTGCTCCTCGCCTGCTCATACTCATGCTCTCTCTCTCTCTCTCAAAGATAAATAAACATTTTTTAAAAATTGTAAGGATAAACTCTTTTGCAGTAATAACTGGAATGGGTCACAAGAGGGATTTCAGTGGTACTGGTAACGCTATTGGTGCTGATTACCTCACTCTATGAAAACATATCAAACAGTACACTTGTGATATATATACTTCTCTTGTCTCTGTTACACTTTAATAAAAAGTTTTCCAAATTTTATAGGTACATGGTTAAAAACTTAGGATTGTGTATTCATATTTATGTGTGTGATTTTATGAAAAAATACATACAAATACACATATGTATACACACATATTCATGTATATTACCTCTTTATTTCATAATGAGTGTACTGGTATAGTATGCATACTGTTCTGCATCTGGTTGATTAGGTTGGTTTGTCTCTTCCTTTCCGAGGGCTACATAGAAATCATGGATTCTATTATTTGGTTATACCACAATTTATTTAGCTAGTCTATATCTACTCAAAGCAATGCAGCAAAAATATCTGTGTAAATATTTCATCGCATAATAGATGTATGAATTTATCTTCTATAATATTCATATGTAGGAATATATGTACCTAAACATATGGAATTGCTAGATCAAATGGCATATGCCTTTCTAATTTTGATAGATATCACCAAATTGCTCCCGGAAAACATTGTACTCTTTACATTCCACCAAAAATGAATGAAAGTACTATTCTTCCATATCTTTATCAGCACAATAAATTATCAAACTTTTTCAATATGGCTCATCTGTAAGTGAAAAGTGCCGGTTTGCATTTCTGTAATTAGTCAGCCAAATTAATTATTAGTAAGAACTCCTTACATATATGTAATAGCCATTTGTATCTATTTTTCTGTATGTTCTAGTTTTGCTTATTTTTATAATGACTTGACATTTCTTTATCTATTGTGGTAAATATATATTACATAGCATTTACCATTTTAACTATTTTTAAGTGTACAGTTTAATGGCATTAAGTGCCACATTGTTATGCGACTGTCAGCACTACGCAGCTCCAGAACTCTGTCCTCATCTTAAACTGAAGCTCTGTACCCACTAAACAATGACTCCCCATTTCCTTATTAATTTTATGAGTTCTTTATGTACTAATGTAATTCATGATTTGTCATTTAAATCCTGACAGTAACCCCGTGAAGTAGGCAATTGCTTTTCTGACTCACCGTAGTTGGACTTTTAACCTCAGCACTCAACTGAAACTGCTTTTGCCATGGTTATCAATGATCTACATATTGCCAAATCCAATCATCTATTGCAGTTTTCATCTTGTCTTGTCAGCAGAATTTGATAAAATTGATCACTTCTAGTAAAACTTTTTTCATTTGAATTCCAAGGTGCCTCATTCTGACAGACTCCATCTCACTCTCCTTTGTCAACTCTTCTGCAAGTTTTCTAAACTTTTGAGAGCCCCAAGTCTCTGTCTTGCATTACTTCTCTTCTTTGTTTATGTTCACTCCTTAGGTGATGTCTTTCAGACTTATGGCTTTAAAAGCATCTATATGCTAATGACTCCCAAATTCTTTTTTTTTTATATTCATCTAAATGAAAATTTTATTTAAAGTGAAAAATAAATTATTAACAATTTCTAACTATTAAAGACATCTTTAACATTATTATTTTTTTTTTACAAATAGTTTATTGTCAAATTAGTTTCCACATAACACCCAGTGCTCATCCCCACAAGTGCCCTCCTCCATGCCCACCCCTCCTCCCCCCCACATCCACCAGTCCTCAGTTTTTGTCAGCATTCAAGAGTCTCTCATGGTTTGCCTCTCTCCCTTTCCCCCACCATTTCCCCCCTTCTTCTCCCCCTTGGTCCTCAGTTAAGTTCCTCCTAATCCTCCTATACGTGCACACATATGATATTTGTCCTTCTCTGCCTGACTTATTTCGCTCAGCATAACACCCTCAAGGTCCATCCATGTTGCTACACATGGCCAGATTTCATTGTTTCTCATTGCCATGTAGTATTCCATGGTATAGATAAACCATATCTTCTTGATCCATTCATCCGTTGATGGACACTTAGGCTCTTTCCATGTTTTGGCTATTGTGGAGAGTGCTGCTATGAACATTGGGGTACATGTGCTCCTATGTCTCAGCATTCCTATATCCCTTGGGTAAATTCCTAGCAGTGCTATTGCTGGGTCATAGGGGAGTTCTATTGTTATTTTTTGAGGAACCTTCACACTGTTTTCCAGAGGGCTGTACCAGTTTACATTCCCACCAACAGTGTAGGAGGGTGCCCGTTTCTCCACATCCTCGCCAGCATCTAGAGTTCTCTGATTTGCTCATTTTAGCCACTCTGACTGGTGTGAGGTGGTATCTCAGTGTGGTTTTGATTTGTATTTCCCTGATGAGTAGGGATGCTGAGCATCGTTTCATATGTGTGTTGGCCATCTGGATGTCCTCTTTGGAGAAGTGTCTGTTCATATCTTCTGCCCATTTCTTTACTGGGTTGTTTGTTTTTTGGGTGTGGAGTTTGGTGAGTTCCTTTAAGGTTCTGGATATCAACCCTTTATCTGATATGTCGTTTGCAACTATCTTTTCCCATTCCGTTGGTTGCCTCTTAGTTTTGTGGGTTGTTTCCTTTGCCGTGCAGAAGCTTTTAATCTTGATGAGGTCCCAATCGTTTATTTTTGATCTTGAATCCTTTACTTTGGGGGATGTGTCAAGTAAGAGGTTGCTGTGGTGGAGGTCAAAGAGGTTGTTTCCTGCTTTCTCCTCTAGGGTTTGGATGGTTTCCTGTCTCACATTCAGGTCCTTTATCCATTTTGAGTTTATTTTTGTGTATGGTGTGAGAATTGATCTAGTTTCATTCTTCTGCATGTTGCTGTCCAGTTCTCCCAACACCATCTGTTAAAGAGGCTGTCTTTTTTCCATTGGATATTCTTCCCTGCTTTGTCAAAGATCAGTTGGCTGTATACTTTTGGGTCCACTTCTGAGTTCTCAATTCTGTTCCATTGGTCTATGTGTCTGTTTTTGTGCCAATACCATACTGTCTTGATGATGACAGCTTTGTAGTAGAGGCTAAAGTCTGGGATGGTGATACCTCCCGTTTTGGTTTTGTTTTTCAGTATTTGTCTATTCGGGGTCTTTTGTGGTTCCATACAAATTTTAGGATAGTTTGCTCTAACTTTGAGAAGTATGCTGGTGCAATTTTGATTGGAATTGCGTTGAATGTGTAAATAGCTTTGGGTAGTAATGACATCTTAACTATATTTATTCTTCCTATCCATGAGTATGGAATGTTTTTCCATTTATTTGTGTCTTCTTCAATTTCCTTCATAAGTTTTCTGTAGTTTTCATTATACAGATATTTTGTATCCTTGGTTAGGTTTATTCCGAGGTATTTTATGGTTTTTTGTGCAATTGTGAATGGGATCACCTTCTTGATTTCTCTTTCTGTTGCTTCATTTTTGGTGTATAAAAATGCAACCCATTTCTGTACGTTGATTTTGTACTCTGCTACTTGGCTGAATTCTTGGATCAGTTCCAGTAGGCTTCTGGTGGGGTCTGTTGGGTTTTCTATGTAGAGTATCACGTGGTCTGCAAAAAGTGATAGTTTGACTTCCTCTTTGCCAATTCTGATGCCCTTTATTTCCTTTTGTTGTCTGATGGCTGATGCTAGGACTTCCAGCACTATGTTAAACAGCAGTGGTGAGAGTGGACATCCCTGTCGTGTTCCTGATCTCAGGGGGGAAAGCTCTCAGTTTTTCCCTGTTGAGGATGGATGATGTTAGATGAAGGCTTCTCATAAGATGGTTTTTATGATGTTTAAGTAAGTTCCTTCTATCCCAACTTTCTCTAGAGTCTTTATTAAATGCTGTATTTTGTCAAATGCTTTTTCTGCATCTATCGACAGGATCATATGGTTTTTA
This sequence comes from Proteles cristata cristata, assembly GCA_017311185.1. Lineage (NCBI taxonomy): Eukaryota > Metazoa > Chordata > Mammalia > Carnivora > Hyaenidae > Proteles > Proteles cristata. The sequence goes on along the minus strand of JAESUZ010001350.1, from coordinate 646,643 downwards.
TCTTTTCTTTTGTTGATGTGATGTATCACATTGATTGCTTTGCGAATGTTGAACCAGCCCTCTAACCCAGGAATGAATCCCACTTGATCTTGGTGGATAATTCTTTTTATGTGCTGTTGAATTCGATTTGTAAGTATGTTGTTGAGAATTTTTGCATCCGTATTCATCAAGGATACTGGTCAGTAGTTCTCTTTTTTTGCTGGGTCTCTGTATGGCTTGGGGATCAGAGTGATGCTGGCTTCATAAAATGATGACTCCCAAATTCTTAACTGTATCCCAGATCTCCACCCTGAACTCCGCACTTGTACATTGAACTGCCTCCTTAATGTTTTCTCATTAATATGTAATAAATATATCAAACCTAACTTCAAAATTGATTTCCTGGATTACATCCTCTGATAATAGGAAAACAACTTGGTTGGGCTGCGTCCCTCCTACTAATGGCAATTCTAAATTTGGAAAAATGTGTTAAAACACATTTGAAAACGAATGTAGAAAGAAACTGTAGAGAGTTGGCCCTTAAAGATAGGAATTGTACATGGCAATATGTGCATTTCTGTGGCCATTTGCCTGAAGGCGCTCATTGAACAACATGAGACAGAGCTCAAAAAAGTCACAGAGTTACTGAATTACAGTGTCAGAGGGCAGAGGCCTGGGCTGCCAGAGTGACTTGAACATTAAAAAGCAGAGAAATACTAGAGATGAGGAAGCTGCAGAGGGATCACACTCCAAAATTCTGAGTATACCTCTTCAAGCTATTGAGTAATCGTTGAGTTGTGCACATTCTGAGGATGTTCCAGGGATCATCCAGAAATGGCATATAGAAAGCTGAATGAACTGAAAGGGAATCTCAGCTGCTTCCCACTGCAAGAAAGAGTTTTAGGTTTAGTTAGTACTCTTCATGGTTAGATAATGGAATTGAGAGTCTCTATATTACATGATTTCTAACATTTAATAAAAAAAATACTAGACAGGTGAAGAAAGAAAGAAATGAGATCCAACTAAGGAAGAAATAAAAAAAAAAACAATCAGTAGAAATGACCTAAAGAGGGGCGCCTGGGTGGCTTAGTCGGTTAAGCGTCCGACTTTCGCTTGGGTCATGATCTCGCGGTTCGTGGGTTAGAGCCCCGCGTCGGTCTCTGTGCTGACTGACAGCTCAGAGCCTGGAGCCTGTTTCAGCCTGTGACTCCCTCTCTCTCTGACCCTCCCCTGCTCACGCTGTCTCTCTCTCTCTCCTAAAAATAAATAAAACATTAAAAAAAAAGAAAGAAAGAAATTAACCAGTTTAAAAAATGGAGAGGAGAGCCTAGGTGGCCTAGTTGGTTGAGCGACCAACTCTTGATTTTAGCTGAGGTCATGATATCAGGGTCTGGTGGGATTGAGCCCTGCCTCATGTTCCATACCAAGCATCGAGCCTGCTTAAGATTCTCTCCCTCTCTCCCTCTCCCTCTCTCCCTCTCCCACCCTCACCCTCTCTCTCTCTCTCTCTCTCTCTCCCTGTGCCCCTGCCCCACTCTTGTTCTCTCTGTTTTCCTCTAAAATGAAGAGAATAATAATAAAAAAAAGATTTTCTCTCTCTCTCTCCCTCTGTCCATCTCCCCTGCTCACATTTTTTTCTAAAATACATTTTTAAAAATGGAGAAAAATTACTTAAGCATCATGCTCATCAATGTATGAGAATATATTAAACAGCTTAATATACATGCAACTGAATTCCCAGAAGGAAATGAGAGTGATGCAGAAAAAAAATGTTTTTTAAAGAAATAATGGCAGAACTTTTCCAAAATTTGGTGGAAAAATCCTAAACTTTCAGATCCAGTAAGCTTAGTAAACATATTATAGTAAAATTGCTGAAAACCAAAGAAAAATCTTGAAAGCAGAAAGAATAAAACAATATATTACAAGTAGAGTAAAATACATTGCAAATGAAAACTGAGTTTTAATTAAAAAAATAAAGCAGAGTAGTTGAAAATGAGATATCTTCAAGAAAAAGGCTGTCAACTCACATTTTTGTATTCACCAAAACTATTCTCTTGCACTGAACACAAAATAAATACATTTTTAGAAAAATGAAAAATGAGAGAATTTGTTGCCAGCAGATTTGCACTTTAGAAATGCTAATGAACATTCTTCTAAATGTAGAGAAATGACATCAGGTGGAAACTTGTATCTTCAGGATGGAAGGAAGAATATCACAAATGGTATATACAGGAGTAAATATATAAATATAAATATGGAGTATTATTTTCATAAATATGCTTTTCATTTTTTAAGAGTTATATGACTATTTAAAAGAAGCAGTTATTTAAAGCTAAAATTATCGCACTATTTTATGGAGTTTACAATGAATTTGAAAGTTTTATATATTACGCTAATAGTACAAAGGGCAGAGGGATAAATAAAACTTATACCATTGCAAGATTTTCTGTGAGGTAGTACTTTATAAACTCCAACACTTTAATCAATTAAAGATACATATTGTGTGTCCTGACATAACCACCAAAAATAATGCGAAAAGCTATAGCTGAAATTTTAATAGAAGAATTAAAATAGAATACTAATACATATTCTATTAATCCAAACAAAGACAGGAAAGGAGAAGAAACAAAATTAGAACAAATGTAAAATAAATTAAAAAATGGTAGCCCTAAACCCAACCATGTTGATAAGTAAATTACATATAAATTGCTAAAACACTAGTATTAAGGAGCAGACATTGTTTTTGTTTTTGTTTCTGTTTTTTTGAAGAAGGACACAGTTATGTGCTGCGTACAAACAGTCTTTAGGTACAAAGACATATATGATTTCAAAGTAAAAGAAGGAAAAGGACATAACTTATAACAAAATACATTTCAAGATAAGGGGCATTATTAGTGATAAACAGGGACACTTTGCAATAATAAAATGATTAACTTAGTAAGAAGACATAAAAATTATAAATACATACGGTAGTGACAGGGCTTCAAAATACATGAAGCAAAAAGAGACAAAAGTAAAAAGACAACTAGATTAATGCACAATCATAATCATAGTTGGAGATTTTGAACCATTCTTTCTCAGTAATTGAAAGAACAAGTGGGAGGGGGGGAGACCCAGCTATTAGCATGTAAATGATCTTTACAACAATATCAACCACCTTGACATCATTGACATTTATGTAGCGTTTCATTCAACAACTACAGAATACATTGTTCTCTTTAATGTACCCTGAACGTTCATCAAAATGGACCGAATATTAAGACATAAATAGTATTTCAAAAAGATGTACAAAGCATGTTGTATAATCCCAGAGGAATTAAATTAGAAATCAATAACAGGATATTGGAAAAAGCCCAAATATTTGCAAATTAAAAAACACAGTTTTAAATATTGCATGGGTCAAAGGAGAAAATAAAAATGAAAATAAGAAAATATTTTGAAGTAAATAATCATAAAAACACAACAGGCACAATATATGAAATGTAATTAAAACAGTGATTAGAGGGCAATCTATAGCTTTAAATGCTTATGTATTTTTAAAGGGTTTAAAACCAGTGATCTGAGTTTACACTTGAATAAGCTAAAAAATAAAAGCAAATTGAATCCACTACATTAGAATGAAGGAAATAGTGAAGAGCAGAAATTAATAAATTGATGAAGAGAGAAAAGTTTTAAGATCAGTTGTGTTTCTACATACCAGAAACAAATTAGTAATACTCATTTGTAATATCTTCAAAAAATAACTTATTTAGGAATAATTTTCTTTTTTTTAATGTTTATTTTTAAGGGGGAGAGGAGGGGCAGAGAGAGGAGGGTACAGAGGATCCAAATCGGCCTCTGTGCTGACAGCGGTGAGCCCAATGTGGAGCTCAATCTCAAAAAACACAAGATCATGACCTGAACCAAAGTCAGACACTCAACCAACTGAACCACCCAGGAGCCCGCGGGAATAATTTTCTTTATGTAAGACTGATAACCTGAAGACTACAGAACACTGCAGAGATAAATTATTGAGGACCAAAATTAGTAGAGATAGATATACTGTGTTTATGAATCACAAGACTCAATATTGTAAAGGTACCCATTCTCCCGTCTCCAAATTGATTACATAGATATAATATGTCATATAATGTTCAAATTTATATGACAATGCGAAAAACCTTGATTAGCCAAACAAAAGGAAGAATCAAGTTTTAGGATAAAGTTTAAGAACTTGTACTCCTTGACCTTAAGACATTTTATCAAACTACAATAATCAAGGCAATGTGAGGTTAGGTGTAGATAGGCAAATAGGTCTATAAGAAAAAATGAGAACCTTAAACATGACCTCATATCAAACACAAAGATCCATTTGAGAAAGATTGTCCAAAATAGAAAAGCTAAAAACTATGAAGCCTTAGAAGAAATTATGGGAGAATATGTTTGTTACTTAGGATTAGTCAGAGATTTCTTAGAAAAGATAAGGAAGGAAGTTGTCATAAAACAAATAAACAAAAAGATAAATTAGACCCCATTGGAACTTAAAACATTTGATAATCATCAAGTAATATTAAAGAAATCAGTAAGTAAGCCAGAGATTGTAAAAATATAACTGACAAAAAAGTCTACAATTAAAAGATAAATAATCCAAATATGCAAAAGACTCGATTAGATAACACACTAAAGAAAGTATAGGAATGGTCAAGCACATAGAAAAATGGGTAACATCAGTCATTATTGATTAAGAAAACAAATCCACATGAACCGTGCATTGCAGACCATTCACATGGTAAAGGTTAAAAAAGGCTGTCACTCTTATTGATAGGAGTGTAAAATGGTATAACCACTTTTTTAAAAAGGTCTGATAATATCTTGTAAAGTAAGCCTTTGTGACCCTGGCCCAGAATTCTATTCTTCCTACTTACCTAAGAAAAAAAAAGCATATATTCACAGAGATTCATATAAGAATGTATACAGCATCTTCGTTCATAATTGACCCAAACTAGAAACAGGGCAGTTTTTCACAGAATAATGATATACAAAGTATGTTATATTTATACAGTGAAACACTACAGAGCAATAAGATGTAATATACATACAGTATTAGCTATTGCGATTCTAATAGTCCCCTCACCGTGCTTTAGAAAAAATCAGGTGGGTTCAGAAAGGTGGCCCACTGGATCATAGCAGCACGGATGGGTTAGACAAGGCAGGATATTTTGATGAGACCAAGTTCAGGGGAATTTATGTAACTATAGGACTGACTGTGAGGCGAGCACTCAGGAGACCATCTAGGAACTAGATTTGGGCCAGTCTCAAAATCCAAGGAGATCCAATACAGGAGTGAGGCAAAGGGACAGAGCATAAATAGTGGATGAATCTGTGAGTCAGAAGAGATGGGAGAATTGTGGTTCCTGGTGACTGATCTATGGGAGGGAGGAATAGTGTCAGGTAGTGGCTGGAAGTGTGAGATGTAGTGCCAGTTTCCAGTTGGCCAGAATTCAGCTGACTTCCAGTCTAATAGTCTGTAGTTCTTTGGAGATATGGTTTGCCTTTTCTGTGTGGACAGGACATTTACCAGCCAACTAGTCAATGTCATTGTGAGAACCCAGAGCTTGGAATTTACAGTGGATTCTGAGTCTTTACCCAGAACAGCCTGGAGAGGGTCAACCAGATGATGAGTATGAGCTACAATGCTAGAAAGGGTTATGGGACAAGGGCATCAAAATTCATCATTCATATGCAAAGGCTTGTGGAGAATCCAGAACTGGAAATGAGAGACTAAAGTGGTCCAAGGATGAAGAAACGAAGGAACAGAGTATGAGGCAAAAGAAAGGATGAGAACAAAGTGAATGCTTCCAAAAAAATTTCCCATGGGAGGTTGCTGTTCACCCAGCATGATTTTATTCATGGACTGCTAGGTGGGTTGTGTGTAGTTCATCCCGATTTAAAGATGTAGGAGCTGCTTGACATCAAGGAATAAGGGAATTGAAGTCACAGGCCATTGATGCAGAATGAGCAAACTGTAAGGCTCTTGGAAAGGCAGCATATCAGTAGGTATGCAAGTTGCCTGGTTTCGTTCCTGGATAGTATTGGGGTGGGTAGTGACACTCTTTACTGAACTTACATTCAGGGTTCCAGCAATGGTAGAATCCTTTTTGGCCATCCACTCCATTCACTCCTATAGAATCTGTATGAGCAGACTACCTAAGTTCAAATGCAAGGCTAACTCTTAACTACTCCTGTGACCTTAAACAGGTTATGTAATACCCTATAACTTATTTTCATTGTAAAAAAGAATGTTTTGGTACAACAACATAAGATTATTATAACGTTAATACACATTAAGCACTTAGAACTATTCCTAGCAAGTATTAAGTACTCAATGTTAGCAATTAATACTACCTCTTAAGAGGGAAATACAGGGGAACAGTAAACAAAAGGGAAACAAAGGATCACTTTGCTGTTAGCTTGCAAGAGTTCCTAAGAAGCCCAGTGCAGAGCTCTGGAGAGCAAATGACTTGGGTTTGAAGTCAAGGGATTTTCACCATTCTCTAAAGCTTAAATCCAAATCTTGGATCTTAACAGCATCTGACCTGGCTCATTATTAGAAACTAAAGGAATTGCGCACCTGGGTGGCTCAGTCAGATGAGCATCTGACTCTTGATTTCAACTCAGGTCATGATCTCACTGGTCATGGGATTGAGCCCCACCTTGGACTCTGCACTGACAGCGAGGGATTCTCTCTCTTCCTTTATCTTCTCCTCCCCCCCCATAACTAAATAAACATTAAAAAAAGAAACTAAAGGAATGACCATCATGTTTGGAAATGTATAAGAAAAGAAGAGCAAAGCCTAAAGCCTGTGTCTACTTATTCTCCAGCTGCAGTGAAGAGATGGCAGCCAAATGGAGAGTGAGCCTGGGGTTCTAACATTGAGTGACAACGCCCTCAGTTAATGCAGCCCAACAAATAACCCAGGCACATTAGTAGCATATTTCCCTACTTGGGCATGGTAGTAGAAAGTGGGAGTGGGGTGAAGGCAGGCAGTAGAAGCAGGGCTCTGTCCAGAGAATAGAAGAAGGTACATCCACTCTTAGAGATGAATATCCAGTCAGTTGTAATAAAGCTACTTCAAGAATCCACAGGCTGGTGGGTCTGAAGCTTATCTCAAAAAATCATGTCTTTTGTTTTTACGATTAACTCAGGAACTAGCTCAGATAAGAAGCAACTCATCATAGGCAGGGCTGACTAGGTAGTGTGGCAGTTGACTGCATGTGTATTTTTAAAAATTTTTAAATGTTTATATTTGGGAGAGAGAGAGAGACAGAGCATGAGTGGGGGAGGGGCAGAGAGAGAGAAAGAAAGAAAGAAAGAGAGAGAGAGAGAAAGAAAGAGAGAAAGAAAGAGAGATAGAAAGAAAGAAAGAAAGAAAAAGAAAGAAAGAAAGAAAGAAAGAGAGAAAGAGAGAGAGAGATAAAGGAAGGAAGGAAGGAAAGAAGGAAGGAAGGAAGGAAGGAAGGAAGGAAGGAAGGAAGGAAGGAAGGAAGGAAGGAAGGAAGGAAGGAAGGAAGGAAGGAAGGAAGGAAGGAAGGAAGAGTGAGTCACAGAATCTGTAGCAGCCTCCAGGCTCTGAGCTGTCAGCACAGAGCCTGACGTAGGGCTCAAACTCATGAGACATAAGATCATGACCTGAGCTGAAGTCAGATGCTCAACTGACTCAGCCACCCATGTGCCCCTCTGTATGTGTATTTGTAATACAGAGTGGCATTTTGTAATAACAAACTGGCATTGATACTTTCTGTAATGATAAGTTTATATTTAGAACTCTGCCCACCATCATATAAAGAAGCTATGGTTTTTTTTCCTCTTTTTTTTTTTTTTTTACTAATTGGCTAAGTTAAAGCAACTGAGGAAGTGTATGTAAACAGTGGTCTTTTTCAGTGCAGAGTCGCTACAGTGCTCTTCAACAGCTCCTCCACAGCCTTTATTTTATTTTTTTGGCTTTTTTTTCTTTGTTTTCTTTTTATTTTTCTTTAATAGTTTATAGTCACGTTGGTTTCCATATAACACCCAGTGCACTGCAGGCTGCTTTCAAATTTATGGTTTCTGATGATTCGAAGGGCAGCCCGCCCCCCCAGGCAAAAACTGTCCAGAAATAGGATATCTCCTTGGTGTGCACCCTAACTTGAAATGATATGATAACACATAGGAGAAAATGCATAGGGAATATTAAGAAGTGTAAAGAATTAGTGTTTATGTGCATTATGAGACAGGGGCATCTACTGGAATTTACTGATTGCATCTAACAGGGGTGTTACCTGTGAATCCCAGTTTCTCTTCAGTTTTGTAGATTGGATTCTATAGAGATTTGTGACAAACCTCCCGCAGTGAAATATTGCTGTTAAACCTAGGAGGGCATAGATTTTATTTTCCCTTTTCTGCTTCTTTCTCACCCCAAAATAGTTTCCTTTGATTAAGTACAGTCAAATTTCACAGAATCACAGCATTTCAGGTCTGGAAGCAACTTCTTTGCTCATTGTTTCTTTTTGGAGACCTATATCCTTTCTAGAATCATGTTTCTTTTACTTAAAGTACCTGTTTTAGCTATCCCTTGAGGATAGATCTTTTGTTGGTAAACTTCAAGTTTGTCTGAAAATGTTTTTGTTTCATCCTTATTTTGGAAAGATGGTTCTCCTCAGTGTATAAATGTACACAGTTATTGTTCCTCAGAATTTTGAAAATATTATTTTACTGTATTTTGATTTCTGTGTGTTGTAAGGAAGCTGATGTGAGTCCAGTTGTTATTTCTTTGAAGGTAGATAATCTTTTAAAGAAAAAACTACTTTTGGTGTTTTTATTTATCTTTCTTATTCTATGATTTTATTTATAAATATAGATTCCTTTTATGCTTCAGATTTGTTGTGGTTCCTGAATCTGACACTGTGTGACTTGAGTTAATTCTGAAAGATTTTCATTATCTTTCAAATGTTGCCTTTTCCACTTTTTCTCACCTTTTCTTCTGGAACATTAAAAATGTTTCCTAGACTTTCCTTTCAATCTTCTATGTTTCTTTAAATTATCCTATCACATTTTCTCTAAACAGTAATTACTTCAGTATACAACAGTATACAGTAAGAAATTTCTTGAAATCTACTGTTGAGTTTACTAATTCTCCCTTTAACGTGATTTTTCTCTTTGATCCATCCATAAATTTTTAATTTTAAGAGTTATGTAATTTTTTTGTTCCTACATATCTATTCATTTGTTTTTTTCCCAGATATCCTAGTGTTTTTTCATAACACATTGTTCCTTGATCATATTTTTGATTCCTCCTTTTATTTCTTGACATGTTTTAAACGTACCAATTATTTATTTATTCATTCATTCATTTATTTTGACAATTGCTCCCCGAAGTCCACAGGAACCTGAATCTTTTGTTTGCAGTTTGGTTTTGTTTGTGGTTGTTAACTCCCATTCTGGTTTGATTCTCAGTCTTATAATTTTGGTTTTTCAACTCTTATTCATTTCAGTAATAGCTGTGTAAATTCTGCGAAGTCCACTTTGAAACTGCTTCTACACAGGAAGAATTTGCTTCTGTGTCTGCCCAGCACTTGTTACATGATCACTGTAAATTAATATTTTTGACTTGAGGCTTCCTAGATCCACTCAGTGGCATAGAAATAAACCTGAAACCCATGTGAGCACAGACCTGTGTTTCACAGATTCTCAAAGGAGACATTTTTTTCCTCACAAGAGCTTACACCCAGATTAACAAGTTTCTCCTTTTGCCAGTAGGCTAATGTTTACTATCTTTCACTGAAATTAGACTCCTTTTAAAGCTCTTGATTCTGTAGGAGTCTTGAATTCAATTCTATACCTTGCACAGTCCCAAGACTTATCTCATGTCCTCATATGCAGCCAGTAAGCTCCACTGTGTCACAAGGGTCAGCAAAGACCCTGACAGCAGCCAAAGCTACAGGCATTCTTGATTCCTGTTTCCTCTTAGTGTTTGGCCCCTAAGCATTTCCCTTACCCTGTTACAAACTTAGCCAAACCTGATAATGTCTTTCTAAAACTCATATTTTATCCTGTATTTCTAGATGTTACTAAGCAGGTGGGGTTTTAAAAAAATATTTAGCTAAAAATTCCCTGATATAGATCATAAGTTTAATTAACCTAGGTCAGTCTGGTTTTTTTAAATAACACAACAACTCTTATTTCAAATGATTTGCAGAACCTCAGTATGTTAATAAGAATAGAATAGAATAGAATAGAATAGAATAGAATAGAATAGAATCAGAGTTTCTCTGCCTATAGCTGAGCAAGCCCAGAACTCTGCCTATTTCGAGTTTTTCTTATTCTTCATCACAGCGTCCAAGAAGCCTGCTGGGACCTATAGCACTGCACAGATCACACTTGGAAGAAAAATCTAAGCTTGACCAAACCCCTGATTTTCCAAAGAAAGAAGTTCTAAGTTCATACAACTTGCCACAGTCAGACTTCTCTCCTTAGACTGGGTCCATGCCAAAGATGGAAATGAGGAAGGATGATAAATTCAAGAGAGCATCTCTGGTATTGAGGCAGTTGGCTTCCTATTTGTAAATACAAATAAGGTTTAAACATAACCTTAAGGCTAATATATTTATATGGTTCTCTTAAGTTTAAATGCAGGGTAGAGGCGCCTGGGTGGCTCAGTTGGTTGGGCGTCTGACTTCGGCTCAGGTCATGATCTCACGGTTCGTGGGTTCAAGCCCTGCGTGGGGCTCTGTGCTGACAGCCAGCTCACAGCCAGGAGCTGTTTCGGATTCTGTGTCTCCCTCTCTCTCTGACCCTCCCCTGTTCATGCTCTCTCTCTCTCTCAGAAATAATTTTTTTAAAAAATGAAAAAAAATTTAAATGCAGGGTAAACTTGATTTCTTTTTTTTTTTAATGTTTTTTTTTTTTTTTTTCTTGAGAGAGAGAGAGAGACAGCGTGAGCAGGGGAGGGTCAGAGAGAGAGGGAGTCACAGACTGAAACAGGCTCCAGGCTCTGAGCTGGCAGTCAGCACTGAGCCCGACGCGGGGCTCGAACCCACGAACCGCGAGATCATGACCCAAGCGAAAGTCGGACGCTTAACCGACTAAGCCACCCAGGCGCCCCCAAACTTGATTTCTAAAATAGGTATATCCATGAAACATTTGATGTAAACCAAATCCTACATTACCAATTATTTTCATTGTAATATCATAGGAGAAAAACAGAATGGTCTCGGTATGCAAAATTACCTTACAGAATACAAAAAATCTAATATAAATGCATGTTAATTTTTGTAAATCACTTATAATAAAATATTGTCTCTTAATAAAATATTAAGCAGGGCCACCTGGGTGGCTCAGCAGGTTAAGTGTCTGACTCTTGGTTTTGGCTCAGGTAATGATCTCGCAGTTTGTGGAATTGAGCCCCACATAGGGCTCTGTGTTGATAGCCTGGAGTCTGTCTGGCATTCTGTCTCCCTCCCTGCTCATGTGCATGTACTCTGTCTCTCAAAATAAATAAATAAACTTTAAATTTAAGAAATTTAGATATTAAGCAAAAAAATGGAACTTTGCAAATTGAATTATAAATGGCACTTAGAAGAAAGAAGCCTTATTTCATTAATCAAGCAGTCTGGTCTTTAAAACAGTTATACTTACTGTATCCACAAACTGCATCACATTCAAAGACAGGTGAAGTGAGCATGTCTTGTCTGATTGTTCATTCTCTGAGAGTTTCTGGTTCACACTTTTCCCAAGTGTGTTAGCACAGATGAAAATGTAGTAGAGTAAAAAGCTGGTCATAGACACTTAGTCTTGGATTTCTGTAACAAGAACTTCTATCATTGTGAAGGCTCCACTCTTTCTCTTCTGACCACAATTGCAGGCCAATACTCATAATGGCTGATTTCAGAAGAAGTCAGAGCCAGAAAGATGTGTGATTGGAAAGGCTGGAAAAGTAGATTTGGGTGGAATGGCCACATGGCCGGGAGATCTGATTGTTTCCTCAGCAGGACAGCAAGAGCAAAGGCAAAAACATAAAAGTGACAAAAAACCAAAGAAAAACACAAAGCAAGATACAAAACCCAATGTATCTTTACTCAGATGAGCAGAGTAACTTTTAAGAAAGGGTGTTTGCATCTTCAGCTCCTCCAAACTCCCTCACCCAGTGGCTATTCTCTACATTTTGTGGCATGTCCTATCTTTTTTACTTTAAGTTTCTTAAGAGCAGGGCATAAATAATAATTATTATATTTCTGTAACACTTCAAGGTTTATAGTGAGATTGCCTCTTAACATTATCTCACTTATTCAAATTAAGGAAGGCATTTATTAAGATTGTCTCCATTTTACAGCTAAGAAAATTGAGTTTTAAAAAGGTTGGGGCACCTGGGTGGCTTAGTCGGTTAAGCGTCCGACTTTCGCTTAGGTCATGATCTCGCGGTTCGTGGGTTCGAGCCCTGCGTCGGGCTCTGTGCTGACTGCCAGCTCAGAGCCTGGAGCCTGTTTCAGTCTGTGACTCCCTCTCTCTCTGACCCTCCCCTGCTCACGCTGCTCTCTCTCTCTCTCCTAGAAATAAATAAAACATTAAAAAAAAAAAAAAAAAAAAAAAAAAAAAAAAGTTAAGTAAGAGATTTGCCGAGGGTCACATAGCTAGTAAATGATAAAGCCGGGAGTTGGACAAAGTTCTTTACCAATCTTCCTGTGTTCTTTGTACCAAACCAGCACCAATGTCTGGTTCATTCCTGTCTCATTCATTACATTTTGCACAGGACTTTGCAGATAGCAGATGTTTATTTGGTGAAGGAATTCATATTCCTTCCTTGAAGGAGGTAAACTTCATATTGAAGTTTCCTTTTTTTAATTTTTTAAAATGTTTTATTTATTTCTGAGAGAGAGACAGAGACAGAGACAGAGTGAGCAGGGGAGGGTCAGAGAGAGAGGGAGATACAGAATCTGAAACAGGCTCCAGGCTCTGAGCTGTCAGCACAGAGCCCAATGCAGGGCTTGAACCCACGAACTGTGAGATCATGACCTGAGCCGAAGTCAGACACTTAACCAACAGAGCCACCCAGGCGCCCCTGAAGTTTCTTAAAGGAAGCATTTCATGTATCTCATGATAAACTATGTCATATCCAATTTGATACTCCATTTTTACTTCATCTAATGTGTTGTGTATGGCTAGTCTGTATAGCCTTGATTTTCCAAATGATTCCAGACCTTTCTCCCACATGGTTGGGGCCAGTTATAGGATACAGCCTTTCTGTAATAGCTTACATTTCATGTTCTCTTCTGGAGGCTGGAGTGCGCTCATGCCTTTGGGAGTGGTGATTAAACTGCTGGAACTAACTAATATTTGTAAGCCATCCACCAGAGGCCAAGACAGTGCTTGGTGTTTTGATTCTATCATACCATTTAATCCTCTTGAAATATAATTCCGTGAGATAGGATTATTATCAACAAGACTCAGAGACATTCCCAGATTAAGCAGTTTTCCCAAGATGACTGTACTGGTAAGTGGGAGAATAGGGATGCAAACTGAGGTTGATCTCATTCAGCAAACATTTATACCAAACCCACTTTATTCCAGGGAGTTGAAATGCTAAACACTGCCTCCAGTGAATTTTTCATTGAACTGAGAGTGCAGATAGGCAAGAAGGTAGAGGGTTATAATCCTGTGTGATAAGGGCTATTTGAAAACCAAAACCAATGTGCAATAGCAGGATTTTTTGAGGAATGTCAAAATAAAACTTGGGGTCAGGAAGCTACCAGGAGAAAATGACCTTGAACTGAGTCTTTAGGGATGTTTGGAATTTAATCATATACCAAGAGAGAGAGAGAGAGAGAGAGAGAAGCGAAGCGAAGAAAGAGCAAACACATTTAAGTCAGGGACTATACTATGCATAAGATAGAGGAAGGCAAAACATTATAGGTCTTTAGACATGATGAATGTTCAGTAGTAACTGCATCAAAGGATGAGTAAGTGAATAGAAAGATGATTGGTCTTATCAGAGAATGGTCAAAAGAGCTAAAACTGAGGGTGTTCATCGGAGCTAAGGAAGTAATAAAAAGTTTGTGCATCAGGCTTAAAGTTCAGTTTGAATTTTGTCCTGGAGGTAATAGGAAAACTACTGGAAAATTTTGAGCAGGGTAGTAATATGAGATTGATGTTTGGGAAACAGCACTCTTGCAACAAGCAGTGTGTAGTGTGGAAATGAAGTGAACTCAAACTCAGCGAGGAAAAGAGGTAGGAAACTCCTGTGATAATGCAAGAAGATTGTAAGAGATTAGACTAAAGTAGTAATGGAGGAAACGGTTGGGACAGTACTAACTTGAGGAAATTCTTGGGGCAAAGAACCTTTAGGGGACTTGAAAGTGATTGGATTTGAAGACGACCTGGCAATGTCATTTCCTTGTAATGAAGTTGATGATACTAATAGGAAAATTTGGGTAAGGGGAGTGGATTGTTTTAAATTTGGTGATGCACACCTTGAATTTGAAAACATTGGAAAACATCTAGTTGAATATATGGGCTTGGAGTTCATGAGAGAAATGGACTCAGAAATGTTGACTTGGGAGTTACAGCTTATAAGTATAATTTTATTCATGATTTGAAATAAGACCACCAGGAGATAGGAGTGGAGATCCAAGGACACTGCCCCCCAAAAATACTGAATATAAGAGGCAAGAAGAAGAGCCCAAAAGGAATCTGTGAAGGATAACCCAGCGGAGGAAGAAAACCAGGAAGTTGGGAGGGAAAGTTGGGATGGATACCAAGCCCAAGATGGTCATTTTCTCAAAGGTCAGAAAGCAGACACCTAAACTAAGGACAGAAGGTTCTTCAGTGGATTTCCCAGCAAGGTGATCCTGGAAGGAATGATACCTGGATGGAGGCATGGACCGCATGTGAGAATTGTAAGACAGTGTGAGGAGTAGGCAACAGTTAACGTTCTTGTAAGAAGCTTGTCTGTGGAGGGAAGAGCTGAGATGTATCTCCTTGATCGCATCTGAGGAAGGATCAGACAGATGCCTTGTGAACATTTTCTCTCAACCTGAGGCTTATTAGTTTATTTTCATAACCATGTCTCTTAATGAGAGATTTTTAATTTTGATGGAGTTCATCTTTCATTTTTCTTTATCATTGGTGCTTTCTGTAACTGTCCACTGAAACCTTTGCCTCTGCCCAAGGTTGTGAGGATTTCCTCCTGTGTTTCCTTCTAGAAGTTTTATAGTTTTATCTATGTTTAAACCCATTGTAAATTAATTGTTGTATATCGTATGAGGGCAGAGTTGAGGTTCATTTGTCATATGGATACCCTGTGGCTCTAGCACCATTTTTGAAAATACTTTCTTTCCCCCTTGAGTTGCTTTGGTCAAAGAAAAAAATTAGCAAAATTTACTGACTGCCTAAATATGGGCTTGTTTATAGCCTGTATAATGTTCCATTATTCCATTTACTTATCCTTCTGTCGGTACCCTCTTATTACAACATTCTGCCATGTTTCTAATTATTCCGTTTTTAAGCAACTGGTAGTTCATTGGACTTACCATAATTATAGAGACATTTGCCATTGTTTCAATCATGCATTTTTTCATTTATTCAATAAATATTTAAATGTCAGCCTTATGACAGACACTGTGGTTGGTCCTGGGAAATAGCAGTAAATCAAGTAAATGTAATTCCTGTCTTAAGGAGCTACCATAGTGAGAGTCACACTTACACCAGCAAGTAACCATTATACAATGTGCAAAAAGTAATCAGTCAGTAAATATTTGTTGACCATAAACTATCAGCTTGTCAATGTGGAATAGTGAATGCATGTTAAATTTCAACTTTGCCAGTGTAAGTGTCAGCTTCTTTTACTGACCTCACGTGGCCCACATCGTCTATTTTCCAAGCTCCACATTCCCTGCTAATTAGTTGGATCTTTCTCTTTTGAGCATTTTCCCACCACAAAAGCACAATAATCTGAAAAGTAATACCTTATATTAGCGTGCTGCTTTGAACTTTTCAAAGTGGTTTTACATCCATTATCTTGGTTTTTTTTTTCCCTTCACTTTTTTCCTGTGCATTAGAAAAAGCAAACATTATTTTTTGTATTTGAGAGAGACAAGTAGATCACAGAAGTGGTAAGTGATTTGCTCACTGTCACACAGCAAAGGCTAGAGCCTTCACCTTTCCCACCCCCCACCCCAACTCCCTTCCTGCTTCTTTACCCATTATTCTCTGTTCAGCATCTTATCAGTACATACTGTACCTGGAAGGCTTCCAATTTCAGGTACCACTCCTGAGCTCCAAGTTAAGCTGCCACAATGGTACCTTATGTTGAAAGACTACAATAGATTGTCAGCGTTATCTTCAAGTGCTGACGGAGATTTATGAATGGGGATGGAGAAAAGAATCATGATCATTTTCACCATTACAACTGCCTGCAGAAGATTCATAAAATTTCTGACACTTTCTTCATCCTTTTTGCCAGGCATCAACTGTCAGGGGAAGGTCGCCCCTTCCCACCCAGCTTTGGAATGAAGTGATAAATGTGTCAGAAAGCTCATGCCGGGTACAATCTTCTGCCTTGTAAACAGTTTTCATTGATACATACATTAAAGTTTGCTTTCTTTTTTTAAGCCTTCATAAAAGTGCTTGAAAACCAGTACTGTTACAGATAAATGTCTCCCCTCTTGTGGGACTTTTAAGGATATGGGCTTGGTTAAAAAAATATAAAGATGTATAAATGGCTGGATATCTTGAGTCCTGTTTGACAGCAGGCTGACCAAGGTGTCAGGGTTGCTGCTTTTACATGAGGAAATTTACAGCAGAGTTCTGAATTTTCATGAGCTCATTCTCTTCTTCCAGTCCCTCTCTTTTCCACCTCCCATATCTTACCAAACTTATCAAGCCTCTAAAGACATGGAAATATTGAATGCATATTTTTTTTAAAAAAGGATTTGTAGGTCAGTATTTTTTTCAGTGTTTAATGCAGGAAAGGGCTCCATTTTGCATTCCCATTGGCAATGTAGACAGAGTGAGGAGTGTGTAATTGGGATCACGGCAGGAAGTGTGCTAGGGACTGAGAAAAAGTGTTGCAAAATTAGACTACCAAGAGGGTACAGTGAGGAAAGAGGAAGAAGATCTCTTTGGGCAGAATACAGGATGCAGCATGTGCCCACTTTTCAACAGAGGATGAAAGGGATGCATTATCCTACCAAATCAGACAACCAAAAAATCTAGCAAAATCCAAACATGAAATGATCAGATTAGTTCCTAGGTCTTCAACCTTTGTTATTATAGTTATTATTATTCAATCATATATTACCCAACCAAGTTTCCAAGTAAACAGAATAAAGTCAAAATCGGATCAAAATTTTTGATCAAGCATACATCTATAGGACTCTCAGTTTCTTAGTCACTCAAATTCATCATCTTGAGCTCCATTGACTGAAGAAGTCAAAAGAACAGAGAGACTAAATGGTTACCTAAGATCACACTGTTAGGAGTCTGTCCAAAGAAACGGAGTCTTTTTTTTTTTTTTTTAAGAGAGAGAGAGAGAGAGAGAGCGAGCACTTGCAAGCATGAGCTGAGGAGGGGCAGAGAGGGAGAGGGAGACACAGAATCTGAAGCAGGCTCCTGAGATGCCCCAAGAAACTGAGTCTTTTTGAGTTAGTCCTCTGCTTCCCCATTCTTATCCAATCTGTTAGAGTGCTCTGACAGTTTTTCTGCTTTTCTGCTTTTCTGCTTTCATGTGATTCCTGCTGCCTCCATGCTTCCCAAATCTCTCAAGACTTTATCTGAGGACTTTCACTCTGGCCTTCTCCTATCTTACATGTCCTGGACTCTGACCTTCAGAAACATGGCTGCCACCATGTCATTCCCAGGCATATCTGCTCTCCCTCAGCTTTCTCACTGCCAATCAGAATCCCTGTGGCCCATGCCCTTCTGTATTCATTTCCGAAGGCTGCCATAACAAAGTACCACAAACTGGGTGGTTGAAAACAACAGAAATATATAGTCTCATAGTTCTGGAGGCTGCATGTCCAAAAATCAACAGTCAGTAGGGGCATGTTTCCTCTGAATCTTCCTTTGACTCTTCTTGGCTTTTTGTGATTTGCTGTCAATCTTTGGCATCCCTTGCCTTACAGCTACATAATTCCAGTCTCTGCCTTCTTCATCACAGGGCACTCTCCCTGTATGTTTCTGTCTTCACCTGGCCATCTTATAAAAGCACCAATTATGGGGGTGCCTGGGTGGCTTAGTCGGTTAAGCATCCGGCTTTTGCTTAGGTCATGATCTCGCAGTTCGTGGGTTCGAGCCCCGCATCGGGCTCTGTGCTGACTGCCAGCTCAGAGCCTAGAGCCTGTTTCAGAGTCTATGTCTCCCTCTCTCTCTGACCCGCCCCTGCTCACGCTGTCTCTCTCTCTCTCTCTCTCCTAGAAATAAATTAAAAATATTTTAAAAAATTAAAAAAAAAAAGCACCAGTTATGTTGGATTAGGGGCTCACCCTACTCCAGTGGAACGTCATGTTAACTACTGACATCTACAGTGACCCTATTTGCAAAACAAACAAACAAACAAACAAACAAACAAAAACCATCTCATTCTAAGGTACCAGGAATTAGAACTTAAACATAACTTTTTTTATTTTTAATGCAGAGGGATACTATCCAAACTGTAAGATCTTCCTAAAGTAGGTACCTGACCTAGCTAATTTTAAATCTCAACCCTCCAACATGTGGCCTCAGTCAGGTTCCAAGCCTAGAGATAGCATCACCATGAAGAAGAGGCTGAGTCCTGAGTGGCAGGTCTATCTGGGAGGGAAATTTACTCATGATATAATATAAGGGATAACAGCTGGAGGAATTGTGGTCAAGGTGAGCATAAAGTTTCTGGGTAGGACTGCATATTCTGCCCTGTCTAAGACCCACCATATTCATTCCCATTTCTAGGGTTTGACTTCTTTTGTTTCTTCCTACCCCCAAAATGTTTTCATTGGACACCTATCCAACTTCCACTGTTGTCATTCTTCAACCCTAAAGGTACCTGCAGCTTGCATTCCACACTTTGTATTTAGTTAGGTACTGCCCACCACTGTGTGTGCCAAGTGTGACCATTCATTCTCTGTCCCCCAGAGGGCAAAGACCTGAGATGAATACTTGGAATGCTGAAATTCTTTGGAGCTAGATGGAGCTTAGACATCATATATTCCATGATCTCTTAAATTATGCTCAGAGGTGCCATGTGGAAGGCACAGTGAGAGGGGATGTCAGCCTGGAAGGGATTCTAAGCCAGCTACCCCTCTGCAATCAGAGTCACCCTCCTTTGATTCATTTTTTTCTTGAAGAGAGCTTAATAAAACATCATTTGTGTTTTAAAGAGTTTCCCAGCTAAAGAAAAGTTTGGAAACACTAATCTAATTTAGTTTTGTTGTTTTACAGATAAACTGAGATGCAGGCAGGCTGAACGTCTCATCCACCATGACACAGCTAGTTTGAGAACTAGAAGCATATTTTCCACATCTTTCTGTGTTCTTCTAGAAGTATATCTATTTCATCTTGTACAATTCTCTTTTTTAATGTTTATTTATTTTTGAGAGAGAGACAGACAGAGTGAGAGTGGGAGAGGGACAGAGAGAGAAGGAGATGCAGAATCTGAAGCAGGCTCCAGGCTCTGAGCTGTCAGCACAGAGCCAGATGTGGGGCTGAAAGTCAAAAGCCCAGAGATGGTGACCTGAGCCGAAGTCTGATGCTTAACTGACTAAGCCACCCAGGTGTCCCTCATCTTGTATAATTCTCTTAAATCTTTAGAATAGGCATTCTTATTTCTCTTTTAAAATGATCAGTTTAATGTGAAATAAAGTTCACATGGTTTGCTCGAGCTGTGCCAATTAGCAGAGGTAAGATTATATCCAAAAATGCCTGCTTATTCTACTGGACCACAATTAGGAACTCTTGGAGCTAAAACATGAAGATCATTTAGTTGAACTACTTTCATGATATTTATGGCAAGAAAAAGAACCCAGACCTCAAATTATAAACTTATTAACTGGCTGTCATCATGGTGGGTGACATCCATTAGGGATTCAGAGAAAATTGATTTCAAGAAGTCTGTCATTTGGTCATATTTTAAATACAGAAGCAGCCCCTCCTGAAATTCATGTATCAACTTTGTAATAAAAGTGGTATTCCATTTCTCTGTATCCCCAATAAGACTGGGGCATAATAGGTTCTTATTTAATGCACGGGACTGCTGAAATCACATCATAATGAGGCAGTTACTCTAGTGTTCTCTAAATGCATCATGCGGGGCACCTGGGTGGCTCAGTCGGTTGAGCATCTGACTTCTGCTCAGGTCATGATCTCGTGGTTAGTGGGTTTGAGCCCTGAATCGGACTCTGTGCTGACAGCTAGCTCAGAGCCTGGAGCCTGCTTCAGATTCTGTGTCTCCCTCTCTCTCTGACCCTCCCCTGCTCACTCACTCTGTCTCTCTCAAAAATAAATAAAACATTAAAAAATAAATAAATGCATTATGCTAAAACACTTTAGTTTTCCCTTCATATTCCCTCCCCTTTGTGCCTCATTTGATTTCTAAACAGGCTGACTTCTTCTAGAAGCACTGCCCTGAATGGTTTTGGAAAAGTGTTTCAGTTCTTCTCTGGAAACCAATTTGTAGTCCAGAGAGGCTAAGTTAGGCCACATTAAATTAAGAATGTGCAAAGGTCCTGTTCTTCCTGGCCTTCTTTGAAAACAAATAGATTCCTCATCTCTCCCCTTGAACAGCATGACCTTGAATCTAAGGTGCTGTAGGATGGTGGTGTATAAGAAAGCTGAGGAAGGGATCTTTCAGATTCCAAGTGGTTGTTAAATATTTTATCTGTGCATGCCTTTAAAGTTACCACAGGTGTGGCTAGTGTCTCTTTATGTTAGTTATGGGTGACATCATACCGGGCAATGAAAATTTAAAAGGATACCTTCACTCATGTCTGCCCTAGATGATATTTCAGCTCAGTAAGCATAGCAGAATTTCTGAATTCTGATGCTGTGCTACAGTATTTAGATATAGGGAGAGTTAAAAAATTGTCCCCAAAGTAAGCATCCATTTAGAAAAGGGGAAAGGGTAGCATGAGCCCTGTAGTGTTGGATTGTAATCAAAGCTATCAGTATAAACTCATGATTTTATAACATATATACAAAATTATAGATATGGAAATAATTATAGATGATGTATGTGAATATATATACATATGGGTTAATATACATGTATGCATTTCCTAGCTCTGTACAGTGAGAGCACCTAGAAGAAATACCACTCAGGCAGTAATGAGCACACCTTGTGCCCAGATCTTGGTATCTAAATGCCATTCCCCAATAAAAAGAAGAACTTGGGCTCCTTGGAAGTGGTTGATTACAGGGCTAGGGCAGAGAAATCACAAGGTGAGCCTGGATTTTCTGTGGTGCCACAAAGTTAGAAATACTCAAAAACAGGATGCCAGAGCAGTGCTGAAAGGTCAAGGAGCTCTCAGTGGCCAAAGTCAGAACAATTTGAACAATAATTAAAAAAAAATGATAGTATTGGATGATAGCCTGTAAAATAAAATAAATATTCATGAGTCTATGCTAATATAAATGAATAATTGAATACATAAAGACATGGGAAGAAGGGACAATTTCTCCTTACAAAAGAATTCCAATTAATCGTTGTAAGGAATGTGCAAACTATAAAATCAACATAAGGACACCATAATAATAATTGTTTCAGACAAGATATACCAGTGGATGCTAAAATTAGTGGGGAAAATTTTGAGAAAGAATAGGATATTTGCATAGTCTAAAAGTGTGTCTCCCAGGATTTTTATTTGTGACAAAGGGAATAATAATTTTAGTGTGGTGAAATCCTATAGGGCACTATCTTCACCCCGGTGATCAAGGTCAGTTTTGACATCATGTACCCCTTGCATGGTGCCTCTGACGCATTTGCCAAGATGGCAAGTTTTAGCATATTTTGCCAAAAATGTATGACCTCAATCTAATAATGATAGAACATCAGACAAGCCCGAATTGAAAGACAGTCTCCAAACTAACTGACCGCTGGTCAGGGTTGTGAAAGGCAAGGAAATTTTGAGGAAATGTCACAAGATTGAAGGAGGCTAAGAAGGCATCACAACTAAATGAAGTGCGGGACCCTGGGTTGGAATGAAAGAGAGAAAGGTTATTAAAAGAAATACTGGTGAAATTTGAATAAAGTCTGGAGTTAGTTAAAAGCACTGTGCCAATGTTAATTTCTTAATTTCAATCATTGTACAGTAATTATTTAAGATATTAACATTATGAAACTGGGTGAAGTGTATATGGGAGGTACCTGTACTGTTTTTGCAAATACTCTGAAAACATATAATTATTTCAAAATAAAAAAAAAATTAATTGTAAGTAAGCATCCAGCTAGGACATTTTATTTCACAGTGGAATTTGATTAATTGCAACTCAACTAACTGGAACCTTAAAGTGTTGGAAACTTTCTTCTCTATACCTCTGCATTTAGCAGAAAAACTTGCAAATAAGCTGTTACATGGGATTTATTCAGAAATCTCATTTCCCGGGGACAGTCTGGAGTTACTGTGCCTCAGTATAGACTATAGTCCCAGACTCTGAGGTGAGCCCCACCCAGCCTCCCTGTGTAGTCTCTTTATCTCTGGATAGTCTACGCTACAACTAGTTTCTGAACCCCTTGGGTACTTCACGTCCGTATGTTGTCCATGCTCTTTCCTCAGCCAGAAACTGATTTGCCTCATCATCTATGCTGTGGCTTTGGGATCTACCAGAGCTTGGTTTGAATGGTAGGTTGTCCTGCCGAAAATTAGTTATGGGAGTGTAAATGAGTTACTATGTTCTCTGAATCTCCGTTTCTTCATCTGTAAAACATAGACACTAATCTTTTCCCTACATACATTTTAAGGTGTTTAGCACAGTGGCTGATCCACATAAATCCTCTTTAAATGGTAGCTCTGCAGTTGGTATTAATTAATGATGGAAAACTCAGCTGTGCCACCTTTTCTGAGAAGTCCTTAATTGATTAATTCATTTATGTATTCATCAAACAGCAATAAAAGTCTACTGAAATCTGCCCTGTGCCAGGCTCTGTACTAGAGCTTAGAAATACAGCACTCAGCAAAGCAGACTCCTCCCAGCCCTGGCACAGCTTACAAAGGCTGATATAGAAGACAGGTATTAAATAAGTCATTCCAAGTAAGAGCAGTGCTGGAAGAGGGGAAATGTTGGCTTTGTAACCTGGTGTAATCTTATTGATTAGAATCAATTACTTTTTTTCTCTGCTTTCAGATAGCAAGGGCAGATGGCTTACATTCACTGATTTCCTCTGATCAAGCAGGAGCAAGGGTATGTAAAATCAAGATTATTTACAACTAAATAAGAAATACCAAGTTTTTTGGGAAAACTTCATCTAAATTGGAAGTGCCACTTTCCATTCACTGAGTGTGCTAGGTAATGAAAATGAACTATATATATATTTTTTTATCAGTGCTATTTTCTTCATCCCTGCCTTCAGCTAAAATCTCTCAGGCACCTAGTTTTGTTGGATTAGTTTTGCTAGGTGGTTTGTTGTACTTTGGCTTCAGTGGTGACATCAGGGTACATAAATATTATACTACAGTGCGATGAGTTAAAACCCAAAGATGGAAGCATTAAATTCTGCTTGGAGGAGGTGGGGGAAGAGGTCAATGAAAGCCTGACCAAGGTGGTGATCTTCATCGGGGTCTAAAGGAAAACTAGACTACTTTTTATGAGAAAGGCCAGGACATTCTTTTTTTTTTTTAATAATTTAATTTTTTATTTTTTATTTTTTTTATTTTTTTTTTTATTTACTTTTAATATCTTTTTTTTTTACACAAATAGTTTATTGTCAAATTAGTTTCCACATAACACTTAGTGCTCATCCCCACAAGTGAGGCCAGGACATTCTTATACAGAAGAGCAGAGAAGATACCACGGAATAATAAAATAGTTTATTGACTAGGCAGTAGTAAGTTCCCAGAGCAAGAAGTAGTCGTTTATTTCTGCCCCACTGATTTTGTAGGCTAAGAGGCAAGGACCAATTAGGGCTCTGAGCAGGAATCCACCTGATGTTCTCAGCTGACTGTCCTGAGGGCCAAATTTGGGCTAGGTGTGGTTATGTTCACCAACTTTGCAGCAGTTCTGGGTGATTTTGTTCTTTGTTCCAGTGTTAAGTTTCTTTTGATTAATATCTGCATATGAGTCACTCCCTAGGTTGTATCTTTCATACTCATCATACCTCTTTGCAGTCACTTTCAAACACCTCCCCACCTTTCACATGCTTCTCTGCTGTGGGTGTTTGCAGAGAGTGGATCCTCCCCCAGAAGCTCCAGGCTCCCATGTCTGTCACCCACGGTATCAGCAGTCCGTCCACAGCAAAGGTAGAAATTCCTCTCCTGGAGGGCACCGTCTAACCCCCAGGGATGCTTGCCAGAAGTTCCATAAACTTGGTTTCCCCGAGAGTCAGGCAATGAGATGTGCCAGAGAGGGCACACATTTACTGTACCTGGAATCTTCTTCAGAGTCTACTTTCATTTTCAGAGCGTACAGTGGGGATGCTACAGCTGGGGTTGTAGAAAGAGCTTGAACCTAGGAGTCGGGTGATTTGGATTCAGTTCCAGTTGTATCTCTTGTGAGCCACTGTGAGTAAGCTTTAACCTCTCTAAATTTTAATATCCTTTTCTGTTAAATGGGGAGAATAATAATTGAACATGCCCATCTTCCTGTGAAAGTCATATGAGATAATGAACATGAAAGTGCTCTGTAAACGGCAAAGAACTGTACAAATTTGAGCAAGGTGTTATTAATTTCGATGATAACCTTAAATAATCTTGAATATAATGGAATTATTCTTTGTTGACATTTTCAGATTTTAAAATTAATCACCATTCTTCTAGACAGATTATTACGCTGATCATACATTACTGGAGAAATAAATTGCCATTTCTCTGAGCTTTTCTGGATGAATCACTTTTTACTAGTATGTTCAGTTTGTCATAGACATCCAAAGTCTTAGCAAACTGCAAAATTTTAGCAAGAGATGATGCATTTGGACACTGTCCCTCCCCCCCAAGTTTGCCTGTGAAGTCAGAGGGAGACACATGCTGAGAAAGCATATTCAGTGCTAAGAGCTCAGGCCAGGGCGAGGAGTGCCAGACATAGGAAGTTTGGATCATGGCTCAGCTAGGTCACAGCTGGGTGACCTGGAGCCTCAGCTCCTCATGGGAGTAATTACACTTCGCTGGTAGGTTAGAGTGAGTATTAAATAAGAGAATGCATGTGGAAAGTTCTTTGTAAACTGTTCAGTGCTTCAGGTAAATTGTAGTTGCTGTCATCAGGTGAGAGATCGTGTCTTCTTTTCAAGACTGACACAAATCAGTCATGTCTCTGGGCAGTGCTCCATGTTGGACAGTGCTCCACACAACAATGTATTGGAGCCTAATGAAGAAGAGGGTAACTGCAGTTCGACTTCTCGAGTTCAGCTGTTGTCTGGCTCCACTCTTAGCAGCTCAGCGACTTGGGGCAAGTTCTCTAACCTCTCTCTGTGCCACATTTTCTCTTCTCTAAAATGGAAATGACAGCTGCTTCAGCTTCACATGGGGTGTCAGGCAGAGAAACTGAGCAAGATAATGAATAAAGGGCTTGGCATGTAATGGTTAACCTTTTTTATGACTACGTTTTTGTTTTGTTTTGTTTTTTTGGTCGGTCCACCATCTCAAAAGAGCCTCCTCTTTCATGCTCAGAGTAAAGACCTGCCAATGGAAAGTAAACTTAAATGCTGTCGGTGGGCAGCAGCTCTCCTACCTCAGAAGGCATTTTCCATCAGCTGGTTTCTTTATGCGGGGTGTCCTTCTGAGAAGACTTGCTTTTCCTCGTGTGTCTGCCTGTGCCATAAGTGGCTGCACCATCTGAAGGCAAGATTGACATTTTCTTGGAAACCTAGTGTCATGGGATACATCTAAACTGAAAAGGCTTATTTGAGTTTTGCTTATCACGGTTTAGATGCTGCTGTGTGGGAGATGAGATGTGGGCTGTGGGAGTCTCATGTTCTGACCCCAGCTCTGCCACCAACTCACTGTGGCCCTGGGAAAGTTGTTTCAGCTTCCTGGCTCCCTGTGTCCTCCTGTGTGCCCTAAAGAACAGAACCTCCTTTTAAAGAAATGCTCCAATTATCAGAATGCTTCCTTTCTGTATTTGTGTTAAAATGTTATTATTATTTTCTTATTTCTAAAACCACTCACAAAAAAGGTGGACAGAGTAGTTATTTGGGGATTGTTTTTCTGCCAAGTTTTTATATCAATTCCAGTTAGTTAATATACAGCGTAATGTTAGTTTCAGGTGTGGAATTTAGTGATTCATCACTTACATATATCACCCAGTGCTCATCACAAGTGCATTCCTTAGTACCAATCACCTTTATAACCCATCCCTCCGTCCACCTCCCCTCCAGTCACATTCAGTGTGTTCTTTATAGTTAATACTGTTTCTTGGTTTTCCTCTCTTTTCCTCATGTTCATTTTTTTTTGTTTCTTAAATTCCACATATGAATGAAACTGTGTGGTTTTTGTCTTTCTCTGGCTTATTTTACTTAGCATAATACTCTCTAGCTGCCTCTGTATTGTAGGAAATGGCAAGATTTCATTCTTTTTTATGGCTGAGTAGTATTCCATTGTGGATATCTAGATCTAGATCTGTCTATCACATCTTCTATTATCCATTCATCATTCAGTGGACATTTGAGCTCTTCCCATACTTTCACTATTGTAAAGAATGCTGCTGTAAACATAGGGGTTCATGTATCCTTTTGAAGGGATTATTTATATGCCCATTTTTTTTTAAATTTATTTCTAGGAGAGAGAGAGAGAGAGAGACAGAGTGAGCAGGGGAGGGTCAGAGAGAGAGGGAGATACAGACTCTGAAATAGGCTCCAGGCTCTGAGCTGGCTGTCAGCACAGAGCCCGATGCGGGGCTCGAACCCACCAACCGCGAGATCATGACCTCAGCGAAATTCGGACGCTTAACCAACTAAGCCACCCAGGCGCCCCTATATGCCCATTTTGAGGCAGAAGCAAAGCTGATAGTTCTCCGTTGCTACACATGTGTACTTCTTAAATCCCAATTTGAAAACAAGTGCACTAGATAAGATTTGGGGACTACATGGGCCCCTTAGTGATGGCTGCCTGTTCGCTGAGTCCCTACCTCATCCCAAGTCTCCTGGAAGGAAGGACTTTGGGACTCTGCCTTGCTGTTATTCATTAGGAGATGCTAGATTCCTGAGTGCATTGCAGAGTTGTCATTCCCTACGAGCAAAATGAACAAAAATATACAACATTTAATGAACAGTCACAAGAATGGATTGTCACTTTCCATTTTTCTATTCTCAGGATAAAAGATTATCCTGACACCATATCCCTCATCACTGCCTAATGGATTGATCTGTCTCTTCATTCTCCCCTTTAGACCAGAAGCGCCTTCCTTTGGGGCAGCAGTTATATCTTGTTCTTATGTCCCTGGTGCCTAGTACCTGATTCCACACATTACAAATACCTAATAAACACTATTTAAATGAGTTTTTGATGAGTGATTGATGGGTGACCTCTAAGATCCTCCCAGCTTGCACATTCTGATACCTATACCAAAATACTGGCTAATTTATTTCAAATGGTCTTTTCTGCTACCTCAAGCATAGCCTCCTGGTCTATGAGAACAGCATTAAAGTATAGTCTTTTTCTTTTTAATATGGAAGCAGTCCTTTTTCCTTCCCTTCCTTTAGCCTGTAATAGACACCGTGTTAAGTATAATTGAATAAAACAGACAAAGTCCCTGCCTTCACATACCTTACAGTCTTACATTTAAGGGGGTGGCTGTTAAACAGATAATCCCAAAATAGAAAAATCAATTGCAGTTGTGAATGGTAAGAAAGCCAGAGTAGAAGGCATAACATAGAGGGTAAGTGCATGCTTCCTAAAGTGGAAAACTCTGGAAATCTAACTGAGATCTTTCTGTTGGCATTCCAAGAGTTAAAATAAGCTATGTCATAGATTGAGTAAAGTGTTTCTCCTGAGACCATGCCTAGTTAAACTCATTTCTGCCAATCATAATGTCCTACTTACATGAGCAAGCTCAGGTGTTATCTCTGTCTCGGTAATGTAATCTTCTACCCTCTCCTACCTGGGCTACCATCTTATCTTTATCCTAATGGATCACACTTCCTTCTCTGTGTAACTCAACATCATACTGTTTAACTCCTTCTCTGATCAATGCTCTCATTTCCCTCTTTCTGTTTTCTAGTGTTGATATTTTTTATTTTTGTAGCTAGTCTTTCTACTACTTGTCTCATTAGCTAATGGGAGGCAACGGATTATAGAGAAAAGAGCCTGAGCTTTGAGGGCACACAGACTTGAGCTCAAAGTCTAGCTTCACGAATTAACGGTTATATAACCTTGGGCAAGTAGTCAAGAATTCCAAATTTCCAGAGATGTCAAATAGGATGAAGAAACTCAGTTTCAGAAAAATGTCTCCCCAGTGATTTCATTTGCTCTTGATTGGCTGAATGACTTCATAATAATAGCTCTTATGGTATGTTAGGCACTTTTATAAATCCTTTACACATAGTCTTTCATAAGTTCTTCACAGCGCTCCTATGCAATGAAATAATAAAACAGTAATCATCTTCAATATCCTCTCTATTTCTATGCTATGTAAAAGAATGCAAAAACACATGAAGATGAGGCATGTGTCCAAGGTTGTGACAGCTTATGAATGTCAGAGGCCTGATCTACACACTGACATCTCAGCCCACACCCATGCACTGTGATGCTCCTCTGTCCCCATTTATACCACCTCTCAGTTTTCTCATCTGTAAATTGAGACCTATACACCTCATGGAATTGTCATGAGAATTAAATCGGATAATGTATATAACCCTCCCCGCCTCCTGCTCTGCCAGCTATTTCATAGGCAGTAAACAAATGTCCATTTGGATTCCCTCCTTTATTAAGACCACAAACATTCTGTGATTTTCCACTTGTCTCCATTGTGTTAACATGTACCCACTATGTTCTACCTATTCTTCATTACACATAGAAATGTACCATGCTTTTCTTTAATAAATGTTCTCTCTTCTGTATTCACCCATCATTAAGTTTCCTGACATTCTGCAGCCTTTATTTAATAAAAGAAGTATGTAGTTCAAAATGGCAAACAGTACTAAAAGATTTATCCTGAAAGACATCAGTCTCATAACCACTCTGCCCCATGTTCAAGCTCTGTTCTTAAGAGGCAGTTACTTTCACCTCTTTAAATCTTTTTCTAGAGTTTGCTTTTATGTCTTTAAATAATACACATATGCTGTATTTCTTGGTTCTTCAATTTTTTGAAAAATAATTTTTCTATTGACATCTTACCATGGGGGTTAAACAAAGAGCCATCAACTCTGGACATACACAAACCTGTCCCACAACATCCTTGTCTTTAAATTATATCACAGATTTGAAAAAAAGTGTTTGATCTCTGTGTCATTACAAACACAGTTTACATAATGCTGTTATTAT
Source organism: Proteles cristata cristata (assembly GCA_017311185.1). Taxonomy (NCBI): domain Eukaryota; kingdom Metazoa; phylum Chordata; class Mammalia; order Carnivora; family Hyaenidae; genus Proteles; species Proteles cristata. Next base: position 617,057 of record JAESUZ010001350.1, on the reverse strand, counting down.
GTTATATAGTATGTATGTATGTAGGTAGGTAGGTAGCTAGCTAGCTAGAAGTGTGTGTGTGCGTGTGTGTGTGTGTGTGTGTGTGTGTGTATTGTTTATAGCTTAATCTAGTAGGTTAGTATGATTACATTTATTTTCTCATATTTTTGTTTTTCATAGGATTAATAACTGCCTTTAATTTTCTGGGTCCTATCACTAAATAATCTGACATAAGGAAAACACCAAACTTCTGCCAGAAGGGACTATATTTACTCTTAGCAGACCCAGGTCAAGAGTGCACATGGAAGCCCACATACCATATGTTTATATAGTTAAGAGTTACCAGTATAGCTAGGAAACTGTCATATAATTTTCTATGACCTCCTGCCTTGAAAAATAACCATAATAAAACAAAATATGTATAACACAACCAATTCATATTAAATATTTGAACAATAATAACAAATTAGTTTCATTTTCTGTCCAGAGTCATGGAAGTGGCCATTCCCAAGGATAGAGGAGAGAAAAGAAAGAATTTCTTCTCACCTGCTGCTTTGCTTGAGCTGGCATCCACATGTCCTCTTCCAGCTTTTGGGAAATCTACAGAGTCAATACCCACTTTTTCTTTTTTTTCTTTTTTCCTGTTGGAGGCTTAGCTGCTTGCCCAGCCAACCAACCCCCCACCTCTGGGTACTTTCACCATCCTAAGCAGAGAAAGAGGACTGAGATTCTGTATGTAGACTTCCCCTACCCCTTGGCTACCAGTACAGTGCCTCATCCCTCCCTTCTCTCTTCTCCTTTTCCCAGGTCTGGGACTTCTCTGTTTTCCCATATTCGTAGAATAAACCTCTAGTTCCTTTATGGGTGGACAACAATAGAAGCTTCTCTGCATGGGCTCAGAGAAGGGTGAGGCGTCCTTCAGACTCATCGTTCTCAGCTGAGAGGGATTCTGCCCCTGAATGGGATGTTTGGCAATGTCTGGAGACATTTGAATCTGTCACACTGGAAAGGGAGGGCTGTGAGTGCATAGAGGCCAGGGCTGCAGCTAAATCTACATTGCCAGATAGCCCCCCACACAAAGAATTCTTCTGCACAAAATGTCAGACTGAGAAATTCTGCTTTAGACAGAACTTCCAGAAGTCATCCTGTTTGCATTCCCTCTGTTGTCTCCAGAGGAACCTGGCATCTCTGATCCCTGAGCTTTTCCAAAGTACTAAAGTGTGAATCAGTTGGCTTTTCACAAGTACCTCTCTATGCGAGCACTTGTGTTCCAATTATCCCTCATCCACAACTTTTCCACCTTCCAAGATACCTTTTAGCATCTCTGGTCCATTGCTGTCTCCTATCCCATTCTCCTTGTCCTTGTAGGCACCAAACGGTTTTATCGTTTACTATCGTTCTAATTGAGATTTTGAGAGAGAGCCAAAATAATATATGTTCAATCTTTCAGGTTTAAGCAGCAGTCTACAACCTTCCCCAAACTCCAAAACTATTTTCTCACTTTCTCTTTACAATCCAGTGTCATGAACTACAACACTCTTCCCGTGTTTATCAAATAAAGATTCTGGGAGCCCTTGAACCAGGTGAACTGTCTTATAAGGAGGATGGATGAGGGGTGTTTTGTTCTTCTCTATTAACATGTTGGCATTATCAATGGAAACAGCCACCAGTAGGGTGGGTGACAATGCCCAAGCTCAGGTGCTATAGGGGATCTTGGTGGTATCCAGACCAGTGTTTGCTACCTCTAGTCATGTCACTTAACCATTCTGGCCTTGTCTATTTACCTCTTCTACAAATAATGGTACTCAGTAGGCATAGTTCTAAAACCCAAAATTCCATTTATTTTCAAAGAAAGCATTGCATTACTAACATCATTGGAATACTGGGATCACCTGTCATCATTAGAAAATGACCTTAAATTCATATACCATTGGCAGGAGTGGAGGGGGAATGGTATTTAAATTCTAACTAGATATTGCTGCCTCCCAAAGGCTCTGAGCCTGTGGTTTGCTCTGCTAAAAAGGGAAAATCAGTAAGAAATCAAAGAGGTGTTGAAGACATATCAGCACCAAACTTAGGTTTTCTCCGCAATACAATGCAAAAAAAAAAAAAATAATACTGAAAGAAAGTTGCAAAAAGAGATTAACATTTTTTAAAAGTGTGATTCAACATTATCAAACGGCCCCCAAATCCCATATAGCAGTGTTAGGACTCTGCTCCATTGGGAAGCCCCAACCTAGTCTAAACCTTCTCTTTATTCCTCAGATGATGAACTAAAGGATGAGGGGGAAATGCCCTTCAGAGTGTCCCCAGCTATGCGACAACAGTGCTGGTGCTCAGTTCCAGGTCTTCCAACTCCCCAGTCTGTGTTCTCTCTCCCATGCACCTTGTTTCCTACGGAAGTACAAACGTCAGTGAAGCAGTGTGGAAGGGGCTGAGGGACAAAATGAGAAATGAGAAAAAGAGAGGCCTGTGTCTCTTACCCCTCTTTCTGTCAAATAAGGGTTGTTAAATTTATGTGGATATGTCATGGAAGCTCTTTTTGTCCCCCCCAGCTTCTTTTGGATCATTTTTCAGTTAAGGATTGTTTTTCTTTTGCAAATATGTTTTAGCTACTCTTTCACAACATTATCCACACTCTACAGAAAGGAAGCTTATTAAAAGTTAAAAAGGAGCAGAGAAAATAGCACTTATGCTGCAGCTGAACAAAAGGATGCATATGGTGGAAAACTGAGACTCCTGCCTTTATTAATTAAATGACAGTATTACAGGTTCTGTTTTCATATACATTTTTAACCAGACAGATTTAGAAATAGATATTGAATAGTCATGGTCCTGAAAATATAAATCATATTTTGACTTAGAGTTTCAAGACATATGAAGAGAGGAAGAGATATATCAGGCATAATTAATCTGCAATAGAGATTCTTACAAAGACAGAGTTGTAATTCTCACAAATTCCTGGGCTCTTTCATTTCTCTAGTCTTTATTCCTAGATGCATTTCAGAGCCTACTTTCACTTCCAGTTAGGCTAGTTTTGGCTACTTACAATGTCCCCATAACATGGGATGCTGGGGAATCTAATAATTATTGAACACAGTTTTTATAATGAGGTGGGTTTATCTAAACATATTACCGTCTCTGTGTTTTATATATTTTGCTTTATCTGCTACCATATAGCATCCTAGCAGATGAAGTATTGGCATGTTGGTCATAGTACTTTTCCTCCCTGGGCCCCTTTTTATCTTAACACATCAGGCCCCCTCTGGCCCTGACAAGGTAGTAACTGTACCTGAGAAAGGCCTCTGTTAATGGTCAGCAACCAGTGACCCACTGGGAAAGGCTTTCTCCAAACGAGCTGATAATAATGAGATAATCCAACCAGATTATCTCTTTCTTCATGTTGGAATTGATAAAACAGAGCTGCAGTCAACAAACAGCAATGGAAATGCTATGCAATAGAAATCATTTGGGTCATAGAGAGGAGTGCAGAGATCCTCAGCAGCTTCCTACTTTCAGGCTAATCTGCTTGTATTTTTGCATCAATTCCCTTTTTCTTGAGGTGGTCCAGGGGAGATTTGTTGCCTTCCTAACAAAAGTAGGTATTAGCAGGGGTGCCTGGGTGGCTTAGTCGGTTGAGCATCCGACTTTCGCTTAGGTCATGATCTCACGGTTCGTGGGTTCGAGCCCCGCGTCGGGCTCTGTGCTGACTGCCAGCTCAGAGCCTGGAGCCTGTTTCAGTCTGTGACTCCCTCTCTCTCTGACCCTCCCCTGCTCACGCTGTCTCTCTCTCTCCTAGAGATAAATAAAAATATTTTAAAAAAAAAAGTAGGTATTAGCAGGCCCATTTTATAGATGAGAATGCTAAGGCTATGAGGTAGTCTGTAAAAATCACTCATATAATCCAAATTCAGGCCTGCCTTTGTCTCAAGCCAATTTACTATGCCATGCCTCTTCGCTGGATCTATCAACAAAAATCCTCTTGTCCTACGACCTCACACAAGTCCAGAAAAATTCAGAATTAGTGAAGGAAGTCCTCTGTATAAAAAGACATACCTTCAAAATATATCCCCCAGTCTTCTACTTCGCTCTCTCTCTTCTTTTTACTCACTCTGTTAGGACCTAACTCTACATCACCTTGCACTTGGAACACGTGGACCTAAATGGACTCTTAGCTCTGACTTCTGCCCCTCTTCAACCCTCTCTCTACACAGCAGCCAGTGTTTTGCCTAAAACATCAACCGATGTTCAACTGATGTCCTGCTTCAAGATGGTGGATTGAATGCACCTGTTAACCTACCTGTCCCCCACCCCATTTTCTAAATCTACTGGGCTTAGGAAACATAGAATAAAACACATTTTTCAAGTGTTGAGACTGGTAATTGAAGGAGGTATATCCATAGCAGAGATCTTGTTAAATTTCTGGAGGACTTTAAGGGGGATGGAATTGTGTTAACTGGTAAACCAGAGAGAAGGGTCACCCAAGTCTGAAAGGATGCAGGGAAGGCAGGGGATTTCCTTTGTGTGGAGTCTTCCACAGTGGCTCTGGGACAGGAGGCAGCAGGCCAGAGTTCTTGTTGAGGACAGAAGCCCAGAGGTGACATTTGTCCTAACAAGTCTATGTTTAGTGCTCTCTCACGTCAGATACTCAGCATGATCCTTCATTTGTAAATATGGGAGGAGCATCAGAAAGCTGAGGCGATCTAACAGCAAATGGTGAACACTCACTATAAATCACCCAGGAGGTACAGATAGAATCTAAGGAAAAGAAGCAAGCTTTAAAAAATTATTGGGGCACCTGGGTGGCTCAGTCAGTTAAGCGTCCAACTTCGGCTCAGGTCATGATCTCGTGGTTTATGGGTTTCAGCCCCGCATCGGGTTCTGTGCTGACATCTCAGAGCCTGGAACCTGCTTCAGACTCTGTGTCTCTCCCTCTCTCTCTCTCTGTCCCCCTCCCCACTCATGCTCGGTCTCTCTCTGTCTCGAAAATAAACCAAAAAAAAAAAAAATTAAATAAAAAAATAAAAAATTCTTATTAGTATCCTCAGAGAAACTTAAGAATATATTTATCCTATAAAGCAAGAACAGACTACTATGAAGAAGCAGTCAGAGAAGGAGAAAGAATTCATGGAAAGAAAAAAATACATATGCTTGCCAATAAATTCATTTAAGGAGCTACTAGAACATTAAGCTACTAGTAAACATGGAGGGAAAAACACAAAGATAGAAAAAGAGAGGGGAAAAAGTATGGGGCACAGAAAATCAATTTTAAAAGGCCAACATCCATCAAAGAAAGAAAGAGAAATAAAAGAGGAATAATAAAAGAATAATAGGAAAATCTTGCCGGTACTAGAAAGATTCAAGTCTTCAGAATGAAAGACTTCACTGGGTGTCTGTCAGAAAGAATAAAAAAGACCCACACGTAAGGGTACCTGGGTGGCTCAGTCAGTCAAACATTCAACTCCTGATTTCAGCTCAGGTCATGATCTCATGGTTTGTGAGATCGAGTCCTACGTTGACCTCTGCACTGACACTGTGGAGCCTTCTTGGGATTCTCTCTCCCTCTCTCTCTGACCCTTACCCATGTGTGCCCTCTCTTTCTCTCAAAATAATTAAGTAAACATTAAAAAAAGACCCAGACCCACACTTAGATTCACCTTTATACAATTTCAGAACATTAAGATTAAAAAGGAGTTCCAGGGGCACCTGGGTGGCTCAGTTGGTTAAGCGTCCAACTTCACGTCATGATTTCATGGCTTATGGATTCAAGCCTCACATCAGGCTCTATGCTGACAGCTCAGAGCCTGGAGCCTTCTTCAGATTCTGTGTCTCCCTTTCTCTCTGTCTTTTTTTCTCTCTCTCTCTCAAATAAATATTTAAAAATTAAAAAAAATAATATCCAAAAAAAGGGTAAACACTTTCAAGTAGAAATATAAATGTATAATATACACAGGTAGGTAGAGGATAGGTGGGTAGGTAGGTGGATGGGTGGATGGATGAATAGATAGGAATGCTAGATATAAGATCCCAAATGCTTTCAAATAGAAATAAGAATGCAGTGAGACATATATCACATATGTCTGTGAATTTGTACTGCTCACACACACAAAAAAATATCAGATTAGCATCAGACTTACCAGCCATTTATCAAAACAAATTATTAGCAACTTACCATAACAACCCTGAATTACAACTGAATATAAAAAGTAATCCCCTAGCAAGTTACCCTGTATCTCTAAGCACAGTGACTATGCAAAATCCACGTGAGGCATAATTTCTACTCTGGGTATATATCTATAACAGATACAGTTGAAAATCAAGAAAGTAAAATGTCAGAGCTGGATTAGAGAATTATCTAAGCATGTCTGTAAACTGGAAACAGAAGAGAAATTACAATGGATTATTAGTGAGTGAGGCTGAGACTAAAATTGTTCCATGTCACGAAGGGACCAAAGCCAAGCTCCTTCATGAAGCCTGGGGCAGGTATAGGGCTGCCCTACTCATGAGGAGCCTGAAAAACTGCTATCGAACACCAGACTTGCTTGCCTTTAACAAGCTGCAAGTTTCTGAAGGCTAATGGCATGGATGTTGTCCACAAGAAGGATATGACCCAAGCTTCTCCATCTCTCCATCACTGGATCTGCAGTAATATGAATAGTATCTTGGGATAAGGGTCCTAAAATGTCATAACACGTAGGTCTAAACTGAGAACTTAGGGTTCTCAGAAGGAGCCATTGGGAAAAGCTGAATAGAAAGAAATGTGCACAGAAGGAGTAAGAAAAAACATACGAACTAAAAATCCTGCTTACAAACTGAGTCTATGCACTTAAGTTCAAAAACCAACAAAGAAATCTAAGAGTCAACAAAATCATTAGTCTACCATCAAAATATGACTTCACTCTGGGTGAAATAATCATATAATCTGCCAAGACTTTAAAAAAATTAAGAAGAATGTTTAGAATGCTCAAAGACAAAGAAATTTTTAAAAAGAAAATAAAATCTTGGGAATAAAAATAGTATAAAAATTAAAAACTCAGTAGATGAGATAAATTTTAGATTGAACAGTTTAAGGAAGAATTAGCAAAAAAGAAGCCCCTGGGTGGCTCAGTAAATTAAGTCTCTGACTCTTAGTCTAAGTCTCCCAATCCCTGCTTGGGATTCTGCTGGCCCTTTCTCTCTCTGCTCCTTCCCTGCTCATTCTCTCTCTCTCTCTCTCTCTCTCTCTCTCTCAAAGTAAATAAATAAACATTCAACAAATTGAAGGAATTAAAAGAGAACAACAGAAGGGCACTAAGATAAAAAGATGCTCAACTTCAGTAGTTATTGGAGATTCATGAGTTTAAAAAAGTGGGATACTATTTCACATCCATTCAGTTGGCAAAAATTTTTAAATCTTAAAGCACTAAATGTGGACAAAGATATGAATATAAATGGGAAATCTCATATACTGCTGAGAGTATAGATTGGCACCACCCTCTTATTAAATATTTAGCAAGATGTAGTAACAATAAAGATGCATATACCCAACTAGCAATTCCACTAGTTAGTATCCTAGAGGGAATTTCACACATGAGCACAAAGAGATATTTGTAAGGTCTGTTGCAGCATTGTTCATAATAACTAAAAATTGAAAACACCTTTAATATACATCAACATAAGGGATAAATTTAGATAGAGCTATACTGTTGAATACTTTATATTACCTAAAAAAGAATGAACTACACTATCCATGTATCAACATGAATAAATCTCAAAAACTCTGTTGAAATATGCATTATGATACTATTTATATACATTTGGGGAAAAATGTGCAAACCAATTCTATATATTGTTTTAGACATATATGTGTACTAAAACTATAAAATTTTGGAAGGAAGTAGAAAACACAAAATTCAGAATGGCAGCTACCATTCTGGGGAGCAAGAGAGGAAGATAGGATTAGAGAAAGTTACTTTGGAAACTTCAGTGATATCTGCAGTTTAAAATGATACTGTAGAAAATTTCAAACATACACAAAAGTAGAAGAAATAGTAAAATTTACCCTCACAAACCTAATGCCAAGCTTCAATAATTAGCAAATAATTATCAAACATTTTGCCCATCATATTTCATCCATTCTCCATCCACACACAGTCACTTATTTTTCTCAAATTTTTAAGACATATATCACATATCATGCTATTTCACCCATACATATTTCAGCATCTATAACAATTGAAGACGTTTAAAAAGCATAATCACTCTACAGAGCAATCATATACTGATCCATCATATTGACCAAAATTATCAATAACTTGTATGGTGACCTAAATAACAGTCCCCCAAAGATGTCCATATCCAAATCCCTGAACCTGTGAATATGTTGCTTTGCATATAAAAGTTACTTTGCAGGTGTAATTAAACTAAGGGTCTTGAAATGGGGAGATTATCCTGCATTGTCCAGTACGAAGGAAGACTGAAGGGTCAGAGTAGCAGGTGTGATGAGGAGAACCAAGTGAGTTTTGAAGATAGAGGAAGTGGCCATGAGCCAGGGAATGCAGGTGGCCTCTAGACCTGGAATAATCCAGGAAACAGATTCTCTCCTAGAGCCACTAGAAGGAACAAAGTCCTGCTAACATCTTGATTTTAGCCAAGTGAAATCCATTTCAGAATTCCGAGTCTAGTAAGATAATAAATTTGTGTTGTTTTAATCCACTAAATTTGTGATAATTTGTTATAGCAGAAATAGAAAATTAATGTATTTCCTTACTACCACCTAATGTATATTTCATACTTAAATTTTCCCAGTAGACTCAAAAGTATCCCTTTACAGTATTTGTGCCTACTACTTCAATAGTAGAACTAAAATAGGAATCAGAGACCATGATTTCTTGTTATTTGACTTTGGGCAATTCGTTTGCCCTCAGTGCTGTTTCTGGGGTGTTTTTTAAAAAAATGTGTAATGGGAGATTTTAATTGGCATCCTTGTCACAGGGAATGAATTAGCAAATATAAACATACTTTTAAAAGGTTAAAATATTATGCACCTATAAGGCAATTGGTTTATAACCCCAGTTCTAGCCCAATAATATTTATTGAGCAACTATTATATGCAGGACACTTCTAAGCAAAAATGGACACCAGTATGGAAGGACCTGATTCCTGACCACAGCAGCTTGCCATTTATTTGTGAAAAGCATTCTGATGTCAGGGAAGGCAGTATAAAATAGTAGGAACACCAAGATCTGAGAATCAAACAGACCTGGGTCCAAGCCAAGTCATATTCCCAGCTTGACCAATTATAAGCCAGGAACTCTTGGAAAAGTTACTTATGTTCCAAGAGTTGTTGAGTCATCATAGGGTTGACAGGATGAATAAAGGTGTGAAGCCTTGTAAAGCTATGGGCAGGTAAAACGTGTTCCAGGTGAGTTGGTTTCCCTTCCAGGGGGGTTAGCAGCAAGATAAACATTATTCAGCCTAGATTCATGACTCAGTAGGATGACACTTATCAAGGGTGTGCAAACCCAAGGTGTTACCAGTTCAGAGAGGATGAAGCCAGTGCAGGTAGAGACTAAGAAAGCCAGTAGCTTAAAGGAGACAGTAGGCTTTGATCCAAGTCTTGCCGAGCGTGGCAAGAAAGTGCGGTTTGGAAGAAAGCAGGGAGGAAGATATTCTGGGTGTGGGAAGGGAAGGTGGACCCACATTAGCAATCAGACAAAAAGGAGATGGTTTCAGTGGCAGGGAAGGTTGTCAAAGAGTAATAGTAGAAGAGAAAATGAAGATGGAAGCTCACAGCCAGACCGTAGGAAGTTCTTTATTAAATATTCTTCATTTCTTACACAGATCTTAGCACCTTCAATGTGCCAGTAAGATTCCTTCCCCTTCCAGCTGCTACTGCCTCTACAAAGAACCTTGAACCCTGGTTTGTCTTGTCTTTTGGAAATTCTGTAGCTTAAAAAAGAAATAAATAAACCTAGTACAAGCAACATTCATAAATCCCAGACAGTGGCATCATGACAGAGGCAGAGTATCTTGAGGCTGCTGCCAGGAGCCATTTCACAATTTCTGCTCTGAACCTTTCATTAATCCTTACTGTTTCCATTTAATTTGAAGGCCTGAACAGAATGTCCCACACAGAATTGCTTGCTGTCTTTTTCACCTTCATCTCTGAGTTCCTGTTTGACCCTCACATTAGCATATATTACTCAGTCCCATACCCTTCATGGTTTTCCATTTGAGGGACCAACTCTGAGTAAAGCCCTTCCTCAGATTTGTGCCCAAAAGGAGTTGGGTAGGCAGACGTAGAAAGGGGGGATTGTCTCAGTGTTAAATGCCTGTTTCTTTTCCCTGTTTCCTTTCCCCTTGCTGGCTATAGGTTATGAGGCTGGATAGGGAGTAGAGCTGTTAGTTAGGGTTGGGGACAGAAGCAAAATTCCCTATAGATTTCAAACAGGACAACATTTCACAGAGGGAATTGAGTTATCAGACCATTGAGAGGGAAGGAAGAGTGGACCCCAGGTTGATTCCTCCCTGCCAGTGACTCCTAGAGCACTGAAGAACTGGTGTCACCTTTTCTGCTCAAATCAGGAGGCTGTCTCTGGAGCTGAAGACCACTCCAAGGTCACTGAGATCCAGGGATAGAAAGCCACTGCCACCACCACTGCCCCTCAACACTCTAGGATGAACTGCACATCCTCTACCTTTGTTTACCAGTAGAAAGCAGCCAAACAGCCTCACTTCATCCTCCCAAATCTTTTACAAGTGTTAACAATTAATAGAACTAATTCCCAGGCAACACCTTAGCTGCAAGGAACAATTTTTAGCCTCTGCAGTGTGGAAAGGCATATCAGAAAAAGGTGGGAATGGGTACTGTGGACAATTAAGTCTTACCCAATATGAGTAGGGATCCTGAAAATGTCATCAGAGATACACTGCAGTGGAGCTGCCCAAACAGGCAAAGGTTAAGAGGTCTGGAAGCCTAATTATGTAACTAATTCCCAGATCTTCCACCTGGCGAGTGTGTGATGCTGAGCCTATAAAGTTCTCTGAGCCTCCGTTTCCTCCTCTGAAAGATGGATATAAAAATGCAACCAAGATGGAGTTGGGAAAACCAGACAGCTACATGCAAAAGAATAAAATTGGACCACTCTCCTACACCATACATGAAAATAAACTCAAAATGGATGAAGGACCTAAATGTGAGACTAGAAATGATAAAACTCCTAGAAGAGAGCGTAGGCAGTAATTTCTATTGGCCAGTCAATTTCATTGGCCATAGAAACACTTTCTTAGATATGTTTCCTGAGGCAAGGGAAACAAAAGCAAAAATAAGCTACTGAGATTACATCAAAATAAAAAGCTTCTGGGACACTCTGTTAAGCATCCAACTCCTGGTTTTGGCTCACATCATGATTTCAAGGTCATGAGATAGAGCCGTGCATCAGGTTCCATGCTGAGCATGGAGCCTGCTTAAGATTCTCTCTCTCCTTCTACCATTCATGCACTCTCTCCCTCTTTGTCTGTTACTCATAAACAAACAAACAAACAAATAAATAAATAAATAAATAAAAATTTTAAGAGGTAAAAAAAATAAAAAGCTTCTGCACAGCCAAGGAAATAATCAACAAAACTAAAAGACAACCTACTGAATGGAAGAAGATATTTGCAAACAACATATATGATAAAGGGTTAGTATCCAAAACATATAAAGAACTTCTACAACTCAACATGTGCATGCACACACATGCATGCACTCACACACATAACACACACACACACACACATAATCCAATTAAAAGTGGGAAGAGGACATGAACAGATATTTCTCCAGAGAAGACATACAGATGTCAAAGGATACATGAAAATATGCTCATCATCAATATCAAGGAAATGCAAATTGAAAGTACAATGAGTTATCTCATACCTGTCAGAATGACTAAAATCAAAAACACAAGAACAACACACATTGATGAGGATGTGGAGAAAAAGAAGCCCTATTGCACTATTGGTGGGAATACAAATGAGCATAGCCACTCTGGAAAAGAGTATGGATATTTCTCAAAAAATTAAAAATATAATTACCATATGCTCCAATAATTCCACCACTGGGTATCTACCCAAAAAATATGGAAACACTAATTTGTAAAGCTATATGCATGTTTATCACAGCATTATTTACAATAGCCAGATTATCGTAGCAGACCCAGAATCCATCAATAGATGAATGCATAAAGTAAATGTGGTATCTATGTGTGTGACAATAGAATATTACTTGGTGTTAAAAAAAAAAAAGGATGAATCTTGCCATTTGCAACAATATGGATGCATCTAAAAGATATAGTGCTAAGTGAAATAAGTCAGTCAGAGAAAAACAAGTAACACGTGATTTCACTCATATGTGGAATTTAAGAAACAAAACCATTGGACAAAAGAAAAAAGAAACATAAGTAAAAAAACACTCTTAACTATAGAGAACAGCTGATTACCAGAGGGCAGGTGATGTAGGAGTTAAATAGGTGATAGGGATTAAGAGTACACTTATCAGAATGAGCTCTGAGAAATGTATAGAATTATTGAATCATTTTCTTGTACACCTGAAACTAATATACGACTGTATGTTAATTATACCGGAAAAGGAAGAAAGGAAGGGAAAGAGAGAGGAAGCGAGGGAGGAGGGAAGGAAGGAACAAAGGAAGGAAAATACAACCAGGAAAGTGGTAGAGGGAAAAAGAGATAAGGTGATGAAAGAATGGACCTGCCTTGGTTTGGACTGTCAGTAAGTTTCAGTTCCCGTCCTTTTCCTTTTATAACAACTACTAAGTACCTCAAAGAACTAACCAGGAAGTATGGAAGCAAAATATGGGTTTACGTTTCTGGCTATTGGCTATGGGAGTAGCGTCCGGGGCAGTGTTAGAGAGTAATTGAGAGAGGGTTTAACTCTGTCAGAAAAGTGCACAAGGAAATAGTCAACATGCTCAATTTAGTTTAAAAACAAAGGTTTGATTGATCTGTATGCACCATGGAGATAACCTTTTCCACTGCCCAGGGGGAAAGGGTGGCATGGTATGGATGCTGTTTTGTGGCCTTTGTCCCTTTTCACAGCTGTAAAGAAGAGCTCCCAAAGGAGGTCAGAGGGACCAGCCTAGCGGCTGTGTTCATGTATCTATGACAGTGGTGGCAGCCTGCTTGTTTCTTGCCAAAACAAGCCATGGCCCCATTATAATCTTAATGGGCATTTGTTCAAACACAGCACACAGTCTCCTCACTCACAGTGTGATTAATCTTTTTAACTTTCTTAACATTTAATGGGGAGTTACACTCAACCAGACATCGAATTACCTCTGGAGAAAATGTAGGGAGGCACCAAGGTCACTGTCAGACAAAACTTATCATTCAGTGCCATAAGTGTATAGAAAGGACCAAGATTGGTGTAGGACAGAGGATAGAGCCCTGAGAGCCAAGGCAGGTAGGGTACACCTAGAAGGGCTTCCCTCATCTGGATCAGCGTCTCTGCAGGACCCTCAGTCCATCTCTTCTTTGAACCCTCCTTCCGCTGCTCTTTCCTCGCTCACTGCTCCTTCCTCACCAATTTCTTTGCAGGTTCTTTCTCCTCTACTCAAGCTCTAAATGATGAGGCTCCTCGGGGCCTTCTACTGGATTCTCTTCCCTCTTTCTCTACGGTTTGTCATCCAGAGATTTCATTCATTTCTCCAGGGATAGATGCCCGCTGTGTGCTGATGATGCCCACGCCTGTTTTTGAAACTCTCGCATCCAGCTGCCCGCTTAGCATCTCTCTTTGGAGATCTCAAGAACACCTGGAACTTAAAATGTCCAAAACAGAACGCCTAACCCCAACCTGTCCTTACCTTCTTTCATCTCAGCAGTAGTTCAGCCATTACCTGCCCTTTGTCCTCCTAAATATTCCCTTTCATTTCATCCATACCCAACCCATCAGATCGCTGATGTTCACATTCCAACATTTATTTCTCATCTCTGCGACTACCACCTGAGTTGAGGCTCACCATCATCTCCGGCCTAGACTATGCTATAGCTTCATAGAGTAACCCTGCCTCTACTCCTATCCCAGACCATTCTCACAAAGCTAATAAACATGATCTGTTAATCATAGAAACTGCATTTTTAAAAAAATGAGAACTGCATCACATCAGTCATCTTCTTAAATCTTGTCATGGCTTCTCATTGCATTTAGGGTAAAATCCAATTTCCTTCCCATCTAGGCAAGGCCCTGTATGATCTGGCCATGTCTACCTCCTGCCATAAAACTAGGTGGTGTCAGAGAAGTTGCTTCCTACTAGGTCTGGGGACACAGCGGTGTCGTTGGACCAGTGAGACTGAAGAGGCTTGAGTTCAGGATGAGGGGCAGGAACATGACCATCTGAGCAATGGCAAGGTTCCTGACCCCCAGCACTGGTGCCTTCAGCACACCCTGACCAGAAAGATTCATATGAAGCTCAGTGAACACCAGAGCAGGATCCCCAGTGAGCAGGCACAACATTTGAGATCACATCCTGTCAGGGAAGGCCAGGGCAAACCCAGAAAACAGGTGCACTACCTCAGGCACCCTGGTGCCATGCAAGGAGGAGATGGCGCCGTCTCTTTGAAAAGAGGGAAAAGTACAGACAGGGAGTTTGAACTTTGAATTGATTGAACATTTATAAAAAGAGAAACTATTTTAAGTAAGAGTCACTTAAGTAGGAATGCCAAGTTTTTTCTTTTTCTTTCTAACACCGTCACTTGGAATGGAGGCTCCATAGCAAGGTAAAGACAATTAAAGTAGCTTTTGAAAGCTCTATATCAGGAGCACATCTGATTTGTGAGCATAGATTTGTATACCCATTACAGACATACATATAACTATAGATTTGGGTACGAATGGAAAGAAATTAATCTAAATGTTAACACTAGATAGATAGCCCTGTTTGTGAAAGTAAATATGTTAACTGTATTTTTTCTATTTTTCTCTTTTCTAATATTTCTATAATGGGCCTATATGACTTAGAATCAGAATAACATGGCTCACATTTTGGAGAGTACAGGCGTCTCTTCATAGGATTCCAAAGACAAGCGGTTAAGAGCTCCTTTCCTGCCCTCCCATTACCCATGGCCCTCTTAGAGCACTTTTCCTGCTGTATTGTAATTATCTGGCTTCCTCGCAAGGCTTGGAGCTCTTCAGAACAGAGGCAGTGTCTTTTCATCTATATATTCTCAGCTCAAGACATACAACCACTGGACATTTAATAAGTATTTGTTGAATAAAAGATTAAGAATCCACAATGAGACCGTCACTCTTCTGGCCTCAAACATTGCATTTTAAGGACACTTTTGCTCAATTGCTAATTTCTAAAAGGAGAATAAATCCTTTGTCAGCAATTAACATTCAGTATGGAATAACTGAATAAAGCCTGGAAAAACCAGGTAGCGGACAGTAAATTAAGACTGTCAAGGAGGAAACAGAGACTAGGTCATGGGCCAGCACACCCTGTGAAATGATTCATGGTGGGGTGATGGAAAGGGTGGGGTTAGGGTGAGGCGCTGCCCTTGGATACACAATTTCAGAGGGCTCAGAAAACTCAGTGATCAAGATAAATCATATTGTAGTGCAAAATTTTAGAAATTGAAATTTATGCAAAATATCCATGATGAACAAAATATCAAGATTGTTCAGTAACACATGAGATCAGTATATTAATTTTTCCTTTTGCCTCAGGCTCCAATATGGCTCAGCACAGAACTGCCACTGATCTTGTCTTTTCTGAAAAGTTTGGTATTCATCTTGGATTTTTTTTTTTTTTTGCATTAAGCTTAATGTATTTTTTTAATACTGCATGGGAGTATTTCTCTTGATGACTCAGTTTTTGTCACCACCTTAAATTTTGCACTAAGGCAAGTGCCTCACACTCTTTCCTTTGTCCCAGCCCTAAGTGACCGCCAGCTATGGGGTGTATGCAAGCAAGTCCACACTCAAGGGAAGAAGAAGGTATCTTGCCTGGCTCTATACCAAGTGTGTTGGTCTTCTGGGGCTGCTCTAAGAGAATATCACAAACTCCAGGGCTCCAAGAGCAGACATGTATTTCTGACAGTTCTGGAGGCTGGAAATCTGAAATCAGGGCCCCACATGGTCAGCTTGTAGGTGAGGACTATTTTCCAGGCTGCAGACAGCTGCCTTCCTCTGTGTCCTCAGCTGATAGAGACAAAGAAAGAACAAGCACTCTGATATCTCTTCTTATAAGGGTACTGATCCTATCAGGGGGCTGCCCTCATGACCTTAGGTAACCCTCATAGTCTCCCAAAGGCCCCTTCTCCAATTACCATCTGACTGGGGGCTACAGTTCAACATATGAATTTGGGGAGACACAATCATTCAGTCCATGACACCAAGGGTCAGCACTGGTTCTGATAACAGTGCCCATAACAATAATAGAGAGAGTAAGAATATTAATAATGTCTTACTTAAAGCATGTCCCAGTTTTACTTCCATACTCTCCACTGATCTTCACAAAAAGTCTGTGAGGAAGGGCAAGTTAACATACTTAGAGAATGAGGGAACTGAGCAAAGGCAAGTTGTACATCAATAGCAGAGACATTATTTGAACCAAGGGTCCTGGTTCCAAAGGAATGTTCTTCCTCGCACTACAGCATTCTTTCCCTCTTTTAGAACCTGTGAAGAACATTTTATTTATCATGTACTTTAACCTCCATTATCTCTTTTATGATTCTAAGAGCAACTCTGAGAAGTAGACAGGATAGAGATTCTTATCCCCGTTTTACAGATGAGTATGCTGAGTCTAGAAAGCATTATGCTGGCTTAAACCATTGAGTACCTAAGTGGTTGCATCAGTTTTCAATCTCAGGTTCTCTGACCATGCCTCCTCCCTGGGAGAGAAGCACCCATGTCTCCACCCTTTGCCATTATGAAGTATGGTGGGGTCCTGTCTGCTTGCTGAGCCTGAGCTACTGTAATAACAAAGGGCCTTGCAAACATGATAAGAGAGAGGGTCTTCCTGCTAAGGCACCATGGAACAGCATTTGGCTTCCTGGGATGATGAAACGTGTGGGTACATGGGCAAGGGGTCTACATACAGCTCCACCATTTACTGGAGGTCCTGCCAGTGCCTCCAATATTCACAATCATCCTGTGGATAATAGCAGGTCCCAGACTCACAATATACAGAATATACTCACAATCCTCAGAGCAGGCCATGGGGGAATACGGGAGCCACACATGGGTCTCTCACTGTAGCAGCACTGTTCAACAGGTAGAGGATAGGTCTTCCATAAACCATGGATTCCTCAAAATAGAAGGCAGCGCAAAGACCCAGACCCCCACTAAGGACTGTAAAAATGCTAGCACATAGCAAATGGACCACAGATCTTAAAATTCAATTATGGTGACAGGAGAAAAATACTTGGAAGAGAAATTTGATCCCAACTAAAGACACTGAATCAAAGAGAAATAAAGTGAAATCCACTTAGGAAGAACTTAAGGGGTACCTCCTATAGGACTCAACCATTTGAACCCCAGGGAATCAATCACCAAATATCTTTATGAGCTTAGTGGAGTAATGATGAGTCTTTAGAAAGAAAGTTGCCAGATTAATGTGTTTGTGACGCAGAATTCAGAATTAATAAGTGCTAAAACGTCCAGTGGTCATAACATTAAATATGAATGATTGAGACCAAAATGTCAGAGGCTGGTGATATGTTAGAAGCCACTGATGGGATGAGAACCCAAGGAAACTTTTATTCTCTCTAGAATGCATTTATTATAGGAAAATCTAGAGTAGATATGTTTAATCTGAAAACACCAGAGTTTTGCCTCTTCTTCATCCTCTCACCTTCCTCCTCCTCCTCTTCTTTAGTTCCTCCTCCTTTCCCTCACTGTCCTCTCTTTTCTTCTCCTTTCCTTGTCTTTTCCCTCTCTCATATTCTTTCTCTCTTCTTCCTCTTTTCTCTTCCTCTCTCCCTTTAACTCTTTCCCTCCACTTCTAATCTGTCTCTTTTATTATCTATTCCTTTTTTCCACTTCTACTTTTTCCACACTTTCCAGGAAGATTATTCTGCTCTGAGATGTCTTTGACTGTGTGATCTGGGGCTACCTATAAAATTCGTAAGTCTTCCTGGAAATGAAAAGGCTGTACAAGAGGCTTCTTAGCACAAGAATATAGAGTATGTATATTGCTTGTGAGTTTTCCAAACTGGAATGTTATATAGCCATTAAAAATGATGGCCCTGAAAACTATGAAATGGCATGAAAACAGCTGATCCATTATATTAAAGTGAAAAATTCAGTATGCAAAATTGTATGTGCAGCATGATGACAGTTTTGTTCAAAAATGAGCCAAAATCTCTGCATAGGGAAAGCCTAAAAGGAAATATGCCAAAAATGTTAACAGCCATTTTCTTCTAGTAGGGAGACTTTGGAGGATTGTTTTCCATTTTTTACTCCTTTCCAGGTTTTATTTAGTAAGCACATATTGCCTTTATAATTATAAAATAAACAGTAAAATGGTCTTGCCAGACACTTGCTGTCAAGGTACCGCCACTCTGCAGCTTGAGGTCACACTCTGTAATGAGCAGTGCTTGGTGCCAGCTGAGTGAAAGTCAGCTATTTACAAAACTTTGTACCAACCCCCTCATGTTGAAAATTCATGGCTTTTTAGCTTTACCACAGGAAACTCATATTCATTTAGTCCCCTCTACTAAGGAGCGGGTATTGGATTGGCAGCTTCACATACCATGTCATTACAGCCCATGACAGCCCTAAGGGAGAAGGGCTGTCATCATTCCCATTCTACAGGTGAGGAAAATGAGGCTTAGAAATGGGAAGTGATTCATTCAGTATCATACAGAGACATAGTCATAAAATAAGTTTTAACTCAGTATTGTCTGAATTTTCCATAACCCCAAATGATTACTCTCTAAGCAATTCAAGTTTCTGAAACAATCAGAGGAGAAATGCAACTAGGGAGTGAAAAATTATAGAAACCAGTAAAGTGTGGGTTGGGAAAGGAACTAGCCCAGACTCCAGAGCTCCTTGGCCTTGAGTATCGAATGATATTGGTTATCACTACTGGCTTCTGAAAATATCTTTTCTCTTGACATCTTAGCTCAACATGTTTCCATATGTGACCAAACTGTTAATATTAAGGACCTTAAGAATTCTGCATTTAGTACACATTATCATGCACTACAAAAAGTAGATTTTTAAAATATTTTTCAGTCTATGTCATTAATTATTTTTACTTATTATTAAGACAACTTTACAGTATTTCAAGAAGGAAAATAAGGGTATAATCTGACTACTCATCACATTAACTATTCACATTGATCTCTATAGCTTTTCACACTTTGTGTGCAGTGCATTACAGTTTGATACAATTTTTGTCTCAGTTTTGTCCTTCACATTTCATATATTCTTCTACATTTTATATGCAGTCTTTTCTTTATTGAGGTATAATTGACATTATATTAGTTTCATGTGTTCAATTTAATCATTTGATATTGGTATATATTGCAAAATGTTTCCCACCCTATGTCCAGTTAACATCCATAATCTACTTAGTCTTTATCATTTTTAGTACATATCTAATACTCTTGAAATGAATATGCCACAGTTATCTTAATTCCCCTATCATTGGGCATTTTGAGTTTTTTGACCATTACAAATAATGCTGCTATAAATATGTTTTGCATACCACATTTTTTTTCATCTGAGTTATTACCTTAGGACAAATTCCCAAGAGTCGGATTACTGGTACAAAATATGTAAGAATAGTAATGACTCTAAATATGTACTGCTGAATTATAATCCAAAGGATAGGCCAATATATAGTACCCAGATCTCAGTAGGTGCTTAATGAATGTTTAATGAATACATGAACAAATGCCATCAGCAACATATGTAAATCTTTTGAATATATAAACTGTTTTAGGAAAAAAAGAGTTGGCCTTACTTTATTAAATGCATGTATTCTAGTTACAATGACTGAAACTAGAATTTATGAGAATCAGATATTCTTCTTTCATTTTAGTTTTTCTAACTGCAGATTTCCAAGAAAGGGAGGTTCTTCAGGATACTAACTTGGAGACCTGTGCTAGGGAAAGAGTGGAGGTGAGTTCCATCCCTGTGATCTGAGCGGGAAGGACTTGGTTTCTATGGCCCCTCCACTCTCCAAGCTTTTCCACACCCCCTCCTTGGGCTCCCCAGGTCTGTGCATATTTCTTCTATCTCTTATCATCTCTTGAGTCTAAAGCTCCAGTGTTTTTAGTTCTCCTTTCCTGATTCCCAACTTAAGCAATCCTAGAGACTAAATACACCACAGACAACCCAAATGAAGACACAGGAAATGAAGAAATGCACCAACCAGGATGCAGAAATCTAAGCCCTAAAACCAATGTATAAATTTGAGGGAATTAGGAAACAGTCTTTGATGAAACAAAATCGTATTACAACTCCAGAGAGGAATAGAAAGCCAACAGGAATACAGAGAAGGCACCATTAATGGCAGAATCGCCCTAAAGGCAACAGAAGATGTCTGATAACTGCCCCTTGGAGTGATAATAGGAAAGAGAGTAACTCTAAATGGAAGCTTGTGAGAATAGCAAAAGACAGCACTGAACTTGTAAATGTAATAACCAAAGGCATCCCTGGAGACCTTTCCATCAGGGTAAAATATTGGCCCTAGAACCCATTGCATACTCAAGCGAAATCCCACAAAATGCACAGACATTTGATACAATGTAAGCAAATGAGAGACCTGGACAAAAGAATGAGGACAGTTACATCAAATGAATTAAAAAAAAAAAAAAAGCACACACACACAAGACCAAAAGGGCCCAGGATGAACAATGTAAAAGCAGAGATCTGGGGGCGAATTCAAGCAAAATGCCTAGTACTTATGCTAAGAGAGTATCTCTCAACAGCAATCCTTAAAGACCAATCCCCAGAAAGTGACCTGTCAGAATTGAAACTGAAGGACAAAGACAGGCTCTATTAAGTAATCAGATGCAAAAATAAGAATTACGTCACACTTCACCCATCCGCATTTGGCCCGGAGCAAGGGCCCTTGGAGGGACATCCACTCAGACTAAGAGAAATAATGCTACACACGGAACTTCTTGCCAAGATTATTGCTCTCCTTGCAAGCACAAAGAACATGTTCCAAGACCCACCCACAGGACGTGAAATGATTTGTTAACAAAGTCCCACAGACACAAAGATCACTTTAGGAAGTAATGAAGATTTAAAGCTCAGCAGAGTATAACTTTTTCCCCCTTAAATTTATCTACTAGCAATTAATATTCATTTTACCGAAATTTGCCATCTCATGATTGCTTCTTGAGTTTACAGCTCTGGTTACCACACAATGAAGTGTCAACCCCACTTTTCACCTCATGTTGTAAGGTCAAAGCTTTGAACTTCATAAGATGAATTTGTTTAAAATGATGCATTCTCCTGACTCTAGAAATAGTACTTCAGACACGGTTCTGCAAAATTTTGTTCATTTTGTAAGTGTTTGTAATGATAAAATAGCCTGCATCAAAACTGGGAAAAAAAGGATTGTATCATCATCCTCACTGAACTTAGATTTTTTAAAATTAATATTTATTTTATCAAAATAATGCATGCATGCAGTTTAAAAGTCAAATAGTGCTAAAAGGTTGAAACAATTTCTAAATAATTCTTTGTCCCATCACTCCACAGTCTTTCCTGCCTGCCTCTTCAGAGGCAGCTATTTTCTTCTTGTAGTTTTTATTTCTGGCAATTAAGCATACACATTTTAAATAATATGCATGTCTTTCTTTGCTTGGATTAATGAATTTTAAGCATTATCTTCTGACTTTCTGTTATCATAGATGAGGACTTAGCTCTTTCTCTGCTTCTCCTTCCCCATCATATTTAGATAAATCAATAGTCAGTTATTACCACAGTATTCCTATGCAAATATTTCAGCTTTGCACTGTAAAATACTGTGTTTGCTTTCTTCCTTGCCTTTCATCTTTCTGAAGTGGATTGGTGTGTGTGTGTGTGTGTGTGTGTGTGTATGTGTGTGTGTTCATATTACTGGTTGTCATTTTATATATTGCTAATTTCCCCACAATTTTCAAAAGCTTTTCAGTATTGGCACCTGGGTGGCTCAGTCGGTTAAGCGTCCAACTTCAGCTCGGGTCATGATCTTGCAGTTGGTGGGTTCGAGCCCCGTGTCAGGCTCTGTGCTGACTGCCAGCTCAGAGCCTGGAAGCTGTTTCAGATTCTGTGCCTCCCTCTCTCTCTAATCCTCCCCTGTTCATTCTGTCTATCTCTCTCTCTCTTTCTCTCTCTCTCTCTCTCTCTCTCTCTTTCAGAAATAAATAAAACATAAAAAGATAAAAATAAAAAAACTTTTCAGTATAATTTTCTATGCATTCAACCACATCAAGAAATTTATAGGTTAAAAGTTTATTGGAAATTGGCGATTTCCTACAATTCAACCTTATGTAGGCTATTTTTTCCATATCACTTTAAAGACCTCTTTTTGTGGGATGAGAAAAATCATGATACATTTAATTTTAAGTGATCCTCCACATTAAAGCATAAGGTCATCTTGAGAAATAGACCTGAGTATTTTTGACTGAATAATACCTACCCACATTTTTAAACCCCCTCCCCCCTCCCCCATTAATTGCTCCTTTTCCCAGTAAGATGATTTCAGTGTACCTTGCCTGGGCAAAATAAGCCATGCTTGATGTATTGAAGTGAGCAATGGTGTTAACAGTAAAACGCCCACTTCTCACCTCCAGTATTTATTTTCTGTGAATGTTGGGATTCCCTGAACCTCAGTGTTTTCTTTAATAGAATCCTCTCTCTTTGATTTTAGACAGCACTGGTTTTAGAAATTTGTTAGCTTGTTGTTCTTGGAGAGTCTTCAACTCTGCTTAGGAGGACTAAATGAAATAATGAAAGTAAAGGCCTTAGCATGGTACCTGGCATACGATAAAAGTAATGTTAATATTATCCTTATTCATTGTTAGTGATATTAACAACAGTACGACATCTATTAAGAGATAAGAATCAGGGGCGCCCGAGTGGCTTAGTCGGTTAAGCGTCCGACTTTCGGTTAGGTCATGATCTCGCGGTTCGTGGGTTCGAGCCCCGCGTCGGGCTCTGTGCTGACTGCCAGCTCAGAGTCTGGAGCCTGTTTCAGTCTGTGACTCCCTCTCTCTCTGACCCTCCCCTGCTCACGCTGTCTCTCTCTCTCTCTCTCCTAGCAATAAATAAAAAAAACATTAAAAAAAAAGAGATAAGAATCAAATATATGTTCATTTCTTCCTTTGCTATCACTGCTCTATAAGATGTAAGAATCAAGTGAAACAACTTACTTAAAATCTCCAAGTAAATGCCATCCATAGTGTGCCATGGATTGCAGACCACTGATCAATACTTTCCTTTGAATTGGTTAACCCAAAGGAACCTGCACAATGTTGAAGGTGACTTCTTAGTGCACATGCCAGTCAGACAGGTGTATTTTTCATTGCCTTTGTGCCTCTCTGCAGTAGCTCCCCAAACCGATGGGGTCCAAATGGCAGAAGTGTCAAAAGTCAGGCAGGCCATATCCTCTCTACATCCAAATATATTTTATTTTTCAAAATTGAAACTAGTCTCAAAGAATAGTCCTTTCTCCTAAAACTTTCAAGAAATGTGATAATTAAGGGGGAAAAATAAAGATTAGGCTTTCTTTTCCAAATGTAATCTTTCCTGCTTGTTTTTGTTTTTGTTTTTTTAAAATAGTTTATTTTCAAGTTGATTTCCATATAACACCCAGTGCTCATCCTCCTCGATGCCCATCACCCCCCTTCTTCTCTCCCCCACACCCATCACTCCTCAGTTTGTTCTCAGCATTCAAGAGTCTCTCATGGTTTGCCTCTCTCCCTCTCCCCAACTATTTTTCTTCTGCCTGACTTATTTTGAAATGAGTAAATAAACCCAAAGCATGGCTGTTCAGTGTGTCTTTTAGTTTCACTACTGTGAAACCTACTGTGGCCTTGTACAATATTATGAGACTTAAGCGTGTATGAAGGACCTGCAGAGGGATCAAATTACTGAAAAAAAATTCCAAGTTTATCCTCCTATTCTTTTGAGATCATTTCTCTGGAAATGTCTCCAAAAAGGATACAAGTCTTTTGTCAATTTGAAAGACTGGAATATGAGGCAGGAGGAATGTATTAAGCAAGTTGTGTGGGAATGTATTATTGCTAGTGACTAGTTAGGGAAAAAATGTCTTATAGAATAAAAGAATTGTTCAAATCATTGAATAATCTGGTTTCTGGAATTACAGAACACTATGGTTATAGAACAATCAAAGTGTAGCGGCAAATTAACAGTTATTGAGCATCCACTCAGCCCTCTGGGAAAGGAAAGGTGGGGATTAGTAGCTCTCTATTAAAAAGATAAGTAGCATAGGCTCTAGAACAATAAGTAATATGCTCAAGAATCCCCAGCTCCTTAAGTTGATACAGAACTGGAACTCAGGACTGTCTTGTTCTAAAGTATTAGCTTTTTATTCTCTACTTGACAGATGAGAAAACTAAGGTTAGAAAGAGGAAGAAATACAGCCAAGATTTTGCTGCTATCACAAAATGATAAGCAAAACACAGGTCTTTCAACTCTTGGTTCAGCTCACCATCCACTATTGTGCACTGCCTTTCTCACAAGTCACCCATAGACTGTCTTTGGATAAATAATTCCCCCATGATCAGAAGTGAGAATGGATTTGTCATGGTCTCAGGCTGTAACACAAGGTTAGTAGAGAGTACAGAGATGAGACTTGCTATAACTGATGATGGTACTGAGTCCCACCTTGGGAAGAATCCACAGATAGCCAGGGGCCTGGTCAGCAGGGATTCTTTGAAGTTTCTTGACTTGCTCAGATGGTGGCTATTGAGATTTATTGTCTGGTTACTTCTCAGAAGATGTCTAAGTAATTGTGAACTGGTAAGGCCCAATTAGAATAGTGATAGTGGGGCATAATTATGAGAACCCACTTTGTTTGACTTTGCATAAGAGAAAGCTCATTTGTCTACAGGAATAATCCCTTTGAGCATGATGATTCAGGCCATCATTTCTCTAAATCTACTCTCATCATTAGAGATGCCACAGGCCTGGTGCAGCAGGACGACTCTAAATGAACCCTCTGAAAACGTTTTAAAGGGACATCTTGATAGCTAATTGCTTTACTTAATGCTAGGATGTTGGAAAATTTTGATTTAAGTGATGGAATGTTTTTCATGCAGTGAAAGAATTGCCTTATTAATGAACTCCATGTTAAAACATATTGAGCACCAAGTATATACATATCTATAGAGAGAGTACCAAGTGTATATATATATGTATATATGACAAGAAGAATTATAATCATAAATTGAGTACCAAGTATACATATATAAATGGCAAGAAAAATTATAATCATAAAAGTTATTAACCTTTTAGAAAATTATAAAGGCAAAGACTAAATGATAGAAAATATTGGAAGAGATCTGTGGAGGTTGTCAGCAAGTAGTAGCATGCACTGAACATGCAATGAAATCAGGATTGTTTTTAATTTTCACTTTTAACTTTATTGAATTATTAAAGTATTTGTCAAATATGACATATGTTTACATGTATAGTCTATATAAATATTAAAAGCTGGGGTACCTGTATGCCTCAGTTGGTTGAGTGTCTTGATTTTGGTTCATGATCTCATGGTTTGGGAGTTCGAGCCCTGCAACCGGCTCTGTGCTGACAGCTTAGAGCCTAGAGCCTGCTTCAGAGTCTGTGTCTCCCTCTCTCTCCGCCTTTCTCTGCTCACTCTCTGTCTCTCTGTCTCTCAAAAATGATTAAACATTTAAAAGTTTTTTAAAGATTAACACGAGTGCAGGAGGATCATTTGGTGATTTCTGATCTGTATGATATTAGATTTGAAACCGCACAGACTCTTAGTGAGAATGTAAACATTTTGAGCAGTCTATAGAATCATGATAATAATGCCTACCCATTATACATATGATGAATAAGCACCTAAGAGCGTAAAGCTCTTAGATGAGCTCCTACCACATTGTATAAATTGTATTATTGCCTCCACTTCTTCATTTCCCCTGTGTGCACACTCCTTGCTATGTGCCTTTACAGTGTTCTCCTACTGTGAACCGAATATACTCCCTTGCCCCTTTGGACATACAGCATGCTTTGTCAATATAATAAGGCGGATTATGATGTGTGCCAGTTCCTAGATGAAGCCTCAAGAGGCCTTATGTGTTTCTACTCTCCTCTTGCTTCTCGACCATCACTGTGAGATTATGCTAGGATTAGGTTGCTATTCTTAGGAGGAGAATAAGAGACATGCAGGGTGGAAATGCCCTAGTGAAGCTGCCCCAGCCTACAGCAGAACCCTCACCATTCCCCTGCCACAGCCAACCCCTAGATAGGAGTAGTCATATGTAGTCAAGCCTACATATGAGTAAGTTCACCCAGGATGAACAGAGATGCTCAGACAAGCCAGCCTATATTACCAAGCTCTCCAGAAACATTAGGTCTCATAATAAGTATTATTTGTAAGTATATAAAATAAATTGATTTAAACTACTGACTACTGAGGTGGTTTGTTACATGGCAGTTACTGATAACATTCATAATAGGTACCTGGTAAGATCTCTTCTAATAAGAAGCAGAGTTAAAAAACCATGACACATGAATAGCTCAACTATATACTTGTTTGTACCAGTTTGACTTCTTAACACAGCTCTCTGTACATCCATGACTGAGACTATAGGAACCCTAAAAAATGTAATGGGAGAGTCCCTCCAGCAGCGCAGAGTTGATCTCCAGCCCTCTCTCTCTCTCTCTCTGGAAAGTTCTCCTCAAATTCCATTATCAGTAACTAGATTCTTGCTCTTGGCCCAACTATGCAGACTTTCATCATGGTTGTCCCAACAGCTTGGCTTTTTATTTTGATTGCAGCTGTATACTCCGTCATATGATATTCAGTTTTATGCCAGTAGCTCGACACCTGTCCCACCATATCTCCATACTAAGTCCAAAATCTGAGACATAACTTCTAACTTCCCTTTTATGTAGGAAGAAAGACTAAGCAAGAATTACCCAGTGTGCTAATGGTTTAAGCAGTACTCTCATTGTAACTTTTTTTGGAAGGTGGGATTCAAATAAGCTTAACAATTCTTATTGTAGTATGAGAGCAAAACAAGGCATTTAGCTGAGTTTTGTCAAAATTCTCCTCTCAGACAAGTGGGAGTCTAGAACATTGTAATCCCAGAAACCTTCTCTGGGCAGAAGTTATAGCAGGACCAATATTTGGGTCTACACAGTATAGGGATAAATAAAGCCCAAAAGACAATGTCCCCAGATGAAACTAACATCAAGAGCCAAGTAGACAGTTCAACCAAAGTGCCAATACAAAGGATTTATGCAAAGAGGTACAATCCAAAAGTGAGGAAAGAGGTCAGCAACCAGGAATCCTAATCCTTGTAGGAGTTAAATGATTTCCACTGGAAAAAGAAAGGCATTCTGGAGAACATACCTAAATTGTTCATAGAGCTACTAGGAGGTCAGCTATGACAGGGGAATGAGCTCTCCATGTCCCTTGCCAGTTCCTCAATGAACTATAAATCAACTAATCATTACTGTCAGAAGACCTGTTATTGTTCTTGGACTGTGTATATAATATACATTCACAAAGTGAGTCTTATCTAGCCATATTTCTTCCAATTGCTCCCAGTCATTTCACAGTAGGAAAGGGAACAAAACAATTACTCTCATTCACCAGACCCTGGAGATAGCTCACCTTTCCTACTTCCCAAGGATCCCATGGGTGCAGGGAGGTGTAGTTGAAAGAGGGGAGAACTACTATATTTATATGAAGAAAAGTGTTCATAAGTGCCCATGGGCCATGTGTTGTCATAGAATTTTAACACAGAAATTGTGAGGGGGAAAAAAGAAAGCTCTATGACCAAGAAGGGGTCAATCTTTTGATAGCTTGAATTAGTGGAGACATAGGTATGAATGTAATCTCAAATGTCTAGTAAATTCTATTGCCCTTCAAAAATATCTTGCATCTCTGCCTGAAACTGTGTCAGTAGAGATTCATTTTTCTGGGTTAAAAGAATACCTTAAATACTTCTCCCAGAGTACTCTATTATAATATAGTGGTCCTTGGGAGAAGTACGAATCCATGGGTCATTTAAACCTTAGTGGCAATTAGCTTAATAGAAGGAGGTTGGGGAATGTCAGACAGACCTGTTGGAATTCCACGGTGGATATTGTAAGGCCCTGAACACTGGGAAAATGATGGGAGGGTAGGGACCAGGAGACAAAGAAAGTAGAAAAGTGAGAAGAAACACAAGAAGTGAGAAAAATTTCACACAGTTGATGATTAGAATGTTGGAAACAAATAGAAGGAGAAAGGACATCAGGGTTCTAATGTTAACATTTTCCTCAAAAGATTGTCTCGAGGACCAGCCAAAATGCATGTAAACATGCTAGATGTGAAACGTCTAGCATAATGGTTGACACACACCAGGAACCCAATAAGTGGCAGCTATCATTACTTTTTTTAAGTTTCATTTCCCTAAGGAGATGCCTGTGTGCTTAAAACAAGTGCCAGGATACCAGTCTTTGAGATCAGATCCACAATCTCTTAACTTCATTGACGCCTATTCTTCAGTGAGTGAAGCCTCCTGCTACCGTGTCTATTGCCCGTATCCCACTTAAGCCCTTTCCTTCCCTTCCATTTGGATGTAATATCTGGTTCCATGGTCCTTCCTTATCTATTCTCCTTTTACTTCCTTGTTCACTGTTTACATGGACCTAACTTCCTTCCTGGAATAAACCACCCTCCAGACTCTCCTCCTGAATACTGCCCCCCTTATGCGCAGTTTTCTAGTCTGCCCTGGATTCATCCCACAACTTCATAGAAAGCAACTTGTGCTTTCAGTAAACTTGAATGTTAGACCTGGTGTTGCCCTTGATCACTGTGTGATTGTGAAAAACTTATTATCATCTCTGAGCCTAAGTTTTCTTATCTATAAAACATTTATTTTTTATTTTTATTTATTTTTTAATAGTTTATTGTCAAGTCGGTTTCCATATAACACCCAGTGCTCATCCCCGCAAGTGCCCTCCTCCATGCCCATCACTCCCCTTCCCCTCCCCCCCACCCCCCATCAGCCTTTAGTTTGTTCTCGGCATTCAAGAGCCTCTCATGGTTTGCCTCCCTCCCTCTCTTCCACTATTTTTCCCCTTCTTCTCCCCCATGGTCCTCCGTTAAGTTCTTCCTAATCCTCCTATATGCTCAAACATATGGTATCTGTCATTCTCTGCCTGACTTATTTTGCTCAGCATAACACCCTCAAGGTCCATCCATGTTACTACACATGGCCAGATTTCATTGTTTCTCATTGCCATGTAGTATTCCATGGTATAGATAAACCACATCTTCTTGATCCATTTGTCCGTTGATGGACACTTAGGCTCTTTCCATGTTTTAGCTATTGTTGAAAGTGCTGCTGTGAACATTGGGGTACCTGTGCCCCTATGCATCAGCAGTCCTGTATCCCTTGGGTAAATTCCTAGCATTGCTATTGCTGACTCATATAGGACTTCTATTGTTCATTTTTGAGCAACCTCCACACTGTTTTCCAGAGGGGCTGTACCAGTTTACATTCCCACCAACAGTGTAGGAGGGTGCCCGTTTCTCCACATCCTTGCCAGCATCTAGAGTTCTCTGATTTGTTCATTTTAGCCACTCTGACTGGCGTGAGGTGGTATCTCAGTGTGGTTTTGATTTGTATTTCCCTGATGAGAAGGGATGCTGAGCATCGTTTCATGTGTCTGTTGGCCATCTGGATGTCCTCTTTGGAGAAGTGTCTGTTCATGTCTTCTGCCCATTCCTTCACTGGATTATTTGTTTTTTGGGTGTGGAGTTTGGTGAGTTCCTTATAGATTTTGGATCTGATATGTCATTTGCAACTATCTTTGCCCATTCTGTCGGTTGCTGATTAGTTTTATGGATCATCTCCTTTGCCGTGCAGAAGCTTTTTATCTTGATGAGGTCCCAATAGTTCATTTTTGCTCTTGATTCCCTTACTTTGGGGATGTGTCAAGTAAGAAATTGCTATGGTGGTGGTCAAGGAAGTGGTTTCCTGCTTTCTCCTCCAGGATTTTGATGGTTTCCTGTCTCATGTTCAGGTCCTTTATCCATTTTGAGTTTATTTTCCTGTATGGTGTGAAAAAATGATCTAGTTTCATTCTTCTGCATGTTGCTGTCCAGTTCTCCCAGCACCATCTGTTAAAGAGGCTGTCTTTTTTCCATTGGACACTCTTTCTCGCTTTGTAAAAGATTAGTTGGCTGTACATTTTTGGGTCCAGTTCTGAGTTCTCTATTCTATTCCATTGGTCTGTGTATCTGTTTTTATGCCAATACCATACTGTCTTGATGATTACAGCTTTGTAGTAGAGACTAAAGTCTGGGATGGTGATGCCTCCCATTTTGGTTTTCTTCTTCAATATTACTTTAGCTATTCAGGGTCTTTTGTGTTTCCATACAAATTTGAAGATAGTTTGTTCTAGTTTTGAGAAGAATGCTGGTGCAATTTTGATTGGGGGTTGCATTGAATATGTAGATTGCTTTGGGTAGTAATGACATTTTAACAATATTAATTCTTCCAATCCATGAGCATGGAATGTTTTCCCATTTCTTTGTGTCTTCTTCAATTTCCTTCATAAGTTTTCTATAGTTTTCATCATACAGATCTTATATCCTTAGTTAGGTTTTTTCCTAGGTATTTTATGGTGTTTTGTGCAATTGTGAATGGGATCAGTTTCTTGACTTCTCTTTCTGTTGCTTCATTGTTGGTGTATAAAAATGCAACCGATTTCTGTACATTGATTTTGTATCCTGCAACTTTGCTGAATTCAGAGCAGACAACATCTCAAGTTGCTCTGAGACCCTTGTTTGAAGTACATTCTCAGTTTCTGTACTTCCATAGCTGGCGTGATGCTGTTAATTGTATGTACCGCACATCCCCAAGTGTTAATGAAGGACTCAAAGAGGGTTTTGTACATGAAAAAAAAAAAGTTCTAGTAGGCTTCTGGTGGAGTCTGTCGGGTTTTCTATGTAGAGTATCATGTCATCTGCAAAAAGTGATTGGCCCATCCGTTCTTTAGTAGGGGGTGTTCTTTAACCTCCATGTTTTTGGATGTTTTCCAGATTTCTTCCTGGGATCGATTTCGAGTTTCATAGTATTGTGATCTGAAAGTATGAATGGTATGATCTCAATTCTTTTATATTTTTGAGGGCTGCTTTATGTCCCAGTATGTGATCTGTCTTGGAGAAAGTGCCATGTGCATTTGAGAAGAAAGTGAATTCCATGGCCTCAGGATGTAGAGTTCTAAATATATCTGACAGACCCATCTAGTCCAATGTGTCCTTCAAGTCCATTGTTTCTTTAGTGATTTTCTGTCTGGCTGATCTATCCATTGCTCTAAGTGGAGTATTAAAGTCCCTTGCTATTAGCACATTCTTATCCATAAGATTGTTTCTGTTTGTGATTGTTATATATATTTAGGTGCTCCCATATTCAGTGCATAAGCATTTATAATTGTTAGCTCTTCATAATGGATAGACCCTGTAATTATTATATAATGCCCTTCTTCATCCCATGTTACTGTCTTTATTTTTTTTCATTTTTTTTTTACAAATAGTTTATTGTCAAATTAGTTTCCACATAACACCCAGTGCTCATCCCCACGAGTGCCCTCCTCCATGCCCACCCCCTCTCCCCTACATCCATCAGTTCTCAGTTTTTGTCAGCATTCAAGAGTCTCTCATGGTTTGCCTCTCTCTGTTTCCCTCACCATTTCCCCTCTTTTTCTCCCCCTTGGTCCTCTGTTAAGTTACTGTCTTTACTTTAAAGTCCAGTTTGTCTAATGTAAGTATAGCTACTCTAGCTTTCTTTTGACTTCCAGTAGCATGATAGATATTTCTCCATCCCCTTACTTTCAATCTGGAGGTATCCTCAGGTCTAAAATGAGTTTCTTGTAGACAGAAAATAGAAGAATTTTGTTTTTATATCCATTCTGCTACCCTATGTCTTTTGATTGGGGCATTTAGTCCATTTACATTCAGTGTTATTATTGAAAAATATGGGTTTAGAGTCATCGTGTCCTCTGTGGGATTCATGCTTGTGATTGTGTCTCTGGTACCTTGTGTTCCTTGCAACATTTCCCTCAGAGAGTCCCCTTCAGGATTTCTTGTAGGGCTGGCTTAGTGGTGACAAATTATTTCAATTTTTGTTTATTTGGAAAGACTTTTATCTCCCCTTCTATTCTGAATGACAGGCTTGTTGGATAGAGGATTCTTGGCTGCATATTTTTTTTCTGTTCGTCACATTGAAGATTTCCTGCCTTTCCTTTCTGGCCTGCCAAGTGTCAGTAGATAGGTCTGTCACCACTCTGATAGGTTTCCCTTTGTATGTTAGGGCCCTTATATCCCTAGCTGCTTTCAGAATTCTCTCTTTGTCCTTATATTTTGCCAGTTTCACTATGATATGTTGCACAGAAGCTCAATTCAAGTTACGTTGAGGGGAGTTCTCTGTGCTTTTTCGATTTCAATGTCTGTTTCCTTCCCCAGATTGGGGAAGTTTTCTTCTATAATTTGTTCAAGGACTCCTTCAGCACCTTTGCCTCTCTCTTCCTCTTCTGGAATTCCTATGATACAGGTATTATTCCATTTGATTGTATCGCTGAGCTCTTGAACTCTTCTTTCATGTTCCTGGATAAGTTTATCTCTCTTTTTCTCAGCTTCCTCTTTTTCTATAATTGTGTCTTCTAAATCACTTATCCTCACTTCTGCTTCTTCAATCCATTCATTGGATGCCTCCATTTTATTTTGCATCTCATTTATAACATTTTTTTAATTTATCACTATTTTTAAGCTCCATAGTCTTTGTAACAATAGTTTCTCTGATGTTTTCCATGCCTTTTTCAAGCCCAGTGATTAACTTTATGACTATTGTTCTAAATTCTTATTCAGTTATGTTGCTTATATCTGTTTTGAGCAGTTCTTTAGCTTTCATTTCTTCCTGGAATTTCTTTGGAGGCGAGTTCTTCCATTTCATCATTTTGGTTAGCTTTCTATCTCTTGTTAGTTTTAAAAGCTTGTTACGCAATCTGTACCTGTGAGTGCTGCTATACCAAAGAAGGCTCTTTCACTGTCCAGGGCCTGTCCATTCAGAAAGTGTTCTTTGAATGGTGTCTCTTGGTCTCTCTTGTTGAGACCTTGGTCATTTTATTTTCCTACTCATAGTGGTATTTGGGACTCTCCACCATGTGTACTTTCGCTTGTTTCTTGAGGTAGCCCTGGAATGCTGGCATCGCCCATCCCATACTGTACCAGAGACCATGGGTCCCGACCGGTCTCGACCACCACCTGCCTGCCAAGAGGGAGGCTGGTGGGGATGCGTGGGTCCTGCTACCTAAAACGTAGGCATCAGGAATGCATCGCCTCGTTTCTAAGGAACTGGGAGCTCTGGAAAGAGATGGGCAGGATGACAGGTTCTTATCTATAAAACATTTCTTACCCTTTCTATTTATTTAGCCTTCAACCTATAGGTACTGAGAAATGTGCTAGGTAATAAGTACCCTGCGGTGAGTGAAAATAAGCCTGATCATTCTCTCCACAGAACTTATAGTCCAGGGTAGGAGGAAACAAATGCAAACGAATAATGTTAATAAAAATAAAATAATAAATGTTATTTAAAATAAAGATAAAATATCAACTGTAGCAGGTGCTATGAAGAAAAGATGTTGGGGATTTAACTGAAGGATTTTTTTTTAATTTTTAAATATCCATTTATTATTTTTTAATGGGTTTTTGTTTGTTTTTGTTTTTGTTTTTTGCAAATAGTTTATTGTCAAATTAGTTTCCACATAACACCCAGTGCTCATCCCCACAAGTGTCCTCCTCCATGCCCATCCCCTCTCCCCCCCACATCCATCAGTCCTCAGTTTTTGTCAGCATTCAAGAGTCTCTCATGGTTTGCCTCTCTCCCTTTCCCCCACTATTTCCCCCTTCTTCTCCCCCATGGTCCTCAGTTAAGTTCCTCCTAATCCTCCTGTATGTGCAAACATATGATATTTGTCCTTCTCTGCCTGACTTATTTCACTCTTAACTGAAGAATTTTACATAGTTATAGGATCATAAAAGATTGAGTCCCTGAGGAAGTGATGTTTGATCTTGAGTCTGAAGAACCAGTATGAGTGAACTGGACAAAAAGAAGAGAAAATGATTCTGAGAAAGTGGAACAGCATTTTGAGGTTCTTTATTTATGTGGTAAATTGAGAACACTTGATATTGGATTATATAGAAAGTTGGAGGAAATGAAAGCTTGATAATGGCCTTCTTGCTTCCTAGTGGACGAATGGTAGCTTTGTACTATGTCTCCCTTCTTGGGGTGCCTGAGTTGTTCAGTCGGTTGAGCTTCAGATTTTTTATTTTGGCTCAGGTCATGATCCCAGGGTTGTGGGATCAAACCCCATGTCAGTGCTGACTATGTAGCTTGCTTAAGGTTCTCTTCCTCTTTCTCTTCCTCTGCCCCTCTCCCCTCCCCCACTCATGCTCACTCTCTTTCTCTCTCTCTCTCTCTAAAATTAAAAAAATTAAAAAAAAACTTAAAACTTTCTTAAAGGGTCTAAGATTTTATTCTACTGGAAACTAACAAGTTAATCTACTACAATTTATGGTACTGGCAAAAGACATGAGAATCCTGGGTCAAAGACAAAGGACTTTCTTCTTAAAAAGCATAGGCAGTTTCATGCTTCTATCAGTATCTCTTGCCCCAGAATTGCACGGGGGTGCATGAAGTGGCCCAGGTGGATGCTGAATACATATTGGTTCCTATCATAGCTGAGGACCCCCGAGCTTAGGAAATGCAAATCCTTTATAATGGTTTAGCTCAAACTCGCTCTTGTCCTAAAAAGAAACCTAATCTTTAATTTACTAGACAAGAAAATCTGCTCTTTGCTCCAGAGGTTGACAACTCATTATACAAATATCCTTAATAAGACAGCCCACTAAAAAGGCTGTGAGTGCCCCTGCTCACAAGATGTGAAAAAACATGAAAGACCCAGAGGGAATTGTCTTTCTATAATGGTAAACCTTGGAAAACAACCTTGCAATTTTATGGCTACCCTCAGGTTTTATATGAGGATCAAACAACAAAGTACAAGCTAAACTGACTGCAAAACTTCAAAGAAAGAAGCATTAGTAGCCATGCCACCCCCTTTCCTTCATGAAGTCACCCTCTGTGCTTCACCTGAAGTTTTGCAACCAACAAGAATGAGAGAAATACAGGAAGGAAATTGGCATTTGGGAGTAAGAGAATTACTGGGTATTTCCCACGTGCTAGGTTGAATGTTAATACATATGATCTTATTTAGTTTTCTCAATCATATTATAAAGATTTATCTTTCTTATATGTATAAGAAGTTGAGCTTTGAAGGGGTTAAAAAACGTTTTCAGAGCCTGTAGGTTGGTTAAGTGATGTGCAACAGCCATTCAATCTCAATTCTCTTCTATCTTTCAACCCATAGTCTTAACAATTCCATCACATTATATGTCATTTTGCTACATTTGTTCTTCACACAAACTTTATAGGGTTGGATTATCATCTTCATCTTTCACAAGAGAAAACTGAGGACTTGAGACATTGAGTAGTTAGCTTGGCTTTACATTCAGTGGGATGGAGATATGATAGGCCTCCCTCCCTGAGTCCCAGCAATTAAAATGTCAGTAAGCAAATAGGGATCATGGTAAGGGCTACCTGGCCTTGGTCAATAAAGACAGAATTGACGTCTATTTTGGTTCATTACAGACTACCCGGCAATCTCTAGTAGTCCTGAGTAAGTTTCAAGTGAGTTTGCTAGAAATGATGCCTTCCCTGATATTTCTTAGAAAATTGGCAGACAAGCCTTCTTTAGAATTTTTGCCGTAATAAAGCTTTTGCAAACACATTCAATATCATCAGTAAGATACCAGCTACATAAATTATGGAATATCTATGCTATGAGATACTATGTTAACCATATATTAACATATAAGATACTGTGTTAACCATTTATATATGTATATAAGTTACAGCATCCAAAAGGATCTTTCCATTTCATTTTTTGTACTTTAGTACTTTTGAATCTTTCACGGTAAGAATGCTTTTCTATGTCACTTGTGCAATTAAATGAAAAGACAAAAAAAAATCTTAATCACCAGTTGTATTTGTCACTTACAATTGTCTTCCATGTGCACAGTTTATCACGAGGACACATTTCCATTTATTACCACATGATCTACATTTAAACCAAGTGCTTGAATTTTGCATGGGCCCAGTACCTTTTAACATTGCCCATGGAAGGATTGCCATTTAAAATATGTTTTGTACTGCTTTTGAAACACATTTAATCTTTTCTCCATTAATCTGCTTTCCCTAAACCTTTCCCTAATTCTTCGCAAGGATTTCCCACCTGCTGTGCAGGATATACAACAGAGTGACTCTAATCATGTTTAGAATTATTTTTATCAATTTAATCCATATTTGGCAGTTATTTTCATTCCAAAGTCTTAGACATTCTAGGATGTATGCTGATCAATTTCTCAGCGTTACGTGACATTGGCAACAGATAAGATAATAAATGGATAATTATCTTCTGAAAAAGATGTTAGCCCTTCACATAGGCTAAGCTAAGCTTAGATCTCTGCACTGAGTATGTTTTAGACCTTCCAGTCATAGAGGTTTTCTACAACCAAAAATAATACCTTTTCACCAGATTATATACAGGCTGCATATGTTTTGAAGTCCTTTTCTTGCAGGCTTACCGGATCATTTTTTGATGGTATAGGGGCTACTTTTTGATGCAAAATCCAGTTTGAGACTTTAAAATAGAGTGTGAAGGTCAGATGGCTCAGCATTTGAGACTCCATCTCCTTAGATTTGAACCAGATTCTCTTTTGTCCTTGAAGGAACAGAGAGTCATTTTCTCCCGGTTTGGTCACCCCCACCCCCATTAGCTGCGATGCTGGGTCTTCCTCCTAATTTTGCCCTTTATCTGTAGCATGCCCAACACTGTCTCTTCATTTTCACAGAGCCAGGAGCCTTTGGGAATGTGTGGACATCAGAGAACACAGCTACTGGGCACTAGGTGGGCACAGAGCTGCAGGGAGACTATGCAAGCACCACTGGATGCATTGTTTGATTTTTTTGTTTGTTTGTTGTTCTTTTGTCAGGAATGGAAACCCATGAAATGAAACCTGGTAGTTCTGATAGGAAGCTCTGTGTTTTGAGCTATTTTAGGGTTCATTTCCAACATTCTGACCTTCATAAAATGGAAGTTATACCTAATAACCTTGTTCTAATGCTGTCATAAAACACTAAAAATTCTTTACTTAAATGAAACCTCTCCAGATTCTGGTATTTAGTTACCTTCTATACTCAAGGCTTTATGGGCTCTGCTACTTATCAGCTTATGTGACAAATAATTTAACCCTCTAAAGCCTCAACTTCTTCATGACTAGCATCAGACTTCCCTTATGAAACTGTCATGACAATTAAATGAAGTAAAAGTAATCAACCTTGAACCCACTCTACCCCTGGACTCCTCATCACATAAAATAATTAATCTCATTACTGTCTAAAACCCATTACGAGGTTTCTTCTGCTCACAATAAATAGTATCCTAATCAATGTGCCACACTTGATTTTGTTGCTTCCAGCCCCTAGAGCTGTTCTTCAACAGTTTCTGCTTTGTCCTCAGGATTCTCCTGTGGGACAGTGGCCATCCACGGGTCCTTATTATTCTTCCTCTGTATCCTGACAGTAAACCTGTGGCAGAATCTGGAACTTTTCTTTCTTTCTTTTCTTTTCTTTTTGAGAGAGAGAAAGACAGACAGAGCGTGAGCAGGGAAGGGGCAGAGAGAGAGGCAGACAGAATCTGAAGCAGGCTTCAGGCTCTGAGTTGTTGGTGCAGAGCCTGACGTGGGGCTTAAACTCAGAGGTGGTGAGATCATGACTTGAACTGAAGTTGAACGCTTAACCTACTGAGCCACCCAGCTACCCCATTTTATTGTCTTTGCTTTAAGTTTTTACTTTAATCACCTTGTATTCATCACAATAAGTGCACTCTTTAGTCCCCATCACCTATTTCACTCATTCCACACCCCCACCCACACCCACCACATCCTCCCTGGTAACCACCAGTTTGTTTTCTAGTTAAGAGTCTTTCTGTTGGTTTCTCTCTCTCTCATATTTTTTTTTTTGTTTTTAAGTTTCGCATATGAATTAAATCATGTGGTATTTGTCTTTCTCTGACTTATTTCATTTAGCATTATATTCTTTAGCTCTATGTTGTTCCAAATGGCAAGATTTCATTCTTTTTATGGCTGAATAGTATTATGTATTATAATATTATAAGCCATTCTTTTTATGGATGAACACACACACACACACACATACACACACACACGTACCAGATCTTCTTTATCCATTCATCAATCAGTGGACACTTGGGCTGCTCCCATATTTTGACTATTGTAAATAATCCTGCTATAAACATAAGAGTGCATGTATCCCTTTGAATTAATGTTTTTTATTCTTTGGGTAAATACCCAGTGGCATGATTACTGGATTGTAGGGTAGTTTCATTTTTAATTTTTTGAGGAACCTCCATAATGTTTTCCAGAGTGTCTGCACCAGTTTGCATTCCTACCAACAATGCAAGAGGGTTCCTTTTTCTCCACATCTTCACCAACACCTGTTGTTTCTTGTGTTGTTGATTTTAGCCATTCTGACAAGTTGTGGGATGATATCTCATTATAGTTTTGATTTGCATTTCCCTGATGATAACTGATGATGACCATCTTTTCATGTGTTGGCCCTCTGTGTATATTTGGACAAATGTCTATTCATTTCTTCTGCCCATTTTTTAATTGGTTTATTTGTTTTTTGGGTTTTGAGTTTTATAAATTCTTTATATGATCTGGAACTTTTATTTCTATTTCTTAGATATTATGTTCCTGAATCTTACCATATGTTCTTTTTAATTCCTTCAAAGAGGCAAATCCATGGCTCCTTTATCTCAACTAATCCCCTTGTAATCTGAATTCTGGAGCAGAGTGCCTACCCTATATTTGTCTCAGACCTTCCGTTGGCATGAATTTTCTGTCCTGCGGTTTCCTCCACAGTTACTGTTGTGACTTTCCTGGTGAGGATCCCCTACTGCTACATTTCCTTTCTCTGTAAGTAGGATGAAGTCTCTAAAGTGCAAGTTTTGCAATTTTTCCAGAGTTCTACATGAGGTAGACACTCCCAGAGAAAACTTTAACAAATGGTTTATTTCCTTTCCAATTTCTTTTTCTTATATTCTTTTTTCTTTTCCCAGTTATAAATACAGTAACATTGATATATACTAAGCACCTAGACTTCAATTTTCTCAGATTTCTAAGCCATTTTGTTGAATTTCTTCAAAGCTCCCACTCCTTTCTCATCAATACTTCATTCAGCTGGATATTGTGTGAGATAGTCTATCTGATCTTGATCTGCATGCTGTAAATCCCTATATTTGCCTAGAACAGGACTAGGTTTCCTGAGTACTGAATAGATGAATAGATTAATTTTGCTTAATATGGCTTCCATATATGGTAGCCTCTAGCCACATGTGATTTTTAAATTTAAATTCACTACAATAAATGCAATTTAAAATTCAGTTCTTCAGTCATACTAGCCATTTTATAAATGCTCAGTAGCCACATGGCTATTGGAAAGTATAGGTTATAGAATTTGTCCATCATTACAGAGAGTTCTATTGTACAGTACTTCTCTAGGTTATAAAGTATCAAATTTTAAAAGCAGAGTGTCAATATTCCAGTTATGGAAGCAATACGGGTTTAAATATGGTGGTTAATTATTGACCCTCTGGTTCATACCTCCGCTCTTCCACCTAACTCTGTGACTGTGGGCAAATTAGATTACTTCTTTAAACCTCAGTTATTTCAGATATATAAAATGATGATAAAATGTTTTACCTACTTCTCTGAGCTACTGCATTTTGTTGGGGATTGCAGGTCAGACATGTTAGTATAAGTGTGTCTATCGCCAGCTCTTAAGATGGAGGAAAGTATTTCAGGGCTGACCTTGACAATAGGTAGGGAGAAAAATGTGACAGTGGCCACAGCTCCACAAGCTCCTAGGATTGGCCACAGGCTGTTTTTGACAGATATGTCAGATTATCAAACCCTTCTCTCACCCCAGCTGTACCCAGGAACATACACTGATTACTTAACTATATTGACACATTTTGTCCAGGGTCACAATGTTTAAGAATACTCTGTACCCACTGTTTCACCAAGGCGGATCTTAGTAGCACAAGAGGGGCCCTGGTTCCAGGGCTGTCATTGACAGGCAAGAACCCCTTGATTCTTGAGACCAAGTGCAGAGATTCCATTCTGCCTTCTGTTACAAGTGCAGGTCTACCACTCATCTGATGATAATGCTGTTGTATAGCATTACTGAGCTGACTCTTAAATAATCTCATCACAAATAACCTGTAAGCCATTTGCAAAGTCCCACAATTTAAGCCATTTTCCCATAGAGGAGGACATTAGAAATTCAGCCTCATTTCATTATCCATTTGAATAACTTTTTCAATTTTGAGCTTGCTGCCTCACCATGAAGGCTGAATTATGACTAGATTCTCCCTCTCTCGCACTCGTTTTCTCTTTCCTTGCCTAGTGGGAGCACTAAATAGATAAATAAAAATCACTGCAGATTAATTGTAGGTGCTTTGGGCTAGAAGCCAAACTGGGCTGATCTGCAGCCTCGGAGTTTTGTCTGTCTGGGTCTTTTTTTTTTTTTTTTTTGGCTCATCATTATAGGGGATTCAATTATAATCTTTCTCCATAAGCACAGCAGAGGTTTGCATACACCAGCCCTGGGGCATTATTCATCATAATGCATTTTTAGAGTGAAAGAAAAAGAAGGAGATGTCTCTGGTTTCCCCTAAAGCTGTATTTTTCATTTGGAGACTTGGTCAAATTTTAGTATTTTTATCCTTCCCCTAAGTCCCTTTCTCAAGCATAAGCTATTCTCAGAGTGTCCTCATGAAAATGCCAGAGGATACTAGAGAGGAAAGCCAGGGTTGTTGGCATTTGCTGGGGAGGGTCCCTCAAAAAAAAAAAAAAAAAAAGACAAACAAGCAGAAAGAAATTAAAGCCTTGAAATTTGTCCTTTTCTGTACAGGCTTTTGGGACTTAGGATAATCTTAGGGAAGGTTTCCATTGAGAGTCAACCAAATCTGTAAAAATCTGCTTTCTCTGGTGCCCAGGACCTCCCCTGATATTGACAGCAACCACTGAATGCTTCCTCCTGGCCAGCACTATTCTGAGTGCTCTAAAGGTATTAACCCATTTAAAATCTACATAACTCCTTTGAGGAATATAGCATAATTTTGCAGAGACAAATGAAGAGGGTTTTTTTTTTTCTTTTGAGAATTTAGTCCTCTTCTCAGATCCAGTAAGTAACAAAGATGGGATTCAAAATCTAGACAGCCTGAGTCTATGCTTTTAGCCTTTAATATACACAGATAGTTTCATTTAAAAATAAGGAAGAAGTATTCAAAACTGCTCTAGTCCTCACATAGTGGGACGGTTGTGGCTGCCCTTTATTAACTGCTTTCTTCCACTAATCATTCTGTATTACGTTTCAGCAAGTGTGTTGACTGTGGTGTTTCCTTGACTGGAGGAGTGACACAAACCTTTGTTCCTGAGGGGGGTTAAGTATAAGCAGTCCTGTCAATATCGGGTTGTTGTAGTTTACATTTAGTTTAGTCATTGGACAGGGGAGTATTAAGAGGCATCAGGGGGATTTCTTGCTTTCCAAACATATTCCTCCTTTCCCTCATGTTGTGGTAGCAAACCACTTTCCCCCCAGGAGTCATGTTCAGTCACTCCACTTAGTAGGCAGAAAAAAAAAAAAAAAAAAAAGAACTTTTTTGCCTGTTCGTTCAGTGGCTTGAGGGTCCCCAAATGGCCAGGTAGCAGTTTCAGCTTCCACTGTCAGAGAACTATTGCTATGTCCCATGGTGGAAGCATTCCTCCTTTGGAAATTGTGACCTCTAGCAGAACATAGCTGTAGGGATGATTGCGGAAATAGTTCTAGTAGATCACTAGTGAGAGGACTCTCTGCATTTTCACTCCTGATCACAGTGCCGTGAAACCTTTCTGTGGGACAAATGGCGCTACATATTGGTTGCTGATTTAGAGCACTTACTGCCTCCAGGAAGACATTGTCCCAAACAAGGTCTTGTTACCTACCTGTCAGTGCATCTGAGCCTTAAAAGCCATGCCACCATTCTATCAGGACAGGCATTTTAGGGGTAATTGGGAAACAGTGATAACATAAACACTGGCCCATTGCTACATTGCATTTGGTATACAGTGTGTTTTTTATCAGAAGCTAGGCTATTTAAGTTATTGTGATGGTGAGTGTGGAATTCACCACTCAATGAATGGTGGGTTTACCAGAAATAGTGTAGGGTTGAGAAGCCAGTCTATATTCAGAGTAAGTGTTTATTCTCCAGTAAGTGAGAATATGCTCTGCTCCTTCCACGATGGAAGTGTTCCAGTGTAAACAACCTGCCACCCGGTTGCTGGATGATGCCCCCTCAGGAATAATGCCATATCAGGAGCTCAGCAGGTTGTTGGTAGATTAGGTACTCT
Organism: Proteles cristata cristata; assembly: GCA_017311185.1. Lineage (NCBI taxonomy): Eukaryota > Metazoa > Chordata > Mammalia > Carnivora > Hyaenidae > Proteles > Proteles cristata. The sequence continues at coordinate 574,290 of JAESUZ010001350.1, read as the reverse complement.
GTAAGGGTAGAAGCCACTTTGGACTTCATGAATAGAAGTCCGTGTGACTGAGCCCAAGCTTAACCTCTATCTATGTCACCATGGGTACTTTATTTGTGAGCCCATTGGGCAAGGATGGAGGTGGCTGAGGAAAGAGACTCGCAGATGTCCACAGGACACTTTATCTTATCCACCTGATTAAGTGTATGATAATCCAGTTATTCCAAGATATACATATGTTCTGTATTGTTGAATGGAGTTGTGAGGAATCATCATGCCTCTATCTTGATCATGTCACTAATCTCCATAATCCACTTAGAAATGTGGTTTTGCTTTTTTACCTCCCTATTTTGGTAGATAGACCATTATTACCATATCTCTCAGTTAATGGGTCAAGGAGCCAAGATGGAAATTCTCTCCATTTCTTAGTATTTCTATTCTAATTATGCATTCTAGTCCTAGTTTAGTGGCAGCAGTTCTCACTGTCATTAATGGCTGTTAGAGAACCACCACAAATCTCTTAAGGAGGCTAAAGCCCCCTAACCTTACAAGTGTATTTTTCGCAGCCTTAATGAACAGAGTATGTTTATATTCTGCAGGGGACATGATGAGGGAGTGAATGAGCAGGTCTTAACCTTATATGATAAATCCACTCTGACATTCCAGTCTCTCTAAAAGTTTAGATACTTTCCTCTGCAACATACTAAGGAAGTTATGGCATTCCAACTTCATTTAGTGTCAGCTACCTTCACATTCAGGTTTCATTTAACCAACTAAGCAAACTGTGAAAGCCATTCACAGCTCCCCATCCTAATATACTGAATCTGCGACCTCAACCCTGCACTTTCACAACTCTGAAGTTTTGCGTCTAGGTGCCTTGCTTAACTTACCCTAGACCTGGTCCCAGTAGAACTGAAGAACAAAAAGAATTTTGCAGTAACCTAAAAACGTATGCACAGTGGGCTGCTAAGCAAAGAAATACTTCTTTGGAAGTATTCAGAAAGCTAGAATGTTAGATGTAAAGCATAAAGAGCTCACCAGAAAGCTGGAACTTGGGATATAAAGTGTAAAGAGCTCATCAGAAATTCTAGGCCTAGCTGAAAGGAAATTCCTGGTTTTGCTCTCAGAATATTTAAAGCTAGTAGAAAGTTGAATCTAACAAATGCCTTGTCAAATTATAGATCCACATAAACTACATAAGAGATGAATAACCCTCCTCAGCTAGTGATCTTACAGGAAAAGAGACATGTTCTTTTCTGAGAGTATATTTTGTTTAGTTCAGTTCCTACTGTCTTTAATATACAATGTCTGGCATGTGATAATAATAATAAAGATACTGGCAAAGAAGCAACAAAGTATGAGCTAGGGTGAAAAGAGAAAATGGTCAATAGAAGCATAGCTAGAGATGGTCACAATGTTGGAATTTTCAACAAGGACAATAAAATAACTACAATAAGTATGTTAAGGATCTAGTAGAAATGGTATAGGCAATCTATAGTAACAGATGAGAAGTCTTTGCAGAAATATCAAAATTTTAAAAAAACAAAATGGAAATACCAAAGATAAAAAACAGAATACAAGAAAAGAATTTATTCAAAAGAGTTTATAGCAACAGGAAAATCAGAAGTAGAAATCAGTAAACTTGAAGAAATTAACCAAGCGGAAATGTAGAAAGAAAAAAGAATGAAAGAAAAAGAAACAAAGCAAAAGAGAACTAAGAAACAATATCAAATGATCTATACATCTGTAATTGTGATTCAGGAAGCAAATGAGATAGAGAATATGGATAAAAATATATTAAAGAGACAAGAGCTGAAGAACTAAATTGTCCCAAATTGTGCCTCTTGCAAGCAAGAGAGAGCAAGAGATGATATTTCAGTCTCTCTAAAATTTTAGATACTTTCCTCTGCAACATATGAAGGAAGCTATGGCATTCCCACTTCATTTAGTGTTGGCTACCTTCAATCCAGTTTTCATTTAACCAACTAAGTAAATTGTTAAAGCCATTCACAGCTCTCCATCCTAATACATTGAAGAGAAAGAGACAGTTACACCAAACCTAAGCATATGATAATGAAATTGATATAAGCTAACATTAAAAAAAATCTTTAGCGAAATTTGAAGCACACACACACACAATCACATTATATCCCCAAGAACAATGATAAGAATTATGACTGACTACCCATAGGAAATAGTACAAATTTGACTGAATGTGAAATTATGCCATATGGAAGCGCAGATCTGCAGGAAGGAATGAAAAACATCATAGGAAGTAAATCTAAAAATGTTTTATTGTGTTTATTATTTATACTTATATGTTTATTTTCATATCTTTAATATGCTATTAATATTTAAGCAAAAAATATAGCATTGGTTTGTGACATTCACAGCATATGAAGAAAGTAAAATATATGATGAGAACATAAACGATAGTAAAAGGGTAACATGAATTATACTGTTTAACAGTCTCACATTGTTTGGAAAGAAGTATAATATTTAAAGGTACACTGTTATAAATTAAAGATACATATTGAATTTCTAGAGCAGCAACTAAAAATAAAAACACATATATCTAGAAAATGATTAAGAAGATAAAATAGAATACTTGGAATTGTTCACATTACCCAAAGTAGGCAGGAAAGACATAAAGGAGGAAAAAGCAACAGAAGAGGCCAATAACAAATACTAAAGATGACAGGCTTACCAAATCCTATCGGCAATTACATTAAACATAAATATACTAAACATTTCAATTAAAAGGTAGAGACTCTCATACTAAATTATAACATAAGACTAAACTAAATTATAACATAAATATATGTCCTTCATAAGAAACACACATTACAGTCAAACAAAAGAAGATAAAAAATAAAATTATCAAAAATCAACTGGATAAATAATAAGCCTCAAAAAGCCACAGCAGTTAAATTAATATAAGACAAATAAAAATCAAAATTAGAAGAATTCTTATGGGTAAAGAGAGATATATAATAATCATAAAAGGATAAAGTCATCAAGAAGACATAATAATCTTAAATATGTTAGCCTAATAACTGTTTCAAAATACATAAAGCAAAAATTTTATTAGTATACAGAGAAATTGATTAATTCTCTATTATACTTGGAAACTTCAGCATTGCTTTCTCAGTAATTAATAGAACAAGTAGTCAAACGATTAGTCCCTAGAACATCATATAATATTGATCATCTAATTGACTTAGTTGACATTATAGAATAATATATCCAGCAACTGTATGGTATACATTTTTTTTTCAAAAGCTGGTCTATAAACAGGTTTCAATATATTTCAAAGGGTATAATTTAGTAAATTTATGTTTTCTAACTATAGGAATATTAAATCAAAACTGAGCAATAATAAGAAACCTAAAATTTGGAACATTTGCAAGTAGAGCAACACTTTTAAATGCCCTATGGGTTGAAGAAGATAGCATGAAAGAAATCAGATTTGCAAAATGAAGTATAATAAAGATATATCATAATTTATGGCATGCCCCTAAAGTAATGCTCGGAGGAAAATTATGGATTTAAATGGATACATTAGAATTGAAGAAAAATATAAAATCAGCAATCTAAGTTTCCTCCTTAGGGGGCTAGAAAAGACAAATTAAAACAAAATAAGTGGAAAAAAGTTAAAAATTCCCAGAAGTAAGTGAAATATAAACCAAATAATACAGAAAATGAACAAAGTTAGACTTGTAAATGAGTGTAAATAGTATCTTTATTCATAACAACCAAAAATTGGAAACAATGTTAGTTTCCATCAACAAATAAATAAACTGTGGTATATTCATACAATGAAATATGGAATGAACTACTGATACATGCAACAACATAGGTAAATTCCAAAACCATTGTACTGAGTGATAAAACCAAAACGAAAGAGAAAATGCTGTATGACTTTATTTATACGAACTTTAGAATAGGCAAAACTAATTAATCAGTGTTTTCCTAAACCATGGGATGAATAAGGATTGACTAGTAAAGAATACGAGAGAACTTTCTGGAGTGAGGAAAATGCCTGTATCATGACTAGAGTGGTGCATCTTTTATCCTTACATTAAAAATGGTTATATTTACTTTTAACTACATTATTGAAGTAGAAATACCATATAGTTCTCCATTTGTAAATTTGTAGTTTGATACTTTTTAGTAATTAAACAGCTGCACAGTCATCATTCCAGTCCAGATAGAACAATTCCATCACCCTAAAAGAATTCCTGTTCCTATTTGAAGTTCTTCCCCATTTATATCCTTAGCCCTAATGAACTGTTGATCAGATTTATTTTCTGAAGTTTGCCTTTTCTATAAATTTCATATCAATGACATGAAAGAATACATAGTCTTATATATTGACTTCCTTTATTCAGTACACTGTTTTTGAGGTTCATCCATGTTTTTGCATATATTGGTAGTGCCTACATTTTTACTGGGGAGTAGTATCCTATTACATAAATACACTACATTTTACTTATCTTTTCATCTAATTATTGACATTTGAAATGTTTGCACATCATGGCTATGAAAATAAGCTGTTCTTAACATTTGTGTTGTAGGTCTCTGAGAACATGTGCTTTTTTTTCTTAGGTAGAGAGGAGTGGAACTGATAAGTCACAGAATGAGTGCACATTTAACTGCTATTTGAAAACTACTTAAAAGACATTTTAAGAAAATGCTTTTTAAATTTTTTAATGTTTTATTTATTTCTGGGAAAGAGAGAGAGAAAGCGTGAGCAGGGAAGGGCCAGAGAGAGAGGGAGGTACAGAATCTAAAACAGGCTCTAGGCTCTGAGCTAGCTGTCAGCACAGAGCCCGACATGGGGCTCGAACCCATGAACCATGAGATGATGACCTGAGCGGAAGTCGGATGCTTAACCGACTGAGCCACCCAGGCGCCCCAAGAAACTGCTTTTTAAGAAGCATAATGGAATAGAGGAAAAGATATGATCCTTAGAAGCCAATAAGACTTGGTTTTTGGCACCTGAGTGACTGTGGATAAGTCGTTTAATCCCTCTGTTTCCTCATCTGCAAATGGGAGTAAATAATTGTATATTTTATCAATGTTGCAAGAATTTGTTGAGATAATATTTATAAAATGACTAGAGAAATACAAAGGGAAGGCTCTCCATTAAAGGTAACTAAGGCTAGTACTGGTAGTAGTAGTAGTAGTAATAGTAGTAGTAGTAGTAGTAGTAGTAGTAGTAGTAGTAGTGGAAAATTCCTCAAATACTTAGTTATTTGTGGAATAGCGTTAGCACAAGCAAATCATCCACTGACCATTCTCAAACTCCAAGCAACAGGTGTATGTTGTTTTCATTTATTTTCATTCTTCTTTTTCAAACCTTACTTGGCATATGGATTAGTAAAGCTACCCAAATACAGGCCATCAGAGAATGTTGACAGGAGGGAAGGCAAGAGAGTACAAGCCAGAAAAACAACAGCAGTCTTCTAAATGTGGCTAGGAACAGCTTTCAGGTGGTTCAAGATCTCAAGAGTTACCACACAGGACAAACGGTACTGAAGAAAGCCTGTTTATATACCTTAATCTGCATAATGCAAAAATGTGTCCATGTACCTAATGTGAGCCTAGGAATAGGTTGTTAGGGGCTCAAGGCATTTGGAGAACTATAAGCATTCTTTAGCTGCAAGAAACTTCCCATCTAGTTAAGAAAATAAGACCAACATCCAGGAAAGAGTCAAAAAACACAGTTAGTTGCTCATTTATGTTGCACAGATTCACTTATCTCTGGGAGTCAGTAGGGGGAAGAGATTTATGTAGATATGATGGAAATCTTGAAGAATGTTGGGTTTGAGGTGGAAGCAGATATTTCCTCTTTTAAGAGAGATAATTTTAAAAAGGGCTCAGAAAAGGAGGAAATACAGAAATTACAGACAGATGTTTAGAGGACAAAAGGGTAGAAGATATGGACACACTGTGAAATGATCACTCTATTCATATAAGCATAACTCTATAAGATACAGACTGATATTAATATGGCCATTAAAATGAATTTAATGTTCAATTTAGTGCTCACAAATCCAATAATGATGTCTTTTACTTTCAATGATTTTGAGTTTATGTATCCAGGAGATAGTCATCTTGCAAAAGAGACAATGGTAAAATATCTTACAGTTATGTACATCTTATGGTATTTCACAATTATGCCCACTTTATTGTATACTGTACATCCTAATTCTATGGTAATATGGTGTGCACTCTGAAAACTTCAAAAGACATAGACGTACACCTGCACAAAGGCAACTCATTTGGCCACAGCCCGATCTTCCAGAGATGCTCCTTGTTTGGATGTTCCCATTATCTTTTCACATATGTCTTCATGTGTGTTGAAATGACTGCATCGAAGTCACAATTTGCAGTCTCACAGTGCACATTTAAAGCTCACTCATCCTCCCCTCAGGTGAAAGCCAGGTCACTTCAGATGAAGAGAAGTCCTTCAGTCTCTCGTGGTCACAAAGCAGTTTGGATCAGTAAGTAATGTCAGTCCCAGAGTGATAACATACACGTCAGTCTTCACTTAAAGGCAATGTCCCCCCACCCCATTCCTCTTCGCTTAGTATGCCCCATAATAGGTCCACTATAGTGGTTAGGGAGCCTTTTTTTCTTCTTTCCTCACCAAGCACTTATACTTCTCCTTTGACTTACCTACTTGGTTTCCGACCATACAAAGCTGGAGTATGAGGAGGGAGAAGGGGAGAGGGACACCAGAGAATTCTTGCTCAACTAAAGCTGATGAGTTGGCTTCCACTCTATCTGGTCCTGGCAAGTATTTAAGCTCATTCTTTTACTCATAGAACATTTATTTTTCTTTTTCAATGTGTATTTGTCTTCGAGAGACAGACAAGGTATGAATGCAAGAGGCACAGAGAGAGGGAGACACAGAATTGGAAGCAGGCTCCAGGCCCTGAGCTATCAGCACAGAGCCTGATGGGGAGCTCAAACTCATAGACCGCGAGATCATGACCTGAGCTGAAGTCAGACAGTTAACCGACTGAGCCACCCAGGCACCCCATTTATAGAACATTTCTATGAGCTCTTTGGAGATCCCCACCCCACTTATTGTTGAGAATATCTCACTTGTAATTCCCTTGATACGAGTGGATGCATTCTTCTGGCTGGTCACTTAAGATGCCTTTCTGAGCCTCTAAGACCTGGCAGGACATCTCTAGCTTGCTTTGCTGAAGTTCCCATATTTGGATAGGATCTGAGACAACTACTCACCAGCTCTCCCTGGCATGCGGCCCTCCAATCTGACCCACAAGAAACAAATCTTTTTGTGAAAGGAGTGAAGTTACTCCCCAAACTGCAACCCCTAGTCCTCTTCGGCCAGGTACTTATTCCAGCTTTTCTCTCTTTAGACTTCTCAGGAATGAGTCACACACATTTCAGAGGACATAGATTAAGTTTTCCAAGTAGTCTCATTGAAATCTCTTTCCTGGGCTTACAAGTGAGGAGCAGAGGTATGGGCCTCCTAGAACACCAGCGACTCTTTCTCTCTAAATAAATCCTCTTTGCATCCGTAACTTAAGGTTCTTTTTATACTCTTGAGAAAGATGTGAACTTGAGTTGCATGACTATTGTGAACATTTTCTTTGCAGACTCTACATGGTGCTTTCACATCTATTGTCTTAGGTCATGGCTTAAGTTGAGACCCATCAACATACATGTACACACACACATATGACATATGTCTCCTATAAGGCATGTAATTTGACTGTGGCAGAGACTAGATACATGTTCAGCAACCATTTCCTCTTCTTCCTAGACACATAGCTATACAATATTTCCTGCTTTCTTGCACTTAAGTATTCCCATGTGAGTGTGACTTGGTTCTAACCATCAAAATATAAGTGGATATGACATGTACTTCTTCCAGGCCAGGTATGTAAAAATGTCTTTACATGAATCCTCTTGGTCTTTCCTCTTCAACGGGTTGGTACCCTGGAATTCACCATCTTGGAAGCCACAAGTGGAATCATTAAAAATGATGGAGCCACATGTGGAAAACATTTTGGTCTCTTAATCTTTAGAAGGAGAAAAGCCTCCTACTAATAGGAATACATATATATGTTAGATTTTACAAGAGTAAAAAAGAATTTCTATTTTACTAAGCTGCTGGGATTTTTCCAACTGTGAACATTACCCTACTAATACACATTTTTTATGTTAGCATATGGGATTTTTCTTCTTGATTTTTAAAATCCCTATATTTATTATTAAATATATATTCAGTTTTGTCATAAATTTTGCCAAAAAATTCCTAGATTCTTTTTCACATTTAAAAATTGTCTTCATGGCATTTTAAGTGCCCCCCCGCCAAAAAAAAGAAATTAAGTTTTTCACAGTGAGAACTGACGGTCATTACTTTCATGGCTTGAATTTTTTGCCATTATGTTTTATAAAGGTATTTTGGACTATTGATAATTATAAATTCAGTTGCCAGTCTCTCCACTCTTATGCTCATATCCCAGTGACTCTTAATTCCTGGTTTGGAGGCTTCTTCTCTAGATTCCACACTCAGATTTTGAAATGGTCATTTGAAACTCACTTTAAGATACTAGTGGTATCTCTTTGAAAGGATCATCAGCCAAAATGAAAAAAATATATATGCAGTTGGGCCTGGCAAATAATCTCCACATTAAAAAAGTCTTGTCAAAATTCATATAAGTTCAGCTTTAGAGTTTTCTAGTGTATAGCTTCATCACCACCTTCTGCCAGATACTCAACCCTCCCAAGATAATTCCTGGCTGGTTTGGAGTCCTTAAGAAACCCTTTCTTGTGGCTCAGTCGATTAAACATCTGGCTTCAGCTCAGGTCATGATCTCATGGTTTGTGGGTTCGAGGCCCGCGTCGGGCTCTGTGCTGACAGCTCAGAGCCTGGAGCCTGTTTCGAATTCTTTGTCTCCCTCTCTCTCTGATCCTCCCATGCTCGTACTCTCTCTCTATCTCTATCTCTCAGAAATAAATAAAAAACATTTAAAATTGAAAAGAAAAAAAAAAAACCCTTTCTTATTCCTGGTCTTTGAGCCATGATTCGTGCACCCAAGTTTTATGCTATGAAATACTGGGTGTTATTTAGCGAAAACATTATATGTTGAATGTATCTGTCTTCCCAGTTCCTGGCACATAAGTACCTGGTATATAAGTCATTCAACACATTATGTATTGAATGAATGAAAACTTTTGTCATCCTAGGACACAGAGAGTGGTTTGAAAGTGTGATGTGCAAGTGTCCTTGAGACGCAAGAGAAAATAGAGAGAAAAAAAATCATACTTTGCCATCATTTATATCTATTGTCCAGAGGCATGGGAACTTGAAGAGAATGCAAGCTTAGGGCATCAAAGCCACAAGAGGAAGAAATGGTAAGACTAAAACCAAGGCTCTGATCAAGAATTTCTATAGGTACAGAAGAACAAGGGCTGCCTAAGAAAATGGCACCAATCTGGAGGAATCCCATGTGTGAGAAACCAAGAGAAAGTTCCAAGGAAGAGAGAATCTAAAAGAGAAGCATAAGGCAGAGAGCCATTCCAGAAGTGTCATGGGACAGAGACAGAAAGATCCCCAGCTCTCTTTATCTCAGGGTCTCAGTGCCTTATTAGAGAGCCACATAAAGATTATGTGCAAATATTATCATAGAGATGAATTCAACCTTTGACATGATAGAATGATGGGCCCTGTATTTGAGAAGAAAATAAAGCTCCTGGCATTGTCATTTGTCAGTAGACTTTTGCTAGTCTTAGTGGAGGCAAAGAGAAGTTGAGAAGTCATCCAAGAGGGAGACCAGGTGAGGTGACGCACTGACTTGCCTCTCTAACTTATTCAAGGCACCACAGAGCCTCACTGCTATTACAGAGAGCTCTACAGAGACAATTGTGGTTTGTCCTCTAGAATAAAGGTTCTTAGAGTGTAATATGCATATAAGTTGCCTCAGAAGCTTGTTGAAACTCAAATGCTGATTCATTGCATCAGGGGTATGGCCCTAAATTCTCATTGTTTAACCAGCTTCCCAGTATTGCAGGTCAGTCGATTAGTCTTTGAGAAGCAAGGTTCCAGAGAATGTGTTCAGGGTATGACACTAAATTAACTTAATGTTGAGTGGAAGGTGGAGCTATTTTAAAAAGTTAGGAGGACTTGGAAATAATTAAACAGTGATGACAAATGGAGGCATCAAAACTGCATGAAAAAGAAAATATATTAGCTGGAATTAGCAAACTGTAAACTGTCACCTGTTTTTTGTAAACAAAGTTTTATTAGAATGCAGGCCCATTCATTTGCTCTGTGTAAAAAATTACTGAGAATAAAGATCTCAGAGTCTGAAAATTCCAAAATAATTACTATCTGATCTTTTACAGAGAAGTTTATTGATCCCTGAGCTAGAGACATCTGCTTCACTCCCCTGTATTGTGAAGCACTTAGAAAAGAAAGAGGCTTGGGGCGCCTGGGTGGCTTAGTCAGTTAAGTGTCTGACTTTCCCTTAAGTCATGATCTCGCCGTTTGTGGGTTTGAGCCCCACGTCGGGCTCTGTGCTGACTGCCAGCTCAGAGCCTGGAGTCTGTTTCAGTCTGTGACTCCCTCTCTCTCTCTGACCCTCCCCTGCTCACTCTCTCTCTCTCTCTCTCTCTCTTTCTCTCCTAGAAATAAATAAAACATTTAAAAAAAAAAAAAGAAAAGAAAGAGGCTTGTTTGCTTCCTCATTAATGTTCATTCCTACAACATGCAAGAATTAGAAAACCTCAGAACTGGAACCAGAGCCATGGAAGATGAATAGAGTGTACATGTTAATCATAGCTGTGTTTACTGTGTGCCAGTCCAAGCTATGCCCTGTAAAGAATATAAGAAAAGTCAGAGCAATGTCTTAGGTTTTCTTTTTTTCTTTTTTAATATAATTTATTGTCAAGTTAGCTAACATACAGTGTATACAGTGTGTTCTTGGTTTGGGGGATAAATTTCCTGTGATTCCTCACTTACATACAACATCTATTGCTCATCCCAGCAAGTGCCCTCCTCAATGCTCATCACCCATTTTCCCCTTTTCCCATCCCTGCCCATCAGTCATCAGTTTCTTCTCTGTATTTAAGAGTCACTTATGGGTTTGCCTCCCTGAGACTATTTTTCCTCTTCCCTTCCCCCATGGTTCTCTGTTAAGATTCTCAAGTTCCACATATGAGTGAAAGCATATGGTATCTCTCTTTTTCTGGCTGGCGTATTTCACTTAGCATCATACCCCCCTGTTCTATCCATGTTGTTGCAAATGGAAAGATTTTATTCTTTCTCATTGCCAAGTAGTATTCCATTGTATATATAAACCACATCTTCTTTATCCATTCATCAGTTGATGAACATTTGGGTTCTTTCCATGATTTGGCTATTGTTGAAAGTGCTGCTTTAAACATTGGGGTACATGTACCATGATGCATCAGCTCTCCTGTGTCCTTTGGATAAATTCCTAGTAGTGCTATTGCTGGTTCATAGGGTAGTTCTATTTTTAGTTTTTTGAGGAAACTCCACACTGTTTTCCAGAGCAGCTGCACCAGTTTGCATTCCCACCAGCAGTGCAAAGGGTTCCTGTTTAGTTTTAAGAAGCTTAACATCTGGTTGAAGCTCATTTTCCCTTCTCCTTCATAGTTTTTCAATAGATCCTTTTGAATTTGAACAAATGACTAATCCTTAGGTACTCATGAGAAAACAATTCCTCCATTATGTCACCATTCAAATAGAATGTATTGTATCATGTTTACTTGGACTTTCTTTTAATGTAAACATTTAAAAATCTGTAACAAAGTATATATACAATTTGGTATTATCATCTGTATCATAAGTATTTCTCCATGTTGCTCTATACCTTAAAATTTTTAAATGTTTATTTATATTTGAGAGAGAGAGAGAGAGAACAAGTGAGCACACTTGTGGGGAGGAGCAGAGAGAGGGAGGGAGACACAGAATCTGAAGCAGTCTTCAGGCTCTGAGCTGTCAGCACAGAGCTGAATGCAGGGTTCAAACCAGTGAACCATGAGATCATGATCTGAACCAAAGTCGGAAAGTCGGAGGCTTAACCAACTGAGCCACCTAGATGTCCCACCCTATAGCTTTTTTAATATTCATTTTTGTAGCTGCATAATGTTCTACCAAATTAATACCATAAATTTACTTAGTTTTGATATATTATTGGAAATATTGATGTCTCTAATACCTTAAACATTTAATACTTGAAATAATTTTGGGTATATAACATTTTCTAAGTTTTGGTCTTTTAGGATAATTTCTTAGAAAAACAGTTATGATACCAAAAATAGAAATACCTTTAAGGCATGCTGTGTGTATTTTGAAATAACTTTCTAGAAGGATGATATCAATTTACATTTCTATCAGTAATGAAAAAGCCTTCTAGTTTGCCCATGCACTTACTAGAATAAGGTATCATTATTTTTGGTTAGTTTGACAAATATTATATGACAAGTATGGTACAAGCATAGCGATGATTTAATCCTGATGCCTGAACAGAAATTTCTATTATCTCTCCATCCTTTTACTTGAAAGTAGAACATGAGTTGACATTGCTCATTTTCCTTCATGGAACTAGAAACTGGAACCTTCTTATGATATTATTTGCTCAAGAGTCTGGCTAAGGCATGTCTGATTTGAATCATGTCTAAGAGTTTAGTTAATTTGGGTCTAAAAAGAACTCTTAATAACAACACCACTTAGAAGGTGCTGTCAAGGTATGATCCCTGAAGTGTTAAATTGAAGTTTCAATATGAAAAGAGGGAAAAAAAATAAGAAAAGATAGAGTAAGCCACATTCAGTTTTTATAATCTCTCATATTTATACAAGCTTTTTTACTAAGCACTTTTACATCAATTATTTCACTGATGTAAATACATCATAAATTTATCTATGGGTGGATTAAGCACTGTTAGTTACTTTAAGTGTGAAGCAGCTAAATACAACAAAGCTTAGGAAGGTTAAGTGACTTTCCGAAGGTTACAGAACTACTTATGGCAGAGATTGACCCAAAACCTAGAATATTTATTCATTAACCCATTCGTTCACTTATTGATTAATTGGATAATGCTGTATTTCAGTGCTAAACCCTGATGTGAGACCATTGGCCAAGATATAAATGGTCCTTGCCCACACAGAGTTTATTGTCAGGCAGTAAGAAATAGACAAGAAGGTACTCAGTTACATAATACCTAAATCCACCAATTATATAAATTAAATTATGGTGAATATTATAAAGGAAGAAAATAGGGAGAGAATAATGGAAAGCTGTTTTATTGAGATAAGATGGTCAGAGAAAGCCCCTGTGAAGAAATGACATATAAGCCAAGATCTAAAGGATTAGTAGACTTCAAGCAAGTGTGTGTGTGTGTGTGTGTGTGTGCGTGCGTGTGTGTGTGTGCGTGCGCGCGGGGGCATGTGCACATTTTGGTAGATCCTGATGTCCAAAGCCTCTGAGATGGAAAAGATCTTGACAGATTTCAGAAACGTAAAAACATCAGTCTAGCTGTTGCAATTTGCAATAAAATACACCAACTGATAAGACTCACCAAGCTCACAGAGCTTGCAAGCAGCTTTTATTAACAATCTCTTGACTATAAATAAACAAAAAGAGTAGACATTTTGGAATATCTCCAAAATGAAAGAAAAGAACAATACAATAAAAAAAGAGAGAGAGAGAGGGCAGGGGGGAAAAACCCTCAAAATCAAATGATAGTTAATATTCTTAGTATGATGAGAGGTGGTTTGGACATACATAAAACAAGGACAGGGTGCTATGAAAAAGGAACAGGATATAAGAACGAATTTTTGAAGATTGTAATTTGGCAATCAAAATTTTAAAAACAGAACATTTGGAAATGAATTAAAGGAAGTCTCATAGATCATATAAAAGCAACAGCAGAAAGGATAGATAATAAGAAAAGAGAATATAGTCAGAAGATTAATGTGAGAAACTCACTATCTAACTAATTTGATTCATTAAGAAGTTGCCAAATTAAAAGACACATTTCTTCAATTTAGAAAGCACCGTTGAGTGCTCACCACAATAAATGAAAAAAGACCCGGTATTTTCCATTGTGAAAAATAAAACCCAGATGTAGATAGAGGATCCTAAAATCTTCTAGAGAGAAAGAACATAATGACACACAAAGTAAAAATAATCAAGATGACATTGGAGTTTTTAACAGCAGGACTGAAAATTAGAAGAAAATGGAGCACTGTTTAAAAATTTTGATTGTATATGATTTTTAACACAGAATTATATCCTAGGTAGATTATTAACCCAAAGAATGAAGATACAATAAATACATCTACCTACTTACAAGAATTCAAATGAGTGTACTCTTTCTTGAAAATGTGTTGAATGTGGTCAACTATTCTTCAATTAAAGAAAAGAAAAAGCTATTGAAGAATTGTCTTTAGCAAAGTAAGTTTGTAAACCCAGAAAGAAAGGGATCCAAAAAAGTTTTCCTGTTGCACAGGAGAGTGGTGAAGGGGAGTCATAAGATATCAGCTGTGCTGGAGAACCAGGTTGGGTTCATGCTGAAGAAGGAAGTAAAGACTCCAGGGAAACATATGGAACTGTCAGACTGATGATTTTGATTTGGGGAGAAAAATATCAATAGACATTTATCAATCAATATTATCTGTGCATATGCTTATTTGATAAAAATGGAAACCAGTTTTAAAAAGCCACGAGCCACTGGACTAGATGAAGTTGGTCAAGGCAAGTGGAGAGCAGTTAAGACTGAGTCCGGAGGGCACTGTAATCTGGAGGTCACAGAAAGGGAAGTATGAGTTTCAGGTGAGTCAAAGAGAGAGCGTTTGTAGGGATGGTTGACTGCTTCTGAGAAAAAACAAGATGGGGATTGAAGTTGTCCATTTGATCTGGCATCCTGCAGGTCTTTGGAAACTTTGGCGTGCACTTTTCCAGTGGAAATCATTGGTGAGGGGAAGGGGGCAAAAGCCAGGCTTAAGTGGGAAAAGTTAGTGTGGGTTATAGTTGTGTGGACAACTATATTTGTGAAGACTTAGACTGTGAACTCAGAAAAGTGAGGTGGGACGTGGAAAGCGCTGTGGGGTCAATAGAGACCTTTTGTTTTGTTTGCTTTTCATAAATACAGGAGATAATAGAGTGTGGTATTATCTCTAATAAGAGAGTAAGGTAAGAGAGAGAAGGCTGATAATGTGTAAAGAAGGAGTAGCCGAGGGAGGACAGTATCTGAGGGGATGAAATGCAGGCTGCAGATAGAAGCGATTGGACTTTGATAGGCAGAAGGGCATATTTCCATTTTAACCAGAGCAAAGAGAAAGAAAATGGGCCCCAATGAAGATTGCAGGTTTGGTGAAAGGAAGATGATTTTTCAATTTTATCCATGAAATGAGAAGTCATCATCTGAGAGTAGAGAGGAAGGAATGTAGGAGGCTTCAGGAGAGAAAAGGAGGTATAAAATAGCCCTTTCAGGGAACAGGTGAGTAAACCAACAAGAGAAAAATAAAAAGCCTGCTGGGCAGTTTTTAAGTGCCCGTTTGAAGCTGGGGATCATGAATTTAAAGTGAATCTTACAGCTCTGTTGCATTTTTCTATCCACATTCAGCAGCCCAGGTACAAGATCAGAGAAGGAGAAGGTAGAGTCCACCAGAAGCTGGGGTCTTCGTCTGATGAATACGGTGGAGGGAGTGAGAAGCAGACATTTTTGCAAAAGAAAAGTAGTAGTGAAGGAACACTGGAATCTAGATGACCAAAGGAGAGGTGGGAGGAATTGATGTGCAGGAAAACTCCCTGCCCTGGGGAGTTGCAGTCTTGAGGAAAAGTAGGCCTTTGTGTGGTGAATGGCACAATGTAATTATTTTTTCTGGGGTGGTAATTAGTAGAATGGGTTGCATGCTTGTGATGAGAATCTGTGAGGCTGACGTTCCAGGACAGGGTAGAAAGTACCAATATCTGAGTTATTGCCATCCTTCTTCTCCAGAGATCCCAAGGGAAATAATTCATTTAAATAAGAGGTGGCCTGGGGAACCTGGGTGGCTAGTAGGTTGGGCATCTGACTTCATCTCAGGTCATGATCTCGCAGTC
Source organism: Proteles cristata cristata (assembly GCA_017311185.1). NCBI lineage: Eukaryota > Metazoa > Chordata > Mammalia > Carnivora > Hyaenidae > Proteles > Proteles cristata. Next base: position 558,193 of record JAESUZ010001350.1, on the reverse strand, counting down.
TGTGAATTCAAGCCCTGCGTGGGGCTTTGCACTGAGCACTCAGAGCCTGGAGCCTACAGCCTTCTCTGGATTCTGTATCTCCCTCTCTCTCTGCCCCTCCCCACTTACACTCTGTCTCTGTCTCAAAAATAAAATAAAAACATTAAAAAATGTTTAAATAAGAGTTGGCCTAAAGTTGACACCCTCCCCCCTCCCCAAGGTATCTTCCAGCTCTAATACTCCATATGCCGTAGAAACAGAGATCTAGACTATAGAGAAACTGGTGTTTCAAATCTGGAACTTCCATTTAAAAGGCTGTGAGGCTTCATAGCAGCCACATAATCTGAACATCCGTTGTTTTTAACATGTTTCTTAGAGATCTGATATCCATTCTGAATAAGCAGAATGCACATGTCCCGCTATAGAGAAGAGAAAGTCATGCATCATCTTACACATAAGTGATAGGGTTTTATTATGTCAAATGAGGAGTGTCCAAATGGCCTTGCTTAATAATTATTGTGAAGAGGAAGAGCTATGGACCAATTACTCTAAAATCAATTATTTTGGTTGACATTTCCAGTCATAACTGCATGGTAAATACCAATCCCATAAGATGTGACCATTATTTAGTTGCATATTGCCTGTTCTACTAACAACATGCTTTCTCGACTTCAGGGATTTTGCATTCAGAAAGCTCTTCCCTAATTCACTCATATTTAGAGTTTCCCATCCTATTGATCTCATTTGAACACCACTTTTTTTGGAGATACCTTCCCTGACCACCTCCTTGTGTACCATCTCCACCCTTATTCTCTCTCATAGATACACTCTGTTATTTTCCTCCTGGTGCTTAGCACCTTTTTATTTGTTTGTGTGTCATTTAGCATCATATCCCCAATATGGAATCATGATGGAAACCATCAAATTTATATTGAATGTTTCAAAAGAACTGGAGAATCTTAATATCTTGAGCATGAAGACTTTTGTGGGATTAGGTGGTTATGTGATTGTTGGGTCTCCCACCTGGTCTTCCAGCACCAGTGACTGGACACTTGAAGACACTTTCAGGACAGTGACTGTGTTTTGCTCTCCCAAGTGTATCTAGTACATGACAGGTATCCGTGGATAGGCTTTGGTCCAATGAATGGTATATATTTCACAAACAATTTTTAAGAAAAATAACTGCCCAAATATAAGTATTCTATTGGTGTCTTATTGAGATTTTCTTTTAGCCAAGTGAAGATCAGTTGCATTGGTCTTCATTTTTTTCAAAGTAGGACTGTTTTATCCTTTTTTAAGGCTGAATACCATTCCCTGATATAGATAGATAGATGATAGATAGATAGATAGATAGATAGATAGATATAATCACATCTTTTTATCCATATATCTACCCATGAACACTTAGGCTGCTTTCTTGCTATGTGAAGTATAACTTAAGGCCTCATCATTCAACTGTCTGGAATCAGAAGAGCACTTATGGAGAATAATCCTATATCTGATCAGAATATTCCCTGAAGTTTACTCATTTCAGAGTGGGGCTGAGATGGATTTTATTCAAGCTGTGTCCTTGTTAATCATCTGTGCCCAGTTTTTAGTTAACTTATTTGGATCTACACTGAACCACTGTTCCCTGCTGTTTGAGCAATCTCTAACTCACTGGTACTTAGCACCTTCCAAAACTGAGCTAGGAAAATGGCATTGAAACATGACAGTAGAGAGAGGGATTTCTTGAAATATACAATACTTCCATTTCTCCAAGTTGTCCAAGCTATAGTTCTGAACCAACCCAGAGCAACCAAATCCTAGGTACTAGACAATGTCATATTTGTCCCAGAAGACTGCATTTCTCAATTGTGCTTGCCTTTGATGCATCAGCGTCACCTGGGGATCTCTGTAAACATAACCCTATAAAAACCATCCGTGGGTCCCTTCTGAGTAACTGTTGAGAAAGTCATTCATTACCAAAGCATACCATATCTTCTGTAGGTGAGGCCATAGGAGATCTCCTCAGATGATTTGTATGTTAAGAGAGGTTTGAAAATTGATTTTATAATTATACAATCACTGTGAATTGTTTGCCTGACCAGATTCCTCTTTACCTTTTGGCTTCTGGAAAGTTGAGAACTAAGTATGGCTTACCCCTAAAGGCCTGCAATCCTTATGTGCTCATTGAGGGCCACATTCCTGGCTCTACCTTGGTACACCCATATTTTTTTCTTCTTGTATCTACATTTAAACTTGTGTTCTTGCGTCCTATGTTAGACATTCATGGACATTGCTTTAGACTATTTTATTGGAAAGTAGAATGTGAATAACTAAATATTTATAATCTCTTTCTTGCTGAACTGCTGTAAGACTTACCCAGAAAATGTATAAAGAACTTAAAATATAAAAGGTGTTCAATTAATGATTCTACTGCTACAGCTACTATTGCCTGCACTCCATGATTTCACCTTAAATTTCCTTACCTTACTAACCAAGTGTTGTCTGTAGCTTTAAATAGCCCCTGGTTAGATTATGTTTTAGCTTCAACTCTCAGCTCTCCCACACAATTACCCTAATGGCACACACTGGATAACAGCTGGAGAGTATTAGAGATGTCAGTCTGGTTTTAATTTCATTAAGAATTACTTGGGACTGCTTCAGAGATCTGGACACTAACTACTTAGCGAGAGAAGGGAAGGTACTGAGCTTTGAAAAGAGGTCCTGTTCTGAATCCAATGCATAATTTGGAAGGGCCGGGTTTCAGCTAGGATTTTGCTGCTCCAAGTGTGGTCAGCTAACTGGCAGCATAGGGACCACCTGAGCACTTGTATCTCAGGGCCCCCTCCCGACCTCCTGAATAAGGCTCTGCAATTTAACAATAGCCCCAGGTGATTTGTATGCACTTTGATGTTTGAGAGGCACTGAACTGGGACCAACTGTGAGGACAGCAGTGCGGGCAGCCTGCAGTGGCTGAGGGAGAAGTGCTGTGCTGCCAGTTCACTTGGCAGAATTTCCACGGGATTATGGGAAGAGTGTGCGCGGTGTAATCTGATGAGTGGTTCAGCTCCTAGCTCCCTGTGTTGTATGACCTTGGACAGCTTGTCTCACCTTTCAGAACTTGAGTTTCTTCATTTGGTAAATAATCACACACTCCTCAAAAGCTTGCTGTGAGGATGGAGTGAAATGATGTATGTTAAAATGACAAAGAAATGAAAAAGTCTGGCAGTTTCTAAACAGCTGGCTTTGATCTTTGCCTGAAAGACACTGTTGTCATGGACATTTCTAAATCATAGGACCTAAATGGTGGATATCTATGGAGCGGATGCCAGAGTCACCACAGGCACTGTCACTAAGAGTCCAGAGCTCTCCAGAATGTGGGCATCTGCGGAGAGAGATTGAAGCATCTCTTCAAGCAAAAATTAGCCAGGACTTTCTTGCTTGATTCTACCCCAAGAGGGAACCAGTTGGGAGATAGTAGCCCACCTAAAGAGTAGGAATTATGAGTCCCCTTTGTTAGACAAAGAAAGGAGGATTGATTGACTCACAACCCACAGCTGACATTCACAGACCTGCTATTTGGACATAGCTCTTTCAAATCTGTGTGTTTTTTTTTTTTTTTTTTAACTATATGACAATTGTTGAGGATACATTGAGGTACCCATCATTGTAATTAGAAGTTTAATGATACACATCTAATATTACCAATCCTGGAGTAAGGTACTCCCCTCTTTGATGCACATCCAGGACACATAGTCCGTTCACCAAAATAAGTTTCTTGTTTAAGCGTTTTCGTAAATACAAATGATGTCTCCTTAATTATAACTCATTTCTATCCCACTGGCCTTGGGGCTCTAAATTGGTTTTATGATCCTTTTCATTGCAATTAGGATCTCATCTCACAATGAATGATCTTTTTCCTTAAGGACAGTGACCAGTGGCTCACTCTACGTGATTAACTTGGTAATATTTCACCCACATCTTCCTGGGCTAAAAAGCATCAACATTTCACATCAGGACCTTGATTTACTAGCCATCTGCTTAGAAGTCTGTCATCCACAGGGATGATTTCTTGCTCCCTCCAGACTGCAAGACTTTGCCAAGGTTCTAGTGAGTCAAGGCCTGACCTTGAAGGCAAAAGGAATACCGTACTTCACTCTTTAATTGGTTTAATTGTCTGCCTGTAAAGGTAGGCAGCGAGCCATTTTGGTTTTTCTTGCCAAAATTTTTACACATTGGAGATGTGACTTAAAGGAAACCTCATATGGGATCTCTGAGGAATTTCTTTATTGAGCCTTCAGTGTTAGGATCTTTGATAGAATAATCTTTTAGTTAGAAGGAACAGGTTTGTTCAGGTGCCGCTGGGAGGAAAAAACAAGAGATTAAATGAAAAGATACAGGTGTATGCCAACCCAGGGGAAGTTGAAGAAGTGGGCAATAGCAAAGTCACAAACTGTGCTATCTTTGGGGAAGAGCTTTTCTTCTAACTATTCTTTCATGGGGATGCCTGCTCTGTCATTATTTCCATCACGTTTAGTTGCAGTTTCTGCACAACTTCATCCCACAATGCTACATCAAGGTTGACAGGACCCTCTACTCTATGGACAATCTTAACATTCAGGTCTCCTTAACAGTCTCTTAGTCTCCAGAAGATAAACATTCTAGAGGATAAGTCTGACTGGTCCTTTTTGCTTTTACAGATCATGAATTAAGTTGGCTTTAGGTCAAGTGCCCATCCTTGGCCATTCTGACTATGGCTCCCTGTCTCCTTCTTTCAGGAGGGAACCACCATGAGCAGGGAGACATTCATGGACAGGCATGAACTTGTTATTCTAGGGCACATCCTTATAATTCCACTTCTCTGACCCATGCTTTAATCAGGATAGAGCAAATATGCATGAAGTTACCTTAGCCACAAGTACTAGAAGTTAAACAACCTCACTCCTGATGATCTCAAGAGCACCCAAACACAGCAAGAAGAGTGAGTGGGAGAAAGAGCAAACACCCTTTATAGAAGAACATCTGATGATGTTTTGATCCTTTGGGTCTTGTGTATTCCTGACTACCTGGCTCTCAGGCTTTCCCTTCTCGTGCCTCTAGTTCACCCTAAACTCTGACCCTGTAGACCTCTCCAAGTTCTTGATATGTGGATTTTGATCTGCAGTTGATGGCCTGTGAATCTTGGTGTGTGGGTTTTGATCTGCAGTTGATGGCCTATGAATCTTGCCCTCTTACCTAACTTTTTCTTTTAATTTCATCGTTTTGAAAATCTGACATGAGGACAAGATGCTAATGTGTCTGCCTCAACTATGGGCATCTAGCACATCTAGTGAAGTGGCATGCATTTAATAAAGTGACTCCTCTAGAAACAGTGTGATTGACTCATCAACTTTGTGTGATAGCAAGTAGCCATCAACATTGAGAAAAATTATATGTGAAGATTCTAAAATAAACTACTAAAAAATAATATGCAATTATTCTTACACCATGGGTATTTTTATATAAAATAGGAGATATGTGACTAAAGAAAGATGGGGAAATTCTTAAAAAAGAAAACCTAGGGTGTTGACTTTGTGTCTTTTTAAAAGTTGTTCAGAGTTTTGTTTGCTATGTCATTTTTACATTTAATTTAAAAAGAGTCAGAGGTTGGGGTGGGGACAAGAATGGTGTGAACCTAAAGAACAAGGAATCAGAAGGAGAAGGAGATTCATTCTAATTAACCAGGCACAACTGGCCATGCAAAGGGCCCCTGCTGCTCCTTCTTTCTCCCTTGAAAACAGTAGAAATGTGTCAAGGTGCTTTGCCAAAAGTGATCAGTAATTTTTCTTTCAAATCTGCTTTGCTCGGCTGATCTAAAGAGTGGAGAGTGTTGACCAGAAGCATGGAAGTCAAGTGGGAGGAAATGTAGTTTGGGGCTTGGCTTAAAAAAACAGAAGCATTCTAGGCAAGAAGCACCAACAGGACGAAGCAGAATGGCCTCTTCGGGTGATGTGTTTGGAGGATACTGAGATACCCAGAGAAAATCAGAAGGTCTCATTTGATTTTTGGTAGTGCAAGGAACCCACATCACAGAGGCCTTCATGTTGACCAAGATTCCAAGGCCCACATGACTAAGTGATGGGGAACACTCAGGGCCTGGAAGTCAATCTTCTCAAGCTGATGTCTGTGCAGCTACCAGAGTTAATAAAGCAGCATTACCCATCTGTGTGTGGCACCAGGGATGATGGCCTCAGGCCTCATTATGTCAGCATCTCTGCACATCAGCTTTCCATTGGGGTGCTATGGCTTCTGGTGGTTTGGCTGCATTGCACTGAACAGAAGTTAACACCAGGGGACTAAGTTCAGTTGTGTGTTTAGAGACTAAACTGGTCTCTATCATATATAAGTGACATTAGGAATCCACATAGGCAGCTTTTCTGTTGATGAATGTCATGTGTCAGATTCCCAGGGAGCATTCTGTATCATCATGGATTGCAGATGGAAGATTCTAAGTCTTGAGTATATCCCTTTGCACTGGCAGCCCAATAGGTGATAGACAGTGGCTCTCAGGATATAGATCTTAGTAAGTCTAAATGAGTTCCCTTGGTTCATAGATGCCAGAGGAGCATGGATGGAAAGTGAGGTGGTAGCAAGAGTGTTGAACTAAATGTCTAGGAACTGTATCCTCTTGGCAGCTCCACAGCTCACTTATGTACCTTTGGTAAGTCACTTCGTCTTCCAGGATCTGAGTTCATCTTCCATCATATGGGAATAGAGGTATTTCAAAAATGTTTTAATTATGTTAATTATTACCTGATTCAGTCCTATTACTCTAAACCAGTCAACCCATCCCAGGTTTCCTGGGATGAACCCAATAATAATGAGACCTTGAGTCCCTTATATAACTCACAGTCCATATGCTTAACTGTTTCATTTTGTCCAACCTTGCTTCTTAGCCGCTCACAGCTCAGGACTTGTTAGCTGAAGTGTCTTTACAACGGTGAGATAGGATTCTTGGCGAAGAGTCGCATGACTCCAGTCTGCCCCTTCCCGTACACTCTCTTCTCGGACTTGCTACTCCTCTGGACCCTTCCTGTAGTAGCCTGGCCCTCTGGATCCTCCCTGGAAACATTTCCACTGCATCTCACTACCACCAGCAGTAAGAACTACACGGTCATTGCTTAGTGCTCTGTGATTTTATTCTGAGCCCTGCACTTAATCAGAAACCGTGCTGGTATAAGACAGGAACTGGCTCTTGCTTCTCCTTCTTCTTCTCTTGCTGATTGAGAAATATTTAATATTTCATATGATTCTTCTTACTTGGCCATTGAGTATATTTAAAATCTATAGGTGATAGCAACAACCAAATACATACAAACAAACAAACAAATCCTGAATAAACCTGAGAATATTCTGGTCCAAAATTTCATTATATATAAGTGAGCCCTGAGAGTCATGAAAAGGTGCCTAGAAAACAAAATAATTTTATGGAGAATATGTTTAGAAAATGCCATATCATGCATGAATGCATATTAAAGGGTCTGAGAAGTCCTATGTTAAGGAAACTTAATTTAAATTTGTCTAACCCATTATTTGCCACATTAATTCAATCAAGAATCCTCTTCATGGGGCGCCTGGGTGGCTTAGTCTGTTAAGCGTCCGACTTCGCTTAGGTCATGATCTCGTGGTTCGTGGGTTCGAGCCCCGCGTCGGGCTCTGTGCTGACTGCCAGCTCAGAGCCTGGAGCCTGTTTCATTCTGTGATTCCCTCTCTGACCCTCCCCTGCTCACGCTGTCTGTCTGTCTCTCTCTCTCTCCTAAAAATAAATAAAACATTAAAAAAAAAAAGAATCCTCTTCATAAGTACTATTCATATATATTATGGCATTGGAGTTACACGGAGCATGCTTAGAGAACCCTTTTAGAAACTTGAGACGTCTATAATGTTCTTTACCTTCATTTCTGTCTCTATCTCTTTATCATCATCATGGTTATTATCATTTAATAAATTCCCAGTTGGCTGCAGTTTATAACACATTAATGATCAGGAAAAAAGCTGATGCAGTGCTGCACAAATATTGTGTTTATATACTGAGAGTGACTTATGGTGATACATTCATTGTGTCACTTAGTAATAACTTTATAGTTACCTGCAGGCATCAAGTTCTAGATATGTGACATATATTAGATACTCTGGGAAAATGATCAAAGCAAAAAAGAGAAGAATTTAACAGCCTTCTAATCAAATTGGAAGAAAAACTATCATATTACATACAAAATAATTTAAAAATAACTTTGAAGAAACCTATTAATATCTGAAAAATAGTAACATAAGGTCTATGGAGCTATCTAGGGAAATAATGGTTAGAGTAAAGTGGAATTGATATCAGAAGTAACCTGGAGACTAATACGGGGTGACTAACCAGAGAACAACAGAATTCTGGAATCTGGAAAGCTTTTGGGCAAGTCATATAAAACAGCAGACCTGAGAAAACCGATTTAAAATTGCAGCGGAAATTGCCAAGTATTTACCTGATTTTACAGTCTCCAAAAGGCTCAGGAATTCATCCCATTAGTAATTTCAGGAAGTGGGTATGGAGAGGTTGAAATTAAGGATGTTGGGTTGGAAGTCTGAGGAACATTTATGTCTCCACATCTCCTTCCCTACTCCTCTGGAAGCCCAGTAGCTGTTCTTCCCCCACCCCTAGTAAAAGACTTAAAAGGGTGAAACAATCTCTAGTTTAGGGGAAGTCAGCACCGTTGAGGATGAGAGTTCTGAACTGAAACTGGGGTAATTAAGAAAACATGGATATTTAAAAGCCAAGAACTCCAATTCCCCTACCCTCACCCCGGTCTTTTTCTAAAACAGTGCAAGGCAGCCTGGCAGTGATAATCCAGACAGAGATTAGAAAGACCAATTCTCAAGGATCTCAACTGTCCAAGAGGAAATACCTAAACATAAATGTAAGATGACAACAAAGACACAAGACATGTAGGGAAAGCCTCTAAAATGGAAGATGAAGACCCAAATAAACAGAAATAAACAACTTGAAGGAATCAGAGAGTAAACAGGAAGAAGGAGCTTTCAGAATATTATCATCACTGTCCTAAGAGAGATTTTAGAAGATCCTTAAACCATAAAACAAGAACTGTGCGAATTAAGGATCATGCAAAGAATAACAACCACCACTACTACCTCTTGGAAATTCACATTACATAGAAAAAACCCAAAACAACTGATAGGAATTTTCAAAGATAAGTGAAGGAAAAATTCATAGAAAGACGAGCAAAACCAAGAGGAGAGAAAAATAAGAAAATTAGACAGTTGAAGAGGTTCAATATCTAAAAATTTTAGAAAGGTAGGATAGTAAAAATGCCTGAGAAGAAACAATCAATACAATAATTCAAGACGATTTCCTAGAGATGAAGAACTCAAGTTTTCTGTGCAAAAAAGGTTACTAAGTGCCCAGAAAAGTGGATATAAATAGCCCCATATAAAGAACATCATTCTGAAATTCCAGAACACTCAGCTTAAAGAGAAAAACATGTAAACTTCTAGGATGGAAAAAACAGGTCACATAGTAAGGATTAGGAATCAGAATAGCTTCAGGCTTTTCAGAATTAATGTTGGAAAGTATTAGGCAATCAAACAAAAGTCTAAAGATATGTTTCCAATCTAGAATTTTATAATAAGCCAAATAAGCATTCACGGAAGTGTATCACAGACATTTTAAGTGATGTAATATCTCAAAAACATCTGCACACCCCAAGAAAGTAGGAAACATGGGATATATGAAATGGTAGCTCCAGCAGAGGAAAGGAACAAAGGAAATTCCCAGGATGATGGGGAAGGAAAATCCCCAGTATGACAGCTGTCCACAGGGTACGGAGAGCAACTAGTCTGCTGTGTGGGTCAGAAGTCTACCGAGAGACTTCTTCAGAAGATAAAATCGGTAGGTTGCCTATTGCATCTGAATGTCCTGGAAGGAAAGGAGATTTAAACAATTGGTAAAGGAGTTTCATTTGGGACTGAATTCGTGACAACTCATAGAAACTAAGCAAAGAAACAAAACAGAACACAATCATTATTTATTTTAGACAAAACAAGCATGAAGCAGGAAAGGGAAAACTGTCTCCGTTTTGAATAGCACTTACACAGTCTGTATCATAAAGCTCTGATGAAATCACTTGTAACCAAAATTATAACATGACTCCATTAGAAAGTGGATAGATGGAAGGAGTCTATATGTACATAGGAGAAGAGGAAGTAAAGAAAAATAAATCCTCATCCTTCATAGTGAGAAATCAATACTTCTAACTAAAACTGAAGAATCAAGAGGTAGCAAGGCATGCATGTTTTCCAGACATCTTCATGTAACAGTCAGAATAGTATGCTAAAAGGTTGTGGGTTTGTTGCCCCTGGGGAGAGAAAAATGATGCCGGGGGTTGGGGGGGAGACATGCTTGGGGTGAGGAAAATCTTTTTTGGGTTTTGTGTATGTTTTGTAGCAAACGTTAGAGAAACTATTGTACTCTTTAATACATGCATTTACAACTTTGATTTAAAACAAAATGAACCTGAAAGTAAAGAAAAATATGAAAGAAAAAATGAGGGAAGATTTCAGAACTCATTTTATAAGGTTATTATAACCCTGATATATATGAAAATGAATTTATAGGCCAATTTCAATTACAAACATAGGTGCAGAAATCATATATAATTCATCTAAAAAAGTAATATGCCAATTCCAAATGTATTTAGTCCCAAAAGCAAAGATCAAACAAGCCTGTAAAAATTAATCAGTTTAACACACTAAACTAATTGATGAAAGGGAAAAACATGATCATTTTAATAGATTAGGAAAATAATTTGATAAATTTGGTATCTCTTCAGGAAATAGACTCATAGAAAACTAAATTTTGAGACAATTTCCTTCATCTGATGATAGATATCTATTAAAATCCATGTCATTATATTTAATGAGAAACTTTAGGTGCAATACCACTAAATTAAGAAACATAACAAGAATACCCTCTATCACCACTTCGAAGTCTCACCATTGCATCAAGATAAGAAAAATAATTATAAACATTACACATGAAAGAGAAATGACTTTATAGTGATTGTTTATATAGGAGATACACCAAAACTTGCCAAAACTTCTGTAATTATTAAGAAAGGTCACCATGAAGACTGGATATCATTTCACTGTTAAAAATCAATATTAAAATATATTTTAATAGATTTAAAATATATTTTTATAGATACCAAGAATAAAAATGTCAAAGTGAAATGAGAATAAAGGTTTTATTCACAGTAACTATAAATGTCTAAGCTAATTAGTACTATATAAATAAATCCATATATTACTCTGGAGAAAATTTCAAACTGTTATTGAATAACATAAAAACTATCTGAATTAATAGGAAGTTATACTGTGTTCATCAACTGCAAAACTCAATATTATGCATATGTCAGTTCTCACCCCATTAATCTATAAATACAATTTATAAATGTAAATAATGTCAACCAAAATCGCAAGGAAATTCTTAGAATTTGACAAGCTGATCCTAAAGTTCATGTGTAGGAGAAAAAAGCACAAAGTGGCCAATACAGTTTTGGAAAAAAGAACAAGGTTGGGGCTGTCAGTGGTGCTTGTTCTCTCAGGTACTAAGATGCTTTATAAAGGTATGCAAAATAAAACAATGCATTTCAGGCATAAAGACAAGAAAAATGACCAATAAACAGAAACAGTGCCATCAAAAAGGGAAAAATGATATTTAACAGAGATGGCATTACTGATCAGAGGAGAGCAAATGGACTATTAAAACATAAGGTGTGGGGACATTTGGTTATCTGTATGGAGATAAAATTAGATCCTTATCTCACACTATACATGAATAAGTTCCAAGTGGATTAAAGACTTACATATAGAGGGCAGAGAGAACTTTAGGTCTTGTATAAGAAAATATAGAAAAACATGATGACTTGGGGCAGGGAAGGATTATATAGACGAGACACAAAATGTGGCTACACAAAACTTAGCAAAATTCTGTTTGACAATAGACACAATAAGAAAAATAAGAAAAAAAAAAAAAAAAAACAGACCCTAGGCTGAGAGGTGGTACTCACAATGCACACACTTAAAAATAGATATCCAGAATGTACAAAGAACTCTAGAAATAATCTGGAACACAACCCACAGAGGAAAATGGCAAATAAGAGTTCAGGGAGGAGGAACCTCAAATGAAAAATAAACAAATGTAGCAACAGTTAGCCCTACTAATAATCAGAGAAAGGCAAAACAAGACAGTTAGAAACCACCTCATACCAACCAGACTGGCAAACATTAAAGGGCCTGACAATATCAAATGCTAACAAAAATGTAGGGCTATGGGGCTCTCACAAATTGCTGGTAATAGTATAAATCAACAGTGCCTCTACAGAGGGCAATTTGAAAATGTCTCGAAAAGTTGAAAATGTATGTGCCTTACAATTCAGCTCTCCCATTTTTAGTATGAACACTAGGGAAACAGCAACAAGTGGGCACAAAGAACCATACAGAAAAATGTACGTTCTAGCATGATTTGTAATTGCAAAACAACAAAAACAAAAAACAAAAAACTGCAGTATGATCGTAGCTAGCAATGGCTATTAGCCTTTGGACAGAAACATTAATACCGTGACGTATCCTGGGTAACTGCATTAAATATCAACAGTGTAGCAGCACAGAAGTTTTATGGTCAGCCACTTCAGGTCCAATATCATGTGAGCTACATGTCCTAAAAAATAAATCTTCACGCTCCATGTCACAGTTGCGTGCCTGTTATCAAAAGGGCTAAGTTGTGTGTGATCATTTAGAACAGAGTTCAGACACCTCAGTAGTGACTAATTCAAAGCTCACTTTTTCCAACTGAAGAGAACACAAATGTATTAAGAAGCAAAGATTGACAACTCTGTTAATCAAATATTTATTTGTCCATCGTAAAGTGCCTTTTAATTTCGTGCACTTGCACTTAGAGCTACAGGTTCTACAAGTGTAAATGTGGTTGGAAACAATCAATACAAGCCAATTCCCTGGTGATTAGTGGGCTCCTCTGAGTGGCCCCCAGTGACACGTTCTTCTTTGAACACTTAGTACTTTTGGCAAGAGCCACCACTTGGACTGGGCAGCTATGGTTTCCAGAGGCTCTGAACATCTGTCCAAATTGTGGCACAAAACCTGTGTGTCCCAAATTGACCTCATTACTCATTTATAAACATACAAATAGATGACGGGGGGAAATCATCCTTGTGTTCCTCAAAAGACTGATCATTATACTCTCCATCAGCTCTGCTGCTGGCTTGCATTTCTGGGGAGACCTGGAGAGCTTTTCAAAGGGCAGTCTTAACAAACACCACATTACCACTCTGGATGCTGCATGGATACAGCAAGCCTGGAAGAAAAAGAACAGCCTTTGTCCCTCCCATTCAGAGATGATTCATATGTGTAACATGAACACATCATCCAGAACGCTTGTTCTGTGATGCTTGTTTCCTGTTTCCTCTTTTAATGAGCAGCCCAGGTTTCCCTGTGTACTGTGGACTTTGTCAGCCCCTAAATGGTTTCTAGGGAGCTGCCAGTAGCATTAGCTGGTTTGGTAAAGCATATGGACACTTTCCCAGTTTCCACTTCACCTTCAGATGAGGAAGAACCCATTTGAAAGCCCTGATCAGACTCTGCTCCCTGTCGGCTTTTTTTTTTTTTTTAATAAAAGCCCAAGGGTGGCTTGAGAAGGATGAAACTTTTCAATTTTCAAGTCCCATCCAAGTAACAGGAAATTAGTAATATTCCCTATTAAGCAGGAGCTCCTTTTTTGTACAAAGGAATCTTTATTGTAGAGGTAATTTTTTTCTGTTTAAGATGAAGTCAATTGACCCATTAATAAGTATTAAAACATTTATAGATCACCTAGCACAGGCCATATACAATAAGTAGTAAAGGGTGTGGACAGCCTGCATTTGAACCCTACCTCTCATACTTCTTAGCTGTGTTGTCTTGAGCAATTTACTGACCTACCAAAGCCTTGCTTTTCTCATCTGTAGGCTAAGGATAACACTAACAGCTACCTCACAGGGTAGTTGTGAGGATAAAATGGGTTAAAACACACACACAGAGCTTTGAATAGGGCCATGTGTGTGACAAATGTTCAATAAATGTTGGCCACTGTGAAAACCTAGCACTATGCTACACATTTGGGGATAAAAGAAATTATACAGTACTGTTGCTTCCCTCACAGGTACTTAATTGAAAGAGACAAGTACTATTCATATGAGATAATTAGGGCACAAAACAGTTTCTTTGTCAGCAGCATATGCTGAGGTAAATTCCTAAACAGAGCAATACAGACTATCAGAAAGTCAGATGGCATCTGTTCTGCCGATTCAGTTCCATGATTCTGAAAGAGTTAACAGGGTGACTAGATCTGAGGGGAAGGGAGACATGAAGGAAGCCTCACAGAGAAGGTAGAACTTGACCTGGATCTTGAAGGGCCAGCAAAATATAGATAGCTAGAAGGCAACTTTGGAAGTAAGAACCACGTGAGAGAAGAGACAGATGGTGTAAATTTGGCATGCAAGAAAATGGTAAGACAACCTGAAAAATGGGATTTGGGCACTTCTTATTCTTTGCAATATCACTTCTGAACTGTGCACCTGCAATGACTTTGCTCATTGCTTTTCCAACCAGACACCCTCGTTTCTGTCCATGTTACTTTTTTCCCTTTATCTCCTTTCCTTTACCCAACAGACCAGATGCTTCCCCTCATGACTATAATTGGAATCTTCCCTCAGCTGAATAGCCTCTGGACATTCTTGTAAAAGTGTCTCCCATCTTAACATGGACCTTGGTATCCGTTCTCCGGGGTAGTGCTATTGGCTTTAAGCCAGATGAATGTACAGGAAACAGACACATTAATCAATGATGTTCATTGTCAGCTGCTTTTTGAATGCATTTTTAAATATGAAACCTACCTAAAATGTTGTCATCTTCCTTTTATTTGGATATATAGCCAAGTTATTGCTGATCAGTATTACATTTTCTTGTAGAATTATTTTTAATAAATACTGATTTGTTATCTCTTCATCATTTCTGGGTAAAAGGTAAAGAACTTGACTAGGAGAGTACATTTCCCCCCAAAATGAACTATCTAAACAAAACTAATCTGAGATACCTCCAAAGCTTTCTTTCTCTCCATTTTCCTTTAATTGGAAATTTCATGTTCATTATGCATCTTGAGTGGGGGAAAAAAAACAAACAGCTCGATGCATGCAAGGAGAGGAAATGGTATAATAAAAGAATGGAAGAATCATTTTGTTGGTGCCCTAAGAAACAAGGTGCAAGTTTGCTACTGAAGGATGATCCCTCAATACTAAGTGGGGTTTTACAACACCTGCCTCACATCCCTCTTCAGCGATTTCCAGTAAAATCACAAATCTTGAGCCCTCTCACCTTCACCAACAACAGTAAGGCCTCCGCATAACAGGCCCATTGCACTTGGCCTGTAGCTGAGTGGGGTGGAACTGCATTCCTAGAGCTTGTTCATCCTGCAGCATGTTCCTTCCAGACTGGTCCACTCTTCTGAGCCCTAGGATTGTGCTTCATAAGAAGGAGTGCTGGGGAGAGGAAACTCTTTTCTCATAGAGAAGATTTCCCATCCAAAGTCCAAGCTTTTCTTAACCCTTGACAAGGGGATCCCTTAAATAATGTTCCTTCCCCCTCAAAAACTCCAGTATCTGGCAAGAGGCCTTTGAACGAAACAATTCTGCATAAATGCATGGCAGGTGCAGGCTTACTCCTTGTGAATCCACTGGCATACAACACACTGGTTACCGGCCCACAAAAGAAACACAGTCAAGGCAACAATAAAAGGGAAGGCATTTTGCCTTTCTGTGTTAGAAGTCAAAGAATTTGGAATACTGGGAAAGCAAACCACAAACATAGTTTTACGCTAAATGTGCAGGTCAGGCATCCAGAAGGTGAACTGATCAGAACACCTTGGAAGTACTAGATGGAATCTCCTCCAGTCCATAGACCTTTTATCAGTATCTAACTACCTGCTAGGATTCATGCAATGCCTGGCATAGGTAAGTATTTAATAAGTTAACAAAAGCTGCGCATTAATGAGTCAGAACATCTGAATAGAATCAATCAGAAGAGGGAGAGATTGGGGAATCAGGTAGGTTAATGGGGTTATGATTATGTTTGTTTAGTCCATAGGGGAAAAGACCTAAAGCATTCATGATTTAACAGGTCAGTTTCATCTATGCAGGAGAGAGCCCAGTGGTCCACAGTATAGGGAATTTTTATTTCACTCTGGCACTAATTTGTATTGCACGTGCTGATGGGTTAATGTGTATGATCTCATCATATGGTTCCTGAGTGCACCTCTTGGACTGCTGGAATCTACACTTGACATAGGCTTTTGTTCTCTACTCACATCTTTGTATGTGTTTTATGGGAGAAATTGCATGGGCAAATTTAAAGTTTCAAAATAACTCAGGGTCTCCTGTGATTAAAGACTTGCCATAAAGAAGAGGAAGGAGGCATCAATCTAATAAATGGGCTGATTAAAACCAAAGTGCAAACGACACAGGGACCAAACTTCAACACTAGAACAAGTTTCCTTCCAGGTCAGCTTAATGACTTATAGGGTGTTGTTGTTTTTTTTAAGATGTATTTATTTTGGAGAGAGAGGGAGAAAGCCAAAATGGAGGAAGGGCAGAGAGAGAGAGAATCCCAAGCAGGCTCTGTTCTGTCAGCACAGAGCCAGATGCAGGACTCGAACCCACAAACCATGAGATCATGACCTGAGTAGAACTAGGATGCTTAAATGACTGAGACACCTAGGCATCCTTTGTGTAGGGTCTTAAATAGCCAATTTTTCAAGGCTTTTGTGGTCAAGGGAACTTATGACATTTGTCTTCATACGTCCGGTACTCAGCACGGTGACTGGCACATTAAAAGGTCCTAGTGAAATCACAGAATATTAGAGCTCTTGAGGCTCTCATCCAGTCACACCACTAACTCGTGAGGAAAACAAACCCCCAAAAGGCTAACTGACTTGCTCAGCACTTCACACTACAAAATGGCAGGGCCAGTACTAGAGCCCAGGTCTTTAAATGCCATTTTAGTGCTATTCCTGATAGAGAAACACTTCACATTTATGTTCATCAAAATACTCTTGAGTGTTAGATATGCCACACATATTAAGTGGTTTCTCAAGCTATTTCTAGAACTACCCTGAATAAAAGGGTTGTTTGAGGACATGCTGAATGGAGCTTTCCCTTCACCCCAGCTTCACCATTGCACCACTGTCTCCTCCGCAGCAAAGATTGACCGGAAAGGGCATGAAAAAGGAGCACAGGGGATTCATTGCCTCCGAACGGTTACACCCTCATCTAAAGAATTGGAACTTGAGATCTCAGCTGAGGGAGGGCCACTCCTCAATTCACCCTCTTTTGTTTGACTTTGAAACATGAAGGAGTTTCAACCATTTATTCAACAGGCATCGAGAGCATCATTTATGTTTTAGGCACTGGGGCACTGGGGCTGGTTCTAGAAGAGTGCAGAGAGAAATGCTACTAGACCAGAGGAGACATAAGACAACACTTTCATGCATAGTGCATGTGTGGAGGGACAGATGAAGTGCTTCCTTCTCTTCCTTCAGAGAAGGAAGGACCTCATACCTTGGTTGGAAATCAGAAAAGTTTCTCTGGTCTTTGAAGGAGGAGGAGTAGGATTTGCAGATACGGTTAAAAGACCATTCTAGGCAGAGGGAACTGAATGGATGAAGCATAGAAGCTGGAAAATATGTATGTATGTATGTATGTATGTATGTAAAATACTAAATCAGTTTATCAGAAGTATACAATGTTTGAAGAAAAAAAGGCAAGCAAAGGTAAGTGGGTGGTACTAAATTATTGAGACTTTGATCTAGTGGAAGAGCTTAGAGACTTTAGGAAGTCATTGATGGTTACTAAGTAAAGCAGTGATTGAGCAGTAATAGGGCAGTGTTTTGCTGGCAGTATAGAGGAAGTTGGTGTAGTGGACACTGCTGACGTGCTGACAAGGGCCCATGTCCCCTTAGACCCCTTTTGCTATTTCTTTGTGCCCTTCTTCCCAGCTTCTATGTGCTCCTAACAGTTCACACCTGTGGCTTTATTGAGCTGCCTACCTCCCTTTGGACAACAGGAAGCACTTTGACAAAACAAGCAGAGTGCTGACAATGCTGGAGAGTTGACATCCCTTGGGGCAGCCCTTAGCCAATGATTGACAGTATGGAGATACGAAAGCCCAGCTCCCCTGCCTCCAGTTGGTACCAACTCAGAGAAAGTATAATTTAGGTTCCAGAGTTCCTTACAGGAGCGGGCTGGAGCCGGGACTCTGTGAAAATGCTCATCTCTTACTGTCTTCCTGACGGTTTCTCCCAGAAGCACTTCTGTAACACAGCGGTTGTTCATGAACCCTCATCTCAGGGTCTGTTCCTGACCAACAGGTTGTACTGAGGGGAATGTTGAGTTGTGGCTAAGTTGGGAAGCTGTTGTAAAACTCCAGGCAAGAGATCACAGAGCCCAGTGCTAGGACAGTGTCAATGTGATAAAAGGCATGGAAGCAAGGGGAGAAATATTCGAAAAAACAAATAGACAAGATCTTTACAGTATCTAGGGAGGAGGAATTAGAAGTCAAGCAAGAATCTATAATTTCAAGTCTAGGTAACAAGATTCTGTGAAAAGAGTTGGAGAACCTGAGAAGGAAGAGCATATTTGGGCAGGGAGGCAGGTTCAGTTGGGAGATGTTGCCTTTGCAGTAACAGGACAAGAATATCAAGGATATCGTATGAATGCGGAGCAGCGGGCAGAAGGGGTCAGGGTTAGAGATCTTATTTAGGCAGCCAGTAAGCACTGACCTGTTCACGGAAACCATGAATTAGGAGAAACTTCCAGAGAGAACCTAGGCTTTGTGTCCATCTGTGGAGGCCCTCAGAAAGGAAACTGCTGTAAAGGTTTTAGCCTTTGCAAAACCAAGTCCAGCTCCAGCAGTGGGCATGACAAAGTTGGGAACGGATCTGACATCTATACCAGTGTCTGCTTATAAGAACATTCTCAGTGAGTGAGTACTCTTCCTAGGTACTAACCTCTGCTCTCATAGCTTCTTCCTCAGAAAGATATCTGGAAAGCATACAGGGACCTGATGCCCACTGGAGAATAAACTGTGACAGTTCGTGAGAATGTCCTTTTAAAAAGCAATGTTGCCTTCAAAGAGCTAATAGAGGAATTGTTACTAAATCTATTATTTTAATCTTAAGATCTTATCATGGAAGTTTAAGGATGGAAGCGACCTGAGGGGTCTTTAGTTCATCTGATAGATGAAAAAACTTGAGGCTAACAGTTGCATGGTCATTCCTAGTGGAATCATGGCCAAAGAACTCGTATCTTCTAAGTCCAATGCTGAGCTCTTTCCACACCCAAAGTAACGCCCAATCCCCTACTAACTTTGCTCTTCATCTCTGTCTTGGACTACTTCATATCCTGGTCATGTGTAAGGGCTTCCTGATTAGAATCATTTTCCCTAGTGAAATAATGAGTTATATATATTTGAACACTTTTTTTGGTATTATTTTAAAGATTTACTAAGATAAAGTATGTGAAAATGTAGAAGAATACTATTCAAATGTAAAAATGCAAAGAGACTTTATTATCTGGCTTAGTTCCTATGTGAGAATTATAGACGTATACTGGGATCATGGGATAAAGTGAAGCCACCCGGGGCATCTGGGTGGATCAGTTGGTTGACAGCAGTGGACTCTTGGTTTTGGCTCAGGTCATGGTCTTGTGTTTCATTAGTTCGAACCGCTCATCGGGCTCTATGTTGACAGTGCAGACTCTGTTTGGGATTCTCTCTCTCTCTCTCCCTCTGTCTCTGCCCATACCCCACTTGCTCTCTATCTCTCTTGAAACAAATAAATAAATGCAAAAATTTAAAAAAATAATAATTAAGTGAAGCCACTAGACCCATGTCGGACTAAACACCTTTCCATCATTTTCATACTGGACTCTAAGTAACCAAATGAATATCATTTGTATCTATTGGAGGGAAATCATTTTATTTATTTATTTATTTATTTATTTATTTATTTATTTATTTTGAGAGAGAGAGAGAGAAAGAGGGGAAGGGTCAGAGAAAGGGGGAAGAGAGAATCCCAAGCAGGCTCCATGCTATCACTGCAGAGCCTGAAGCAGGGCTCAACTCATGAACTCTAAGATCATGAGCTGAGCCAAGATCAAAAGGCAGGTGCTTCACCAACTGAGCCCCCAGTGCCCCAAAAATCAATCTATTTTTTAAAAACTTTTATGTTTTTTTTTTTTCAGAGAGACAAACAGAGTGCTAGCAGGGGAGGGGCAGAGAGAGAGAGAGACACACAGAATCTGAAGCAGGCTCCAGGCTCTGAGCTTTCTGCACAGAGCCTGATGCGGGCTTGAACTCACAGAGTGTGAGATCATGACCTGAGCTGAAGTCGGATGCTTAACCGACTGAACCACCCAGGCACCCCCCCAAAATCATATTTAAACCCAAGCTCCTAGTTAATTAAGTCAACTGAATGCCCATGCCATGATATAATCAAGCTCATAAACATATACTGATCAGCAAACATGGGTCAGACATTGTATGAGGTTCTGGAGTTAGAGAAATGCAGTAAAATATATGCCCTCAGGAAGTCATAGTCTACCAAAGGGAAGAACTTACAAAGTTGGTGCTTGGTGCTGAACATGGATGAGTTGGAGGTCAGCCAGATAGGAAAGGCAGGGATGGAGGGCATTTTTTCAGAAAAGTCAACAATAGCAAAGGCAAGGTAGTAGACATTGCTTGTTGATAGTGCTTTGCTGTTTTCAAAAACCCTAAGGGATTTAGTATCAGGCATATAGTTGCTAACCGAGTGAATGAATGAAAGACTGAGTGAATGTCAGTATGCAATAGCAATGTATAAAAAGGATGGAACAGGAGGAAAGGGTCAAATGATTAAGGGCATTCCATAGCAGAGTGGCTTGTTGCCTTTGTATACCTGAGCCCAGTGGTTCTCAAAGTGTGTATCTGGACCAGCAGCAGCAGCATTCCTTGAGAAATTCTTAGAAATGCAAATCACTAAGTCCTACCCTAGACCTATTGAATCAGGAACCCTGGGGATGGGACCCAGGAATCTGTGTTTTAATAAAATCATCCATTCTGATGGATGTTGAAGTTAGAGAACCACTGCTCTGGGCACTAGGGAGAAAGAAAAAGTTGAACAAATAGTTTATGGGGACAAAGTCACATTCATTTCTTGGGGCTTTAAGGAAAGATGAAAGCATTGACTTCTTTCTACAAAAATGTTAGCTCAATCCTCCAGAAGTGCTCAGCCAGAGCCATCTGGGGTCCTGCCTGGGTTTTCAATCGAGTCTTCCTGTCTCATCAGGTAAGTAATCTTGTAGAAACAGCACCTCATTACCCTCCATCAAATGAGCAGTGAGGAAGCACTTTTCATCTGAGAGCGAGATGGCTGAAAAGATTTGTCTGGGGCAATCGTGGTAGATGGCAGTGATTTAAGCTAAATTCAGTTCTGGAAGACAGCTGAGCTATGGGACAACTTGTGTAAAGTTTAGGCTGAAGTATCAGCAGGAATGTCGAACAGTGCACTCAAACCTGAAATAGCAGGTATTAAATTCACTCATGGATCCTCTTTCAAACCAATTTATATATTGAATAAAATGGAAGTTTGCACCAGGCCTCTGATCTGTAAATGAAGTCAAATAGCCCATGGCTTGGTTGACTCAAGAAGCAAACAATCAACCACTACTATTACCCTCCCCCCAAAATACTAATGACAGAAAATGGAAAAATCAGTAGAGAAGCCAAATGATTCATAAAAATCAGTTTTCAGCAGCATGAGATAAGCAGAAAGCTTAAATTTTTGAAAACACAGTTAGGCCATCAGACGATTCCAAATGAAAATAAATATCTTTAAACAAGATTCTGAATAATGTTGGTAATTGTCCTGGGCAGGAATTGACTACAAAATCCATAGTTAAAATTCAGAGAGCTACCCTTAGCCAGGGACACATTTTAATAGACCAAAAAAAAAAAAAAAGCAACGTAAAAGGATCAGTTTGAAGATCAGCACCCTGAAGAAGAAGGATGTGGGGATGATGGACAGATAGGCTCACAAGCAGGTTCTGTGTACACGCTGGAAGCTTCCCTGTTCACCAGGATGCAAGCTGCCCACCACTCCCTATCCCAACAGCTGGAGCTGGTGCGGAAGCCAGCAGAGCCCATAGTCAATAGGCAATCACAGTAATCGAATCTTGGAGGAAGTAACACAACTGTAAATAGCTTACTCCCAGTTGGCCTATGATTAACATGACAACAGCTTGGACGTGATTACTTCCATGGAAGCAAGGGCAGCCTACTCGGAGTAAAACTGATGAAGAAAAAGAAAGAAAGAAAAAGAAAAAAAGTATCCTACTCTATCCGTTATGCCTAAACTCTGTTAGTATCAGCTGGAGAGGGAACCTAGGATGAAAGGAATGGGCGGGTACACTTGAAATAAGAGAAGCATGTTTTGAAAGTGCCAAATATTTGCAGAGAACCTCACATGTACGTTAATTCATTCAATTCTTTATGAAGCACATGTTAGCATGAGCCTTTTTTTTTTTTT
This sequence comes from Proteles cristata cristata, assembly GCA_017311185.1. NCBI lineage: Eukaryota > Metazoa > Chordata > Mammalia > Carnivora > Hyaenidae > Proteles > Proteles cristata. The sequence goes on along the minus strand of JAESUZ010001350.1, from coordinate 535,521 downwards.
TTATCCCTTTTTCACAAGAACTCAGATGCAGAAGTAACATTCAGGTTTGAACTCAAGGGTTTTCTGAACCTGGATTCTAAGCTCTTTCATCCACAAGAAGAATAAGATAATTAACTGGGGCTGCAGGGGAAGCAAAGGGATACAAGGGTTTATAATCAGAAGAGATTAATGAAAAGCCTCCTAGATCCAACCTTAGGAATTAAACATGGCCCCAGTGTAAACAACACCACCTTAACTGCTATGGCTGTGTACTCTTACGGTCCTCAGGAATGTGGAGACTCTCCAAACCTTGGCTGTTAATGTACCTTCAGAGGAAAACGGACCTTTGCCTTAATTTTGAGATTCAAGAGAGTGGCAACAAACTAAGAGACTTGAAGATTTTAAATGTGGTTTGAACAATGAGGTTTGGTGGAAAAAGTGAGAATGAGAGCTGTTTATGACAACCATGGTGGGAAAGGGTCATACCTCACTTCCCAGTGAGGTGGGAATCCAGAAATCCAAAGCTCTTGCTTTTAGGGAAGCTAACTTTAGAGAGGAAAAGGGAGCTGAAAATGACAGCCCTCAGAGGATAAGATCAAGTGTATTGGAACCAGAGCTTCATATTAAATATAAGGGAAAGGATAGGAAATAAATCAAGCTATTCTAAGCTGGAAGGGTGGGGGAATGTTTTGGTAGGCAGGAGAATCTCATTTTCTTGATAGAAGATGAAGCACTACGCAGAGACATAGGCATCATCTTGGCTCAGGAGGTAAAAGACCCAGAAGTCAGCCCTGGGTCTCTTGGGGAGCGAGTGTAGGGGAAGCTGTGAGCTGTGGGTTCAATCTTTGGGGGTGGGTGGGAGGCAATAATACCCTGTAAACCCTGTAAGGCCACTCAGTTTGTGCTTACTCTCAGAGCTCCTGCTGACACACACTTGCTCGGTGGGGGTGGGGATGTCAGCATGGAGGCTGAGGACCACCCTTCACCCATGAGCTATCAGATCCAAGGATAAATATTTCAACAAAAGTGTCAGAAGCAGATGCTTTCAGATACCTTAGGAGAAGGTGGGGGAGACTGTGTTTGAGTCTAAGGGGATCTGGGTGCCACTAGTAGTCAGTGCTTATTTTGCCTTTTTCCTAAAGCATCACTGCCTTGAGAGAACAGTCTTATATAGTAGTTTGTTTGGAACAGGGAAGACATTTTATTCCTTTCATTGGGAGGGAGAGGAAGGGGATGTGCTGTAATAAGCTGCTCATGATGATGGCTAAGAGGCCAAAAACAAGCTCGAGAGATAAGTATGCTCCTCCCTTGACTTACAATGATCACAGCAGGTTTGGGCATGCACCTGTAGGGGGAATTCAGAGAAGACATCCAGTGACACTTGTGAGCTCCATAATATCTGGGTTAGGGTTAAAAGGACATGGCCAAGAGGCCAGAGGGGGATTGAGAGAAGAGCAATGTCGAAGGAGGGATTTCATAGTGTTGGGTGTGGGGTGTGATGTAAACCTCCTTTTCTGTGTTCTATACAAAAATCTTTGCTAGACTATAGTTGTTTGTTGATGCTTTTCCACAAGTTGATTATTATTGGGGGAGTCAAAGTTGTCTAGGAAATGAGCTAGTTCTGGCATTTGCAGGATCACAGGAGACTGATGACTAGGGAAACAGTCCTCTGGGCTATACATCTGACATTTTCAACAACTTTGTGAAACAGATATTGTCACCATTTGAAAGTAAGGAAGCCGAACCTCCCAGAGGTTTGGTAATTTGCCAAGAAGCTGAGCCAAAGTTGCACCAAAATCTTGGTAATGCTAAAGCCCATTTACTTCACTTCCAGATTAATGGTTCTCAATGTGTAGTTCTCTGGGCCAGCAGTATTAGCATCACCTGGGAACTCGTTAGAAATGCAGTCTCAGGCCCCACCCCTAGGTCTACTGAACCAAGAAACCCTGGGGCTTAGGGACCAGCATCTGTGCTTTAATAGACTTTCCAGATGATTCCGATGCATGCTAAAGTTTGAGGACCATTGATCTACACCACAGTGTCTCTCAGAAAGCCTGCACAGCACCTCAGGTCTGATGCGTCTGTGACTCACTGCAAGGAGATGACATGCCACTTGACAGTTTGAGGTGCCTGAGTGAGCAAAACCTGCAGAGACACAAAATCCAGTCACTCGGCTATAAAATGAGATACAACCGCAAACCTCAGAGGAACTGATGGGATCCTATGGGTGGGGATCGTGCAGTCGTAATTAGAGCCAGTTTGAAAGTCAAGGCACCAATGTTAAAAAGAAATTTAACCAGCTTGCTCCAACATCACCCTGCCTCCGGGCCACCTCTGCGGGATCTATCTTTGGGCATGATTGTCTACTTACTGTTTTGTCATGTCTATAGACTGCCTTGGAAAATGAGGAAAATGGGTCTGTCAGGTTTTTTCATAAAACATATGTATGGCTCAGGAAAACTGAATTCCGGTTTGAGCCATGGAGATGGAGAGAGTGCCTACGGGAGGTGAGAACACCTGTCCTGGGCTGTGACAATGAGCAAGCCCCTCCCCTGGATACATATGAAGGCCATTCTTCTGCACCATTTACATGTGGCTAAAGCCTGCTCCTGGCCAGAGCTTTTCCTAATTATATTGGACAGCCAAAGAGTCTGCTAGATTGCAAGTCAATATAGGGGCTGAGAAGGAAACTATATATCCAGAAAAAAGAACTATTTGAATGCAGCGTGGTTAGAATATATTTATAACTTCTGAAAGGTAGCACACTGGTAGAAAGAAGCCTTAGAAAAATGAAGCAGCATTTAAATATGATTCAGAATAACAATAGTAATGACAAGACTAATAATAATAATTGACACTGGGCTCTTAGCAAGTATCAGGTATTGTGCTGTTGCTTTGTAGGCATTATCTGATTTCATCCTTCAAAGAAACCAGTGGATTTGACATGACTATCATACCTGTTTTAAAGATGAGAACACTGAAGCTTAGGCAATTTGCCCAAGGTCAGATGCACCTGATAAAACCAGTCAGACTCCAGAGCTTGGAACCATTTTGCTTAGATTGCTGTGCTGTTTGCCAGGACAATTCCTTACAAGCTGGGGGACTTGGGCCAAATTGCTCACCTCTCTGAATGTCATCTGAACACATTCAAATAATAGTTGTCCAGCAGGCCTCACAGACTTGTAATAGGAATCAAAAAAAAAAAAAAAAAAAAGGAAGGAAGAAAGGAAAAAGAAAATCAAAACCACTTTAACTTACTACACACAAAGCTAATTACCATTATTGCTAGCTTACTTACAAAAAGAACAAAGGATGTGTTTATTGTAGGACAATTAAAATGAGAATAAAGGAACAAGAAGCAGGAGGCTAGGCTAATAGCTAATGTGAGTGAGTTACTGCAGCTGAGCCCTGAACACACTAGCTTGGAGCTTCACAGAAGTCAAGGCAGAAAGGAAGGAAGGAAGGAAGGGAGGGAGGGAGGGAGGGAAGGAAGGAAGGAAGGAAGGAAGGAAGGAAGGAAGGAAGGAAGGAAGGAAGGAACAATGCTTCCAGGAAAGACCAACTACTTTCACTGCATTCTTAGGATAAGTCATTCCTTTATTATTCCATAGAGGATGTTAAAGAACACAATAGAGGTGGTTTATGGTGATGATGTTTTAAAAACTTCTGGGAAGTTTTATAAGTGATCTTCCTTATAAAAACTGAGGGCTTACCTGTCATTCTAGGAAGATGTTTCAATGAGTTAAAACAATATGGCAGTCAAATAACAACAACAACAAAGAACAATATGGGAGTCAATGTATGTGTAGCTTTCTACCACCTTCACTGTGAAATAGAAGCTACCTGATGAAGAGTTTATATTTATTCTCAGCAAAAGGGGAAGATTTTAAATATAGAGCCTTTTCCTTTGGGTATAGGAGTCCATAATTTCTCTATAACTATTCCTCCTCCTGACTCCTGACACACAAACAGGAAAGGACTTCTCTTGGGCACCCAAGGAGCTGCCAAGTGGAAAGGGGATGGGCTTGGTTTCTGTATCCCCATGGAACAGGATTAAGAGGAATAGGTGGAAACCGTCCACAGATCCGATGATTCCGTCACAACATACGGTAACCATTATCCTGCCGGAGATGAAACTCCTAGGGGTGCCCTCTGAGAAGTGAACCTGTGTTCTGATTTTCATGGCTGTGACATTGCTGGGAGTTGTAGATGGGATGGAGAAGAGGAAGATTTCTTGGAGAAAATAGAGTATTTTCCTCCCCTTCTGCCTCCATTATGAAATGCAACATAGCACAGTGTTGTGGGAATGAGTTCCAGCAATAAATTCTCTGGGTTCAAATCTATGAGCTGTTGTTTACTGAGATGGTGGTAGTATTTAGCTCTTGGGATCGAACTGGCTGTTCAGCTACCATGTGAGATCCATTTCCACCCATCTCTTCTGGGACCAGTACCCAAGAGGCTGAAGTTATCAGCCAGCTCTCATGCCTTCCTGACTTCCATTAGGCTTTGGCAAACAGAAGGTGGAAGAGAAAGGTCAGGGTACTTATTACCTTCCAATCCCCCCCCAGCCCGCACTCACTGAGATCTTAATTTGGGCAGTGAAGCAGTGAATGTAGTCCTCTACAGCCACACCTCCTGTGGGGATGCCACAGCTCTCAGCTCTAGATTCTAAGTACACTGCTACTTCCTCTTGTCCTTTCTCATTGCTGTGATGGGCCATAATTGGTAGTCTGTGGGTGCAGTGCCATCCCTAGTTGGTTCTCTTAATCCAAACTACACATTTAAAAGAGTAAATAGCCCCTTTACTAAACTCTCTTCAGTTATACCCTTTGAATGTGCCACTGTTTTTTGGCAGGGACACTGATGCAGAGTTGTAGGGAAATTAATATGCTTAGCACCTGACACATTGTAAGTACTCAAGAAATGCTGGGGAGTATTATGAGCAGAAGCAATGGTGGTGGTCATAGTGGTCATATAGCCCAGACTCTCCAAAGCCCAAGGGACATAGACAAGCTTTTTAAAATTTCTATTATCTGAGCCATTACAGAGCATGAAGCTCTGCCTGATGAAACATTGGGTTCTCTGGTGGGAGCAGATGAGCTGAAAACACTCATTGCGTTTGGAGGAACTAAGAAGAGAGAGAGTCGATCTTGACAGGAGAAAAGGGACAGATCAGAGTAGGAAACCTAAGACAGAGCCCACACCCCAACAGTAAATGCTGGAGCCAAAGGATGGTGAGAAGGCTCCCGGCGGGGGCGGGGTGGGGGGTGGGGCGATCCCTCAAGAGCAGTGACTGGTTGAAAGGAGCCATTCCAGACCCAAGCAGAGGAGGGCTCCCTGGGCAGCTGTGCCTGTGTTTGGGGACAGGATTTACCCACCATAGGTTCTGTGACAGTATGAGTCTACTCCAGAACATCCTAGGTCACTTGCAAGGACCAGCTCTTAATGGAGGAGGGAAGAGGTGGAGTATCTGTACTTTGGAGGCAAACTGGATGCAAGTAGGAGACCCAGAGAGAGGAAAAACACCTGTTACTCATGAAGAACCTCTGTTGGACTTGAGCCAGGAGAAATTGCTTCTGTGGAGATGGTGCCCTGTCACTATAAGACCGATCATTTCAGAAGGTAGTGTCAGCTGGGGTCCTGAGAGGAAGCAGGTGGCCCAGGGAAAATGGGTAATCAGGTGCAGAATTGAATATATAGGCTGTTTACAAAGGCGTGGGCAGGTTGCAGAAAAGCAGTGGTGTGCTCAGAGTGGCCCATCATAGTCGATTGGGTGTGCCCCTTCCCAGTTCCATCTGTCTTGGGTGACTTCATGTCAGTAGCTTAAAATTGGCCGTGATGGAGCATTTGCATAATAGAAATCTGTAAACATGACAAATCAGGCTTGTGTTTTCGTTTCATGTTTTTGTTTTTGGAGAGCCACTTTACCAGTACATCTCTGTAAAGAAGCATCTCAGGGCTATTAACAGGGCTTGAAGGAACTAGGGTGGGCAGCAATTACCAGAACTTCTAGGCAAAGAGCTGTGTGGCCAAGGCCTCCAGACAAGAGCTGGGTCTTTGGTGAAGAGACTGGCATAACCCATGGTAACCTCACAGGGAAGAAGCCAGAGAAATGTTGACCAAACTTCCTTCTTCTTTCTGCAGGGTTCCCATTGGCCAAACCCAATGAGAACCGGAAGGCTAGAAGCCAGTGGATAGAATTTATATAGGCCAGTCTCCTGGGGCTAAGCATGAGCACTGGAGAGCAGACCCAGAGAGCAAGCAGCAGTCCTGTAACTCCCATGCTAGAGAAAACTCAAGCACTGTGATGAGAATGGAGGTAGAGGTTGGCCCTGGGAATTTTGAGGCTCTTGCAACTCAAGGATAATAGGGCAGGCTTTTCAAGGGTCCAGGCAGATGTTTACATGATTGAGGTGAAAGACATGGTTTCATGGAAGACAAGGAAGGGACTAACTGTATGGAAACCAATTTGCCTGCCTTAGTTTGGTCCAGCCCAGCCCAGCATCCACACTGGAATTTGATTAAGGACCCCCTTTTCCAGAAACACGGCCCTTAAGCCCCTGGAATTCATAATGAATCCCTTTTCTTTGGCTTCTGTTATTTAGCACATTTCAGACTAGAAAAGAAACATAAACATTTCCATGCCACATCTAATATAATTATAAGGTCATTACACATTCTGTAGCACAAAACAGCTGTTTCAAAGATCCTTATTAGAATTTAACAGAGTTTTATTTGTTTGGGGCAAAAAAAGCAATCTTTTAAATTATGATTTAATGAGACTGTTAAATGTTCATCACTAAGTGGTTAGTTATTAAAGCTGCATAGAGCTTGGTTATTTGGGCTCATAGGAGGTTAACTGAACTTTTCTTCCCTCCCTAGCCCCTGGCACACACACACACACACATGCACACACACACACACACACACACACTCACACATGTGTACACAAGAACAAATCTAAACCCTCTTTTCTTTCAAATCATGCCTGTTCTTTCAAAGACCAACTTTGTAAAGCTAAATAGGTCTAAACTCCAAACTTCTGTGACTGAGTTGGCTTTGAAGTCAAATTCATGGATTTATGTAAAGATACCTTGGCTTCTGAAAACTTCTTCCCGACACCTTTGAAGAGGGAAGTGTTTCCATTGAAACCCACCCAGTGGGTGGTTTTAATAAAAAATGCAATGTCTGTGACCAACACTAATATTTGGGGTTCTACATATATAGGTTATTTTAGCTTTTATATTATTTCTTACTGGATTAATAAACTCTTCACACAGTCTTATTTTCTGGGGTGAGTTTTGAGATATGCGGGGAGAAAGAATTTTGCCTGATGACCTACCAGTGATCTAATACAGATGTGTCATTTTGTAAGGCTGCAATACTGTAGCAGTTAATCCATCAGCATTTATAATAATTGCAGTATCCTGCAGAAGCCGTACTGTGACACAATGTATCCCTGGAATTCATAAGTAGGTTGTTTAAATGCAAAATAATTATTAAGCACTCATTCTTGGAATTCATCCTGAGATAAGTAGCCCTTAAGAAAATGTCTAATACAAAATGACATTTGGGTTTTAGAATATATAACCTTTTGTATTAATGGTATCCCAAGGTGTTTTACATAGTAATTGGATGGTAGTGTGGTAAGTATTTCAGTAAATGAAATGGCTCTTGGGACTGAAGTAGAGGGTTAGCTATTCTTGGAATTCAAGTTGGATTTCATTGACTATGGGGAGGTGAGGTGGAATGCCAGGCTGTTTAAAAGTAGCCCAAGGCCTTCTTGAAACTTCATTGAAAACATCAGGAAGTAGAATGGGTCTTAGACTTAAAGAGAACAAACCCCTCTGTGATAGATGAAGGACCTGGGTGCAAAGGTGACTTAGTGACCCACACAGGGCTGGACCCCAGGTCTCCTCACTAAGAGGACCCAAGGTATGATATTCAATCAGGGCTCATATTTCAGCTCTCCCAGGCCCTAGCTGGTTAACTTAGAGCAGGTTACTTAACATTGCTAGGCCTCCGTTTTGACATCTGCAAAATGAAAAATAATAATATCTGCCAGAGTCAGGGGAGAGATAAAAATAATATATATATAAAGTAACAAGTACAGTTCCTGGAGCATAATAGGTGCTTCCTAAATAGCAATTATTATTATTATAAATCCATGTCGCCATCAGTCTTCCCTGCTTGAACATTTTCAGTATCGATTTGCATCACTTATTGTATTAATGCTGTTCTGTTTTACAATTACAAGTTATAATTAGGCAAATATGACTCATCTGGCTTTCCATGTCCAATTCTCAGCACTCCACCCGCACATCAAGAAACAAATCAAAATGCAATTAGATGCTGACTGGATGCTAAATAGAAAGTTCATAATGTATTGTCTCATAGAAGATTACATTGTGAAAGTGAATTGATCTGGCGTCCACAACGGAAAGGTTGAGACTGGATCCATGTCAAGTGTGAAAAAGATTAATATAGATGCTGTCTTGACATGTTTGGTGGGGTAATGTCTTAAATTGCAGTGGATGGGTGTTTAAAAAGTACAAATGCACAGCAACAGGCTGAGAGACTCTGCCTGGCATATTTGAACAGATAACATCCTGCCTTTCTGTATATGATAATATGTATAAATATCCTTATGTGGAGACCACTGCTGCCCAATTGAGGTATATATGGAAGTTCATATTTAACCCCCTCCAAAAAATTAAGAGTCATTATTAATTTTACCAGAGGAGTTACAACCAGAGGCTTCTTTAAAATGGCTCATCTGCGTAGAGTGAGTAAAGGATGATTTGACTCATTTTAAAATCAATTTACAAGTAAAATTTTCAGGAACACATCTGCTAGGTAAAGCAAGTTCTGCCAGTATCCTGCAATGAAAATGACAGTGATATGTTCAGTTTTTTTAATGGATAAAATTATGTGAGCAGGGAACATAATTATGTATTTTAGAAAGAGCATAGAAATACTTATAAACTCAGGCTTAAAAATGGCTTTTTGAGTTTCTAAACCAGTGTATGAAACTAATCAGTATTAACTGATTTCTCCACATAGACCATCTTTGAGGCAGAAGATGGGTCATTCCACCAATATTATGAAAAACTTACTAATGGCTAAACCCTGGAGGCTATTAGATGAGTTGCCGAGTGTTTGCACATAGGTAACAGAATTTAATCCTTTGACAACCTGTGGCCAGGAATGTCATTATCCCCATTCTACTGATGAGGAACTTAAGGCTCAGAAAATGAACGAATTTATACAAGCTGACGAGGTTAGTAATGCATGGCCAACCGGGAATGCTGGGCTGGCCTCCTGTGTATTTTTTTAAGCCTATCACTCTCCCCCTTCTCCCCTCTGCTGCCCAGTTCAGCATAGCACCATCGCTCACCCCACCCATCAGGCAACCCCTTCTTCCTTGTGCCTGCCTCCAGCCTCACTTCCATCCATGCATCACAAATCTGACCTTACCACTCTCTGCTCAAACCATCAGGGGCTTCTCATTACCCGTGCGTAGAGTCCAAACTCTGTCACATGTATTAAGACTGCCATCTGCTCTCCATATACGTCTCTCTACCCTTATTTTCATTCTTCCCTGCTTTGCATGTTTTAATCCCAGCCCCACAGTCTGACTGTGGGTCTCTGCAAATGCTACATATGTCACCCCCACTAGCTTGCTCACGCTCTCTAAAATACCTTCCTCTCCTCTTCACCTGGATCACTTGTTTACTCTTCAAGACTCTCTTAGGTTGTAACTTCTAGGACCTTCCTCTGCCCAATTGCATCTCCCCATGGCTAGCTTTGCTGTGCCTCCCCAGAGCTTTCCTAATCTTCCATTATTATTCTTGATATATCATCTCACAAAAACGTGATTGTCTGGACATGTCACTAGTCAGGGGCTTCTTCACATCAGAAGCTCTGTTACCATCTTTGTCTCCTCAGGGCCTAGCTCAGGATCTGGTCTACAGTAATAATTAATATTTGCTGAATTGATAAATGTATACCTAAATAAGCAATAAAACAGTGCAGGACTCTTAAATTTAAATCCAGTTCTCTTTCCAATATGCCAAAGCTCAGTAGCAAAAAAGTAAGCCCTCTGGGCTTCATGCTCAAGAAACTGAGACAAAACAGACGGGGAATACAGAAACCCAGAAGTAGTGAGAAATGGGAGCAAATGGCGCTGCACCAAGTGCTCAGGGATTTCACACAGCACTGTTCCCCGTGAAGGCCCCAGGGGAGTCCTTTCTGGTCTCTCCCTCAATTTCTGGGGGCTCCCCGAAAGCCTGTGTTTGTGGCCACATCACTGCAGTCTCTGCCTCCATCATCACATGGTCTCCTTCCCTGTGTCTTCACATGACCTTCTTTTTATGAGGACATAAGTAATATGATTTAGATCCAACCCTAATCCAGTATGACCTTACCTTAGCTAATTATATGAGCAAAGACCATATTTCCAACTCAGGTTACATTCCAGTGTTCCAGTAGGCTTGAATTTTCAACCCAATGTAGGAGGTATCTCTCAATCTTTTCTACAGATGGTACAGTTTACATAGCCATTCCCAACACCCATCTTTACCTGCTTCTCCACCCTCAGTTGGGATGTCTGAAGAACTTAGTGAAACTGGATGTCTTCCCTTTGAACACCCAAGTTTTGCCCTGACTAGGATCCCAGTAACCAATGCCAGATTTTCTTTTTATCAATCTCTCCTTTTCTGCACCCCAGACACTTCTGACTCCTTCCTTCTGTTTGGACGATGCTCTGAACCAGAATGGCCTCATCCTGGACTTTTGTCTAACGGTACCTTGCAGCACAGGCAGGCTCCCATGTTCAGAGCAACCACAGACTCCTGTCTCTACATATGTGCCCCCAAGCCCTGCCCTGGCTCCCACATTCTGACACCTGGCCTTGCCTAGGCCTGCAGGTCTGATGGAGTCCCAGTCCTGGCATATTCCAAGGCTGGCCCACCTCACCCCTCTCAAAGATCTGATTCTAACAAAGAAGTATCTTTTCCCTGAAGTAATTTTTCTCTTCCTGAAATCCCCTGTGACTGTTGCAGCTCTCATTTATAAGCCGAAATGGTCCACATGACAAGCTCCAAATGTACCAACACTTTAGCATCATAACCTGTTACAAGGGAAAATATTCTTGGTCGTCTTCCTCTCTTTAAGATGTTTTCTGTTTATCAATCTGCATGTTTCCCTCTAGGGCACCTCTTTAAAACACCTATAAAGGCAAAGGCAGAGAACTCAGCTAAATGTGGCCAATCATTGCTGGCGTGTTATATGGAAGACAGATGTGAATTTCATCTTTTATTAGCACAGTACCTATAGTGTTTTAAAAATGGACCTGCTTATGAATGTGAGGTATGAAATCCATCTGAATATACTCTTCACCTTAAAAAAAAAAAAACAGCAAATTTCACACCAGTAACTTCCTCCTGTATCAGGCAATGGGGTGAGATGAGGTTTTGACAAAAATGGTAGGTATTACATAACACTCCCGTCTTCTTACAGATGCGTGCGCAGCTTTAAAATAGAAACGGGAAAGCGGTGCATTGTCTGCAGAAGCAAACTGTTTGAGGGAGGTTAGCAACATTCCCATTGCCCGTAATATGAACACATTAGAATGGGAGGGAAAATGTCCCCTGCTGGGCGTCTCGGAGTGATCTCAGAGAAATGATGTTGGTTAGACATTTTTTAGGAGAGTTTCTGTGGTCACAGGAATGGTTTTCGTCCCCTTGACGGACCATCTGCCTTTGTATCAGGAGAATCTGTCCCTGTGTCCAGAAGCAGGGTCTTGGTAGCCACTTTGTAAATTGTACCATCTATAGGAAGGTTGAATAATGTTCCCTAAAAAGTCATGGCCACCTGGAACCTCCGAATGTGACCTTATCTGGAAATAAGATCTTTGCAGTTGGGATGAAGTCCTTCTAGATGAGAGAGGATCCTAAGTCCAGTGAGTGGTGTCCTTATGTGAAGAGAGCCATGTGAAGACACACAGGAAGGCCATGGGATGACAGAGGCAGAGATGAGAGTGATGTAGTTACAGACCAAGAAACACCAAGGGTCACTTGGAGCCACAAGAAGCGAGGGAGCGACAAGGAAGGGTGCTCTGTGGTTTTAAGCCCCCGGTTTGTGGTGGTTTGTTACTGCAGCCCTGAGAAATTAACACACCACCCAATCCAGTTTCACAACCAGGAGAAACAGACTCCCTGTCTTATTGCCGCCTGTCATGAAGATGCTACTCAAGTCACACAGGTGCCTTGTCTGTCTTCCAGTCCACTTTGCTCATTCCTCCCTTTAGACTCTGACTCACGCTGTTGGTATTCCCCTTTCTCCATGCCCACCACCAAGCCTGGCTCCTTCAAGACTTCGCTCAGGGCTCCAGCCCCTCATCAGGCTCAAACTAACTAGTTTAGGTTGTCTTTCTGCTCCTCCATTAGTTGTTTAGATCATTTGTCTGGGTACTTCTGTCAACGTGGAGCCCTCTCCAAATTCCATGTTCCTACCATTTCTCCAGACACCTTTGGCTCCCCCAGGCCTGGGAGGCCCCACACATACAAGAGACGCTGACTGTATTTGTGCTGAAGGTGTGTTACTCGCTGAGTGGGTCAATAGCCCAACAAAAAATTGTGTAGCTTTTCATATAGGGGCTAGTTTCTGCACTGCAATGCAGATCTAAACATGTAAATTAGGTCTAGAAGGTGGTTGGCATAGTGGGATGCGAAGTCTCCTTGGAGACCTAAGGTGGAAACCCAAAGCTTTGCTACTTATCAGGTATTTTAAACAAATTGGAGGTGACAGAAAGTGAGAGACTTCCTCCACAAATCAGTTCTTTATTTGGTGCCATGTATGTGCTCGAATCCCCTTTAGACCACTGGCTCCATGCAGGTGCACAGACTGCATGAGCAAGTGGAGGTAGATGTGCTGCTGAGGCTCGCCTTCAGGGTGTGTTTCGGTGGAAGCGTTCCGTGTGTGGGGTATGCAGCACCGGGCATGGAGTCTCTGAAGTGAGTCAGGGGTGATGTTCTCTGCCTGCCATGGAGTGCCCTGTCCTGTGTCTGAGATCCATTTCCCCACAGGCCCTGCTCCAGGCCCAGAGGCAGACACCGCTCCCCACACTCAGTCAGTGCTGCCTGCCAAGAGAAAGGAGGGGGCATGCAGAAAGGCAGCAGGCTGGCTGGTCCCACTAGCCAGCCTGCCAGCATTCCTGAGCCCCTGCTAGGGCACCACCATGCCCAGGAGTGCACCTCTTGGCATTATCCCAGACCTTCATCGGGGAGCTCTACCAGAAGAATCTTACTCTTCAGTCTAGATTCTGCTGCTTTCTCTCCAGCGTCTCTCATCATTGCTTCTAGGCCATCGTTAGTTTCAAAATGTTGCTGTGATTTCTTCTCTCTCTCTCCTTCTTTTTTTAAAAAGTTTTTTCTTTCATTTCTAGGGATTTAGATCAGGAAGGAGAAGCCATAGGGATGTGATCAATCTACCACCTTGAACAGGAAGCTCCGGGCAAATTATTTAACTTCTCTAAGCTTTGTTATGTTTATCTATAATATTAGAAAAAATAATAGCAGCTATCTCATAATTAAATGAGATGATGCACAGAAAGTGCTTAGTACCACACACAGAAGAGGCCATAGATATTATAAATGCATAACCTTTGATGAATCACCTAACTTTTCAGAACCTAGAGGTTTCCCCTCTGTAAAACGGGGTCACAATAATAACTTCATATCTGGCACCAGTTGCTGTTTTTGTTCTACTTTTCTCCTAAAAAGCCTATGTTCTAGCTACAGTGGCCCATTCGAGTTTCCAATGTAGTTCATTGTTTCCAGTTTCTGTGCTTTTATTGAATTATTCTTTTTGCCTCTAATACTCATACGGAGCTCATACTTCCCTTTCAGTAGAAATGCTACTCCTTGTCAGGCTTGCTCAATTCTCACCGTCTCTGGTAAACCTTCTTAATTCAGGCAGAGAGTTTTCAGTTATTCAATCAATAATTATTTACTGAGGCTAAGGGCTAAGAATTTGGCTGTGAACAAGATGGACAAGACCCCTCTTCTCATGAAGCTAAAAACATTTTTTAATGGACTTCATTTTTAACAGCCATCTTAGGTTGACAGAAAAATGGAGAGGAAGGTTACAAACATTCCCATCTGTCCCCTGTCCCCACACATACATAGCCTTCCCATTTTCAGCGTTCGCCACCAGACTATTATCTTTGTTGCAATTGATAAGCCAGTTTTAACATTGCATTATGAACCCAAGTCCATAGTTTACATTAGATTTCACTCTTGGTATTGTACATTCTATAGATTCTGATTAATGTATAATGACACGTATCCATTATGGTAACATTCTAATATTTTCACTGCCCTAAAAATCCTCTCTGCTCCACCTATCTATTCCCCCCTCCCCACTAACCCTAGGCAACCACTGATCTTTTTACTGTCTGCATAGTTTTGCCTTTTCCAGAATGTCCTGTACTTAGAATCACACAATATGTGGCCTTTTCAGAGGAACTGCTCTAACTTAGTCATGTGCACATAAGCCTACTTGGAGTCTTTTTTGTGGCTCGATAGCTCATTTCTTTTTAGCACTAAATAATATTCCATTGTCTGAGTGTACCACAGTTTATCTCTTCACTGACCAAAGGCCATCTTGGTTGCCTCAAAGTTTTGATGATGATGAATAAAACAGCCATATAAATATCCATCCATGTGGAGGTTTTTGTGTGGATGTACGTTATCAACTCCTTTGGGTAGATACCAAAGAACACAATTGCTGGAATGTATGGTTAAGAATATATTTAGTGTTGTAAGAAAGTGCTGAACTATCTTCCAAAGTGGCTGTACCAGTTGGCATTCCCACTGACAATGAATGAGAGTTCCTGTTGCTCCACATCCTTGGCAGCATTTGGTGTTGTCAGTGTTCTGGATATCAGCCGTTCTAATAGGTGTATGTTGGTATTTCACTGTTGTTTTAATTTGCCTTTCCCTAATGAGATGGGAAATAGAACAGCTTCTCATGGAAGCTAATATTTTAAGCCTGATAACTTAGTCCTTGCTTTCTGTGGCCAACGGCCCTTTCCAGAAGCACCCATATGCCACTATGTCGTTGCTATCTCCTGCAGCCTGGGAGGCTTTAAAACAGGCCCTGTTCACTCTCATTTCTTTTTCCCAGAACAGTTGGCACATTGTAGGTGCCCACCAAATGTATGTGAGATGTCTGCATGTTGAATGATTGGTTGAAAATTTAAGCAGCATATTGATTTGGAGAATTCATGGCTGAGGGTAGAAGTAAAAAGATACATAGCAACATTTGTGAGGTAATAAGCAACAGGCATGTCATGTCAGCGTCCAGATCAAGTGCCGCTCTCAAAATTGCAAACTGACTTCTGGCCAGAGCCCTCTTGGAAGTTTCCTTATTCTGCAAGTGCAGCTCTTTTCCTCTGCTTGACAAGGGAATGTATTGAACACTCCCAGATGGGCCTTTCCCCAAGCAGGGCCCACTGGGGCCCAAATGAATCAAGTTGGAGGAGAGTGAGCAGAGTCAGCAGTGAGAGAAAGACTTAGCTGCAAGGTCATACCTCATCTGAAAATAGGCGTGACGGAAGACAGAAAAATTTTCTTGTATCATTGTACCAGGAAAAGGGATATTTCGTTCCTTTGTTGATGAATACCTTCTCACAGTATGATTAAATAATACTGTCATGACTGATCGCCTATCTCCCACCTAAGATGAGACCCAGGAGAATTGTGGCAAAGCCCAATGGTAGAAGACCCAGGGTCCAGCCCTAGCAGCACTCTGGACAGTTGGAGTGACCTAGACGCTTCACCTCTGTGTGCCTCCATTTCCAATAAAAAACCAAAATGGGTGTGGTGTACATACGACAGTTAATAGAAAATATCTTGAGAAACTATAAAGCCCACAACAAAAGCAACGTGTTAATATTTCCCTCTTAGAAGCAAGTTCTTACACTAACCCCTTGCCTTATCAGCATCCTTTTCTCTGTATCTACTGTAGGAAGAAGCATCTAAAGAATATAGAGAAAAGAGCAGAGAATGCAGAATGGAGGAAAACCAATGGCCTCTAAGAAAGGAAAGAAGCAGAGAACAAAACAACCAACAGCAGATATAAGGGCACCAAGCAATAGCCGGTCTCTTTACAATATCCTGCATTATTCAAAACACATTTACTACCTTATGGTATTTTTACAGTAGCTGGTTGAGTCCATCCAAATAGGATAGACATTCTGTTCCATTCGAGCAACCAACAAACTGAGGCCCACAGAAAGTAAATGACTTGTCTGAAGTCCATGGAAGTCCAGAGGACAGTCAGAACTGGAATAAAGGTCTCCCAAATCCCAGCCGGTTGCTTTTTTCCAATACAGTATGCGTTGCTCTGTTAGCAGGCTCACATGAGTGTGTCTTGCTGCCACAGTCCCTGAACCAAAAAGGATCTAAAAAGGATGCAGGAGACAGGTGTTAGCTTTTTGAGTCTTAAGAGGCTGTTTTGAGACTGTGATAAAGGCTCAGTAAAATCAGCTTCCAGGGAAATGCATGCAACTCACTCACGATTTTAGTATATGTGTGCAAGGGCTTGCTTGCAGCCAATCTGCAGATCCGGACTTGAGTCCCTCTACTAGGGTGCGCTTAGAAGCGTGTTCTAAGCAAACGGGTGAAACATTACTGACTATTGAGGGGATAAATGATAGGTCATTTTTGCTCCACCACATATAATACCTCAACTAACCCACAAGTTTCAAAAAGGGGCTGAGTTTGAAAACAGGAAAATAAAAAGTGGAAAGTCCAAGCACCTGTTCTGAGAAATGCCAAAACTTTAGTGATACAAATCCAACTTTTAAGAGGTTTCAATGGGGCCCAGTAAGTTATTGACTTTAGAAATTACTGCTGTTATTACTGTTATTTTTAAAAATGATTCTTACCCTTTCTGCCATGCTAATCATTTTTCTTTCCAGATCTAAGATTTGGCCAAAGTAAGACGAGATAGAGAAGCTAAATGTAAAACACTGAAATTTTCATAACTCTGCTCAGGAAAGTATCAGCAGATGGTTCACAAGGTCAACTTGCACTAACAAGAATACCTTAGTCTCCTGTTTATAAACTGAAATCATGTCTAGTTTGGAAAGAACTACAGTTGTGGGTTTTTTTTCTACAACCCACTGTAAATTCCCACTACAATTCCTTTAAGCCTTGAATCTCAACATTTCTCTACCATTGTTTAGGTATATCCTAAATGTAAATCCGTTATTTTTAAAAGGCACTCAGAAAACTCTTAGTTCAGTGGTGCTTGAGCTTCATAATAAAAGTGCTTGGTTCATTCAATGTGAGATGTCTTCCTGGATTAGAAATTCTTTAAAAACTGGGACGCCTGGGTCACTCAGTCCATTAAGCATACAACTTCAGCTCAGGTCATGATTTCATGGTTTGTGAGTTCACATCCTGCATTGGGCTCTGTGCTGCCAGTCCAGAAGACTGCTTCAGATCCTCTATCCCCACTCTCTCTACCCCTCCCCTGCTCATGTTGTGTCTCTCTCTCTCTGTCTCTCTGTCTCTGTCTCTCCCTCTCTCAAAAATAAATAAACATTAGAAAACAAACTTTAAGGGACACCTGGGTGGTTCCGTTGGTTAAGTGCCTGACTTCAGCTCAAGTCATGACCTCACACTCCATGAATTCGAGCCCCATATCTGGTTCTGTGCTGACAGCTCAGAGCCTGGATCCTGCTTTGGAATCTGTGTCTCCCTCTCCTCTGCCCCTGTCCTGCTCACACATTCTCTCTCTCTCAAGAAAATAAATAAACATTTAAAAAAAAAATTTTAAAGAAATTCTTTAAAAACTGGCTATTTTAGAAATCTCTTCTAGGGTAAGCTCATCCACTCTCACAGCTATGTGCAGCCCCTCCTGAGTCTTGCCAGGGTTTTACTGCTTTCACATTTGTACCTGAACTGTGCCCTTAGAATCCCTTGCTCAAAATATGTGAAGCCCAAGTCTCTTTTCCTCTTCTAACATTCCTCCTCAGCTCTTTCCTAGTGAGGGGGCCATGATCTGCCCCCCTACATGGGCCAAAAGCCGCTAAGACACGTGGGGTGCTCCCATGCCTACTCCCCACCACACACACACCCATTCATTTCATCTATTTGCCAGGTCCCCAGTCATCCATCTTGACAGCATCTCCCAGCTGCCTCCCTGTCCCCATTCTCATGGGTGCCCACTTAGCACCTGTCCAGATGCAGGCTATTCATTTTCCCACAACCAATATCAATGTGTTCCTTCTCATTGCTAGACTTTCCACAAACCCAGGGACCAACCAAACACACTAAACAGCTCTGTTCAAGTCATTCCTCTGCTCAAAACTTTCAAATGCTTTCTAAAATATGTGCATTTGACTTAGCATGGCATTCAAAGCTCTCCAGGACCTGGTTCCTACTAATCTTTCTAGGCTTTTCTTCTTAACCCCAATTAAATCGCCTAGACTCCAGACAAAGTTCACTATATTCTACTCCCTGCTTCCACTTTACTCCATTAGAGGGAGATTTCTGGAGCCTTCACTGCCTGGTTTTCCCCCATTCAGCCTGTTACAGCCGTTGCACAGGGCAAGGCACATAACTTTTCTGTGCCTCTTGTTTGTAATGGGGACAACACAGGGACTGTGAGGGTGAGGTGATTTAAGTATGTAAAACACTTAGCAAAATGTCCAGCACATAGGGAGATAGAAATAATCGTCAATACTGTTGTTATTGTGCCCAGGAAGCAGTTTTTTCTCTCTGATTTATTTTTATCCAAATTCGTATCATTTTTTCAAGGCCAAAAACAAAAGTCGCCAATTGTTTGAAGCCTTCTCTCGTCCCCATAACACAAAGGACAATTTTTCTCCTATGAGATATCCAGCCACACTCACCTCCACCTTCTTTATACTGTATACCATTTTCTAACATAGTTATTTGTATCCACATATTGTCTCCATAACCACATTATACATTCCTTTTTGGAGCAGGATTTATTCATTCAGTTAATAGTGACTGAGCCTGCTATGCGCCGGACCTTGTGCTGAATACAAGATGCATCTTTTCCATCTTTCTTTGCTTGCCAGAATCCAGCACAGATACATCTTAAGGTAGCACTTAACCAACATTTCTATTAAAATAGAGGGGTCTGAGTGGCTCAGTTGGTTAAGCGTCCAACTTCAGCTCAGGCGATGATCTCAGGGTTCATGAGTTTGAGCCCTGTGTTGGGCTCTCTGCCATCCTGGAGCCTGCTCCGGATTCTGTGTCTCCCTTTCTCTCTGTCCATCCCCCACCCATGCACACACACTCTCTCTCTCTCTCTCTCCCTTGTTCTCTCACTCTCTTAAAAATAAGTAAAACATTAAAAAAAAAAACAAGCAAAACAAAGCGAAACCTTTTTGTCAAAACAAATGGATTGTTATGTCTATTCCATTAATGATTTGACAAGAACATAAATCATCTCTTTTCCCCAAAATTGGGAGAATGTCTAAGGCCCAATATGGTGAAATTAGCAACCTCAGACTATTTTAAGATGAAACTTTAAAGTCCTGTAGTCCTAAAAGCTTCCACCTCTTAAAAAATGTTTTAAAAGTTCATATTTTATCTGACAAAATTCCTAATTTTTATTCAAACTTAAAGGACATGTGCCAGTTTATGGAATAGTGCTCAGCAATAAAAAGGAATGAACTGATAATACACGCAGCACCTTCGATGGATCTCAAGGCCGTTATGCTAAGTCAAAGAGTCAGATCTGAAAAGGCAACATTCTGTATGATTGAATTTATGTAACATTCTCAAAGTGGCAGAATTATTAGGGTACAGAGCAAATCAGTGGTCATCAGGGCTTAGGGACACTAAGGTGGGGGTCACTCTCTGAAGAGGAGTATCAGGGAGATCTCTGTGGTGATGGGATAGTTCTGTGTAGGCTGGGGTGATGCATGCAGGGATCAACACATGTGCTAAAACAACAGAATGATACACACACGGCACAGCCTCGTCGATATCCTGGTTTTACAATTGTGCCATAGTTACCTAAAGTGTGAGCACTAGGGGAACAGGGTGACAGGTACACTGTACGGTGTTTGCAACTTGCTGTGAATCTAATTATTTCAAAATTCGAAGTTAAAAACTTTACAGCTTTAACTTTGGAAATGGCCTGGGCTCTTCTGAGAAATGAAAAAGAATCATCAAGTCTACCAGAAACTCAAAGGGCAGGGACTTCCTTAGATACAAAGGCAACTTCACTGAGACTACGGGTCCTGATGTCCCTGCTTATCAGAGGCACTCTTGCCATCATGTAATATCCGTCTCTAACCTATCATTGTTTCCTTCTGGCACGTGCTTTCGCCTGCTATGTGCATTATTTTTACCCCTTAATTTTCAAGCATCTTTATGTTTCAGGTGTATTTCTCATAAAGAGCAGTTTTCATTTGATCTTAATGCAATTTGGGGATTTATACATGTGAAGATGTGAGTTGAAGCCATTTACATAGTGTGTGTATTAGTCAGTGTTCAACTGGAGGAACAAAACCAGTAGGAAATAGAGATTTATCAGGTGGAGTCAGAAAGAACAGGCTGGAACTCTCAGGCATGGGCTGAAGCTGCTGTCCACAGCCTGCATTTCCTCCTCTGCAAGGAAAACTCAGCCCTGGTTTTAAGGCCTTTCATGGACTGAATCAGACCCTCACAGATTTTCTAGGATAATCTCTGTTACTTAAAGTCAACTGATTATGGGCTTTAATCACATCAGCAGAATACTTCACAGCAACATGTTGATCAGTGTTTGAGTAACTGTGTACTGTAGCCCAGTCAAGTGGATAAATAAAACTGACCATCCCTAAGTATATTGTTACCATTAACATGTCTGGATTAACTCCTACCAACTAACCTGGATTTTCTATTTACTCTCTTTTTCAGTTGCTGCTGTGGCTTTTCCTTTCCCTCTCCCCCACCCCCCCCCTTTCGTCATTTCCTGCCTTGTGTTGAAATGTGAGTCTCTCAGTTTACCTTTTAGCCATTTTCTAGTTTGCAAGTTGTGAGTTTCCCTTTCATTCTTTATGTGATTGCCCTTAAAATTTTAAGTCTGGATTTTTCCAGCAAAGTCTCAAGTTAATCATCTCTGTTTACCCAAACAACACAAGGAGAATAGAATTTGCAAATCTTGTCTGAACTACTCCCCACTAACAAAATACTGCATTTTGTCTATTTAACTCTTACATTATTTTTTTCACTACCAACCCTCATTTCTATGTACGAACGGGCTTCCTAATGCACTTCTGATCACTGCCACTTGGTTCCTTCCTTCTCAATTCTGTTTCCCTCGTCAGAAAGTTCTTTCAATGAATATTAAACTGTATATCTTAAAATACCTTTATTTCATCCTCATTCTTGAGTGATAATTTAGTTAAGTGTGGGATTCTGCATTGACTGCTATATTTTTCTCTTCAGAGACTTTGAAGGCATTGTTCCATTTTCTTCCAGATTACATTTTTACTGATGAGAAGTCCTTTGTTAATCTTATTGTTTTTCCTCACAGGTTATCTGTCTTATCACTTCTGGTGGTTTCTAAAATTTCTTCTTTATATCTGATAGACTACAGTCTGTCACTGTGTGTGTGTGTGTGTGTGTGTGTGTGTGTGTGTGTGTGTTTCCTTCAGTTTGGGATTTGGTGTGCAACTTTTCAGTCTGAGAATTCTTGTCTTACTAGAAAATTCTCCATCAATGTATTTGCATGTTACCACTCCCACATTTTTTTTTTTTTACAAATAGTTTATTGTCAAGTTGGTTTCCATATAACACCCAGGGCTCATCCCCACAAGTGCCCTCCTCCATGCCCATCTCACATTCGTTTTCCCCTTCTGAAGCTCTTTTAGACACTCGGGAGTGTTTTCTATTCTTCACATCTCCTGTTGCCTCTTTCATACCACACATGTAGTCATATTCTTGTTGTCTTAAATTCATCGTCCAATTTATTGACTCTTGCTTCAGTCTACTTTGACATGTTATGTTGAATTTTACAATTAGGACAGCAATCATTTTCATTTCTAGGATATCTACCTGTTTTCGAGTCTGCTTACTCTGTTTTTATCATGTCTTCTTCTGACATGAGTTCAGTTGATTCCTTTATGTCTTTGAACATTTTTGAAACCACTTATTTTGAAGCTCTTTGGAAACTGCTCTATTTTCTTTAGTTTCTCAACTGGAAATTCTTTCATTTGTTGTGTCTGCTGACTCTCTCTTATGGGAATGGATTTCCTGATGTGCTTCATATCTTTTTACTGCTAGCTTAGTTTCAACAGTGGTCTTCCACGGTAGTTTCTCAGTGGTGTCCTGGATTGTGGAGGCCATCTGATCGAGCAGGTTAGCATTTACCTCCAACAGCGCCCTGCACATTGACCAATTCTGGACCCCTTCAAAAGTGTTTTATATTAAAATATTTCAGAAATATGACAAGGTATGAAGAATAGTGTGGTGTATACCTGTGTAACCATTAACCAGTTTAAGAAATAAAATGTTACAAGTACTTTTGAGCCACCTCTCCTTATATCTTCTTTCATTTGCAATTTCCTCTCCACTTGCACCTCCAGAGATAAACACTGCTTTGAATTTGATGGTTTTTTGATCCTTTGCATGTCCATGTATTCCGCCAAATAAATGCAGTGCTGCCTTCTATATTTTTCAACTTTGTAGAATGGTACCACACAGCATCCTTTTGCTTCTTTTCATTTTCAACTAAATTTTTATTCCATCATGTTAATACATAAATCTCTACTTCAATTTGGTATTATATTCAGTAGCACGAGTTTAATTTGTATTAATGTACATAATTTAATGATTTATTCTGATGTTGATACATATTTAGTTTTTCCCCGTGTTTTGCAATTACCAAAAATGCTGCTGCCAACTTCCCTGTACTTACCAATTTGTGTGCATGTGCAAGAATTTTTCCAGAGAAAATCCTGAGGAAAAAAATTGTTTGACAATGGGGAATCAGGATTGCCAAATTAATAGGTTTTTGTCAAACTGCACTGGAAAGTTACAGATCATTTATCCTCATCCCCACGAGTTACAAAAGTCATTTCACCTGCCTCTTCTTTATCAATTTCTAGAATTATCTGCAACTTAATAGTTGTCCTTCTAATGGATTTGAAATCACATCTCCTTGTAATTTCCATTTGTCTTTTACTTCTGTGGTTCAGATGAAGCATCTTTTCATGCTTTTACCTTTTACTGTTTGACTTTCTCCCTTTTATTCCTATTCTTTTTCAAATTCTTTTTCTTCTTGATGTGTGGGATGCTTTAGAATTAGCATCCTGCTAATTCCCAGTCTGACTTAACTTTCCCTTTTTTTTCATGGTGACTGTTGGCCTACAGAAGTTTTTATTGTAATTAGTCAAAGCTCTCAATCTATTGCTTTAACATTTGTTCTTATTTGCCTTGTTAAAAAAATCATTAATTACAAAAAATCATTTTGAGTCATAAAAATATTTTCCTACTTTTTTTTTATTTTAAGGTTTTGCTATCTAAATTAAGCACTTAAACCCACCTGGAATTTATTTTGAGTATGCTGTAAGATAAGATTCAATTTTATTTTTGTACATGAATAATTAATTATACCAGTAACTTTTATTAAATTTTCTTTATTGTAATTACTTTACAGTTCCACCTCCATTGCATATTAGCTTTGCATTTATGTATAGGCCTGCTTCTTGCTTATTATTCCGTTCCATTGCTTTATCTGTCCACCCTGTGCTAAGTCCACACCATTTTGATTATTACAGTTTTCTAAAAAGATTTGATATTTGACATGGTAAACCCTATTCAAACTTATTCTTCCTCAAAGGTGCCTTAGCGATTTGTGGCACATTGCTTTTCTATATAAATTTTAGGACCAATTTGTCAAATGCTACTGAAGAACTGTCCATTTTAATTGCATTTGTATTGAAATATCAGTGTAAATCATGCATTTTAAACTAGTTATATTACTTAATTATGTAAATTAGTATAAATAATGATACTGAATCTTCTCTATTTGTGATACTGAGAGTGCAGTTTGTGGACTAGCATCATGTGGGAGCTTATTAGAAATGCAGAACCTAAGAGGCACTTGGCTGACTCAGTCCAAAGAGAGTGGGTGACTCTTGATCTTGGGGTCATGAGTTGGAGCCCCATGTTATGTGTAGAGATTACTTAAATAAAAGTTAAAAAAGGGTCGCCTGGGTGGCTCAGTTGCCTAAAGTATCTGACTTCGGCTCGGGTCATGATCTCGTGCTTCATGGATTCGAGCCTTGCATTGGGCTCTGTGCTGACATCTCAGATCCCGGAGCCTGCTTTGGATTCTGTGTTTCCCTCTCTCTCTGAACCTCCCTCACTCATGCTCTGTCTCTCTCTTTCAAAAATACATAAACATTAAAAAATTTTTAATAAAAAATAATAAAAATAAATAAAAACTTAAAAACTAATAAATGCAGAATCTGGGGTTGCCTGGGCGGCTCCGTTGGATAAGTATCTGACTTTGGCTCAGGTCATGACCTCATGATTCGTGGGTTTGAGCCCCTGGTTGGGCTCTGTGCTGAGAGCTCAGAGCCTGAAGCCTTTTTTAGATTCTGTGTCTCCCTTTCTCTCTGACCCTCCCCTGCTCGCACTCTGTCTCTCTCTCTCTCTTTCAAAAATAAATAAATATTAAAAAAAGAAAAGAAAGAGATGCAGAATCTAGAATGTCACCCCGGCTTTCTGAATCAGAATCTGCATATGAGCAAAGTTCCAGAGGCTTCGTATTCACATTAAAGTTTGGGATGCCCTAGTGAAATATAATTATTTAAATCTTTATAAATTTGTCTGTAATGGTCTATACCTTTTTTGTTTGGTTTATTGCTAGATGATGTGTTTTTAGTCATACTTGATATCCTGTAGATATTACAGATGTATAGAAATGTAATTGATGTTTGTATGTTGAACTTAACATGAGATTCTTTTACTGACTTACCTTAAAATTCACTAACCTTCTGTATCTAATCCGCTCTTGATCTATGAAATTCTTAATAGATTAATCGTTATACTTTTATGTCTAAAATTTCTATTTGATTACATTTTTAGATTCTCTGATGTATTCCCTGAGGAAACTCTCCACCTTTCCCTCTATGTTCTTGAGCATACAATCATGTTGTGATTAACCATTAGACTATTTCTATTGTCTTTTAGTTTTAACTTTGGTTTTGGTCTTTTGATTCTCTTCCTGGCTATGATAATTCTCACTGAATGTTGGACATTGTACGTAAAAATAGAAAATTGTAAAGGCTCTGGATGAGATCTTTCTACAGAGAAGACGTAAATTTTTTCTGGCATCTGTACAGAGTACAAACAGATTCCATTGATATAGTTGAGGGTTGGCTTCAGGCCCTATGGGCACAAGGGTCTCTATTTCCAGTTTGCCTTAGCATGAGGGCACAGCTCTGGCTCCTAGGAGGCAGGAGTCTCCCCTGAAAGCCTGAGACGTTAACCAGGGCTTCTGCATTTTGGTAAGTCCCAGCTCCAACCTCTTTCTCTCCAACCAAAGCCTTTAGTCAAGTTCTTCCACCTCACAGAAGCTGCTTTCTGCTTAGATTCTTGGCACCTTGCCCTGTGGATATGCAGCTTCTTAGGGGTTAAAAAATATCTCAGAGGTTGGGGTGCCTGGGTGGCTTAGTCGGTTAAGCGTCCGACTTTCGCTTGGGTCATGATCTCGCGGTTCGTGGGTTCGAGCACCGCGTCGGGCTCTGTGCTGACTGCCAGCTCAGAGCCTGGAGCCTGTTTCAGTCTATGACTCCCTCTCTCTCTGACCCTCCCCTGCTCACGCTGTCTCTCTCTCTCTCTCCTAGAAATAAATAAAACATTAAAAAAAAAAGACAAAATTTAAAAAAAAAATCTCTCAAAGGAAAAGTACATGTCAAATTTCAGGTTCCTTTTCTGCAGCTCCCACTTCTCTGAGATCTGGACTTCTTGGGTCCTGCCATCTTGGCCACCTGAACTCTAACCTCTGTCTCTCCAGCTCAATGAGACTATTGCAAACCTTAAGCTGCTTCCTTCTGCTTTTCTTCCTTGTTTCACAATTCAGCAAAAACCCCTCAGGGGAACAAATGGAAGCAAAGGTGATGTTGCCCTCAGTGGACCTTACTGATTGAGATCTTGAACTCTCAAGTCCTGTTTACTTGGGTTGATCTCTGATGCCGTCACATAGTTCTTTTTAAAATTTTACCCAGTTTGTATAGTTATTCTTGGTAGTGTGGTTAGTGTTATGCAATCTTTTTCATCATAGACAAGAATAGAAGTCACTTTATACATAATTTTAGTTTATTCTATTTTCTAGATTTTGAGTGGATGCTTGGCTCATTGGTTCTCATTTTTTTTTAATAGAAGGATATAAGGTACGATGTTCTTTATATACCATTGTAGCTGCACCCAATAAGTTTGTATGCATCATGGTTCCATTAGTATTTGGTTCTAAATATATTTTTTTATTCTCAAGTTAGTTAACATACAGTGTAGTCTTGGCTTCAAGAATAGAATGCAGTGATTCATCCTTACATATAACACCCAGAGCTCATCCCAACAAGATTCCTCCTTAATGCCCATTACCTATTTTCCCCACCCCCATCAATGCTCAGTTTGTCCTCTGTATTTAAGAGTTTCTTATGATTTTTCTCCCTCTCTGTTTTTATCTCATTTGTCCTTCTCTTCCCCTATGATCTTCTGTTAAATTTCTCAGATTCCACATATGAGTGAAATCAGGTGATATCTGTCTTTCTCTGACTTACTTTGCTTAGCATAATACCCTCTGGTTCCATCCATGTTGTTGTCAATGGCAAGATTTCATTCTTTTTCATTGCCAAGTAGTATTCCATTGTGTGTTTGTGTGTGTGTGTGTATATATATATATATATATATACTACATCTTCTTAATCTGTTCATCAGTTAATGGACATTTGGACTCTTTCCATAATTTGGCTGTCATTGATAGTGCTGCTATAAACACTGAGGTGCATGTACCCCTTTGAATCAGCATTTTTGTATCCTTTGGATAAATTCCTACTAGTACAATTGCTGGGTTATAGGGTAGTTCTATTTTTATTTTTTGAGGAACCTTTACACCGTTTTCCAGAGTTTGCATTCCCAGTTTGTTTGCACCAGTTTGCATTCCCACCTACAGTGGAAGAGGGTTCCCCTTTCTCCGCCTCCTTGCCAACATCTGTTGTTTCCTGAGTTGTTAATTTTAGCCACTCTGACTAGTGTGAGGTGGTATGTCATTGTGGTTTTGATTTGTTGGCTCTAAATATTTTTAATTGTCCACTAGGATTTATTCCTTGCCCCATGAGTTATTTAGAAGTGAGGTTTTAATTCATCAAATATTTGGGATTGTTTAGTTTTCTTTTCCTTATTGATTTCTAAGCTATTTATACTTTGTTCAGAAATGTGATATGTACAATATATTTCTTTGTAATTTACTGGGACATGCTTTATGGTCTTGCTTTATGAGGCATGCTTCATGGTTAGTTTTCGTTGAAGATGTACAAAATGCTTATGAAGAATGTGTTTCCTGGTTATTGGCCATAAGGTTTATCTATTTCCATCCATATATCCAGCATGTTGATTGTATTTTTCAAATATTCTATATTCTTACCAATTTCTAGTTTGTAGAGTTATTATAGTGAGTTATATATTAAAACTTCCAACAAAGATTATGGATAATTCATTTTTTCTATATAATTCTGTCCATTTTTCCTTTTCTGTATTTTTGGAAATTTAGATTTAGAATTATTATAGCTTTCTTATGAATTACATTTTTTTATCATTATGTAAATAATATCTTTATCTCCATTAATGCTCTTGATCTTACTGAGCCTTCTTTCTCTTTTTAATAAATTTACCCAGCTTTTATTAGGATAGTGTTTTATTTGTATATACATATTTATTATATGCATTATATTATATATAATCATTATATTATATATTATATTATTATATGATATATAAATGTAAATATACTAATTATCTATATAATATGTACTTATGTGTTTTATTTTTATTTTTTCTTTTACTCTTTGATTTTCAACATTTTAGTGCTCTTAGGTTTTAAATGTAGTCAGTTTTTATTTTCTTAACTAATCTGGCCACCCCTATGTTTAACCACTGAAAATGGGCCTTTTATAGTTACAACACATACATTTGGACCTATTTGTACTATGTTATTACATATTTTTATTTCCCTTTTCTTTCTATCTTTTTGTCTCCTCCCTGTTAAATTTTTAGTTGGTCGAGGTTTTGGAGGAGGTTTTTTCTCTCCCATTTTTCTCTCGACTGTTTGGGAAATTATACATTCTTTATTCTATTAGTGATTCCCTTAAAGTTTTAGCAATGGAACATTTTAATTTTGGTTTCTGGGAAGAGATACCCTCAAATTATTTTAAAGGTAGGCCTCTCAAGTGATATGCATCTGTCCCCCCCCCATGAGCATCTAGCACAAAGCACATGGGATTCCAGGTTCTTTCTTAGACAGTTGTTTTCTTACTCACAGCCCAGCATGACTGTGTGTCACAGTGCCACTTCTCATCTGATCTGAGTTTTTCAGGACAGTAGCCAGTTGCCCAGTACCAGCTGCCTGAGTCCCAGACTCTTTCCTGCGTCAGGCATTCCATTCCCTATCCCAAGCCACTAGCAGATTCTGCTAGTCCCATGGTCTCTCTACCATCAGCTTTTCACAGCTTTAGTTTTGAATGTCCTGCTTATTTATACCACCTTGACATTTTCATCTCTTGCCTTCATACTGAGTTGGGTTTTTTTTGTTTTGTTTTTTTTAGTTTTTAGCTATCTTATTTATAGCTTATTTTGCTTGGAGTGGGACAGTGTCCTCCATGTTTAGCTCATCAGACCCATTTGAACTGGCTGTCTAAATCTAGAACTCTTGTAAAATCTAGAAAATTTTCTATTCCAGTTTGGAAGATCCTAAGATCTAAACCCCTTACCATTACAGAGCATTCCTAGTACTATCTGGGTGGGAGAGTGGTGGCGGCAGTGTGACATAACTGGAAATTTAGTTAGTAGGTAGACAGACCATTTCACTAGGTATCAGGAACTTCATGTCTTAGTTTTGGTTCTGTATCTAACATTGTGACTTTAAGATCTCAAGTCTCTCAGATAAACTTGTTGCCTTTATATAATGTGGCTAGTAATGCTTCCATCTACCTCCTATTTCAAAGAATCCCCCATGAATATTAAATGGAAGATTACATGATTATATTATATAAGTCAAAGTCCTTAATTTTTTAGAAATATCTATAGACACGTAATTATTACTATTATTGTCATTATCAGTAACTAGTTATATACCTTAAAGGAGTAAAGAGCTAAAACTCCTGGCGGGGTAGAAACTATATCTCAACTAGCCTACAGCTTTGAACATAGTGCCCTGAATAGAAAAGCTGCTTAGAAATTATGGATAGATCAGTGTCCAGCAGAGATCCACAGTGAAATTTATAGACTCATTCTTTTTATTTGTGTCTGAAAGTTAATACATTCAGCTTTAGACCCTATGCCATAATTTGAGGTATTAGGTCAGGAAATACTGTCAGAATTGCTCCCTAGAGTAGAATTCAGGCAAATCCAAACATAATTTTCAGCTATTGGTAAACACTTAAGCTTTTAATAATGGGTGAGAAAAAACCAAAAAAAAAAAAAAAACATTTTACTCAGAAAGAATGATTGCCTTTGATAGCTGAAGTGTAGTAAAGCCTTAAATAATACATTAACTAATTGCTTGTTCTCTCTGATGTTTGCCGTTAATGGTTTTTAATTGTAACATATGAATTTTAATTCGTTTTCTCCCAGAAACCAGAAAAAAGTGAAGGTAAACATGGTGACTGCGACCCCCTTCCAGGAATTAGTTAGGTACACTTTATGTTTTACCGACTTGGATGATATAAATTGAATTCTCTGCATGAGTCCTTCAGACAAGTTCTTTACGCTGGAAACCCAAAGTGAGAAAGTTGATTGCACTAGCCACCCTGGGCAGAGTCTTTCTGCACAAACTATGGCCCAGCATTGTCAAAAATGTACTTGTCAATCTCAGGGTGGTTTTGGTCCCAGTGGGATATCGTGGGCACAAGTTTTGCCAGCAGGACTGGAGAAAATTTTCAGATCTCTCCATTATATTTATAGTTCTGACCAAAATGTGGGAAGCCATCAGGTAGCTGAGTCTCCAACCGTAACTAGTCTGAGTTCACCAGTGCCTCAGTGCCTGTAAGTTACTCCTTGATGGGGCTGTCAGAATCTCCATTGCCTGGGGAGTGAAGGAGGGATATTACTCACCTCTTGCCTCACTCCATTTGTTTAAGCTCGGCTTTGGTGAGGCCAATCAAGCAATGATCTTTTCAGTCCAGCAGATTTTTCTAGTTATCCTCTGCCATGATGTTAGAAAACCATCTTTGTCTACCAGTCTCCTACTCAGACCTACACAGTGCCTTCCTGTTGTTGAGCCTCTAAATTCCTTTTTCTGCATTCAAAGCCATGCAGTGTGTGGTTCTGGTTCTGGTTTCTCTCTCCCAGGCCCCTGCTCTGACAGCCTACTTTATACAGTGGCTACAGTGTGTTCCATTCATTCCTTCTGTGTGCCCGGGACTCCTCTACCAAAAGAGGTTTCTCTCTCATGTCCGCTTCTCTGAATCCTACTTTCTAACTAAAAACAGGTGCTCCCCTATTTGGAAGGCTTTCCCCTTTTGACTAAATTCTCAGCTTTTGAAGAGCTCTACTTGGAACAATGTGAGATGAAGGACACCCTTTAGCCATCCAGGTGAGCCAAATCAATCTTGAATCACCTGGTTGGGGGGTGTTGCAGCCAGATGTCACTCACTTTCTGAATTCTACATCTTTTTTCAAAGCTGGTCCAAATTCCATCTTTCCCAGCCCATCTTAATGGGATCTCTTTTTCCTCTCAGTGGTTATAAATCTTGTAGATTTAAGATAAAACACATAAAAGATAAAAACTTGCCTATATCAGTATTTCCCAAACCAGAAAACATATCAACCCCTCAGGTGGAAAAAAAAATCCTTTCATATCCCTAATGTTAACTTAAATTATTTTTATGATGATACTTAAAATATCCAACCATAAAATAAAGCACAAGTCCTGTACATTTTTATATCTTATAAAAAGTTGTAAATTAAATAAAACAGAATCTCATAACCAAAATCAAGTTCACAGCATGTCACAGACAATGTCCTTTTGCTGAAATTAATTATGATAGATGATGTCATTTTGCTGAAACTAAATCAGCAACAAAAAATGTGAATGTGGGAGTTCTGAGTGCCATAGTTCAGGCTCTTCTGGGTTCAGCCAATCTGTCACTTCTTAGCTGATAACCATGGGCAGATAACTTCTCTGAGCCTCAGTTTCCTAGTCTATAAAATAGATCAGTGGCTTCATTATAAAGTTATTATGAGATTAAATATATCTGGAAAGTACTTAACTATAGGACAATTAGGAGGAATTAAATGTGGATGTGGTGCCCAGGTGGCTCAGTCAGTTAAGCATCTGAATCTTGATCTCAGCTCAGATCTTGACCTCAGGGTTGTGAGTTCAAACCCTGCCCCCAACCCTCCACACTGGGCAAGAAGCCCACTTAAAAAAAAAGAATTAAGTTAAATATGCACATAAATTCCTCGGCATAGTATCTGACACATGGTAAGTGCTCACAACTTGTTACCTTTTATTATCATCATTATTATAGTAATTACTATACCACTATTCTCATTTTATAATTAAAAAAAAAAAAACTTAAGTCCTAGTCAAGTAATTTTCCATAGGCAACACAAGATACTTTCTGTCAAGATGCTCTGTTAAGAGCCTACAGTATAGAGAGGAGACATTACAAATTTAGGCTTCTTTTTGGTCATAGATTGAGTCAGTTTGAACAATATTCCAGACACTCAAACACAATGTTGGTGTTACAAGAATATTTCATGTTATTAATTAATTTATCCTCAACCTTATTCCCAAAAGGATTTGAGACAGCTTTCATATGTGCAATGCAAAAATATGATAAAATAACCTGGAGGGGGAAACAAAGAGCACAAAGAGAAGCTAGTAAGAAAGTCAAGGTCAATATCGGTTAGGCATGTTTTAGGTTTAATAAAGTCACTGTAGGAAATGGAAAAGTTTCAACTTTTTTTTAATGTTTATTTATTTATTTTGGCGGGGGGGGGGGAGAGAGAGAGAGACAGCACTAGCAGGGGAGATGCAGAGAGAGAGGGAGATACAGAATCTGAAACAGGCTCCAGGCTCTGAGCTAGCTGTCAGCACAGAGCCCGATGCGGGGCTCGAACCCATGGACCATGAGATCATGACCTGAGCCAAAGGCAAGAGTCGAATCCAACTCTTCAAGGAACTGAAGCATAAGCGATTTTCTCCTCTGAGTCCTCAAATAGGAATACTATTTGATGGGGTGGTTTTGATTTCAACATCATTCTTGCTTCAACTCATTTGTGAGTTTCATGTAAATGGTAACTGCTGCATTCCGCAATACAAGTAAATAACATAATGCCAAAGATTTAAAGGCAGTAAAAGTCTACTTCCACACTAAGATGGACTCCTGCTAATGTAGAGGGACTGTTACTCTTCATGAAACCTCCATAGACATCACTTCTTTCAGCTGGGTCTTTGGTAAATATTGAATAGCAGATATTTTTAGGCTGATAAAGATAAAAGTAGGTATATTTTGAGTAACTCCTATTGCCAAATCATCTAAAGCTTTGTATTACTTATGTCTAATGGTATTGACTAACATTTGGTGCTTTCTATGTGGGAGGTTCTTTGCGACTTTGACTAGTTACTGCCTTGAATCCTTCAGCTCTCCTGTTTTACCATGAGGAAACCAAGGCTCACTCAGAGAGGTTATTGAACTTGTCTAGGGTCACAGAGTTAACAAGTAACAAAGCTGAGATTCCAAGGATTCCAACACAGGTCTGTTTGAACACAAAGTCAGTGTTCTTAATCACCATCTCATTGCTACAAAGAGTACAAGCTCTTCTTTGAGCTACTGGAGGAAAACAGGAGAGCGGGACCTGGCCGTTCAGTCCTGTTTTTGTATATCTGTCTGCTGAGTTTTATTATAGTAATGATTACAAACATCTGTTGAACCTGCTGTGCACCGGACACTATGCCAAGCACGTTAATTGTAATATCTCATATCATCTACTACTCTGTAAATTAGATTCCAATATTATTATCCCCATTTTATAGATGAAGAAACCAGATTCTTAAGATTTAGTATCTTAGAGCCACACAGGGAGTGGTGGAAGACTTAAACACAGGTCTGCGTGTTTTCATGGCTGGTCCTATTATGCTGCATTACTGCTCAGAAATGTGCAGAGAGCTGTGGAAGATATTATCATTATAGATCTTCATATCTCCCAGGTCATCTGGCCATGCCACTGTGGATACTTGGAAACCTTTTGTTGATGGCTGACCTACCAGGAGCACCACCACACAGAGGCTGCATGCTGGTGGCTATATACTAATGGTGTGTATAGAAGGAGGTAAAAGGCTATGGCTGCAATGGTGATAGATGATAGATGGTACACAGATAGATAGATTTTCTAGAACCTCTTGATTCAGATATCCTGTTCACATGTGACATCTTCTAAAAATTTGACCATCATAATTATCGCCCAGTTCACCAAAACAGCATGCTCTGTGGTAAGGAGAAAGAGTACAGATTTTATGTTGGTGATTTTGAACCGAGAACAGTTCTTCTTTTCCATGAACAGTGTAATTTTTTTGATCCAATATTTTTAAACACTGAAATCGTAGGATAAAAAATTACGTTTGGTGCTCATTTTATCAGGAAATGAGTCCCAACTCTTCACTTCTCTTAGTGAGTCTAGACCTGGCCGAGTTGTCCTCAAACATGCTCTCCCAGCCCTGAATGCCAGCCAGGCTCCGGGGCAGAAGGTAACAGATTTCCAGAATGAAACCTTTCAGCAACAGCAGCCAATCATGTGGGAGTGAAGGAGGCTGTCTCCTACAACTGAAACCACAAGGGAGTTAGAACAGGAGGCAAGATAATTACCTACCTGGACAGCAGCCAGGGAAGCAGCCCGGGCCTCTTGTGAAAATGCCATGGGAAAGGTAATGACTACATGTGGTAAGAAGGACCTGGGTTTCCTACCTGATCTGATAAGCAAGGTCAAGGCAGGACACTGATCTCAGGAACAGAAGGGACTGGTATTTATTATTTATCCAACGCTGGCAGCCAGGCAGGTTCAGCACAACATGAGGATCAGTCTGAGCACCTACCTTAGGGCTTGAAGTTATTCTCTGGGGACCTAAATTTCTGGAGTCCTAATGTTCCCCATTTTCTTAAGCCTAAGCCTTGAAGTTCAGTGGTCATTAGAGACGTGTATAGGAGGGGGAGGCAATGGCTTCCCAGATACTGGAAGTTTACTCTGTCTCCTCACACATTCATTTCTCTATGCTTTTCTTCCTCTCTCTTTTTTGTCTTTCTGTTGCTCATCCTTCAGGACACGGCTTATGTGTCTCTTTCCTGATCCCCCAAGAGTGCATTGGAAACTACCTGGGGTAGATGCATCTTCTGCCATAGAACTCACGTCACTGAACTGTGAACTCCTTCTCCCATTAGACTGCAAGTTGTGTAGTCAGGGCCTGTTCAGTATTTTCTTCAGAGGTGGCATCCCCAGTACAATCTGTCTTCTGGAACGCATGGCTTCGGTGATACAAGTTAACTTGTACACAAATCATAGGTAGGGATATGATGTCTGCATAATGTGGAAGTCTTTCTGGTTTGCAGAACAGTTTGCTCTAAGACTTTACTTGTTTGTGTCACCAAACAGCAGCCAATGGAGACTAGCCCAGCAACTCTAACAAACCATGAAAGAATACAATACTGAACCCAGGGCCCAGGGCCCAGGGCCTCAGTGTGTGTGATCCCATTTACCCACTCACAGACCTTTAGGCTTCCTGCCTGGATAGTTTCAGCTCATTTACTTCTATTGGGGTCACTTGGAAAAGATTTCAGCACCTGTCAGTCACTTTCTGTGTCTCTCTGATTGAGGGTATTCTCTGGCTTTCAAAAAAGATTGTTTGGTTTGCATATAAGTCAAGAAGTGCCAAGGAATTAGTGGCCCAAGAGTGATCTGCAACCTGACGGAGTCCCACTTGGGGGCTACGTCCCAGTTGCCCAGGGTGATCCTGCTCATTGATGCCACTTAGTAAGGTGAAGTGACTTTCCTTCCTCCTTCCTCTCATTATCCTGCTCTCTCACTTTTCTTCCTGGCATCACCTCCCAGTAAATACCTTGCACCAAAATCCTGATCTCAAGGTCCATATGGGGGGCAAGCTCAATGAATATGCCTCATTCTTCCTCTTGACTTCATGCTATCTTGCAAGTGCTCTCGTTCCAAAACTGCCTAGGTTTTGAGGGGTCTGATCCAACCTAATTTTACCTCCAAGTCCTGTTATCTTTCTAGTGTATGAGTTTGCAGAATATGAGGGTTTTTAGTAATACATATATTCTATTACAGCATAACCATCTGTGTTTAGCAGGATACCTAGCATTCATAAGTTGATCAGTAAATACTTGGTGAGGGGCACCTAACTGGATCAGGTGTTGGAACATGCAACTCTTGATCTTGGGGCTGGAAGTTCGAGCCCACATTGAGTGCAGAGATTACTTAAGTAAATAAAGCAAATAACTAACTAACTAACTAAATATTTGGTGAATAAATTAATAGATAAATGGCTGAATAAGAATTATAGTTGTCCCACCTAACTTTAGAGAAGCCACAATTTGTATGTGAGAGTACCTTCCATTTATAACTAAGACACCAATTCCTATGTCCACCAATATTTTCAGCAGTGTTTTCATTACAATGGTTACCTATCTTATTGGATTTAATTATGTATCATTAAGGTATGGGAAGAAACCTTTAAATGCTTAAGGAAGGAAAATATCCAAACAAAAACTTCCCTCACAATTTAAATGTGTGTAATTCTCTATCTCTAGCTACATATTTATTTCTCTAGAAGCACCACAACCTATAAATTGAATGTTGGCTATTTTGCTGTCTCCATGTAAATTGTTCTTATTCCTGCTATTTCTAAATTTTAAACAC
This sequence comes from Proteles cristata cristata, assembly GCA_017311185.1. Classification (NCBI taxonomy): domain Eukaryota; kingdom Metazoa; phylum Chordata; class Mammalia; order Carnivora; family Hyaenidae; genus Proteles; species Proteles cristata. The sequence goes on along the minus strand of JAESUZ010001350.1, from coordinate 499,348 downwards.
ATTGTTCAGTGACAACATGCTATTATAAAGAGTACAGTCAATTTATACAATTTAAATAAATATATTTCAGCCAACAGGATTAAAACGATCCACTTAACTCCACAGAGCAGTCAGTTAGTCAGCACATAGGGGACTGATTAAACGTATTGTACATGGAAAGGACTACACTATAAATCATGGTAGGATATTGAAAAGTAGAAAATAATCATAATTTGAGTTTTTCATGGTGACTTTCAAATATTCCACCCTCTGGGGACACCTGGGTGGCTCAGTTGGTTAAGCATCCAACTCTTGATGTCGGCTCAAATGATGATCTCATGGTTAATGAATGATGGAGCTCCATGTTGGGCTCTTCACTGACAAGAAGGAGCCTGCTTGGGATTCTCTTCTCTCTCTGTCTCTCTGTCTCTCTGTCTCTCTGTCTCTCTCTCTCTCTCTCTCTCTCTCTTTCTTTTTGTCTCTCTCTCAAAATAAATATATAAACATCAAAAAATTATTCAGCCCTCTTGTGCCCAGAAGTATGCAAGCCCCATTTTGAGGGTTGAATGATGTAGTACCCATAATAGATAACATTCTCCATCTTCAAAGGGCTTTCATTTAATGGGGATGATAGACACAGGTGGAAAGGACAGCAAATTGAGAAGATGATACAAGCAGCACAGACCAGTTTCCTCCCAAACTCTGTGCCCCATGTGTCCTCGGGGTTCTTTGGGAGCTGAGAGGAATGCAGAGTGTGGGGGCCTAGGGTGTCCCAGAGTTTCGCTTGCTTTTTCAAATTGGGCTTATCCATAGTACTTCTCTTTCTCTCTCTCTTTCTTTCTTTCTTTCTTTCTTTCTCTCTTTCTTTCTTTCTTTCTTTCTTTCTCTCTTTCTTTTATTTTTTAGAGTCTACTGCTTGGGAAAATGGTAAGAACCATGGACAGAATCAATGGGAACAATGAATTGGGGGACAGGGCTGGACCTGGGGCCTCTCTGTGAGCTATGGTTGTGTAGGAAAAGCTTTTGAGGGGGAAGGAGGAAAAAGGGACTTAGGTGGGCCTTGAGAAAGGGGTGAAATCAGGACAAGTGAAAAGAAGGGAAATGTTAGAGCCAGTAATGAGGCCCATCCTTATAGATACGCCCAAGGACAAGGCCATGGAATTGCAGTTAGCAAGTTAATGCGGTGCCCTCCCCAAATACCACACCAAACCAAACCAAAAATACCTACCACCTGAAATATCTGGGTATCCAAGGCCAGGTGTGCTTAACTGGAATTTTTCAACAGTTTTCAAAAATTACAAATGTTTTCACTTTGTTTATAATCACTCCTTACCTGAAAGCAGTGGGCAAAAAGCAAAGGTCTGGGGAGTCAGAATTTCCTGGGCTGAAATCCTGCCTTTGAAACTTAAAAGTCACTCAGCCTCTTAAGATACTTGTTTCCTTATTTGTAAAATTTAGAAATACCACTGAATGTGTGTTATAATTATGCAAACAAGGGACGTAGCACACTGCACACTGAATCCTAGCTTTTTGTGTGCTTTTTGAACATGAGTGAAAATAAGTCAATGTAACTTTTATGTCTGGAGACTTTTCACCATTCACCGGGATATAGCTCCTGCTACGTGAGAGTGATGTGGGCCCTCGTGCTTCCTGTAATGGGGAGGAGCAGAAAAATAGATGCAGAAATATAAAGTACCATGGTGTTCATGCTGTGTGTAATAGAGGATCAAACAGGTGATTGATTTTTCATACGGAACCTACCATGCCGTTCGGGTACCTGTGCATTTACACATGCTGTTTCTTTTTATTTACTCTACTCTTTTCCAGACTAGCTGGGGGGCTTCTCGGATGGGAGGCTTCACATATGAATCACTGGGAATCTTGTTAAAATGTAGATTCTGGTTCTGTAGGTCTGGATAATGCCCTCCATTCTGAATTTCCAGTAAGTTCCCACCTGATGCCATGTTACTGGTCTTGAGATCATACTTTGAATAACCGGGACCTAGGTACTGATTTTCAGTCTTCAGTTCCCTTCCTCTGGTTCAGATCTCCTTTTAGGAAGACTTCCTAACTAACTTGACATTGTCTCAGTCTTTAAATGCCAAGCAATTACAGCTTGAAAGTAAGTCTTCTACCACTAGGGTTGACAGATCAAATCCAAGATTCCCAGGTACATTTGAATTTCAGATTAATAGCCAGAAATTTTTAGCATATTGCATGGAACATCCTTATGCCAAAAGAATATTTGTTGTTTATCTGAAATTCAAATTTACCTTATTATCCTTTGCTTTTATTTGCTAAATCTTGCAATGCTACTTACCACCTTCCCCTCCCACCCCACTCTAGCACCTACAATTAGATGACTACTCCTCAACCCCTTTTACACAGAAATCCCAGAGCAGGCAGTGCTTTACAGTCCTGTATTCACGCCACCATAGTAACTTGAGGGTACTTCTAATTTTTCACTTAGAGCTCAGTGTTCACTATGTGTTTGTCTTCCCGTGAGCAACTTAAACGTAAATACGTCTTCACCTGTGTCTCCCCAGTTTCTGGTAGAATGAAAGATGCACATTAAAGGTTTCCCAAATGTACATAAGCTGAATGAACTCAGTTCCTGATTAAGTTGCTTTGGTCGATGGTAGAAAAATGGCTTTGGCAGAGGTTAGAGGGCTTTAGGGTCAGGGCAGGGCTGTGGTCAAAGAGAAACAGTTTAATCCTCTTTTTAGTAAAGATCTTCATTCAAAAAAAAATCTTGACTAATCCAATCCAGGAATATCTGTCCACATGTTAGAATCAAGCTCTCTCTTAACTCTAGCTAGACTAAGGACACTCTTTACCATGCCCCAAATAAATTGTCCCTACCTTTCCACTTAACATTGTTTTCAAAGGCCCCTCTGTTCATTGCCTCCTACCTCCCTCTTAATTTTCCAGGGGGCTAAAATCACACTCGTTTGGGTAATTATTGTGTGACACTTATTTTTTGCCTCTTTAGTGATCTGTAGTGGAGATTGGCCTCACCTTATTGAATTGAATGAAACTGAAGGATACAGGGACTTTAAGTGTCTTCTGATATTTTGGTTTTCCAGCTCCCTTCCACGTGAATGTCTGAAAGCTTCTTTGCTAAATACTAGAAACCCTTGAGTGTGTCCTGAGAGGTGTAACCATTTCCATTCTGTGCTGTCAGCCTTCAGCGGCTATGCCTCCGGCATCTGAGAGCAACTCCAGGGACCATGAGAACTGCTGCTACCCATGTGCCACAATTTGGACAGTTCATGTCTGCAGGAAGGGGGAGCTCAGAAAGGACTAGTCTCTGCTTATCTCTAGGACTGTCTCCATCTTCCAGCCAGATGGGGCTGTGACGAGGTTGTTGCTATGTGGCCATCCTGGTGTTCTTCTTCCTGGAAGCTGACATGGTGGACCAATGCCTCCAAAACTACACGAAGTCATGGAAAGCCTGTCGCAAGCAGAAATTTCATTTTAATTCATTATTCAACATTTACACAAGCTTAGGTTCATTTGGTATATATAATAGCTAGCAAGCCAAGTTTCTTTTATGAAAACCGGGAATCCAAACACAGAGTAATTACTCTGAGGAGGGAAAAACCACCACCGGTCAAATACTGCCACTCTAAATATTGACACGATATACTTTCTGCTCTAGGTTAACCATTTGAATCCCACTGATCTCCAAGTGTAATGCTGTGCATACAGAAGAGAAAGGCATTAGATGTAGGAAACTGATAAGGGGAAGGTTGGAAGTCTGAGCAGTGGCCCAGGAGGCAGGAGTGAAATGTTCAATGTGGTCAGAGGGAAGAAAGAAGAGTGTAGATCACATTTACAAGGCATAATGGTCATACCATTTACTGGTATCCTTCGGTTGTCAGCCCCTGTGCTGCATGCTTTATATACGTTTGCTTCTTCACTATTCGCAGAAAGTCTTCTGGGAAGTTGTACATTACCCATTTTACCTCATCACCCATGAGGTCTACATGAGCAGCCCATGCACAGCTACCATTCCAGAGTAAGAGGACTTCAGGCCACAGGAAATTAACTTCCAACATCCCCTTGCTCTGGACATCTTTATCAGCCCATCTCTATTAACATTTCCTTTGTATCTTATTTTCCACTCATTACAATTTATGTTGAGTACCTTTTCATGTCAAGAATGTTCATGTAAGAACTCTAGATGCTTGCTGAGCCCAGGATGGAAGTGCTGGAAGCTTGTTCTGAAGGTAGGAATGTTTGCTGATCCCAGAGAGGGAGTGACTTTGGGTGAAAATAGTCCTCTTTAAAATAATCAGTGCTACTTTTGTTTTAAGAAGTCAGATCCCCATGGGGACATCACAGTAGAAAGAGAATCCCAGAAACATTTATTCCAGGAAAAAACTTGGTGATCACATGCTCCAATCCCCTTATTAAAAAATATCAGGCTTGGAGATGTGAAAAGCATGCCCACGTCCACATAACCAGTTAGCCTTGAACTTAGTCTGTCCTCTTATCCACCATTCTGCTACCTAGTTTCTCTTATGGAGCCAGTGGTAATTGGAGAACCAAACTAATTTGAGTCCTAAAACTCAGGTATTATTTATGAGAGTCCTCCCCTGAGGAAGAACGTAAAACTAAGAATGCTCTGCACTCAGCCCCATACAGATGTGAAAAGCCAACCAGCAAGCTCAAAGCTTGAGTACTGTCTGCTCCCTACTGAGCAAAGTCTCCTTCTTCTGCCTTATTTCTGAGTTTCAGGGACATCAGTAACACTGCTCCATCAGCCTATGGAGGCATAGACTCCCCTATTGCCAGGCATGCTGAGCTGTTGAAACGTGTGACATTGATAAGGAAAAAAAAAAAGGTGCTTTTTTCATCTAATAGCATACACTTTTATTAGAAGCCACACATGGTTATTATCTAAATTAAGAAGATAAAGACAATGAAATAAAATGTAAAGACATCTAAAATCTCACCACCCAATGGCAATTACTATTAATATTTTGTCTATCTATCTTCCTATGTTTTTATCTTTGGTTATATATATGTATGGATGTCTCTGTATTTAAATCTGTTTCTCCTACAAAAAGAAGATAGTATTTTATTTACTATTTAATCACTTTTTAATTAATAGTAGCCAGTTTATCCCCATTTCAATAAATGTACTCCTATAATCTATTTTGATGGATACAGAACATTTTATTATTATGTATTTAATTCATCAGGTAACCATTTGCTGAGGGCCTACTGTGTTCCAATACAATGCCAGGTATCAGGGACATACAAGTGAGTAAGGCAGCTGGCATCCCAGCCCTCTTGAATTTACATCCTATACATATAACTCCCAATTTGCTTCCTGGCACCAGTCAAGATTTCAAGGATTGAACTCTTAGGTCTATGAATTAAGGGCAGTAACAGGTACTCAAGATGCTGTAACAGCAGTCTCAGGACACAGTTACCAAAGGCCCAGAGATCTTTAGAATTGGTTTCCAGAAAATATCAGACATTCTCACATCTCTTCTCATCTCATATTCCTTTTCTTACTATAGAGTCCAATGCATAGCAAATACTCCAAAAAATAAATTTTGTAGATGGATTAAATGAAAGTTATTGTTATCTGATAGATGAACCTGAAACTACTTTTTAAATATGCATTTTAGGGGTGCCTGGGTGGCTCAGTCAGTTAAGTGACTGACTTCGGCTCCAGTCATGATCTCATGGGTCCTGAGTTCAAGGCCCATGCTGGGCTTTCTGCTGTCAGCATTCAGCCCACGTGGGATTCTCTGTTCCCTATTCTCTCTGCCCCTCTCCAGCTCACATTCTCCCTCTCTCTCAAAAATAAATAAATATCTAAAAAATTACTATTATGGGAGCACCTGGGTGGCTCAGTTGGTTGAGCAGGCAACTTCTGCTCAGGTCATGATTGTGTGGTTTGTGGTTTGAGTCCCATGTTGGACTCTGTGCCGACAGCTCAGAGCCTGGAGCCTGCTTCAGATTCTGTGTCTCCCTCTCTCTCTCTGCCCCTCCCCCTCACATTCTGTCTGTCTGTCTCTCTCAAAAATAAATAAACATTGCAATTTTTTAAAAATTGAAAATTATGAAAAAAATAAATGTGCATTTTAAAATAACATAATCCCCCCCAAAAAATAAAAAAATAAATAAATAAATAAATAAAATAACATAATCCCCAGCAGTTCAATGTTAGCAAGCAGAGAATACTGTGCAGAGGTTCCCTTACTATACTTTATATATACTGTTGTAGTCTATTCAATGCTAAACTATCTTAGTCTGTTCTATACTTTTACTCTGCTGTGTTATAATTAGTACCGTGTGACTAGCTTGTCACATAATTGGTATACTTTTGCCCTAGCAGATGTCTACAAGAAAACAAAAATGCTTTACTATTCACTACCTTGGGTAGGTAGGATGGCATTAGCCCCCTTTTAAATAGGGGAAGGTGAAATCCAGAAACATAAGGTTATCTGCTGATTATCCCAAACTGGGAGCATTAGAGTCTGAGCCAGAATACAGGCTATTGCTCTGCTAGGTACTTTAGCTACAGAGCATTTGTAGCAAAACAGTTAAATTCAAATAAAAAAACAAAGCCAACCTGCCAGAATGGAGGAATGAGTGACAGCAGAACTTGCTCAGTCCAGGGTGTGGCAGAAAGAGGAAGAGTTTTGGCATCGTAGGGAAGTAGGTTCAGATCCCAGCTGCACCACTTACAAGCGCTGTTACTGTAGTACATTTCTCAGTTTCTGGGACTCCCTTTCATCATCTGTAAGTAGGGACCTGCAAAGGTCTGGTGAGAATTAAACACAATGTATGTAAAAGTGCCTTACGTGGGGCCTGTGGATAACAGTGCTCAAAAAAAAGATGCTATTGTTGATAGCATCATCATCATTATTACTATTATTATTAATTTCTGTAAGAGGGAAGATGTTCCCTTCCACAGTCCTTTATTAGAATACTCGGAAGCCAGAGAAGTTTGGTACTGCTCATCTGCCATGGGGCTCTGTTTACATCTTGAATTACTCAAATGAAATGTAAAAACAGCTTCACTGCATCTTAAAGTGCTCATTACTTTAATTCAAATAGCACAGAGTTCCCCTCAAAATAAATGACTCTGTCCATCTGTTTATTTCCCTCTGCTAAACTGATTTCCTGCTTTTCTTGGGCTGGTGAGAAACACTTCAAAGACAGCTGATGTAAACTAAGTAGGGAAGTCTACAGCCCACATCACTGGGCTCGGAGAGCCTCAGCCAGCCCTCGAGGAGCACGCATCGTCGGCACATTATCCAGTCTGTGCGTGTCGCGATGTCCACAGTCCCAGGCTGCATCACTCTCGAGGTCCACCGCAGGGAAAAATTTGTCTGGATGCCAGTTTTGCCATTTTTTTCACATGAGTTTGATTTTGCATGCTTGAACATAATTTTATTTTTGTCATCGTTTACATCATTACTGTCATAGATCACAATGTAAATCAAAATCTTGATGATAACACATAATTAAACAATTTTGTGTAAAGGCCAGAAAAATAAATTTTATGAAATTGATGCACAATAATTTATGATATGTGTATGTCAGTATTTTATTGCTCTTCCAAGCACTGAGAGCCTATCAACCGATCACGCAGACATATACAATCATTAAATTAGTTGTCTTGAATAAATTTCTAATTTTTTTATCTATGAAACCATAAATTTTCACATATATTTTTTTAATATTTTCATTTATTTCTGAGAGAGAGGGGGGCATCCTGAGCAGGGGAGGGTCAGAGAGAGAAGGAGACAAGAATCCAAAGCAGGCTCCAGGCTCTGAGCTAGCTGTCAGCACAGAGCCTGACATGGGGCTCGAACCCACGACCGTGAGATCATGACCTGAGCTGAAGTCGGACACTTAACTGACTGAGCCACCCACGTGCCCCAATTTTCACATATTTTTAAGTTCTCTCATTATTTGTCAAACTATATTTGATTTAACTGTTTGTTAAACAGTTGATCCCTTTACAGACAGATAGTCCCTAACTTAACAATGGTTCAGCATACAGTTTTTCAACTTTACTACAGTGTGAAAGTGATACATATTGAGTAAAAACCATACTTCAGATTTTGACTTTGGATCTTGTCCCAGGCTGCTGATATGCATAGGGTCTTGGTGACACTGGCTGGGCGGCCCAGCTCCTACACAGCCACACCATCATGAAGGTAAACAATGGACACACTCAAAACCATTCAGTACCCAGGCAACCACTCTGTTTTTTACTTTCAGTATTCAGTAAATTACAGGAGACATTCCGTACTTTTTATAAAAAACACACTTTGTATTCGAGGATTTTTCCCAACTGTAGGCTAACCTAAGTGTTCTCAGCCCACTTAAGGCAGGCTACACTGAGCTGTGTTGTTGGTAAGTGAGGTGCATTTTTGACTTATAAGATTTCAACTCACATTGGGTTTATCAAGAGGTAATCCTGAAACAGAGGAATATCTCTATTTAGACTTGTTATATACGGGCCTGAATTTATATTATTGCCTTAATCCCAGTAAATGTTAAGGCAGGCCTACTCCTGGCTGATGGTGATCCCGGTGATTATATAAGTCCAGGGGTCTCACTGACTAGGAAGACTGAGAGGCTATGACAGATTAATTGCTTCTTTTATTACTTTTACAGAGAACTAGTCCTTCTATTTGTGATTCTAAATTTCAGTAAAATGTACAGGTTCATAAGCTGGTAACTTCTTTTTTTAAATTTATTTTTGACAGAGTGAGAGAGCAAGAGTGAGAGAGCAGGGGAGGGGCAGACAAAGAGGAAGACAGAGGATCCCAAGCAGGCTCCACATTGTCATCATAGAGCCTGATGCCGGGCTCCAACTCACACTCTGTAAGATCATGACCTGAGCCAAAGTCCAACACTCAACTGACTGAGCCACCCATGTGCCCCTCAGACTGCTAAATTCTTAAATGCTGCGTCACTCTTTTTTATTTTTGTGATACAGTGGTAGAGCCGAGTAGTTATGGCAAAGACCACAGAGCTTACAAAGCCTATCACTATCAAGCTGGGTAATTCCTAAACAGTTTTATAACATGTAGATTTTCCTATTTGAGTTAGGAAAATAATTACTAAAATCTTACCATTTTTTCCATAAGTCACTTCTTTTTATTTTTTATTATGCCACCTTAGTCCATATCATTTGCATTACTAAAAATAATGGTACATTTTAAATTCTAACCTAGTTAGACTTATTTTTTCTTTAAGGTTTATTTATTTCGTGTGTGTGTGTGTGTGAGAGAAAGAGAGAGAGAGAGAGAGAGCACACAAGTTAAAATGGGGGAAGGGAAGAGAAAGGAGGGAGAGAGACTCCCAAGCAGGCTCCTCACTATGCTTTCAGCAAGAGCCCAATGTGGGACTTGAACTCATGAACCGGGAAATCATGATCTGAGCAGAAACCAAGAGTTAGATGCTCAACCAACTGAGCCATCCGGGCACCCCTAACTTGGTTAGAATTTTTATATTTTATTTTTTTCTGCTTAACTTTGTAGTAGAAGTAATTTTTCCGTGTTGTTACTGAATTGCCTCAAAAGACTACAAAAATTTTTATCAATTGCTAAGTACTATTTTATTTAATCATCTTCCTTTTACAAGTTTTGTTGGTTGTTTCCAAATCCTTGCAATTAAAAAATGCTGCAATAGGACACCTTGCTGGCTCATTTTGTTTGGCATTAGAATTTGGCTCAGGTCTTGAAATCTCAGTTCCTGAGTTCAAGTTCCACATCAAGCTCTCTGTTATCAACACAGAGACTGCTTTGCATCCTCTGTCCCCCTCTCTCTCTGACCTTTCTCTGCTTTCTCTCTCTCTCTCAAAAATAAACATTTTTAAGTGTGGCAATATATTATTTTTCCTTTCCCTGGCTGGCCTTATTTTTGGGATTATTTAATAGAACTATAGTAAAGTAGTGGTAAAAGAAAAAGTATTCCACAAGAACCCTTGGGACAATTACATTTTGGGATTTAGAATCATTTAGATTTCAGAAAGGTCATATGGTGAGGATACCGTGTATCAGTCTAAAAGCAACACCCCAAATTGATCCCATTGATATTTCAATAGTGAGATGTATGAGTATATTCTCTAAGTAGGGGAAAGAAAGGCTGTAAATAGCTTTTCATCAGTTTAGGTCAGGTTTTGCTGTCTACTGAGGTCAGACCGGGTCAGTTATTGCTGCCAGATGAGTTACAGAAAAATTTTATGGAGAATAAAATCGGATATAGAATTGAAAATAAGAGATTGGAGACTGATAGTAACTGTAATTAACACTAGCTACCATGAGTTTAGAGTTTATTGTTAAGAACCAGATGCTATAAGAAGCTCTTTAAAAACAGCAGAGATTTGTATTTTACTTCATGTGAAAATCTGAAAACCTTTTTCTTTTACTAGGCAAGAAAAGTCTATTCATATTTATTTATACGGATGTAATTTTTGGTCTCAGTGCTGTGAAAATCATCTTATTTGTAATTATTGGGTGTATTATGTTGTATTTACTGAGTTTCTCTATTTGAGGTATCCTCTTTGTCTTTTAAAAAATTTTATTCTGGTATTTCAGAAGGATGACATTTTTATCCTAATGGCTACTTGTATTAATACTTTTTCTAATGTCCTTACTGATTCTCTTCCCCAGTTGCAGTGGTATCGTGTAACTCTCTTCTATCACCGACACAACAGCCAGTGACCCTATCCAGAGTTCTCTGTTTTTCCTCCCTACTCTCTTTTTCATTGCATTCTTTCTGCTCTATTAGAACATATAATGTTTACATAGTACTCTTCAACCTATGACACCAATCTTGTTCCAATCTTAGATCTACAGCTAAATATATGAAATATTTACCACACCGTCCCTCTGTAATGTTTTCTCATTGATCTTTTGGGTTGGATGATTTGCATCCTTAAAATCAGACGTTGGTAAACATTTTCAATAAATTAGTGTCAGGGAGTAAATATTTTAGGCTTTGTAAGCTCTGGGGTCTCCGTCATAACTACTCAACTCTACCATTGTGTCACAGAAGTGACCACAGATGATATATAGATAAATGGGTATGGCTGTATCCCAATAAAACTTTATTTAAAATATAGGTGGCAGGCTGAATTTGGCCTGTAGGCTATAGTTTGACCTCTGTTCTAAATCCACAGGAATGGAATATGGGTCCAGTATTCTGAGCTCTGGCATATTTAAAACTCTTTTGATGTGGCCTCGATAGTGGAAGGATAGTATAGCTGGATACAATAGCCTTGGCTTGCACTTTCTTCCTCAAGCTTACTGAAAATGCTGCTTTACTGTTGCCTTGTTTTGTACATAGTTTTGTGAAATATGATAGCATTCTGATCATTTTGCTATTGTAATATAGTTTGTCTTCTTCCCTGAAGGCCTTAAAGAATTTTATCTTTAAAGTCAAATGGTTTTACCAGGGTCTTTCTCAGATATCCAAGTCATTTTCCACAATACTCAGTGAACACTGATTTAGGTCTTTATTTATGGAAAGTTTTTTTGGGTTTTAGTATTAAATATTACATATGATCTGTTGTTTCAACTTTCTTCTTAAGGGACACTAGCTATATTTATGCTCAATCTCCTTTGCCTAACTTCTGTTTCAACCATTTTCTCTCTGAACTATTTTGCTTCTTCTTAATCTTATTTTCATTCTCATGGTTGTTTATCTACTTGTTTCAGTGCCCTTTATGAAGTTTTTATTTCTGATTAGCTTTTGCTTTCTTTTTCTTCCATTCTTTTTTTAAGTTTATTTATTTATTTTGAGAAAGAGAGAGAGAGAGAGCATGAGCAGGAAAGGGGAAAGGAGAGAGGAGAGAGAGAATCTGCTATGAGCATAGAGCCCGATGTGGGGTTCAATCACACCAACTGCGGGATCATGACCTGAGCCAAAACCAAGAGTTGGTTACTCAACTGATGGAGCCATCCAGGTGCCCCTATTTCTTCTCTTTCTTTGCTGATTTCTAATAACTCATGTTTCATTCTTTCTTTTCCTGTCCATTTGTGTTCTTAGTTTTTGTATTTTGGATTCAAGGTGTTTTGTGCTTTTTTTTCATATCTCTGAATCTTGTTTGAGGATATTTAATTCCATTTAGAATGAGGTGTTAAAATTTTCTGCAGCTTCATGGTTCATTGAAAGGGAGAATTTTAATCAGCAGAAAAGTTTTATCTACATCATCTGACTTTTTACGGTAACTTTGTATAGATGTAGTATGCTTTTTTGTTGGTCATATTCATTTCATTGACAAAAGTTCCTAGTTTGAGAACAACACTTTCTGTCAGTTTTGTCTTCTTTGGAGTAGGTTATTTTAGTGATGATTTTTTTTGTTGGGCAGAGGAGGAGCAAGAGTTGTGTGTTTTCTCTTTTATTTCACAGAATCCTTAATTTTCCTCTTCATTCTTTCTTTCTCTTCACCACACCATCACCAAGGGATGTTTTTCTAATCACAGGGCACTTGAAGGTTGCAGAGTTCTCTTTTTCCTCATAATGCAGAAGATGGTTTATGTGTATTTTTATTTATTCTCTTTAGTGACTTTATCTTTGGGGATGAAGGAGGAAAAGAAGGTGTATACCATTTTCCTGCAAACCCAAAAGTCCCAACTATTCATTATGACACTTTTGAAGGTATGCAATGTCTTTTTATTGATCCAACAATGAAGCCAACAATGAGAGCTTCTTAAAGATATAATTCCATATTTCCTGATGTCATAGTTACATCATGGATATTGCCTTAAATATTCATTCCCAGTAATATGAAACACCTACTAGCCAACCCTGTTTTCCTTTGGACCAAAGTTCTAGGCATGATTTAACATAAATTTGTTTATAATGTAATTAGGTATGATACCACATTGTTATTGTTTGCTTTTTCTATTCAGTCATAGTACACTATTGTTTCTAATTTACCGGCTTTATAAGGACTTGTCAGGTTTTGGTACTCAAATATTTGTGCAAGTCACAAAATCTCAGTGTTCATCCAGCAATCCAGAGGAAGAGCAAAAGTCTAGTAAAGTTGCATCCATTCTCATAGGCCCCAAATTTCTCTCCCCCTGCCCTTCACCAAGAAATGATGGTATTAATGGTTAATATTCTTAATTTTTCATAGTAATTATATTAAATACTTATGTTATAAATATACTGTTAGAAGAAGAGGCATGTAAAGTTATGAATATCAATAAACAGTTCAACAACAGAGCAAAGCTTCAAGAAAATGAGGCTTAGGACTAATACGGCTGTTCTGTTAAAAGGAAAACATTGAGGGGGCTAAAAACAATAGCAAAAACAGCAACAGTAAAAGTCATAGCAGTAGCGATAGCAGTAGTATTGCCTGACATGCATTAGGTACCTACTATACGCAGAGGCTATACTAATCACTTTTCAGAATTCATCCTTTTGACATTCCTCTGAGATACTTAGTATCATCATTTCTATTACACAAATAAGGAAACAGAACTTTAAAGAAACAAAATCACTTCTCCAAGACACAAAAGAAATGTAGAATTGATGGTTATAAATTACCTCATTTAATCCCCATAATAATACTATGAAAAATTTACTATTATTATTCATATTTTACAGATAAGAAACTGGAAACTCAAATAGTTACTTAAAAACACAACAAAACAAATAACAGAAAGGCATGTCAAAAAAGGAAACTTTTTTAAGTCACTCATATTTTTGCCATTCTGTAGATACTACTGTGAATATTTTGCTGTCTCTTCATTCAGTAAATACACAAATACACACATGGGATCATACTGACAGAACAGTTTGTAAACTCTTATAATAACTTTATGAAAATTACATGTCTATCTATTGTTCCTACAATCTTCTATTGTTCATTATTCAGGTTGTTTATGTTTATTTGTTTGTTTTTAAATAATTCTGTGATGAATATCATAGGAGACAAATTTTTGCACTGTCCTAATTACCTCCCCTGGATTTCATCCTAAAAGTTTGTTTATTATTCAAAAAGTATTGCAGTTCTCAAAAAGCTTGCTATTTAATACTTACATTAGATTTCTAGTGGTGTCTAAGTGGCTCAGTCAGTGCCCAATTCTTGATTTCAGCTCAGGTCATGATCCCAGGGTCATGAGATTGAGTCCTCCATCAGGCTCCACACTCAGCTTGTAGCCTGCTTAAGATTCCCTCCTTCTCTCCCTTTGCCTCTCTCCCCCACTCATGCATGCTTTCTCTCTCTCTCAAAACAAAAGTTGCATTTCTAATAATCTAACATGTTTCAGATCAGAATAATGCCACTTTATATCATTATTTTGAACTTTACTCAGCATATAGAGATGTGTTATCACAGAAATCTATACATACTTGTACTTTCTTATTCCAAATGCATAACAGTGGTTAATACTGTATTTCCACTGAAGTAATTTTAAAAGGCCTATTACTAAAAAATTAGACCAAAGTTTCTGTAGATTGGAAATATCCAAAGGCAAATGTAAGCTGAAACCTTGGCCCTCCTGGACTTCCGGAATAGAAGCAGACAAAGGCAGCCCAGGGTTTGCTCCAGGATAAAGGAATCAAAAACACTCATTCATAGTGATGGATCATATTTAGATGCACTTTGTGAAAAAGGTTCTAGGGTAAGGCTCTCTCAGTGAATTGTGAGTGCACAAGGTTTAAACTCTCACCTGGGTCTGCTAAATGGCCAAGTAATTAAAGACACAGTATATTAGGAAGCTAACGGAGGACCATGGGGAAGAAGAAGGGGAAAAATAGTGGGGGAGAGGGAGAGAGGCAAACCATGAGAGACTCTTGAATGCTGAGAACAAACTGAGGGCTGATGGAGGTGGGGGAGAAGGGAAAGGGGTGATGGGCATGGAGGAGGGCACTTGCTGGGATGAGCACTGGGTGTTATATGGAAACCAACTTGACAATAAACTATTTAAGAAAAAAATAATAAAGATACAGTACTATGGAGTTAAGGGATTCCAAATATGAGACCTGTTTCTGAACTAGTGACTCTACGTTGAGGGCCCTTATGAAGGTAATCAAAAACTCTCTAGTAGAGAAGGTTGAGTGCAGATAGAAAGATGTAGCAAAACTCTCACACACACAAAAAATGAACTTGCATGCAAAGTGTCAAAGTTAATGTGGAAAGCTGAGGTATGAAGGATACCTCATCTGCCAGAAATTATTTAACTTCAAGGAGATGTACGTAATAACGAATTCTGAAACCAATGTCCAAATAAATATGTTTCATATCTATGAAAAGATTGAGGAAGCACAAGGATCATAAATACAGTAAAGAAGTTACAGAGGATTATAAAACACCCAACTAACAACCCTGGAAATGAAAAATACAGCCATGGAAAGAAAGAATGCCCAAGATAGAATAAACACTACACTCACTGAAAAGAAAATTAATGACCAGAAAGAGAGTAGTGAGGAATTTATCCAGATTGCAGAGTGGAAAGATAAAGAAAAGGGGAAAAAATGTGAAAGAGAACTTAAGAGTCATAGATAACAGAAAGGAAAGCTGTAATGTGTATAAGCAGTTCAAGAAATAAAGGACAAAATTGCAGAAAGGCAGTGCTGAAGAGATGTTAACTGAGGTTTTGCAGAATTAAAGAAAGACTGCAGGGTCGCCTGTGTGGCTCAGTCAGTTAAGGGTCCAACTTCAGCTCAGGTCATGATCTCATGGTTGGTGGGTTCCAGCCCTGTGTTGGACTCTGTGCTGACAGCTCAGAGCCGGGAGCCTGTTTCAGATTCTGTGTCTCCCTCTCTCTCTGACCCTCCCCTGCTCACAGTCTCTCTCTTTCTCTCTCTCTCAGAAATAAATAAAAACACTTAAAAAACAAAAAAAAAAAAAGAAAGACTTCAGTTATCAGACAAAAAAGAGTACTGAACTGTCCTCAGGAAAAATAAAAATGTGGTGGACCCATCAGAGTGAAATTAAGGAACATGAGGTTTTCCATTAAGGAGTATTGTGGAGTATTTCTGTTTTGACAAGCTAACCTGCTTTATTTTAACACTTTGGTTATTTTTATTAGCTTTGTTTCACTTGAAACAATTGTAGAGTATACATGGCTAAATAACGCGGGAAAATGCCTTGTAATACTCAATACAATGTACTATATGACTTAGGAATTTTTTCCATGTGAAACATCAAGGACTTGAGTATGCAGCACGGTTTCTCCAAATGTTGACCACAACGTACCACTTAAAGGCCAACTTCACAGCCAACCGAAGTGGTGAGGGGCACCCAGTGTTGTATGGAAGTGTTGAATCACCGTATTGTACACCTGAAACTAATATTAAAACTCTGTTAACTAACTGGAGTTTAAATAAAAACTTTTTAGGGGCGCCTGGGTGGCTCAGTCAGTTAAGCATCCTGCTTTGGCTCAGGCTATGATCTCGTGGTTCATGGGTTTGAGCCCCACATTGGGCTCTGCGCTGAGAGTTCAGAGCCTGGAGCCTGCATTGGATTCTGTGTCTCCCTCTCTCTCTGCCCCTCCCCTGCTTGCACTATGTCTCTGTCTCTGTCTCTCTCAACAATAAACATTAAAAATTTTTTTAAAAAGTAAAATAAAAACTTTTTAAAAAGACAACAAATGTTAGGTTAATTTCTGAAACACTTATCATAAAGTTTATGATAAAATATTAACACTTTAACAAGAAAACAGTAATGTCAGTTCACTTTATGTCAAGTGTGTTTAAAATCTGTCAACAACTTATGTGTGCGAGGCTCACTATAAATTTCCCAAATCGATCCCTTCCCACGCACAGTGGCCACTTGCCTTCCCTCCTGGCCGTAGCTGCTCTACCCACACCTCACTCCACTCCCAAGAGTTTAAAGCCTAGCCACACTGCCACGTCCACAATTAAAGGGCCTCTGTATTGGGTGTCAGTTGACAAGGACAGGACCTCACACCTGTGCAGTGGCTTAAGTGGACCCAGGGAGACGTTGGCAAAAGGATAGGTGGACTTCAGACACTGGAAGAGGAGAGGCAAAGGGAACGAGAAGATAAATTGGTCAGCCTTTCTTCCAGCTCCATCACTCTTGACCTCTCCCCTACCCAGGGTTGTTCTGAAACATCTAAGTTTCATATGGCCTCAGTGACACACCTCTAAGAAAGAACAACTGAGCTGTGTTAAGGAATTTGGCCATCTCACTTATGCATTACTTTGTATTTGATCTCTCTCGTTCTTTTAATTAATTCCCTTTTCCCCTCACTGTTAATTCCCTGGAATTGCACATCCCAATAACATGTTAGCAGATAATCTTTTGCCTTAGGCTCTGTTTTCAAGGGAACCTGGGCTAAGACTGTTAATTAAT
The DNA here is from genome assembly GCA_017311185.1 of Proteles cristata cristata. Classification (NCBI taxonomy): domain Eukaryota; kingdom Metazoa; phylum Chordata; class Mammalia; order Carnivora; family Hyaenidae; genus Proteles; species Proteles cristata. Next base: position 482,052 of record JAESUZ010001350.1, on the reverse strand, counting down.
ATCCGACAGATAACTTGAGCCATCGGCCATGTTCTCTAACCAGTCAATTTCTCTCTTTGCTCTTTCTATTCACTATATTAGAAAAATCCAAATTTACAGTCACAGGTTGTCAGGAATGGCAGCAAGTTTTTGGTGGCTCTGACAAATGGCTCTGGATTGAATACAGACATAGAAATTATGAAGAAGTTTCCCACTGAAGACTGCTTTTATCCTTCAGTCAGATGCTAAATCAATGAGCATATCACATTCAAAAGCCAGAAGGTTGAATATTACAACTTGAGACAGCAGCAAATGGATTCCCAATTTTGCTCTTACTGCATTTGATTTTGGAGAGTATTTCTTTGTGTCCTCATGGTTCTCATTCTCTGATGAGAGTAGAAAATCAAGTGAGGGGAAGTGTCAATTTCTTGGTGATTATGTTATTTGCACCACCCTCTGCTCTTTGTAACACAGGCTAACTTTTGTCCTTGACATTAAAAAGCATTAAAAAAGAACTCTGAAATAATAGTTTTATCTTATTTAAAAAAACTTATATTATTGCTAAGAAACACCACCTGATTAAATATCTAAAATCATAGAAATGGTATTTTTAAGAATTATGAAAACAATGAGTATATTTATTTTATTATACATTTTTAATATTTTATCATGAAAATTTTCAAACATGTGGAGAAGTTGCAAAAATTGTATTGTGAACACTCATATATTAACTAGATTCTGTATTTAACATTTTACTGTATCTGGTTTCTCATCTATCTTTCCATTTATTCATGCTACTATTCATCCACTAATTGTTAATACATTTCAAAGTAAATTACAACATGCTTAGCATTAACTAGAGTTCAAAATATTTTACAGTTCCTTGTAAAAACAAAACATATTATATATACTGAGTGCACGAATAATTTTTTAAAACTATTTACTTTTGAGAGAGCAAGAGAGAGAGCAGGAGAGAGACAGAGAGAAACGGAGACAGATAATCCCAAGGAAGCTCCTCACACTGCCAGCAAAGAGCCCGCCGCAGGGCTTAAACTCAAAAATTTTGAGGTCATGACCTGAGCCAAAAATCAAGAGTCAGATGCTTAACCAACTGAGTCACCCAGCTGCCCTTGAGTGCATAAATCTTAACTGTACTATTCTATGAGCTTTGACAACTTTAATCATCTATGTTACTCAAACTCCTCTTAATATGTAGAAAAGTACCATCATCCCAAGAAGCTCCCTCATGTTTCTTCCCAACAATTCCAGACAGAATCGTATTCTGACTTTTCTTTCCACTATATATTACTTTCACCTGTTCTAGAGCTGCATATAAGTGCAATCATAGAGTATACACTATGGACTATTTTTTGCAAGAACTTTTTTTACTCTACATAATGTGTTAAATATTCATCCATGCCATTGGATATATCAGCAGCCCATTCTTTTACATGGCTGTGCTCTATTAACATTGTACAAGTATACCACAGGTTAACTAGTCATTCTTCTGTTGATAAACCCTTGAGCTGTTTCCCATTTGGACTATTATGGACAAAGCTGCCAAGAACATTCTGGTATAAGTCTTTTTGTGGATATGTGTTTTTGTTTACCTTGGGTAAATACCCAGGAGTGGAATTTCTGGGACATAACATCAGTGTGTATTTACTTTATATTATAAGAAACTGTCAGACTATTTTCCCAAATGATAAAAGCCCTTCTCAGTCCATCAGTGGTACATGAGAGACTGTCGCTTCACAACCTTGCCTCACAACCTTGCCAGTATTTGGCAATGTTGTCCCTTTAGTTGTAGCCATGTTAGTGCATATGCAGTGGTATCATATTATGGTTCTAATTTCCATTTACCTGATGATGGTGAGCACATTTTCATGTGTTTATTAGCCATTTGTGTATCTCCCTATATAGAATATTTGTTCAAATATTTTACTTATTTTATACTGAGTGAGTTGTCCTTTATTTTTAGGTTGTGGAATTTCTGTTTCCTGAATATCAACTTTCTGACAGATATATATTTGTGACTATTTTATCCTATTTTATTTCTTGTCTATTCATTTTCTTTATAATGTCTTTTGAGGAATAGAAGTATTTTTATTGCAATCAAGTCTAATATATCTTTTTTCTTTTATAATTATTATGTTCTATGACTTGTCTAGGAGAATTTTACCAACCCTCAAGTCACAAAAATATTGTTTTATATTTTTTACTATAAGTTTTAAAATTTTAGGTTTTACATGAAGCTTGTAATCTACCTTGATTTAATTTTTGGGTATTGTGTAAGGAAGGGGTAGAGTCATTTTTTTTCCTATATGGGTATCTAGTTTTTCCATCACCATTTGTTGCCAAGACTTTGCTTTCTCTATTGGATTGCTTTGGTACCTTTGTAAAAAATCATTTTAACCTCTATGGAGCACTCCATCCAACAGTAGTAGTATACACATTTTTGTTTACTGCCCATGGAATACTTTCCAGAGTAGACCATATGTTAGCCACACAACTAGTCTCAATAAATTTTAAAATGTAAAAATCATAAAAGTAAATTCTCTAGTCACAATGGAATTAAATTATAATTCAATTTATAAAGGAAAATTGGAGAATTTATAATTATGTGGAAATCAAACAACACAATTCTAAGTAACCAATGGGTTGGGGAAAAAAAACTACAAGAAAAGTGAGAAAATTCTTTGATATAATATAAAACAAAAAGTCAGCAGACCAAAACTTACAAGATGTCGTAAAACCAGTACTCAGAGGGAAACTTATAGCTATAAAGGCCTACGTTAAAATGAGGTCTCAAATTAATAATTCAACCTTTTACTTTAGAGAATTATAAAAAGAAGAGCAAACTAAACCCAGAGCAAGAAAAAGTAATGAAATAGGGGTAACTGGGTGTCTCAGTCACTTGAACATCCAACCCTTGATTTCAGCTCAGGCCATGGTCTCAGGGTCATGAGACTGAGCCACTCATGAGTGGAGCCTACTTGAGATTCTCTCCTTCTCTCTCTCTGCCCCTCTTCTCTGCTCGTGCTCTCTCTCAGAAAGAGAAAGAAAGAAAGAAAGAAAGAAAGAAAGAAAGAAAGAAAGAAAGAAAGAAAGAACTGAAATAGTAAAAAATGGAGATAGACAAAATAAAAAATAGAAAAACAGTTCAGAAAATCAACAAAGCCAAATTTGGCTCTTTGAAAATATCAACAAAATTGGCAAAACTTTAGCTAGACTGCACAAGACAGAAAGAAATTACTAAAATTAGGACTGAAAGAGGGAGCTCACTGCTAAACTTACAGAAATAAAAAGTATTCAAAAAATTACCATGAACACTATGTGCCAACACATTAGATAGCCTAAATTAAATGAACAATTTCTAGAAGCATACAAACTATCAAAATGTATTAAAAAACAAAAACAAAAACAAAAGCAAGACTTGATTAGACCAGTAATAACTACAGAGCTTGGCTTCATAATCAAAACATTTTCAATAGAGAAAAGCCTCTGACCAAATGATTTCACTGGTGAATTTAAATTCAACCAGGGGCACATGGGTGGCTCATGGGGTAAGTGTCCAACTCTTGACTTCAGCTCAGATAATGATCTTGCAGTTTGTGAGTTCTAGCCCCACGTTGGGTTCTGCAGTGACAGTGCGGAAACTGCTTGGGATTCTATCTTCCTTTCTCTCTCCCCCACTTGCTCTCTATCTCTTTCTTAAAATAAATAAAAAGTAAACTTAAAATAGTTTAAAAAAATAAATTCAACCAAACATTTAATTAAGAACTGACACCAGTATTTCTCAAACCCTTCTAAAAATTAGAAAAGGAAAGAATAATTCCTAACTCAGTCTGTGAGGCCATTAGTATCCTAACACCAAACCCAGACAGATACATCATATTAAAAGAAATCTAAAGACATTAATCTTTGTGGATATACTAGGAAACTGAATCCAGCAGCATATTACAGGGATTATATACCATGACCATATGGGATTTATCCTAGGAATGCAAGGTTGATTCAACATACAAAAATCAATCAGTGTAATATATCATATAACAAGACTAAAGGAAAAAATGATCATTTCAATAGATGCAGGAAAAAGCACTTGAGACAATCCAATGCCCTTTCAAGATAAAAACACTGAACAAACTGGGAATAGAAAGGAACTTCCTCAACCTGACAGAGGTTATCTATCAAAAACCCACAGCTAAGATCGTACTTAATACTGAAATATTTAAGGCTTTCCCCTAATTTAAATAAGACAAGGATGTAAGCTCTTGATACTTCTATCTGAAATTATACTTGAAGTTCTAGCCAAAGCAATTAGGCAAGAAAAAGAAATAAAATTTGTACATATTAGAAAAGAAGAAGTAAAATGATCTTTATTTGCAGATGACAAAATCTTACATAAGGAAAAGCCTGAAGAATCCATAAAAAATATATTAATACTAATGAATAAGTTCAGCAAAGTTGCAGACTACAAGATTCATATAAAAATTTAGTTGTTCTTCTATATACTTGCAGTAAACAATTAAAAAAATGAAGTTGAGAGAACAATTCCATTTACAATGCCATCAAAAAGAATAAAATACGTAGGAATAAGTTTAATGAAGGAATTGCAAAACTTGTCCACTGAAAACTACAAAACGTTGCTGAAAATAATTATAAAAGACCTAAATAAATGGAATTATATCCTATATTAATGAATTGCAAGACTTAATATTGTTAACATGGCAATACTCCCCAAATTGATACGCAATTAAATGCAATCCCTATCAAAATTCCAACTTCGTTTGTTTTTGCATAAGCGGTCAGGCTGATTTTAAAATTCATGTAGATATGCAAGGAACCCCAAATAACCAAAATATTCTTGAGAAAGATTAGAGGACTCATTGGAAGATTCACATTTTCTGGCTTCAAAATTTTCTGGAAAGCTACAGTAAACAAGTTAATAGATTATTGGCAGAAGGATAGATAAATAGATGAATGGAGTAGCAGTGAGAATCAAAAAATAAGCCCACATATCTATGACCAAGTGATATTTGACAAGGGTTCCAAGATTGTTCAAGTAGATCTTTTCAATAAATGGTGTTCAGACAATTGGGTATCCACAGACAAAGGATGACTTTGGTTTCAACCTCACACCATAAGCAAAACTTATCTCAAAAAAGCAAAGACCTAAAGAGCTAAAACAAGAAAACTCTTAGAAGGAAACATAGATGAAAGTCTTCATGATATTGGACTAGGTAATAGCTTCTTAGGTATGATACTAACAGCATAGACAACCAAAGAAAAAACAGAAACTGGACTTCATCAACATTTAAAACATTTGTGTTTCAAAGGACACTATCCAGAAAATGAAAAGATGCCTACAAAATGGGAGTTTTGTAAATCATATATCTGATAAGGGCCTAATATTAAAAAAACATTTCAATAATTCTTACAACCCATCAATAAAAAGATAAATAACCCAACTAAAAATGATCAAAGAATTTGAACAGACATTTCTTCACAGGAGATATACAAATAGAAAATAGTTACCTTAAAATATGCTCAATGTCATTACCCATTAGGGAAATGAATATCAAAGCTATAATGACACACCACTTCATACCCACTAGGATGGCTATAATCATAACAATTTTTAAAGGAAAATAAGAAGTATCAGCAAAGATGTGGAGAAACTAGAGCTCTCATACATTGCTTCTGGAAATGTAAAATGGTACAGCTGGAAATGTAAAATGGAAATTCGTTTAGCAGTTCCTCAAAAGTTAAACTTAGAGTTTTTATGTGATCCAGGAATTTCTTTCCTTGGGTATATACCCAAGAAAATTGAAAACATATATTCATATAGAAACAAATGTTCACAGCACCATTACTCATAATAGCTAAACAGTGTAAACAACCCAAATATCTATCATTGGATGAACAGATTAACAACTGCGGTATGTCCACATAGTGGAATATTATCAGCCACGTAAAAAAGAATGTACTAATACATGCTAAAACATGAATGAATTTGGAGGGTATTACACTAATTGAAAGAAGCCATGCAGCAAGGTCCACATATTGTGTGCTTCCCCTTATATGAAATATACGGAATAGGCAAATCCTTAGAGACAGAAAATAAATTAGTGGTTACCAGGGGGTGAAAGAGAAGGAAACAAGTAGTGACTACTAACAGGTACAGATTTTGTTTTGGAATGATGGAAATGTTCTAGAATTAGGGGAACGTTGCACAACATTGCAAATATACTGAAAAAAATCACGCACGTTAAAAGTGTACACTTTAAAACAATGAACTTGGGGCGCCTGGGTGCCTTAATTGATTGAGCATCCAACCCTTGATTTTGGCTCAGGTCATGATCTCATGGTCCTGGGATTGAGCCCTGCATCGGGCTCTGCAGCCTGCTTTATTTAAATTCTTTCTCTCTCTCCCTTTGCCTCTCTCTCCCACTTGCACATGTTCTCTCTCCCTCTCCCTCTTGCTCACTTGCTTCCTCAGAAATAAGGGAATAAATAAAATAATTAATTTTATGTTATGTGAATTTATTTCAAACAGCAACGTTTTTTAAAACATCAGTTGATGGTATACGTGTGTCTGTTTCTGGACTTTCTAGTCTACCTCGCTGATCTATTTGTTCCTTATACCAGCACCACAGTGTCTTGATTATTGTAGCTTTATTGTAAACGTTGGAGTGAGAGTAAGTTTTTTGACTTCATTTGTCTTGTTCAAGAGCACTGTGGATTGTTTAAGTTACACCCCTCGCCTTTAAAACTTTATGTTCCCTTCACATCAAGCATACATCAGCATAGAAGAGCATTCATTTACCTGCTGCCCATTTATTTTCTTTTTTCTATTTACAATTTTCTTTAACGTTTGTTCATTTTTGAGAGACAGAGACAGACTGAGCATGAGCACGGGAGGGGCAGATGGAAAAGGGGACACCGTATTTGAATCAGGCTCCAGGTTCCAGTTATCAGCACAGAGCTCAAGGCACGGCTCAAACCCATGAACTGTGGGATCATGACCTGAGTCGAAGTTGGACGCCCAATGGACTGAGCCACGCAGGTGCCCCTACTGCTTCCCATTTCTTAGCGTAGCTAATTGGAGAACTGGAATGGGCATAATAGACATTGGTGGCTCTGATATGCTTGCATTCACAGAAGTCAATATTTCCTTCAGGATTTAATCAAGATCAGAAGGAATAGTGTTCCTTCTTAATTGCCTTTTTAAAATAAATTAGTGTCTGGATTGCTGTTGAGATAAAACATCTTTGTGTGGATGTGGCACTGCCTTTTTCTGTCGCATCCATGTCTGGTCCTCCATCAGTATTTATTATAATGTGCCTTTTACATTTCTATCTTGGTTCACAAAATGCCATGAACTAAATTCCTGTATATGCATTTTTAGTGATCAACAACCAAAAGCACATCAAGCACTTGTCCCTCCTCATATACTGTGATATGGCAGGCCCTGATTTGTGTGTTACCTGTCATCAGCTTTCTCCAACTGAAAGCCTGAATATGGGAGTGATTGCTGTTTCACGTTGTACACTATTGTTGTTATACTGTGTCCATCTGTATCATTTGATAAACAAATCTAACCCATAGCTGTTCTTCCTTCTAAGTGTAATATTTATTTTATATTGGGGATCATTTTAGAAGCTTTTCAAGAGTGAGACTTATTTTTTTCATGCTGTAAGGAATGGGACAAGAAGTATGTTTTCTGTCCTTTTCATCTCTTCTTTGCCTTTAGCAACAACGTTCATCAGTTTTTGTGCCGGAAAACATGATTTTGTGTTTATTATGGAGAATCTAAATGTATTAACTAGAGATGTCACAGTGTTTAGAGAGTTTTTTTTTTTTTAATGTGGTGGTTTCATATGACTATTTGACAGTTTCTTATCAGACAAACACTTAGAATTGAGAACGAGTGGCTGGCTGGCTCAATAAAACTTAATTTTCAGATTCATCATAATTCCTTCCATTGCGTTTCTTTCTGTTTTGACTGTGAAAAATCATACCACTTGTACTTACATGTGTCCCAGCACCCACAGTTTGTATTTGCACTGGGGTTGCTCACTATTCATCTTTTATTTTATTTATTTATTTATTTATTTATGTTTTATTTATTTCTAGGAGAGAGAGAAAGCGTGAGCAAGGGAGGGTCAGAGAGAGAGGAGTCACAGACTGAAACAGGCTCCAGGCTCTGAGCTGGCAGTCAACACCGAGCCCGACGCGGGGCTCGAACCCACGAACCGCGAGATCATGACCTAAGCGAAAGTCGGACGCTTAACTGACTAAGCCACCCAGGCGCCCCTCACTATTCATCTTTTAGACGTGATTTTGAATTATGTTATTTTATCCCCACTCATGTACTTCAATCAGTGACTTCTGATTTACTTACCATTTTGGTTTATTGAGAATATAATCCAACAACAGAGTAACAACAATAATTGCAAATTTCTCAGACAAAAATAACATATAGGAGACATACAAAATATTTTAGCCGACATTGACTATACTGGCTATCTGAAATTAGCCAAGACAGAATAGCTAACGCAATTCTAGTAGTCCATAAACAGCATTTAAGAATATGAAGATTATTAAGATTATAACTGGATTTCTAGAAAATCATAAGTAAGCTCACATTTCAAACATGTGTAAACAGAAGTGTTTTGAATGTTTTCCTTTGAAACCATGAGAAGAGCCTGGGTGGCTCAGTTGGTTAAGTGTCTGACTCTGGCTCAGGTCATGATCTCATGGTTTGTGGGTTTCTGCCCTGCATCGGGCTCTGTGCTGACAGCTCAGAGCCTGGAGCCTGCTTCTGATTCTGTGACCCCCTCTCTGACTGCTCCTCCCCCCTCACACTCTGTCTGTCTCTCTCTCAAAATAAATAAAGACATTAAAAAAAATAATAAAGATTTGAAACCATGAGAAGACCAGGAGAAGAGTTGATAGATTACCAGAGACTTCCAATATGCCCAAAACCAACTGGGGAAACTCTGGTTTAAAGTCCTCTGTCTCTGTTGAGACACATAACCAAAATGTTTAAAAATGGCCAACTAGCAAGTGTCTCTTCTTGAACTGCTTCACTAATTTGTTACCCAACTTTGCCAACAATCTGTCCCCTTGCTTGTTGAACAAGCTACAGTTCTCAAACACCTCCTGGGCTGTGGAGCTTCATGTCTTGCCAAATTATCATCAAGAAAGATTCTATCAACTTACATTTCTCACCAGCTGTGTGTGAGAAAGTCTGTCTCCCCAACTCCTCATCAGTTCTGGATAAAAAGAAGTTGCATTGCAGATGATGTTTAGATTTTAAAGATAGCACGTAGAGCGAAAAAGCAGATATAGTCCAAGTGACTCTGGCAGATCCCTTACATTGTGCACGAAATATAGACAGGTCTCTGCGTCTTAAGTGTAGTCTGGCATTCAGGCTCGTTGAGTGGGATGGCGGGCAAAATAATCCCAACTGTTTTCATTGTGATTTTTCTCTCCTTTTATATTTGTTTATTTGTTTTTAACTGGATTATCTTTGCATTCATGTAAATGAAATATAATTGTTTTGTGAATTGCCTTTGTCATTTTTTAATTTGGAGTCTTCATCTTTCTTTTTTTTCCATTAAGGATATGATTACCTTTGAATTACATGTATTTTAAATATGTTTCCTAATGTGCCATCTTTGTGCGTGCTACAGGGTGTGTGTGTGTGTGTGTGTGTGTGTGTGTGTGTGTGTGTGTGTGTGTGTGTTTGTGTGTGAGATCTATTTAAGGCCCTCCCTACTAGATTAGGTATGTAACATCTTAAATTAATTGTAGAATACTTTATGTTTTAATATTTGAATTTTTAATCATTATGGAATTCCTTTTTATATACAGCATGAAACAAGCATTTGAATTTATTTTTCCTCGAGAGCTTGAACAATTATCTCCTGGAGGGACATCCTTAAAAGTTCTCTGAGATGTTTATATTTTTCCATTATTGTTTTCACACAAGACTTTCAGCTGTTAGCTATCTGAAAGATAGGAAGAAAATCAAGACAACTTTTTCCTGTCACACATTTGTGCCTGGCGTTTGCTTCCTCTTGGAGGAGAATGGCCGTACTTCAATGATTAGGTAATAAATAAGACAATGGGGAAAAGAAATCAGATTAGCTTTTTAATCGTGTGGCAAAAGCTGTTAATTGTCCTTCAGTATCAGTTTTTGCCTTCTTTTTTAGTAACAGAACTCTCACTTCTTAGCTGGGGTACAAGGTCAACCAGAATAAAGACTATATAATTACTAGCTTCCTTGAAGCTGAGCAGTATCTGTATTTTGTGAAATGTCTCAAAGTTACGAGGCATGACCTTTCTTGCCCCTACTTCTTTATTGCTGGCTCAGCCGTGGACCTGGTGGCCAGAGCTAAAGCGGCCGTATTAGACTATATGGCATCATGTTAAAGAAGCCAAAACGATGAGACAGAAGTGGCCAGGGTCCCTGATTTAGTGGACCTGGCATTTCAGTTGTGGAAATATATGTAGCCGAACTTGTATGCTGTAGAAACACAGGGAGGGCTTGTATTTTATTCAGCATTACATTCACAGGACTTTACACGGCACCTAGAACAGGATACATGTTCAAAAAATGTAGGAGCCATGTATTTCCATTTATAGGCACGATAGTGATTCTGACAAATTCAGGTAAGTTGATACCTATTCATTCCACTTCTCATCTTTTGTATTTGGACCCGTGACTTTGAAACCTTAAGGAAAACATACCCTCTCAATTATGTTTTACATAGCTATCTTCTTTCATAGACAATTTTTTACGGGGACCTCTTTTGACTTTTGTTTGTTAAGAATACACAAATATGGGAGTCCTCACCACCAATTTGATGCGTTTTCCCTTGGAGCACACTGTGAGTGGGGGATGGTGAGTTACCTAGAATAGATCCCAGCCAGGCTCTGGCATCGAGGTGACAGCTCTCTGCAAGGTTTATGCGCCTATTTAATTGCAGTTACATCCCTCTCCATTCCCTGGGGGCCCATCTTTATGGAGAAATAGACAGTTGGCTGAGAATGTTGGAATTGAACATTCCTTGCTAATTATTTAATTTTCGTCTGGCACAAACTGAAGCTTCTTAAGTTTAGTGGGAACTGTAAGTCAATTACCCTCCTTTGCTACCCAAGAGCCTACCACATATAACTAAAAACAAACATACAGCCCTGTTCTTGCCTTCGTCCTCAACACTGCCCAATGAGACCGCTTTTCTCTTCTAACGGCCATTCATGGAGTAATGAAGCAAGCATCTCATGCTTTCTGTTGCCAAACTGAAGCATCAGTAAAGATGGGTAAAGACAAAAGCTCTGGCCTGTCACATCCCCATTCCTTGTGCATGCTCTTGGCCTTCCTTTCTCAAGTACTGGCTTGGACTGTAATACCAGGAACAAGCCAAGGAAGAAGGTATCAAAAAGCTGGGGCCTGGAGAGGTGAAGCTCCTCCCCCAGGGCCTCACAGCTAACAAGTGGCAAAGCAGACATGTGAACCCAGCTCTGCCCTGGTTATGATTTAGGCTCCATACCATAGATATATTACCTTTACTGCTAGGAAGATATTTAACTTTCTTGTTTCCTTAATGAACCACTAATTCATCTTTCCTGCAACATCCTGCATCTTTATTCCAATGAATATTTTGAGCATTGCATTTATTATGTGCTGTAAATGTTGTGCATGGATTACCTATTTCGATGTCCACAAGCCTTCCCAGGGAGGCTACTATGGTTAGGGGCAGTCTATGAAGAGGAAACTTGAGCAGATAGAGACAGTGGTGCAAATTTGGTTTTTTTTTATTCTGAAGCCCCTGCACCTAACCATTACAGTACAATACCTTTATTTTTTTAATGTTTATTTATGTATTTTGAGGGGGGAGGGGCAGAGAGAGGGAGAGAGAGAAAATCCCAAGAAGGCTCCGCTCTGTCGGAGCAGAGCCCGACATGGGGCTTGAACCCACGACCCTAAGATCATGACCTGAGTCTAAATCAAGAGCTGGATGCTGAACAGACTGACCCACCCAGGTGCCTCAATATGTTTATTTTTTAATTCTACTCTAACTTCTTTAATACCAGGGACAGTCTCAGCAGGCAGTCCAAGATGATAGTGCTCACTGGCTTATCTGATTTAAATCTCCAATCCCCTTGGTTGGCCCTTTTGCACATGTTACCCCTACATGAGATGGGAATATTAATTTTTGGAGTGGACACAGTTCCAAAAAAATACACCTACTATCAAATTGAGAACCATAGTTTCATCTTCCTGTGGCATACACTGACTCACAACCTGGCTGAACTTTTTCCCACATGCATCCAAACACATAAGGAAAACTATCTTTCAGAGAAATTCCCACTTGGGCATGTTCTTTATGGTTTGGTCATCATTAGTGCCGATTTACCAAGCATTTAGCACGCTCCCTTTTGGGAACATGTAAGGATTTTCTTTTTCTGCCCCCTGAGTCACTTGAGACTGTGTGACTTGCTTTGGCCCATGCAGCGTGGGCAGGGTGACAAATGGTACCTCGAGGGAGAAGCCTTATGAGCCTGGGCATATGATCTGTCACTGGTGCAGTGACAAGCAATGTTTGAAATACAAGTAGGGCTGTGAAGAGCAGAGCCCCCACCTCTGACCTGCAATGAACATTAGGGTAAGTAGGACACAAAGCTTACTTGTTCTACGCTGTTAAGGCCAGGCAGTTGAGGGGCACCTGGGTGGCTCACTTGGTGTGTCCAGCTCTTGGTTTCAGCTCAGGTCACAATCTCATGCTTTCATGACTTTAAGCCCTGTGTTGGGCTCCACGCTGACAGCGCAGAGCCTGCTTGGGATTCTTTGTCTCCCTCTTTCTCTGCCCCTCCCCCCACCCATGATGTGTGTGTCTCTCTCAAAATAAATAAATAAACTTAAAAAAAAAAAAAAAAAAAGACCGGGCAGTTGCGTGTTTACCACAGTGTTACAATCTGTCCTGTGTTAGACACTCCTAGCAGCGTCCAGTGGAGTGATTCTTGGCATTTGTATGTTACCCTGAGGAGCTAGAAGGAGAGTGATTACATTTAGGGTTAGCCTCAAAAGCTTTAGACCCACTAGAAGCTTAATAACTACCATCGGGCTTAAAAAAGTTCTGACTGGGGGTGCCTGGGTGGCTCAGCGGTTAAGCGTCCAACTTCGGCTCAGGTCATGATCTCATAGTTTGTGGGTTCAAGCCCCGCATCGGGCTCTGTGCTGACAGTTCAGAGCCTGGAGCCTGCTTCCAATTCTGTGTCTCCCTCTCTCTCTGACCCTCCCCTACTCACACTTTCTCTCTCTCTCAGAAAGAAAATAAATAAAACATTTAAAAAAAAAAGTTCTGACTGGGACAGTGCTCTGGATTGTCTGTCCTCCATCCCGACTGGGGGCAGAGAAGGTTGAAATGAGCCCAAGTGACCATCAAAGGGATTTAATTAGATGAACGAAAATGTTCTGAAGATCAAACGGTGGGAAGACATTCCGGAATCTCCTTCGTGATACACTTTTGAAATCAGCAGAGATGTCACCCTTGCGAGAGACCGTGTAGTGCAAGCGCCATGAGGGTGGGGGCGCACCTGTTTCTCTCAGGGAGTGCCTTCTGGCTTTATGATTTTATATGTTCAATCGTGGCTGGTTAGAAGATTCATTTATACACTTAACCAGATTTTCCCAGGGTGTAAATTCCCCCCAGAGAAAAATTAAACACTTTTAGGGATACAATCAGTCTGTGAGGCCACCAGGGTACCATTCACTGCTTCTCAGCAGCAATTTGCCAAATGGTACCCTGGTGACTTAGGGAGTGAGTGCACATCTGTATAAGGCCTTCCTTTGCATCCAGGGATGCACTCTCAGAATTCTCCCTGCAATGCATGGACAGCCAAGGGTGGAAATGGAGAGAGTGAGGCCCCCTAGTTGCTCCTCTGTTCCCATCATGCTCTCAGCTGGGCTGCTGTGTCAGTGGAAGATAAGCCACAGTAAATTAGTGAGGGAGGGGAGCTCAACTCCTCAGCACATGCCGGAGCCAGCTCCTTTGGGGATGGTCCCTCCCCAAGGGACCTGCTGTGTTGCCCAGATATCAGGTGTCAAGGGCTTTTCCTGGACCATATTCCCACACCCTAGTCCTGCCTTGTCTCTCTAGGTATTAAATGTATTTGTTCATTCAAAAAACAATCAGCAACCCCTTATTACATTCAAGACTGAGTTTTAGTTAATCACACCAGTTTTTGGTTTAGATGGACCGGAGTTTAAATCTTGACTGCACTATTTATTGGCTTTCTGCCTCCATGCCTCACTTTATCCATCTGTAAACCCGAGGTAATAAAAGTACTTCTCTCATAGTGGTACAGTAAGGATTCAATGAAATGAATATGTAAACAGTTTAATAAAGTGCTGAACACAGAATAAATATTAGCTATCTGATTTACCATATACTGTGAGCCAGGTACTGAAGCGCTAGAGATATAAATATAAATAAGATCTGGTCTTATCCTCAAGATACTCATAGTCTAGAACAGTGATTCTCAAGTATTGTTCCTGATCACAATCAGCAGCGTCACCTGGGAACTTGTTAGACGAATTCTCACGCTCCACCCAGACTTACTGAATCAGAAACTCTAGAGCCCAGCGATCTGTTGTAATTAGCCCTCCAGGGGGACTCTGACCCTCACTCAGTTTGAGAGTCTATGCTTTATATTAGAGGAATACTAGTATCTTATATCTGCAGGGGGCTTAAAATGTATAAAATGTTACTACGTGCTTTTAATTCTCACAACAGCCCTGCAAAGGAGCAATGGTTATTTCCTCTATCTTCAACTGGAGGAATGGAAGATTCTGTAGCAGAAATGGCTCATTCAGTAACAGAAGTGAACTTGTGCTTGGTATTCATCCCTCAGGGAAAGTGACCATACAGTAATTCAGAACAAATCTTACTTAGGCAAAGCCAGTTATGGTAATCCCAATACCTTTTTAAGTGGTTGGTTTAAGAGTGGGCTTTTGACTCAGTCTGACCAACAGGCATAAAGAAAATCTTTTGAGGGATTTTTAAAGATTTTCTCCATTTTTAACAAGAGCATACAGATAAGATGGCCTTCTTCTCCTATTGGACATGATACTGAGAGTAGCAGCAGCCATTTCGTCACTATGAAGAAGAAAGCACCAGGCCCAGGCTGACATTCAGAGAATGTAGAGCTGGGAGATGGGAAGGCGTTTGTTGATATCATTGAGGAGTTGGATCAGACAACCCCAGTACCACCCTATCATAGGACCTCTTGTATCATAACACATTTTCCTTCTTATTTAAGCCATTTTGACTTGTGTTTTCTGTTCCTTGAAATGAAACGTAACCTGATAAAGTCCCAAATGGAAAAAGATTGGCAAAAGGTAACAGAGCTAGCCATCTGAACTCATGTTCTGAGGTCCTAAAATGGCTGTTCTTTTGATAATGTAACTTGCTGACGGATGATAGCTCTGTTGGATCAGGCAAACTAATACAGTAACTCCTGTGCATACTTCCTTTTGCACCCCACACCCCTTCCCCCACCCTCTCCATCTGCTATCTTCTTCAACTAAACTCGAGGCTATCACAGTTTTACCCCTATTACTTTGCAAAATGCCTGGCCCACAATAAATGGTTACTAATACTACTTGTACTTTTATAATAAATATATAAAGATATAAATACATACATTTTAGAATGTCTGTTGATGAAGGGAACGGCCACATAATTGCATGAATAAATGAATGACTGACTATTGAGGGTTGATGGCATATATACATTTAATGCACTCCTGCCCTGTAAAAGTCAGTTTAATGGTAGTCTTACATGCCTTAAATCAGATTGTAACCTGTTCAAGAGAAGAAGTACTGGAGAGGAAAGAGGCTTAAACTTTCCAAAGAGTCATGGCCTGTAAGAATAGAAAGGGACTTTGTGGTTACTGAAACTATTATTTTAGAAATAAGGAAAGTGAGAAACCCCTCTTCTTTTCCTTTCCCTTCTTCCTCTTGTTTCTTTTCAATTATGCATTTTCCATAAAACTCAGTTCTTACACAGAATCAGCAAATGTTGGATTGGGAAAGGATCCTACAAATCATCTAGTCTAGCTTCCTTGTTTGATTGATGCAGAAGCTGATGTCCTGAGAGAGGAAAGTGACTGTCCTAGGGCCCTGAACATTTCCAGCAGGTGCACTGGACAGTGAAGGGCAGGTTTGGTGTCAATCTGAAATTGGGAGGGAGGGCAGGGTTGTCATATATCAGATCTACCATCATAAGCGGCATGGTCTTGGCCATGTTATCTATCCTCTCTCTGTGCTTTGATGTCCTCAACCATGACATGGCGATGATAGCAGTAGCTGCTCATTGTGTTGGTGTGGGAAATATGTATACATGCAGGAAGTATGTTTAAAGCACCTGAAGAGTGCTCAGTGGCTGTTAGTCATATAATAATATCTAACTAATACATGCTGTTGAGGAGGAAGGGATGATGAGCAAAAAGAGAGCCTGGGAATTTGGACCCAAATCTCTCAATTTTTGTTTATTTCCTCTAACCATCCGTTTTGCCCTTTTTCTTTTTTCCCTAACCTGAGATTTAAGTTTCATTTTTGTTTTTCATTTTATTATTATTTGCATTAGAGAAGATGTGTCATAGGAAGAACACTGGCACTGGAATTAGACCTAGGTTGAGAGCTTCTATTTGTGAATGTTAAACTTCGAAGCTTTGGCCAACCTGCTACTAATCTGGGCTAAATTTCTTTGGGATGGAGGGATTCCATCACCCAGTTTCTCCAAGACATGTTGACTTTTCTCTGAAAGCCACAGCCCAGTAAGCGCGCAAAGGTTCCAAATCTTAACCATATCTCCTCCGGGACACCCCCAAATTGAACAGTGGCACTATTTCCGCAAATGGGCCAAGTCCAAATCAACTCGAATCCAGCCTGATCATTTGGTTACGGGGGAGGAGGATTGCAGGTCTTGCAGTTTGTGTCCGTAAGGTGTGGCTGATGATGAACGTGTAACATCGACCACAGCTGGGGCCACATTCATTGGGATCATGTTGTCTCCCATCTTAAAAGCTAGGTTTGTCCTCGAAGATCCTTTTGCTCACATGAAAACAAGTAGTGTTTTAATGTGTTTTTTTTTCTAGGAGAGAGAGAGAGAGAGAGAGAGACAGCGTGAGCAGGGGAGGGTCAGAGAGAGAGGAAGTCACAGACTCTGAAACAGGCTCCAGGCTCTGAACTGGCAGTCAGCACAGAGCCCGACACGGGGCTCGAACCTACGAACCGCGAGATTGGACCTAAGCGAAAGTCGGACGCTTAACCGACTAAGCCACCCAGGTGCCCCAACAAGTAGTGTTTTAAAGTGATATTTCTGTCAGCCAAAGGAGGAGAAGCTGCCATTGAAGTTCCAGGCTGCTAACTTGGTCCCGTGAAGCAGCCTGGGGCAGAGGAAGGGCACTAAAGGGGGAATTAGGAGCCTCGGGTGCTTCTTCCATTCCACTGCCAATTCTGTGAGTGTCTTTGGCCAGGTCTTCACCGACCTCTCTAGTTTCCTCATGTCAGTTATGACCCTTCCGGTTCTCTGAGTCCACAGTGTTATTTCTCTGTTTAATGAACTTCTTTAGGAACGGAACATGCCACCATCCATCTTCTGTAGCGAACATCTGCTTTTATCCCTCTCTTATAACAAAGCCCCCTCCAACACTGTGTCTTTTGTAGTGCTGAGTACTCTGCAAGCACTTACACGGAATTGCAGAGGGGCCTTGGAAACCATCTAGTTCATTAGATGAGAAAACTGAAACCCAGAAAGGGTAAGCGACTTCTCCCAAGTCTCACAGTTTTATGGCAGCAGTGCTGACTCCTGCCCTTCACCCCTGTAATGAAGCGATGGTTGGGGCATGATGATGGCATCCTTGCTCATCATATCATCACAGGATAAATGTTAAGAGTAACAGCTGTGTAGACCCAAGGCTTTATGTTCTTTATTGTGACAACATGTCCCTGGGAAGAAAATATTTGTGGATCTAACTTTTGGATGTGAAGTAAGTGTCAAACTGAAATGTTATTGACTCAATGGTGCTTCCTACTCTGATAAATGTATCCAGTATGTTCCCAGTGACTCATCTGCAGGGCTAATGTATCTTTTTTTTCCTTCTTCTTGCACACTGACATTTTTGTTCTACACAGTGCTGCCCCTGAAATCTGTATATGCAGCATTATAAAAACTTCACCCCCAAATTAATAACTTTCTAAATTTTTTTTAATTTAATGCTTATCTATTTTGAGAGAGAGAGTACAAGCAGGGAAGGGGCAGAGAGAGAGGAAGACACGGAATCCGAAGCAGGCTCTAGGCTCCCCACTGTCAGCACAGAGCCCAATGTGGAGCTTGAACTCCAGAGCTGTGAGATCATGACCTGAGTCGAAGTCGGATGCTCAACTGAATAAGCGACCCAGAGGCCCCCCTCCCAAATTAATAATTCGGTTGGTTATTCAAACCTCTAGCATCCTGACAACCAGCAGTCAAAGGGGGAAATAATATGCAAACTGATGATTTATCTTCATTTTTTTCCCCAACAAATGCGCTCTTTCTGAGCCAGACAACTTATTAGAAAATTATGGGAGTGTTTTGCTTGCTCACTATATTAGAATATCCCTAAAGGAAATAAAGGATTTTCTAAAACAGGTTTGGCCCTTAAAATATGATCTTTCATGCAGAAAAGAAAAATCATAAAAGGGGCTACAATGCAATAATTTTATTTTTGCAGTGTCATAAAGAGATTTAGAAAGATCCCCAACTGAACACTGAAATAAATTTAGTGATAGAACAAATGACATGAGAGTTTTCAGATTAAAAATATGCCAAGACTCCGGGTGCCTGGGTGGCTTAGTCCGTTCATGATCCCACAGTTCATGGAATCGAGCCCTGAACACAGCTCTGTGCTGACAGCATGGAGCCTGCCTGCTTGGGATTCTCTCTCTCCTCTTTCTGCCCCTCCCCTACCGTCGTGTGTGCTCTCTCGTGCGCACACTCTCTGCCTCTCTCTCAAAATAAATAAACATTTTAAAAATATGCTGAGACCATAAAGTGGCAAACACTGTGCTAAGAAGCATGGCTTACAGAAGACTAAGGCTGCTTTTATTTATTTATTTTAAATGTTTTATTTATTTCTAGGAGAGAGAGAGAGACAGCATGAGCAGGGGAGGGTCAGAGAGAGAGGGAGTCACAGACTGAAACAGGCTCCAGGCTCTGAGCTGGCAGTCAGCACAGAGCCCGACGCGGGGCTCGAACCCACGAACCGCGAGATCATGACCTAAGCGAAAGTCAGACACTTAACCGACTAAGCCACCCAGGCGCCCCTAAGGCTGCTGATTTTAATTACCCCCAGGTATCCCTTTCTCAAAATACATGGCAGAAAACAAATGCCCTGAAATAGGTCTTTATAAGAACAGTTATAAGCTCCTTTACAACTTCTATGTATTTACAGAACTTGGAATGCCAGGAGGCGCCAAAAAAAGAGAGGACACTTTCTCAATGTACATACATATAAGAACATATGAAAAGCAAACTAAATGTTGGGGCGCCTGGGTGGCTTAGTCGGTTAAGTGTCCGACTTTCACTTATGTCATGATCTCGCGGTTCGTGGGTTCGGGCCCCGCGTCGGGCTCTGTGCTGACTGCCAGCTCAGAGCCTGGAGCCTGTTTCAGTCTGTGACTCCCTCTCTCTCTGACCCTCCCCTGCTCGCGCTGTCTCTCTGTCTCTCCTAGAAATAAATAAAACATTAAAAAAAAAATTAAAAAAAAAAAAAGAAAAGCGAACTCAATGTGTCCGTTATCTATGCAAATGTCCTATGCCTTGAGACTGTAGACCCTAATTTCTAATAACAGTGTACTCCTGTGTGCAGGTTCTCCAGAAAGGTAGACGTTTAGCAATTAGCATATACACCAGTGTTTTCACTTTAATGATAGATAAGTAACAAGCAGAATTGCCCGCAATTCATTAGAATTCCACACTAAGAAAATCTCTGATGAGACCTTTTTATGAATTTGACCCAAGACTGCTCACTGGAGGGAACAGAAATTGCATATGACACAGTAATGTGCTTTAACGGGAAAAGGTCTGAAAAGATAAGGAGTTCCTAAAATGAATAGGAAAAGGACCTCTCCAAAGCGGTGGTCAAAATTTTTTGTTTGTTTAATCAATAGCATTTGGTTTAACACTAGTGGTTCCCAGACATGGAGGCTCAGTAGAATCACTTGGAGGGCTTTCACTACTCGCGGCCGGGGCCGTACCCTAAACCAATTAAACCAGAATCTCTAGGGGTGGGACCCAGGCATCTGTACTTTAAAAAAACAAAACAAAACAAAACAAACTACCTGGGGATTACACTGTGCAGCCAAGCTTGAGAACCTCTGATCTACAGATAAGCTATCCCCCAAGACTGTTTACTGGCCTCCACTGTTCACTCCTTGACATCCCCGGGCTATGGTCTTGGTGGGCAAAGGTTCTTCCGCTCGTCTTGGGTTTGGATATGATCATATGACTTGTCTTGGCCAATAGGATGTAGCACACGCAACAGTCTTGACCTGTGCTTGGTTGATGGGCTTGTTTTCTTGTGCAGCACCTGCCTTTGGCCATAAGCAGAGCACCTTGGGACAGTAAACCGCTGTCCCAAGAAGAATGAGAGATACGCTGAGCAGACCAAAGCCAGCCAGCCACCTATAACCAAGGCCAACTGACCCCTAGCTTGCTTACAGACATAAAAATGAGAAATGCTTGTTGCTGTAAGCCACTGAATTTGGGGATGATTTGTTATACTGCATATGTATAATAGGTAACTGAGATGCGTAAAATAAAATAATTATTGAGAAGACCAACTACATTTTGGGGCCAACTACATTTCTTCTGGCATGAGAAAGAGGGACATTTCAGAACTATTTCTAAAGGAAAGTTTGACCCCTAATATCCACTATGATGTAGCTTTTTGGAACAGTGCTGCTGTCTTTGTCACCCTTCTGATCTGTAAAGCAGAAAATATTTCCTGCTGATTTCTTACTCTGTTTCACACAGGCTTTCCATCTAAATATCTATCTTCACCAGGGCAGAACTGGCATTCTGAATCATCAGTGCCCCAGGCTAGTTTGATAGCATTTTTTTTTACTTTTACTTTTTTCTTATTTTTAATTTTTAATTTTAAATTTTAAACTCTATCCATGTATTTGTGGAAGAATAGAAAAACACTCTGTATGCACCTCCCACCCAAATAATGAGACAGGTATAGACTTACTTACGGTGAGGTTCATTACCTGGGGCTGAGAACGCTGTGGCTGTCCTGGATCCTAGGTCAACTTAGGCACATGGGGCTGGGACTTTTCTCTGAGAAGAAAAGCCCTCCTTTAGGATTCATGGTTGTTCGTATATGTGCATTTATAAATCAGGCGGGCTTGCATTATGATAGTGGTCCTCAAGTTGAGTTTGCATCAGAATCCCAAGGAAGGCTGGCTATAACACAAATTGCTGGACCGAACCTCCGGAGATTCTGACTGCGTGTGAAACCAGAGCTTTCGTAGTTCTAACAAGCTCCCAGGCGAGGCTACTGCTAATGATGTGAGGACCACACTTTGAGAACCACAGACTAGAATGAGAAGTGTGTATGTGTGATATATCTTCTGTCTCGGACATTGCCTTGCACAGGGAAGATTCTTATGTTGTTTCTCAGTGGAGAGATGTCTGATGTCTGTATACCACACTAAGGATCTGTCTACCTGGAGGATATCAATGGAATCAGGGACCTCATATGTCTTTGCAATAAGCTCACCTACTCCCATAACCACTTCGCAAAAGTGTATCTTTAGTCCTGACTCCAGGAAAAACATCTTATGAAATACCTTCTTTTCAAGGAAGCTTTCCTTGATTTCTCCAATGTTGGCTCCTCCTTCTGAAGTTCTAGAACTTTATCTGAACCTGTTATAAGGCATTCAACATTTAATATCTGAAGTTAGGTACTGATCAACTTGCCTCAGGTCCTCACAGAGGATGTACAGATGTACAATATACCTCTTGGAATTCATCTTGGGTGGCTCAGTCACTTAAGTGTTTAAGTGTCCGACTTTAGCTCAGGTCATGATCTCATGGTCTTTGGGTTCGAGACCCTTGTTGGGCTCTGTGCTGACAGCTCACAGCCTGGAGCCTGCATCGGATTCTGTGTTTCTCTCGCTCTCTGTCCTTCCTTCACTTGTGCGCTATCTCTGTCTTTCACTCAGAAATAAACAAACATTAAAAAAATTCTAATTCATCTTAGAATCTTTTTTTTATTTAAAAAAAAATTTTTTTAATGTTTTATTTATTTCTAGGAGAGAGACGGCATGAGTAGGGGAGGGTCAGAGAGAAGAGGGAGTCACAGACTCTGAAACAGGCTCCAGGCTCTGAGCTGGCAGTCAGCACAGCTGACTTTCCTAGAAGATGCAATATAAACATTTATAGAATCAAATCTAAGAGTGAATATCCACAAGAGAGTATCTTAGAAGTTTAAAAGATTAAACTTGAGATGAAAAGTCTGTACCTTCAATATGATAATCACTAGCTACATGTGGTCATTTCAGTTCATTGAAGTTAAATAGAATTAAAAATCCAGTTCCAAGCTACAGTAATCAGGACAGTGTGGTATTGGCGGAAGAGTAGACAATTAGATCAATGAAACTGAATAGGGTGCCCAGAAATGGGGCCACATCAAAATAGGCAATTGATCCTTAACAAAGGAGCAAAGGCAATACAATGGAGAGAAGGTAATCTTTTCAATAAAAGGTGTTGGGACAATTAGACATTTACATGAAAAAAAATGAAACTAGACACAGACCTTACCAAGCTTGTATAAAAATTCACTCAAATGGATCATGTACCTAAATGTGTAACACAAAACTATCAAACTCCTAAATGATAACAAGAGAAATCTAGATGGCTTTCAGCACTGCAATGACTTTTTAGATACAACATCACAGGCACCATCCATGAAAGAAATAATTGATAAGCTGGACTTCATTAAAATTAAAAATTTCTGCTCTGCAAAAAATAGTGTCAAGAGAATAAGAAGACAAGCTACAGACTGGAAGAAAAGATTTGCAAAAGACATATCTGATAAAGAACTGTTATCCAAAATATAAAACTAACACTTCAAAACCAACAATCAGAAATCAAAAAATCCAATGAAAAAATGGGAAAAAGACCTGAACAGACACCTCACTAAAGAAGATATACAGATGGCACCTACGCATAGGAAAAGGTGCTCCACATCAGATATCATTAGAGAAATGTAAGTTAAAACAACGAGATACTACCCGTATACCTATTGGGATGGCCAGCATTCAAAACACCAGCACCACCAACTGCTGGTAAGGATGTGGAGCAATGGGAACCCTCATCCGCTGCTGGTGGGAATGCAAAATGGTTCAGCCACTTTGGGAGGGACTTTGACAGTTTCTTAGAAAACTCGACATCCTGTTACCATATAATTCAGCTGTCGGGCTCCTTGGTATTTACCCAAAGGAATGGAAAACCTATGTCCACACAAAAATGTGCACATGGGTGTTCATAGCAGATTTATTTATAATTGCAGAACTTGAAAACAACCAAGAGGTCCCTCAACTGGTGAACAGATAAACTGTGCTATGTCCAGGCAATGGAGTATTATTTTGTGCTGAAAAGAAATCAGCCTTAAGTTATGAAGCAACTTGGAGGAAACTTACATACATATGACTAAGTGAAAGAAGCCCACCTGAAAAGGCTGCATTCCGTTTGACCTTCTGGAAAAGGCAAAACTATGGAGACAGTAAAAGGATCAGCGTTTGCTAGAGGTTAGGGGAGGGATGAATAGGAGGAGCACAGAGTATTTTGAGGGCAGTGAAACTTCTCTTTACGACATTATAATGGTGGATACATGTTATTATACATTTCTCAAACCCTGAAGAATGGACAACCCCAAGAGCAAACCTTAATGTAAACTACAGACCGTGGCTGAGAATGGTGTGTCAATATAGGTTCATCACTTGTAACAAATGTACCACTCTGGTGGGGGAAGTTATAGTGGGGGAGGCAGGGAATGTGTGGGGTTGGGAGGTATATGGGGAATCTCTGCACTTCCTACTCAATTTTGCTGAACCTAAAACTGACTTAACAAGGTAAAGTTGGGGCACCTGGGTGGCTCAGTCGGTTAAGTGCCTGACTCTTGATTTCAGCTCAGGTCACGATCTCATCAGGCTCCCCATTGTGTGGTGCAGTGATGGCCAGGAGACTGTTTGAGATTCTCTCTCTTCCTCTCTTTCTCTTTGGTCCCCCCAAGATAAATAAACAAATGCTTAAAAAGGATAAAGTCTATTTAAAAGGGAAAAAAATCCAGTATGGTAATCACATTAGCTATTTCTCACGTGTTCTATAGCCACATGTGGCTAGTGGCAATCATACTGGACTATTGTCAAATATCATTCTGTCAGGAACACTCCTCTTAGCATTTCCAAGTCACTTTCGTCTATATTATCTGACCACCAACTCTCCTGTAAGTTAAGTAGTTGGAAAAAAAAAAGTCGTCATGTCTATCCTATAGATGGGAAGATGGAACTTTAAAGAAGTAAATTGTTTCATGACAACGTGGAGGACTCTAATCTATAAAATAACTAGAAGACAAGAGAAAGTATCTAGAATCTAATAGGTGCCCAGTAAATTGTACTCCTTTATTCATTGATGTATTCAGTTTCCTTTTATTCTCCAACCACATCTCATCCATTCATGAATTAAGTCAACAAAAATTGCGTTTATCATGTGTTGGACACAGTGATATAAGTGAGACAGGGTCTGTGCCTTCAAGGAGCTTACAATCTGGCCTTCTTTACCCTTATGTTTTTTAAAGCTGGCTGAAAATATTTGTGAACTCAATGTCAGGAGGACCACGGTGATTCTGGAAAGGACACTGAGCCCAGCATAGCACCTCACTCACCCAGGTGAAACTTGGGTGTTTCCGGTTGGAAACATGGGGCTGCAGGAGACCTGTTCTGTAAGTCCCTTGGCATTTGCATGTTATCAAATGTCTTCTGCTTGTTGAGGTCCACAGACTCAGTTTGCTAGCTCAAAAGCTAACAAAGTGGACATTAGCTGCCCAGGGCAGAGCTCCTTGTGTTCTATTCCTTTAGAAAGATTTTTAGCAACTTGGATACTGATCTCTAGGGCAGTTGAAGCCTCATCATGGAATGAATGCCTCTTAGTTTTGGTGTGCACTTCTTACCTTCACTGTAAGACATAATAGGTTTGTCTCTGTTTTCCTTAGAATCCAGCTCAATGCCCTGCAAATAACAGGAGCACAATTGAGATTTTGTAAAATGACAAGATAGATTCCATTTACCTTTTGACCCAGCGGTACCCCAGCTGAACCCCAGTGGTTACTCTAAAGCATCGTTACATTTACCTATGTTACATATTAGCATTATCTGATAAGTGTATAATGTAAAGCATATACTGATTTTATATTTTCAGTAGCCAGACTTTTTAAAGATAAAAGAGATGAAATTAATTTCAATAGTATATTTTATTGAATAGCAGATGAAAACTATTATCATTTGAACATGCAATCAGTGTAAAATTATTAATGAGATGCTACATTTTTGTGTGCTGCTTTTGAGATCTAATGTGGGTTTTAACAGTTATATATTTCAGTTTGGATTAGCCACATTTCAAGCACTCAGTAGCCACACGTAGCTAGTGGTTACTGTACTGGAAAATTCAGCCTTACACAGTATTTTATTTTTATTTATTTTTGAGAGAGCAAGTGGGAGAGGGGCAGAGGATCTGAAGTGGGCTCTGCGCCGATGTGGGGCTTGAACTCACAAACTGTGAGATCATGACCTGAGCCAAAGTCAGACACTCAATTGCCTGAGCCTTTCAGGTGCTCCAGCTTTAGGTAGTATTTTATTAAATCCTCTTTGATGAGGAGCGCCTCGGTGGCTCAGTCAGTTAAGCATCCGATTTCGGCTCAGGTCATGATCTCACAGTTCATGGGTCAGAGCCCTGAGTTGGGCTCTGTGCTGACAGCTCAGAGCCTAGAGCCTGCTTCAGATTCTGTCTCCATCTCTCTCTCTCCCCCTCCCACTCACTCTCTCTCTCTCAAAAATCCATAAACAATAAATTTTTTTAAAAAATTCTACAAGGCGATTAAGAATAATAGCAAAATTTTGAGTGGCGAGCATTCTAGAAGGATCACCTCATCTAACCCTCCTAACAACCTTCATACATAGAAAAGAAAACAGGCCTAGAAAGATTAGTGACTTACTATCAACCCATTCCTCCTTCATGGCAGAACTCGGTCTTGAGTTCATGCTCTGAGGGTACCAGGTCAAGGAACAGATTAACTGGACGGTCTTGAGCAAGACACTTCTCTGCATTTTAGTTTCCTCTTTCACAAAATGGGAAGAGAGTTACAGTGGATCATCCAGAGTGGACGCTGGGCCCCTTGATCCTCCTTATTTCCTAGCAGCTGGCAAGTCTGGCTTTCCTGTTCCCGCCTGTGAGGACTTCAGCTTTACACGCTTCTTTCTCTGATCTGAACAGTCCGCTCTTCCTAGCCTGGACTTCCGTGGTTGGAGCCGCCCGGCATACGAACCGACTAGCCTTGCAGCAGGATGGGGCCCCTCCCATACCCAGAAGCAGTGCTACCTTTTCATTTGTGTTTCTTCTATTTTCAGCATAGAGTCCAGCTTTGGCTTCTTGATGTGTTTCTGAAAGAAAGGAAACTTGTTGTCTGGGCACTCAGTTTTAATTTTCTGTCTTCTTTGTTCTTAGGCAGGTTGTGGAAGGCTCCTCTCTCCCAAGGATTTTTTACTACATATTTCCATAATTTCCCTGCTCTCCCTCTCCGCGAAATGCAAAGAAAATAACTGTGAACTTTTTTGCATATATAAATTTTAACAGCCCATACATGTCAACTAATCTTTTATCCAGGAAGGAAAGGCTTATTTCAAGTGACGGAAAGTTGAAATGCTTAGGTTTTCATTCTTGTTGTGTAATGGAACACTGTGTGGACATGCCATGTTATGATTAGTTTATTAATTCCATTCCCCAAATCCAGTAACTCCAATGCGTGCCTACTATGTGCAAGGGCAGAGCCCGTATTTTCAACGAACCTCGCTTTTACCAGGAAGAGTAAGGCAAATGTTCAAGGACAGCACATAGTAGATAACGTATGCTGAATGCCTTAAGAGGGGTGTAGAGTATAGGCGACCCTTGAACAACACAGGTTTCAACAGCAACAGCTCCACTTATCTAAGGATTTTTGGGGGGATACAGTGTATTTTCTCTTTGTTATGATTTTCTTAATAATATTTTCTTTTCTCTGGTTTATTATAAGAACACAGTATATAAAACATATAACATGTAAAATAAGCATTGACTGTTTATTCTATCAGTAAGGCTTGCAGTCAACAGTAGGCTATTAGTAGAGTTTTGGGGGAGCCAAAAGTTATACAAGGATTTTTGACCGCACGGTGGGTCAGGGGCCCTAACCCCTGCGTTGTTCAAGGGTCAACAGTACTAAGACACTATTTGGTTTGGGGTAAATCAGAGAAGGCTCCACAGAAGAGCTGCCTTTTAGAATGGACCTTGAAAGAAAGGTGGGGTTTCCGTAAACAGAGAAGGCAAGGAGAGCATTTTGGGAGAAGACGCATAGGCAACTGACTGTCCCTGCCTCCGGCACCACAAGCAGGAGGAAGCGTGGGAAGCAGCAAGTGGCGTGGTCTGAGGATTACACATGGATCGCAGGGATTATGTAAGGATGTAAGGCAGTTTGGAAAACTCCACGTGAGTGTCACATTCCCAATCCGCCACCCATGGGAAACAGCATTAATTAATCACAGCCCACACCTTTCCAACCAACCTCAGGAGTTCCTTCATAAAAGGAGATTGATGTGCCATCCCTGGTGCAGGAGTGCACGGATACGTGACATAGAGCCTTGAATACCGTGTCGACTAGTTAGTACTTAATTGGATAGGCAATGGGGAGCCATGAAAGTCTTGTAAGCCGGGGAGTGACATGGTGGGAAATGAGAGCTGTAGTTCAGGGTAATTAACTTGGCAATGTTATCTGGGATGAGTTAGAATGGTTCGAAGACTAAAGGCCAGTTATTTGGAAGGGTATTGTAATGGTTTAGGTGAGCAATAATGTGTGGGACTGGAGCAGTGGCTATAAAAAGGAAGGACAGATGTCACAGAGGTAGAATTTAAAGCACTTGGCAAGTATGTTAAGATACTTGGAGAGCTAGGTAGGGGCAGTGGTGAGAGAGAGGAGTCCAAGCTAACTCTGAGGTTCCCAGTAATTACCTTGGAATAAAAGAATGCAAACTAGTGTTACCGTCAAGAGGGAAGGCTGGGATTGGCAATGAGGTAGGGAGAGTCCTGGTGAATCTGGGGAGGGAGAGAAGAGGATGCAAAAAATGGACTTGGCCTATCTCTTCTACAAAGCCTAGGTTTCCTAAGCCATTTCTAAGTCTGTCAGAGAACTCAGTAGTGCAAAGTGAAATAACCATTTTAAGCAAACACTATTGCCCTTTGTCAATGAGCGGAGTCTAAGGAAGGCTTCCATCTTTCCAAATATTTGAAAAATTGGAAAGCCTTAATTAGTAGGCAGGTGAGGGGCAGGAGGGAAGGAAAAGAAAAAACCTAATCACTGTGCTTTTCAGGTTTCAAATGCTTCCCCAATCCGGGTAATTTACACTTTAGTAACAATGATTGACAGTCGAAGAATGTATCTAACTCACTTTTATTTTTCCCTTGGGGAAAGCACTTTCGTCCCAATTGTTTTAAATTGCAGAGGCAGTAATTGTTTTAGAGAGTTAGGAGGAATGGCTTTTTGGAGCTGGAATTTACCACTGAAGGGAATATGGATTCTATCGTAATTGACTAAGGTCACTAGGGCCATTTTCAGGAAGGTCTTTCCAGGTGAACAAATATCAGCTTAGACAAAGGGGAACAGCAAGGGAACCAACTAAAGACTCAGGGGAATAGATTTAACCAGAAAAATGTTAATGAGTTGCTACTGGTACCTAAAAAGGAGTCAGGGATAATTTTTGAGCCACTTGTATCCCCGGTAGAATTATTGGTGAAATTTAAGGTGAAAAGTTGACAAAAAATATTTCAAAATAAATGTGGGGCAGTGGATATATTTTGAGATATTCACTTCTGCAAGAGGAACTTGCTTATTTATTAAACTGTGCACTTTGATATATTTGTTTACTTAGAAAAGTCAAGAGTGACAAGCTAGGTCAATTGCATCAAGAACATTATTAACAGGCTAACCAGTTGTAAATGGTGTGAAGGCTGTTCTGGAAATCTGTGCTTTGATGTATGGGGAAACCCACGCATCTGATTTGGGATGGAGAACACAATCATGGCTCTGTTAGGAAGTGCCAACAGACAGGCTAAAGCCAGGGATCCTTGCAGAGACTGGATTAAGGTATCAGAACGGTTCACAGCTCATTTACATCATTCAGGTTTTGCTGATTAACACACAGACCATGGCAAATAGCACTGTTTATTTGAAATCAGACCAAGATCAGTAACAGTAACACAAACCATGAGTGAAGTTTGGCATATGGAGGTTCCTCTTACGCTATTATCTAACTAGGTTTTTAGCCCCTTATTATTTTTTTTAAAGCATTTTTCCAAACCAGGAAGGTAGCAGAAGCAAAATGTTCCCTCCTTCTCTCTCCCATCCCAACCCCCTAAATACACATATTTATGCCACCTTCTGGTCTATAATAATATTTTTTATTGTCAAAACTTGTGAGCTTTCTGAAAGGAAGGGTTATGTGTGCGTGTTAAAAATGTACTGATTTCGGGTGCCTGGGTGGCTCAGTCTGTTAAGCGTCTGATATCTGCTCAGGTCATGACCTCACTTTTTTGGGGTTTGGGAGTTTGAGCCCCTCATGGGGCTAGTCCTGGCACTGTGGCTAGTCTCTCTCTGCTCCTCCCCTGCTCATGCTTTCTCTCTTTCTAAATAAATAAATAAAATAAATAAATACCTTAAAAAAGTAATGATCTCATCAGTGTCTCACAGGCAAAAGGAAATGGTAGATTGAGTACGGAGGCAGAGAAGCCAGGCTACTACCACCTGAATGTTTTCCACTTATCCAATTCCTTTTGTTCCTTCATAGAGGAGTTTGGGGTCAAGATAATACTGAGGCAGTTCTCTATTTTCTGTGGATTTTATTAAACACCTACTATGTGATGGGTGTGTTTCAATGGAAGGGAGGTGTAGAATGATTATGTGACTTATTAGCAGCTGTTAATTATCTGAACTTTATCATGCAGACATTATTAATGTCTCTCCAGTATATCTTTTATGGATGAGATTGTATGTTTAATAGCAAAATTACCAGTGGAAATTGGCAATTAGCGGCCACACGGAACTAGATGTGGTGTGGCCTATTTGAACCAGCTTCGATAATCATCAAACCAAACAGGCCAAAGTTTTCTTCAGTAGAAACTGCCCTGCCAAGTGGTTTCTGGATCCTTCTCAGAGGAAACAGCAAAGGAGCTGAAAGCCACCTCTTTCAAGCACACCAGAAATTGGCTCTCCATGGCGATTCTGGACTCACAATCTGTCTTGGCCACAGACGTATCAAACCGTTGACGTCCCATCCCAAAGTAAGAAGTGCCACGTTCCGCCAACCTCCTCCCTGGGGGTGTCAGCCCAGGTCGAATCCCTTTACAGTTTCTCCTCTGTCCTGGGGTGGGCCGGCAGAAAGCTACCTGCGACTCCCCAACGTGGATAATCGCATTTGTCTCATCTCAGGCTAAGCAGCAGATGGGGACGAGTGGTGTTCCCGAGAAGAGTCTCCGAAGTAGGCAGGGAATCGTCTCGCCGGTGTTCATTTCTGTCCCTGGGCTGGGGAAAGGGGAGGAACGGCCCAAGGGAGCCTCTCTCCTCCTGGCCCCCTCTCCCCCCACCTCCCAAAATTGGCAGCCAGTCGGTGGCTCTCCGTTTGGGGTCTGGAGGGTGGGGAATGTGGGTGAAGGGGCCGGCTGGAGAAGCTCTCGCTAGCGCTGCCTGTGGCCAGACCCGCCTCCCAACCCCTCTCGGGCGCACACTTACGTCCACCCAGACACACTTCGCGCGCTCCCTCGCGCTCTCGCTCGCCCGCCGCCGCCGCCGCCGCCGCCTGCTCTCTCCCTCCTGCTCTCCCTGGTCTCTTTCTCCCCCCCCCCCTTTTTTTTTTGGTACCATAGAGTTGCTCTGAAAACAGAAGATAGAGGGAGTCTCGGAGCTCGCCATCTCCAGCGATCTCTACATTGGGAAAAAACATGGAGTCAGCTCCGGCAGCCCCCGACCCCGCCGCCAGCGAGCCGGGCAGCAGCGGCGCGGACGCGGCCGCCGGCGCCAGGGAGACCCCGCTGAACCAGGAATCCGCCCGCAAGAGCGAGCCGCCCGCCCCGGTGCGCAGACAGAGCTATTCCAGCACCAGCAGAGGTAGGAGGCTGCGAGAGGGGTTGAGGAGGGGGCGGCGGGAGCCCGGGAGCGGAGCGGGGGCCGGCCGGGAGCGGGCGCCCGGAGCGCGGGGGCCGGGGCCGCGCGCGAGCCTGCGGCGGCGCCCCGAGCCCGGAGAGCCCCCCTCCCCTCCCCCCTCCGCCCCCCAGAAATGTTGCAAACTTTTGCAGCCCGTTCTCGGGTTGCAGGAGGAGAGGGGGGCGGGGGAGGCGGCAGGAGGGTTGACAGCCGGCGGGCTCACCCCCTGGCTTTGATTTTTTCTGCGAAGAGGAGGAAAGATGCGTAGCCCAAATTAAATACGCTCCCCCAAAATACGGAGAACCGGAGAGTGGGGGCCCGGGAAAGAAACTTTTAAAGCGGCAGTGTCCTTTTAAGAAGGGGGGGAAAAATCCGTTTATGGCCACCCTACTCTGGCTTTACCTTTTCTCCTCTTGACAGTTTTGGCCCAGGCTGCCCCAGACCGGGTGTGTTTTCAGCCCCCGCAGAGCTGAGGGGGTGCGGGAGTTGTGAGTGACCTGGGAAACCCCGAGGGTAGAGAGGGGGCGCTTCTGGATCTGGGGGGCGACGTGGGCACCTTCTCTGGACCACGGCGGTGGGTTTGGGATTTGGAGGAAGGGCTGGAGGAATGGGGGTGCGGGCGCGCGAGGTGTTCGCCAAGTTGTTTGGCGGACGCGGCGAGGGGAGATCCGCAAGTTTGAGACCCCGGGTTCGCAGCCCGGCGCCCAGGCTGGCGGGGGGCGTGTGCGCGCCAGCGCGCGGAGGGCGGCGGTGCTGTGGGGCGCTCCACGCGCATTCGGAGCGAGCGTCTGCAAAAGCAAACAAGCAGAAACCGAAAGATCGAAATGCACCCAAACTTATTTCTGCCCTGGGAATCCTTCCCTCTCTGAGGTTCAAGCGTTTCTGTAAGAACCTGGGAATGGTCAGCGAGAGTTGAATGCTGGTTGGATAGTGCGAGAAATGCCCCCCCCCCTTCCCTGAGCGATTTTTACACTTCATTTTGGAGTATGTGCGGAGGGGGCGGGGGACTCCATTGCCCCTTCCTTGGTTTTTCCTAGTTAAAAGTCGAATGTTGGGGAAAGCTCACTGTTTCTTAAAGGTGTGGGAACCTGATGTGTGTGGGGGGGGTGCCTTAGGGGGTGGGGGATTATTTATTTGATTGCGCCTAGAGTTTGCAAAGAACCGGAGGAAGCTGCGGCTTTAATCGCTGTTGTAAATAATGTATAAATCACGCCTGTCACTCCGAAGGAAGCGGGCTCGCGCGAGCAGCCCGGGGCTGGGGATCGGGAGGATCTCCAGCCCAGCCTTGGGCACTGGCCCAGCGCGCCCCCTCCTCTTGCCACTCGGCTTCTGGCGGCGATTGGGAAGGGCTGGGGAGAGGCGAGTGGGGGCCCGGGAGCCGCTGCCTTCCTCTCGATATTATAGTTGGAGGTAGGAATATGGCTGATCATATGCTGGCTGTTTTACAGTATTCCCCCCCCACCCCCACCTTAGCCACACCCCCTGTCCAGGCGCTTTCCCATTCACGGAATTCGAGTACAGTAAAAGCCATCAGGATGACACACACGAAAAACATTTAATTAAAGGCGATTTCCCAGGAGTGAACACGCCGAACCGCGGTTTGAGCGGGAGGGGGGCGCATCCAGGGCCGAAGTGGAGGGAGGGGGATCAGGGCTGGGGGCCGGGTCCTGCCGCCAGCTCGGTGAGTTTGTGTGTGGAGAGCTTTTGGCTGCAAAGAGTATATTTAGACCCTGAGACGGTGGATTTGGAATGCGAGCGGGTTATGTAACAGGGTTAATCAGAAACACTGGAGAAAATCCCCTTCATGTGTTTCTGAGTTTCTTTTTTTTTTTTTTAAGTGGGGGGGACATAGTATATAAGAAGCCACACTAATTTCTGGTTTGTGCTGCCACCCTCCTCTGTCTCAGTCTCCCCCCTTCCGTGTGTTATTAGCATCTTCAGGTGTCATTCTTGCCAGAAGGTGTTCTTGCAAGAGAGCTGGGTGGCAGGCTGCAGAACTGACTAACAAATCCGTAACTTGCTGTTCTTGCAAATTATATAACGCTGGGCATTCAGTACCACCAGCCCCCTAGGAATGGCAGAAAGGGGAGAGGGACAGAGTAGGGGTGGGATGCATCTTGCACAGCTGACCTGTTGACCTTTATCCCCTTGCCCCCTACAGGGTCACAGCTTCCCCTCACTCTTCTTTGAACCAACCCCTAATCCATCCCTCCTGAGATTTACTAGGGGGAGGGAGAAGAGGTAAGGCCCAAACACTCAACTCACATCCTGCACGCAGGCACTAGGTTATATAACAGTCTGAATGGAAAAAGGAAGGTCAGAGATGGAGGCATCCTTTAGCTAACACAGCAGTAGTAATAGCTTCCAGAAATTATGTGCATTTGCAGACTTTAACCTGGGATGTAGTGTCTGCTCCTCAGGGATACCAGTCTTTTGTATGTGTGACCTAACGAGAAAAAGAGAGAATGTGTAAGTATGCCTGGTAGAT
The DNA here is from genome assembly GCA_017311185.1 of Proteles cristata cristata. NCBI lineage: Eukaryota > Metazoa > Chordata > Mammalia > Carnivora > Hyaenidae > Proteles > Proteles cristata. Next base: position 448,019 of record JAESUZ010001350.1, on the reverse strand, counting down.
GAGAGTGATTTGAAAATGGGAAATGTTTGGGTTTTCAGATGATGTAATGGAGTTGGCAGAATATGCAAGCCGGCTCCCAGAGTGTAAGCAGCAAGAAAATTGAAGCTGGCATCCAGTATTAATGTTGCATAAATTACAATATCGGAAAGAAATTAACCTACACACTAGGTGATTACGCCTTTTTAATACTTAAAACATAAAGGCACACAACTCAAAAGGAAAAGCAAACATCATCACCTTATAATTAGCATTTTCAACCTCAAGGAGGATTGAATGGAGTTCTTGGCATTGGGTGAAGTGGGAAGCTTTTGGATTTGGGGGATGCTTTCCAGAGGTAGCAGGGTTAGCTCCCAGCCAGCCAATGTGTGCAGTCCGCAGAAACTGTGGTCTGGATTCTCATGACATTGAGGTGACCTCAGGAGACATTACCTAGATGGACTTGAAGCTGTTGCTGAATGCCGAGCTCCTGGGAATCCCCGTGTGAATGGGCTGCGTCCCCTTAAGTGCCTGAGCTTCCAAAATCGGAAGCGTGACTGTAATCTGAAAGACGGACCTCCCCCTGTCCTTAAAACTAGCAGAGATCTGTAGCAGTTGTACCGAAACTGTCCCGTTTTGTAGGTAGTATTAATGATGGGTGGTGTCAGGACCATCTTCACAGCACAATGAAAGGGAATAAAGAAAGGCAAGAGACAACATGGGAAGTAAGAATGAAGCGGAAAAACCCACAGTGAATCTTTAATTTAACAAGGCTTTCAGAGACTTCAGGGAGCCATAAGCATTGTCACATAACTGTTGTTAAAAACCCTTTTCCAGAATCTCATTATTATATGCATGCCAGAAGCTTACATATTTTACTTCCCTTAAGTTATCCTCGCGGGGCTGTGTGGCACGCAGTTGGTTTGGAACACCAGTGCTGTAGGTTGAGGGCTTTTAGGGCAGGCCGGCCTAAGGGAAAAATCGAAACCAGAAGATGGGATTAACACTGAAAAGCTCAGCTGGGTTGAGATTGAACCCCCTGGAAGCTCAGTTTAGATTGACCTAAAATCAGTTAACAAGGCCTGTAGTTTATTTGAAGCCCTGAGGACTTCTAGAACCACACAACCAAAGTGCTTCCCCTCCACGCTCCCCTTTCAGTCTTGGCTGATTCACTTTCTGGTAGGTGCCCTTCTTGCTTGGTAATTTAGAGCCCTATCTAGAGATTGATTCGCAGATCAGCTTCTCTAACACGGACCTGGCTCTCCACCGTGAATAAATGATTCCCCATAGTTTGAAAGAGCTACTGTCTGGGATAAAATCCTTTGCCAGAGGGATGGAATAATTATTATTTTTTTTTAACTAAGGGACTTTAATTTTCCGGTAAATTGCTCATAAAAACATTTATAATTATACCCTTAAAAATGTAATGGAATAATTTTAGAAAATGCATTTGGTGATAGTTATGATAACCTTTTCCGTTGCTTCCCCTTATTTCTTAAAAAGAATTGAATTATTAATCCAGAAGTCAAATTCCGAGTGGCTAAAAAACTTTTGTAGAAGACTCTTTTTATGTTAGTCACCTTCTGGAATTTTCCAGAACCTACTAGCATGATGAGAAGCCTTCGGTGTAGAAAACGTCTCCCTTTCCAAAGCTGAAATATGTGGAGCCTGCATGGAAGCCCCCTTACCATGGGACCCTTCAGCTGGTGTCTTCAAGGCAGCAGAGGTGACAGCGGTATACACTGCTAATTCCACACCAGGCTCCTAAGTGGGATGTAGGGAGGTGTGAGAAAATTCATTGCTTTAGGTGAAATGTTCTGAGGATTTTTGGGGACAGCTGAATTGCTTTTGGAAGCAAACTAACCCCTGTCCAGAGCTAGCCTTTGGAATGTGAGTGAGACAAACCCATGGGTTCTGATCCTGGGGCCACACTCTTGTCACCTCTGACTTAAAATGCATGTTTTTCTCTACATTCTCCCGTTTTTGCCTCCAGGAAGTTGTGGTATGATGTTGGAAGTGCAGGCTGGGTTGGATGTCACTGAAAATTCTGCCTGCGTGGTATGGTGGCTTCTAGCATTTAGCACTTTCTCTGAGTGTGTTCTTCCTTTGTGCCCTCATCTTCGTCTACTTCATGAATTGTGCTTCTTAGGTTATATATGTACTTCTGTGTCTGTAGAAACAGGCACATTTCAGGTGTCTGGGGAGAAATTATGATGTGATTGCCTTGTGTGCAAAAGACTGTTTTCTAGAAAATCTAGCTCTCTCCGTATGACATAACGTGCTGCTCACCCGCTTTCTCCTCTGTGAGCCATTGTTCAGGGACTTTGAGGGGAGGTATACATCATCTGTTCCCTCAGAGAGATTACTGACCAGTCTTCCCAGTTAGTGATAGATTCTTCCAGAGCGACAGGAGTCTGCTTGGAAAGGCCTTCCGGTTCCAGAGTGAACATTAACTTAAAATGTGGAATACCAGAAGTTGAATATGAAGACTGTGTTCCTTGTTGAGAATTTAAGAGCAGTCTCTCTCTCTCTCTCTCTCTTTCTTCCCCCTTATTTTCTCCCCCTCCCCCACCTCTGTTCTCCCATCTATCATTTTTAAGGTAGTGTTTTGGTTTTTTTCGAGGTGGGGGGAACATGTGTGTGTGCGCATGTGAGATTCATAATGGGAAGTGTTGGTTTGGAAATAAGCTGTTAAATTTTTCACTCATCTTAACTAAAGTGTATGTTAAGAGAAATAAAAGTGAATCATTTTGAATTAGTGCTTTAAAAAAATTCTCCAGATAATCAGTGTTCAAGAGTTGATTAATATACAGTAAATCATGATTTTTCTATAAGGGTACCAAGGCATTACTAATGAATTCGTTTTTCTGGCTAACAGTAGATTAACCAGAAATCTTTTCTGTCTTTTTCTTATTGAATATGATTTTTAAATGTGCTGGTCCCTTTCCTACCCCAGAAAGAACATTGGGAATGTAATTGAATCTTTCTCTGAGGTTTGAGGATCTGACAGTGCCACGGGGTCACTGGTCGCAGGATGAATTCTGATTGTACATTATAGAATTGTGAATGGAGGCGGTGCCAGAGATTGGACTAAATCTGCCCTGATCCCAGCTTGGAAATTGTTTTCTTTTTCCGTTAAGTCCTCGATATTAGTATGTTTTGTTCTTTGCCTTTCTTGTTCTCTAACTTGTAGGGACCAAAATGGAAATTCACTCCAATTAGTTGATTCTGGTTAATTGAGGTTTTTACTTTCTAGGAAAATTTCAACCCGAATCAAGAGCCCTAATTCTTCCCTTACCGTTGTAGAGGATGTAAAATCATTCTCAGGTATTTAAGAAGACACTTTGTTGTATTACAAATAAGTTACGTAATGTATTACCACAGCATTATGTGACTTCTCCCCCGTGTAATAGTGGTGGATAGAAATAGCAGCTAATTTTGCCTCTTCCTTAAGTATATTGAGGGGTATCTGATAAATCCTAAGAGCTAGGAAATTCTGGGTTTGAGGGAAGACTTTCAAGAATATCAATAAAGAACATTGAAATTCCCCCAAAGGAAATTCTCCTTTAAAGTGTGGGCCTTTGTTCACCGGACCAGGATGGAAAGCCTCCCCAGGACGGTGCCATCAGAGGCTGGCTTCCTCAGGGCTGTCCCCCCTGACTTAATGATAGTCTGCCACCATCATCTGCTACCTTTGATGTCTCAACATTGCAGATTCCTTTTAGGAGTCATGGTGTTCTTTTGCGACAGCGCAATTATTACTGTTTTGTTTTCGGAGTAAGGACACCGAGGAGGTTGTCTAGAGAAGGCAGAAGAGGGGGATGGGGCATGATGAGGAATACACGTGCCGCGGCTCATGGCTTAGCTTTGCGCTCCCACCGTGACGTGCTGACGTTACAAAGAATTACCGGTAACAGTTCCCTCGTGTTGGTTGAAGAGCAGTTTTGTTTTCTTTTGTTTCGTTTGCTTTCCTGACAGATGTTTATGGCCTCTGTTGACATGTCATCCTTACAGGTCTTATCACATTACGTGCCGTGGTACAGGGACGGTGGCCTGGCCCTGTGGCCTCCTGGTGACTGTCTTGTGCACAGAACTGAGGCCCACCGCCAGTTGAGAGTGCAGATTTCTCGCCCCCTCGGAGATTCTGGTTGTTTCTCCTGGAGCTCAGTCAGAGGCTGGAACTGAACCGGAAGGCGCGCGGCGTCGAGAAGCCTCCTGGCCTCCCGGCCGCTCATCCTCCATAGCCGACTTACTGGCATTTGAGTTTTGGTTGTGAATTGTCTTAAAGGTGTTTCTTCTTTTCTTTTCTTTTCTTTTAAAAAATAATCAGGAAGTTCCTCTGCCCGTGAACCGACCGTAATAGATGCAGCTCTTCTGGGGCACAAGGAAGGGCGCCACTTAGTACAGGATCCTCAAGCCTGTGAAAGAGGCAGCGCCTTGTTAAAAATACCTAGCTTACTTCGGGGGAGGATTTGGCTGAATACTGATGAAGTTTATGAAATATGAATGTAGTGAAGTTGCTGTACGTAAGTGGTAGGCGTGTGTGAAAGAAGTAAGAAGAAATAAAATTGTGTATAAATGACACTCCGAAACTTGATGGCATTATATACGTGACAGGAATGGTGACTTTTGGGTCTGTGCTTAATGGGGGAAGATAAACTGGCTTAAAATCTATATGTCACACTAGATTTGGCACTAACAATTAGAGAATATAAAATTACTGAACTTATTTTGCAAGCAAAGAACGATACCGAGGATAAACAGGGGGGAGGGGGAGATGAGGGGCCAACACTTGAATTTATAATGAGGTATGGTAATCACTGTTTTCAATAATCCAGACTATTAACTACTGTGCTGCTAGGTAGAGAATTCGTTATAGCCAAACAAAAGGCATAAATCGGAATTTGAGGTTGTGTGGGAGAAATCCTCTTGATCCCCAAAGCATAAATGCATGTACCGAGAAGCAAAGCTGCACACGATGTAATTTTTTCTGTCTTATCCTGATTAATTGACAGCCAACTGTATGCCTCTTTCCTGAAGGTGACTTTACAATCTCCAGACACAGACATTTCTCTCTGAAGTGGAGTGAAGGAAGGAGAACCCACAAGCTAAAGTGTGTTTCACTGGGTGAAGTATTTTGGGGGCGAGATAAGGAGGGTGCAGCAGGGGAATGGAGCAGTGTGTACAGGGAGGAAGAGTGTCTGTTTGGGGCTGGGGAGTGGGGGCTGTGAGTGAAGAAAAGGAATCTCTGGAGGGAATGGAGGCTTCTGTGCAAAAGAAAATGAAATTAGCATTGACTCTGAAATGGCTGGGAATGTGACTTTCTAATTTTAAATTATCTTTAACAAGGGCAATGAAAAGAGGAAAAGTTGACACTTTGAGAAGTTATGACGAACTTGTCGAGAATGCCAATTGACAAAGGCAGGTAAGGGAATACTTGGAAAAACAGAACAAGAACAGGTCTGAAGAGCATGATGTTCTCCTTCCTAGTGCGTTGAGGGAATTGGCGGGCACGTTTATTGACTCTCCCCGTTAGTTTTAAAGAAACCTGAAGAAATGGACAATGACGGAGAAAAGCCAACCAGATGCGATTCTCCCCTTCCAGAAGCAGAGAGGCTTTTCTCATCCCGCATGATCGATGCCGGTCCTGGGAAAGACTGGCTGTAGAAGTGAATGGATTTCCAACAAACAAATCACAGAAGAAACAAGGGTGTATTTAGCAAGTCTAAAACCTCTTTAGTAAACTGTGTTGCTTTTCGTTTTCACCGTATGGTCATAAAGCCAGTGGATGGTAAGAAGGCCATGGTTAATGACATGGCGTGTACTCCCAGGAACGGGTGTGTGACGGGGACGTTTTATCTGAAAGGACAGGGCATCTGGGAGGCTGAACTGCCCATAACTGTCAGTTGTCCAGGTAATGAAGCATTGGAAAGCAAAGGCAAATGAAATACTTTGATAATCAAAAATGACTCTTCTTGTAGTGATCCTATTGGTTGACCGATGATGGCAAGTGTGACCTCGTGAGCTGTATCTTACCGTTTCTGACACTCATCGCCCATTTCTGATGAGCGCATTTACGCAGAAAGTGGGAACCTGGACAATTTCTGTAGACCAGGCTGTTAACCCAGAAGATGTAAAATTTCACAGTGTGAAGGATGAAGGTTGAAGATTAGCGAGGCTCTAAAATTTCTTGAGGCCCTACAGAGAGTCAGTAGAAGAACTGATACTACACTGATTGGCTCTCTGGGAAGTCCTAGAGCTTGTTTTCTAATCTTACGCTTGAGGGTATGTGCTATTTATGTGGTGCTCGCTCATGTTGCTGCCTCTGGTCATGTTCTATTAGCCCAAAGCCTGTTAGAGACAGAAGGGACCTTATGAATCATCTAGCTTGGCCCTCCTGGCTGAAACTGACACTTACACAGGTCTAATAAGATGCCTGAGGTTCCGTTCCTAGTAAGTAGCAGGGCTGTGACCAGAGCACAAGTCTTCCACTTCCACACCCAGTGTTCCTTCCACTTGTGCTGTGCCAGGGTGCTCAGAAATTCCAGGAAGGTACAAAATCAAGTTCCTGCCCCACCAGGAAAGCCCCCTGAGGGGCTTGTGTGTCCACAAGTCAATCCAGCATGAAATAGTTGATATGTATGAAAGTCAGTGCACACCCTGTGGGTTGTACAGCAATAATGGGACATTATCAGTTATTGTTACTTTTTTTTTAACCCCACCAGGCATTTTTGTTGTTATATAAAAATTAGCCAGTAAACTTGTGGCTGTGTCAGTAAGGCCATGCTAAAGCATAGTGATCATAGTGTCTGTAGCTCGTTCTCTGATTCACTAGGAAGTAAAGCAGAGGCTCTGGAGGGGAGCATCGTGTAGTTAAGGCCTCTGTGGGCAGTTACACTAGCTGGAGCTGGCTGCAGCGGGGGCCTGTCTCAGCAACAGCTCTCTTTCCTCACGGCAGAGGATTTTAGGCTGTTCTTTTTATACAGATGCTCAAAAGCAAGTCTGCCAATGGAATACTATATAGCCAGGAAAAATCAGGTGGTAGGAGAAAAATATCTTTTGACAGAGGAAAATGTTGGTCATCTATCAGTGAAAAGTAATAGCTTTCATATTAGTATGCACAGAAGGACATCATTTTTGTAAGGAGCTACAGTGTGTGTGTGTGTGTGTGTGTGTGTGTGTGTGTGTGTGTGTGTGTGTGTACATTACTATGGACCCACCTATACTTTGATAATGAAAGGATAAAGTGGTTATTTCTGGATTGGCATGAATTTCTTTTTCTTTGTGCTCTTTCGTATTTCTGACTTTCCTGCATTACACATGTATTACTTTTGTAACTAGAATTAAATAAATCTTTTTTTTTTTTTTTTATCAAAAAGATTGTGTGTTGTGAAACTGGGGGTACTTTGAAGGAACTGATTCTGAACTTAGTATGTTATACAGAATTTCTGGGTATTTTTGGCCAAGTTTACTGGCCCAAAGAGCAGTGCCTTTGATGGTCACATTCAGCCAGGAATGTCAGGAAAACAAGGGTCATTCAGCTTGACTATAAAAAAAAAGTGTCCAATATTGGAATTCCTTGCCCCTGTAGGACAATGTCTTTTAAGTGTTTATACTGTGACCTACAATGAGAGAAACATACTATGCACACACACACACACATACACACACAGGTGCACACACACATGTGCACACACACACATACACACACATGCACGCACACACACATGTGCACACACATACACACACATGCACGCACACACACCCCACATGGGTGTAGTAAACTTTTCATGTAAAATATCCTTTACCTACAATGCACTGTTATTTTTGCTCTATTATTTACAGGCAACCTACAAATTGCAAGCCACCGAATTGGTTTCATGATCTATTTATGGGCTGCCTCTTGTAGTTTTAAAAACCCTGTCCGGAGCATGAGGTAGAAGCAGCCTTTTTGTGAGCAGTGGCCTGGCAGCAGGAGGGAGAGCAGGAGGGATGGACTGTTTCCACAGTAACTGATGTTGGACTCCAGGTGTTACTCATCATGATTTCGGGGGGGAGAAAATTAATGTAAATACTTATTACTTGTAATCATACGGTATCTTTATGCCACTTTTAGCACATGTTCATTAATATCCTGTTACATTTAGACATGCATCTGCCTAGACTGGCTTAGAATGTAAATTCTGGGATCCCTTCTGCTCGGATTTGATGTCACTGTGTAAAGAAAAGAGCGTGGCATTCTTTCATTCAACAACTGTTTTCTGAGTCCCTTGCCTGTGCCAGGCACTGTGCTAGGCTCCGGGATAAAGCAGCAAACCGGAGACGTTGGATCCCGGCCGTCCAGGATTGTATGTTCTCGTAGTGACATCTCTCAGTGAAGCCCGTGGTCTGGGTCACTTCTGATGGTTCTCTGCTACATGCGTCTTGGACTTGGCCTTTTTCAGCCCAGTTCCTCATTCGTGCTTCGACCTTTCCCCTCTTCTTCTTCCCAGCCTAGTCTCCCATCTTATGTTCCAATCTCTCTTGGGTTCTTGAAAGCCTGCAGTCGTTTTTAGATAAGACTGTGAGGTAAGACTCACCCTCTCCCCCGCCCTCAGTTCTCGTGACCCCTGCCTTCTACAGTAGTCAGTCATGTGGGCCTTGCTCACGTAGTAAGCATGCAACCTCTTCCTTTGCGAGGTTCCTTTATACAATCTTAATGGGGTTATTACCCGGGTAGGTGTCTAGTCTCCCCAAGAAGAGCAGCATCATGGTTTATTATTTTGCCCCTGCACAACGTTTTGTAAAGAAGTAGGTGCTCATTAACTGTGCAGAGAATCTCTTGCACATTGCCCTGCCAAACTGGTCACTTTTTCAGTAGATTCAGGTCTATACTTCCCGACTCTGCCAGCACAGCTTCTAGTTGCTTATGGTTCCAGCTGGGCCTTGCGTTTGGACCCAGCTGCCCTTGTTTGTCCCATTTCTGTCTCTCTTGGATCCACTAGTCCCCCCACCTCAGTGGCAGGTTCAGGCCTGCCTCAGTCTTGAGCAACTCAGATGAAGGAAGGCCGGACGTGTTGGGAAACAGTGTGCATAATTGTTACAAGCTTCCTGCTGGGAGTGAGACAGACCTGGGCCAGAGGCCCGGGTGTGCTGGATGCTGGCTGTGTGACTTTTAGGTAAGTGCATTGACCACTCAGTCTGTTTCTTTCATCACCTAAAACTCGAGATGTTTATGATGCTGGCGTCCCAAGGTGATTGAGGCTCACCTGTGATCACACCTGCATGGCAGCTGGCAGGATGCCGGGCACACCTCAAGTGTAGCTCCAATGATGGTGGTGATGATGGAGCACATACAGAAGCAGGGGGCGCACTTGCCCCTCTCGCCTGTCTCCTTCTCAGGTCTTAGGCTCCCTTTGCTTAGAGCATTTCTCTCTGGTTCTGAGTGGGTGCTCTATGAAACAAGCAAGAGCATCTGACGGCATCTAGAGCCTTTTCCTTTTACGGCTACTTCCTTTTCCTAACTGATGGGCCCCAGTCACTCAGCTCAACTACCAGGGGCTGGATTCTCATGAGGATGAATCATTTAAGTTCAACCCCAGCGGCCCCTTGGGCTTCTGGAGCTCACACACCACCCCTTCCAGGGAACCAGAAGAGGGCCACGTCTGCCCGTCTCCTTACCCCATCCGTACTATTCCTTTGGTCCTGCTGGCTGCCCCCTTCAGCCATTGAGGTTATGGGAGCGCCCTCCTTCCCACTGTGCTCCGGAGATGTCTCCCGCCTCATTTCTCAGCAACCCATCGTCATTCCTTGCCCTCCTTTCCCCTTTACTCGCTTTCTCCTCCCTGCCAAAAATCAGTTGGAGAAGCTGGTCTGCAAGGGTTCCATTCAACTTGTTCTGCATTAATGCTCCGCTACGGTGACCCACTGCTGAGTCTTTCACTTGTAATGTAATCTAATAATTTACATGCACTTTGCAAGCAATACTCTCAGAGATTCACAACCTGCTTGAAATTGCTCTGCTGTTACAGTAGTTGAGCTGATGAGAGAGCAGTGTGAGAAACAGTAGTTATGGGGCCACAATGGGATTGGGTAAACCCGGGAAAATCACGTTAGAGTAACGTGAGGGTGTGCTGATGGATTATAATATCATTTCCTAGAGAATCAGTTAAACTTGCTGAGGGTCTGGTATTGATTTTGGCTTGTAATTGGACTAGGATGGGTCCAAGAATAGCAGGTAGAAGCATTAGCAGGGAACAGGAAGAGGACCGAGAGTGGAAACCTGTCTTTCTAGGAGGCTGTGAAAATGTTTTGGTTTCGATACACTGTATGGTTTTTACAGGATTAATTGACACTCTGATTAGGTTGTTTTATTTCTTTACTCAAAAATGTTGGAAGCCAGTTCTCATACGCAGTAATGCTGTAGTAATGGTCCCATTGTAAAGTGAATTACACCATTAATTAAGCATCTATTCTGTCTCATTTGTATTGTGCCAGTGTGGGCGATAGGCGCATACAGACACAGAGTAGCCATTTTTAAGAGACAAACGGTAGCTGAGAAGCCCCAATCCTATACTATTGAACAGTTAGTGAAAATAAGCCGTTGTTTGGTGAAAAAGTTTTTATATCTTTATAATATTTATAATATGTGTCTATATAAAATATACATATTTTGTATATGTACGCATTTGCACATACATACACACATGTCCATATGCACATACATACAGGCACATGCATATATTGTGCCCGTCAGGGAGATCAAGAAAATATAGGATGACTGTGACCTAAAAATGCTTGCCTTCTCTTGCCTTTTAACAAGTTGTCTAGCTTGCATGGGGAGAGATGTCTGTTATGGCAGGCCAAGTCAAAAATGGTTTCAAGGGCAGGGTTTGAAAACAAGGCTTTGTGTATTTTTTGCAACCTCTTGGTCCTTATTATGGTGTCTGAGACCTCTGTCGATTGATGTATCTCAGGTTGGGAAGAAGCATTAAGGCCCAGGGACTAGGGTCATTTTAGTCTGTCATTGGTCTCCCAAGGAAGGACACTGGCCAAAGAACTTCTTCCACAGGGGAAAGATAGAGGCATATTTTTATGCCTTAAGTCGGAAGCCAACCCTAAAGCGAAAACAGGATCTGTGAAGGCAGCATCCAATGTGTTTTGCTCCCAGTGGGACATGTGATTTAGAAAGTGCACAAATCTATTGCACTTTGCCATGGATCCAGTGACTTTAGCCCTTCACCCCTAGGAGCGCTGGCATGGGGTGGGGGGAGTCATTTGGCATTGTGTGTACATTTCTAACTGTCAGGCTAGTATCTCCAGTGAGGTCCTGAAGACTTACCTGGGGCATCCCTCCTCTGGATTGCTATGGTTTTGTGCAATAGCCATCTGGAAGGGATTTTGCTGCAGTGGCCATCTAGAAAGCATTTTCTTGTAGTCTCCACCTCTCCCCGCCCTTTGCTTCAGACTTTTGCTTCTGTAGCATTGTCAGTACCACCACTTGTTAATCTGTAACCTCAGAAAGACCTCGTCCAAAGAGGTGAGATTATATGTAGTTTAGAATATATTTAACTTTAATATATATAATTCTTGCTCTGATGGCCAAAATGTTGAAAGCAAATTTGCTTCATAAACAACTGTGCGCTCGCTGCATCACAGATCAACAGTGTTGATTTTAAAGTCTGAGTGTTTGAGGAGAGAGAACATGCCATCAATGCCTGGCGTGTGGATTGAGGATATATTTAGTGGAGAGATTTTATTGCAAACCTCCCTGAAAAAAATATCAGTATCATATTGTGCCTAATAAAATGTTATAATGAAAAGTACCATGGTGTTTGACAACATCCCTTTATTAATTAGTCTTTCCCATTATTATTTCTTAGTAGCAAATCCACTCTGGTTTTATCACTCATTAGTTATAGTCCTTATTGAATTCGTGTTTTGCTGCTTCGACATGTTTATCTACACATAGGTCTCAGTTCCTTGAGGGCAGTCTTGTAGACTGTCTTGAGTCTTCGGTCCCCTATCTCTGTTACTTGGACATTCAGTGAATGCCCTTAGGAAGCTAATGACTGTGCAGTTTAGAATCAATATGTGTAAGACAGGCCAGCAGAGGGAAGACTGGGATGAGGCAAAACAAATCTAAAATTCTTTGAAAGTCTACGATGTTTAAATGTGATGGAATATATTGCTTCTTTTCATTCATTCATCAACTATTTATTGAGCATCTGCTATGTGCCAAGTTACATGTTGGTCAGTGGACATACAAGTTGAGTTCAAGGAAGGCGACAGGAAAGGCAGGAAAGACACGGTAACTGCAAAAAACGGTGGAGTGTGCTCTGACAGACATACTTACAAAATGTATAGAATTCAGAAGGAGGAGGAAACCCTTCATGAGGAGTAAGGGAAAGTTCAGTGATATAGGTAGCTTTGCCTGGCTTTGGGGAAAATGGGGAGAGATTTACCAAGGAGGAAGAAAGGCCAGGACACACGAGATCAAAGTTCATGGCACATTCAGGTCAGGTGAATGAGGTGTAGCTCGGCCTCGGCATGAAGTATGTTGTCAAGGACTAGGAGACAAAGCTGGACAAAGTGGGTGGGGCAAGGTGAGCATTTTGGACATTTACCTATGCAAAATTTTGAACAAGTGACAAATACCAGATTTCTTTTTCAGAAAATCCTTAAGCATGATTGTGTTTGAAGTTGGGATGGAAAATTGACAGTGTAGATAAGGAACCAAGTTAGGACATCTCTGTGACAATTGTGCAGAGACATATTGCAGGCCCGGACTCGGGCGGGCGGGCGCCTGGTGGGCTCTGAGGTAGCGTTTCTCAGGAGGTGGCATGGAAGGCTCACGAGGGAGGTAGTGTCAAGAGTCAGTACCCGAGTTGGGTGGGATTAGTAGCCGGGACGTTCTGGGGTGGGATGTGAAAGACGAGAAGGCCTGGCTTTCTAGGCGTAGTTGAAGGTCTGATGGGCAGCTGGAAATCTGGGGCTGGCAGGGAGCATGTTAGTGGGGGAATCAGGAAAAACGGTATTTTAACCAGGGCCTGGAGCTTAGCAGGGACAGCTGGGCTGGAGGCGTTCTGGAGCAGTGTTTTTAACAGGGGATTGGAAGGTGAAATTTTTATACCAGGACGTGTGTACATGTTTACATCAAGAGAAGATAAGCCGAAGGTCCAAGTGGGTGTGGTTGAGAAAGTAAAAGGGACGGATTATTGCAGTGACAGAGAAAAGTGTCTCAGAAAACTGGCTTTAGACTTGGAAATTGTGCATTTACTAAAGGCATTAAAAAAACAACAACCAAGAATGTCTTTAAAGTCAGAGCGAGGTTCTAATACGCTTTGCTGCTGCAGGTTGCATTTGAGTTTTATCTGCTTTGATGGTGGTCTCCTTCCCGTCATGTCTAATTGATGACTGCAGACCTGTGGCTTCCCTCCCCGTCCTTCTTTTTTTTTTTTTTTAACTTTGTACACAGCTCGGCATTGATTTATCCTGTCTCTAAAGGGAATCTGCCTCACACTTGGCAGAACCTCAAGGTTGGGAGAAATGGAATGAATAGTAGCTGCGGAGAGGTCTCCACATTGCCCTGGGAGAAAGGCTTCGTGGGAGAGAAAGTTGAAAGAGGGCCTTGAGAAAGGGTGTGAGCTCTTCAAAGGACGGGTCTGGCCATGGGAAACTAAATGGGAGACTTTTTTCTTTGTAGTTGAGAGAGAAACAGAAGGGCACAAGTGTTTGTTGGCATTGATGATGAGTGTAGCGGAATTGCCACTCTGTGTTTATGACATGTAACCGTTTTCAAGGGGCTTCCATGTATGCGGTAGCGTCTGGAGGTCCTGGAAAGGAATTGATAGTGTCACAGCCCACAGAGGGACCGGAGAGGTGTTGTGTAATTAGGGAGACCTGTTGACTTAAAACAAGTGGGCTATTGATAGGCCGAACTTATCTTGGACTCCAGTAAGCGTGACAGGAGGGGCTTTGCCTGTTGGAAGGGCCATTCCTTCGCCTTCTGAGGCAGATAGCAGAGCTCCCCATTGTTTTCCGGAAGCTCTGGCTAAATACTTTCCCTGTAGATATTCCGCTAATATATCCTATGAATTATTTGTGTTATCTCTGTGCTGTGAAATTAGAGGCCTTCACCCACAGTGTGGTAAGTAGATTAAAATGAAAGCCTGTTTTTTATGGTATGGGGGAAACCGGGCAAATATCAGGGAACCATTTTGTGTGTATTTGATCTGACAGTGGGGAGGCCTTGGGATGCCAGTGTCTTCTAAAATCTGAAAGCTGAGCTCCGGCTGGAGTTTTCTTCAAAGAGGTTTATATTTTATCCGTTGGCACTTCTGAGGGGGAAGGAAGGTTTGGAGTGGGTGATTCTGCGATGTTTCTTTTCTTGCTGCTGTTTTTCTTCTCCGTCTTTTTAACTTTGCAGAAAGCCCTTCCAGTTCCACGGTCAGACCCCGTTCAGGACGTTGGTGGCCAAACAGTCCCCTTTTGTTAAGCGAGCGTCCTATTTTTGTTTCTCTTGAAAGGTGCCCTTCAGGACAGCAGAGCCTTTATTTGGGCTGTTTAGAATCGAGCCCTGAAGAAACCTAGTTAGAAATCGTTCTAAACTCAGGCCAAGCGCCTCCTTTGCTAGCGAGGCAGAGCTAACCCCGCAAGATACAATCTAACCAGCTGGTTACCTGAGAACCACCGTGGGGAGTTCTCCAGCTTGACTTCTTTTGCTCTGGCCACCGTCCCAAGAGTGAATGACCCAAAAGGTCATGGCCTTTCTATGCAGAGATGCAGGAAGAGAATTCTGGCCCTTGATGAAGAGGCGTAGGTTGGGTTATGTTTTAAAGGGTACCTGTGTCAGCTTGCACAACGTGGAAGATTAACGTTTATTCAATTAACATATTTCATTTGCCTCATTTCAAAGCAAAAGGTATCTATAGCTTTAGCCTACGGCAGATAGTCCCGGGACTCCCAGTCTGCCCTTTTCTTCCACAAATTAGGTAAACTGAGTCATTTGAGAGCATTGGGGCGCGTGTAGGATTTGATAATTTAGAGGTTGTGCATATGAAGCTGTTTTATTTTCTTCTGTTGTGATAGATAGAGGCCCAAACTCTGTTGATTCGAAACAGAATCTTCGTTCCTTCACCAAAGCCAGCGATTCTCTGACTGAGGGCTCAGACAGGCCTCACTGCACAAGCACTGTCTTCACTTGTGGAATTTTTCTGCTCACTTTAGATATCACCCGGGTCACTCAGGTGGACTGGGGAAGAGTGTTGTTGGTCTTTGTTAGAGAAAGAAAGACTGGCTGGACAAGTTTGATCCCTCGGGGCAGTTTGGAGCCTCTGGAGCCTGAGGTCATCAGTCTATTTAAATTCTGAGCTTCCACACACACTGGTCAGTGAAGCTCCACCCCTCCTCGCTCACCGAATGTTTTCTCTTGTATTTCCAGAGGAGATCTCTGCCTCTCGGGGAACCCCCAGCCTCCCGGGAGCAACTGTGACCCTGGGCCCTGTGTATACAGACAACTAAAAAGTGAAGTGGCTTGGAGATAGGCATCATTTTAAGGCTAAAGTCATACATTTTAGAAAGTTGAGGGCTGGTTCTGTGACAGGGAAGTTGAGCTAAATATGCAGTTCTATTTTAATTTTCACTTTATGCCAAGGCAAAAGCATTGGGAGATAGGCTATAAATGTATAAGTAAGTCACTGCAAGAATAGCCCTTGCAAAATGCAGATTTAGGAAGGCTAAATATTTTCTCACATACTTTAATGCACACGAATAACTAACCCCTGATCCAGTTCCTGAGAAAGCGATGTTGTATAACCACTTAACCTTGATCGCCGTCATGAATAGTATAGAAGTCCGCATAGCTGTGATGGAACTATTTGGTTGTCTTCACTCCAGCCACAGTAGCAAAATGCCATAGCCTGGGTACGTTAAACTACAGAACTTCATTTTCTCATGGTTCTGGAAATTGGGAAGTTCCAGACCCCGGTCCTGGCAGATTTGCTTCTTGGTGAGGGCCCTCTTCCTGGCTTGCGGGTAGCCGGCTTCTTACGATATCCTCACATGGTAGAGAGGGAAAGTTCTGGCGTCTCTTCCTCTTCTTGTGGGAGCACTAATTCCATCATGGGGACGCAGACCTCCTGACCTCATTTCAATCTAAATTACTTTCGAAAGACCTCACTTCCCTAATAGCATCACACTGAGGGGGGAGGGGGGCTAAGCGCTTCATTGTATGAATTTGGAGGGAACACAAACATGTACTCCATAACACGGGTTGAGGCTGAAAGCCTGCCAAAAATTTTCAGGGTGGTCGATTTGTCTCCAAAGACTTGTTTCACATTCTTAACGTGTTCGTTTGTTTGTTTAAACAGAGTCCTCTTTTTCTATGTATGTTTTATCTTCGGCATGGCTGTGTCTCATCATATTCCAGTACTGTTTGAAAGCTGCGGTAGTAAAGCCCAAGGTAATTAAGGCTATGGTATCATTGTTTTAAATTAGTATGTGTGATTTTTTTTTTTTTGTAATTCAACAAGTTCCTTCAGATTCTGCATAATTGGATCACATTTTAATTTTGTGGCAAATAAAGATCTATTTTACATTTCTATTAGAAAGACAAGCCCCTGTGGCTAGGTCTGAATTAGGATGCTTGCTATCCGTTGTACTGAAGGAGCAAGACTTTCAGAGTTCATTCAGCTTCTAAATGAACTTCAGCTTCTATGAATCTTTTGGGTAAGGAAGGAATCTTTGATTTAAAGGTGTATACAGGCGTAGAGTTCATGCAAAAGAAAATATCAAGACAACGAGAAAATGAAATATATAACCGTAAAATATAATCAGAGAATAACAAAATCATGAGTTATCCAGTATGGCATAGACTCCAAAGCATATTGTTCTTTGACTCGCCACATCTGTTTGTGAATGCATTTTATTATCTGTATGGTTAAAGCCCTGGAAGTTTGCATGGAGCAAAATAATAAAGATGTCAAAGCAGAGAGTGCACTGGACATGTGATTAAGAGGCCTGGGTTCTGATCCCATCACCACCAATAATTACGTAAGTGGCTTTGAGCTACAGGCGGTCCTCAAACCCCCACCCATTGCCTCACCTTCTTCACATGAGCTGCGGGCGTAGCTCAGGGATGCACTGAACTACCTGCAATCTCTGTCTCCCTGTGACCTTGTGACAAAGGCCAGCTTTTTTTTTCTTTTTTTTTTTAGTTTTTTTAAGTTGTTTTTTTTTTTTTTTTTTTTTTTTTTTAGTGTTTGTTTACTTTTAAGAGTGAAACAGAGCCGGGGGGGAGGGTCAGAGAGGGAGGGACAGAGAGGGAGGGAAACACAGAATCTGAAGCAGGCTCTAGGCTCTGAGCTGTCAGTACAGAGCTCATTGTGGGGCTCAAACCCACAAACTGTGAAATCATGACCTGAGCCAAAGTCAGACACTTACCTGGCTGAGCCACCCAGCCGCCCCCCATCCAAAGACCCAGCTTTTTTGAGAGTCCAGCAGAAAATATACTTTCCTTATTGCTTTTACCATATTTTAAAGTTGAGACATAATTTACATCTCATAAAACTCACCCTTCTTAACTGTACCATTCAGTGGTTTCTAGTAAATGTATAGAGTTGTACAGCTACCACTCCAGTCTAGTTGTAAAACATTTCTGTCACCCCCAAAAGAGCCCTCATGCCCATTTGCTGTTACTACTCTTCCTACTGCAGGACTAAGATAGCCATTAATCTGCTTTTCGTCTCTACAGATTTGCCTCTCCTGGAATTCATTTAAATAAATCAGATAACATGTGGTCTTTTGTGTCTGTCCTCTTTTACTCAGCGTCATGTTTTTGAGGTTCACTGATACCACGGCAGGTGTCGGAACCTCGGTCCTTTTTTAGAGTTGTATACTCTTCTGTTGTATGGCTGGACCTCATTTTGTTTATGCAGCCATCCGGTGATGGGCTCCTTTTTCTTTCTCTTATTATTATTTTTTCCTGTGCAGGCACTTCTCACTGTAGCCTCCTCGAAATGGGGACAGAATACGTCTCTTTAAGAGAAATGCTAATTCTTTATCTCATGGCTTCCTTTGTAGAGGAGGCTAGAGTTTAGCGTTTTAAACTGTTTGAAAGGTGCCAAGTCCATGGCCTGAGCTTCTGGGTCCATGAACATGTGATGAAGCAATACATAGTAACCATCAGTAAATGTGAAAGTACTAGCTGTGCGTCCTTTTCTGTGATGTATATACCTAACATAAATGTGAGGTTTCCTCATTAGGAAACGTGACTCAAAAGCTTTCCCAATGATAGCCTGCTTGTTATTTTATATTTGTTTTACACATTGGGTAATAAAATACTTGGAAACAAGAGGTAAAGGCATTGGCTGTTACCCTGACTCAGTAATGTCACTTTTAGCGTTTTCCTCTGTAAGTCATCAGAGTTATTATGAGCAACAACAAATCCAGAGAGGGAAATACTTACAGAGAAATTTGTGCCTTGCCTTTCAGCCATGAATCAAAAAGACTACTAAATATAATTGCAAAGAAAAGGTAGGTAGAAAAGGACTAATTTAAATGTTCAGGCTACTGACTTCTTTTTTAAAAAATTTTTAAATGTTTTATTTTTGAGAGATAGAGAAACAGAGAGAGAGAGAGAGAGCGCAAAAGAGAGGCAGAGTGCGAGAAGGGGAAGAGGCAGAGAGAGGGAGAGGGAGACACAGAATCCGAAGCAGGCTCCAGGCTCTGGGTGGCTGTCAGCACAGAGCCCGGAGCGGGGTTCAAACCCATGAACCGTGAGATCATGACGTGAGCCGAAGTTGGCTACTTAACCTACTGAGCCACCCAGGTGCCTCCAGGCTATTGACTTCTTAAAAGAGATGCCATACACTAGACAACTCTAGTAATTCAGGTATTTGGTGTCCTTTTTGTGTTGTGAGTGAAGATGGGATGTGCGTTTCCATTTGGTAAGCTCCTAGCTAATGGAGAGTAGCAACTTAGCATCCTTAGAATCCTGGATGCTCCTCAAATCGTTCTCCAGTTTAGAGTTTACTCCGGAAATGTGGTTAATCTACAGTATGGTTCCATCTTCAGCAGCTCCCAGGTTCATTCAATTTCCCGGAATCCATCCTTGGCTAATGCATTATGTAGAATGAAGGAGAAAGGCTACTCCATTTGCCTTCCTCATCTCCATACGGTAGATGTGTTTTGTAGCTATGCTCTGTTCTACATTTCAGAAAAGTTGGAATCACAGGTAGTGTGTGTGTGTGTGTGTGTGTGTGTGTGTGCATGAAGATGTTAGTTTACATGGATACACATACACATATATGTATATTCACATGCACATATAGCCTTCCAGCTGATTAATAGGACTGGACCTATGAAAGCCAGCAACTTGACTTAGTTTTATTTAGCACTCAAATTATAAATAGCATCAGTAATATCTTTTGGAATTTAGATCTTAGACTGTTTACTGTACCCAGTGATGGAAATGATGTTGAGGGCATCACACCCTGCCTCTTGGGTCCTGGGAAGGCTTTGCTTTGGTTGAATCTGTATGTAGGTTGTTCTTTTTTAAGTTTCATTTTACTTGTTTCGAGGGGGAAGAGGCAAAGAGAGAGGGAGAGAGAAGCCCAAGCAGGCTCTGCGCTGTCAGCACAGAGCCCGACGTGGCTCCATCCCTTGAACTGTGAGATCATCACCTGAGCCAAAATCAAGAGTGGATGCTTAACTGACTGAGCCACCCAGGGGCCCCATATGGGAGGCTGTTGTACAGAAAGATAAACTGGGACATTCTGTAGTAAACCCCAGACTCTCCTTTGTACAGAGCCAGAGATAAGGTAGCTGTGCGGAGGGGGGCCGCCCAGGGCTCTGTGCCTCCAGGCCTTCCCGAAGATGAGCAAGCTCTATCCAGACATGACCACATTTTTATCCTTCTCTCCCACAGCTTTAAAGAGGGAAAATTTTCCTTCTCTCAGGAGGAAACCAGTTGGGAAAAAAAGTGTCCTGTCTCTCTGTCTGTCTGTCTGTCTGTCTCTCTCTCTCTTTTTTTGGTGGTGCAATGGGGAAGGGAAGACCAGTGGCCTTTCTTACTGGGAACTGTGCTACAGTATTATCATATTGATCATTACTAGGTTACTTACGTATGAGTCCTGGTCGAACTTGTGATATCCTTGAGGCTAGGGATGCAGTGGAATACTTTTGTGTTTTTCCGGAAACTCAACACAGTGGTTTGCATACAGCAAGCACTCACCTGTGGTTTTGTGAATCAGGATGATGAGTAAACACTTGAGATACAGCAAACAGTATTTGTGAATATGTCAGTATTCACAGTAGTGCCTGGCACTGTTGCTGGGTGCCAAAGAGAGAAATAAAAGACAGAGGCTATGGCTCTTTCTCCTTCTACCTCATCAGTACCCCCTTTCTTCCTTGTACAACCGTGAGTCCGGTTCCTGTGCTTGCTGGACACAGGCTAAGGGCTGGGGTTAACAAAATAAGATGTCTTGGATAAGTTTACAAGAACATGTAACCTGGAACGGGAGATGTGATTTGGTAGACATTCACAATAGTTAAAAACTGCTACTTATTGAACACTTGTTCCAGATACTAGGCACACTGAGCTCATCCTTAAAATTCTCTTGCATTCCTAGGAGGTAAGAATTATGATCCCATCTTGCAGATGAGAAGACTGAGGCCTAGAAGCGTTGGTTAGATAAGGTCCAGAACGTCCGTACCACATTGACCACCACAGCCCCCTCCCACCCCCTAACCGTGATAAATGTGTCTACCTAACAGCCCCAGTGCCCTGAAGTCCCTTCCCTTCTCTGTTTATGCTCTTCTCCGTCTGCCTAGGCAGGAGATTGTAGTCTAGGCAAAGGCAGCTCCTTGGAGTTGTGCAGTGTTCAGCCAAGTCAGCTGACCACAGCCACCCCTGGAGATTGGTTTTTTTTTTTTTTTAACTTTCTCTTGTCCTCTGGCTGTTCCTGTGGCAGCTTCTTTATCCTTCCGGTTGCGGGTTTTCCTTTCATTCCTTAGGCATCCTGTTGCCCTTCCTGGGCCTGAGATGGTCATGCCAGAGAACTCCTTGAGATTTAACGGTCTTCCTTGTGGTCTTAGCTGACTTCCGGCTGACGAGACAAAGTGAAACTCCGATCGTGCCGGAGGAGCTCCTGCGTGCAATTCTGACAAGTAACTTTAACCGATTGTTGAAAGCAACCTGTGCTTGCAGCTTCGCAGATGTATGTGCCATGGATGATGAATATGAGAGATGTGGGTTTTACCACACCGCAGAGCCCATGAATACAAGGTCGACACATCCTTAGAGCCTCCCCAGCTCATCTGGGGTGAGCTCAGTTCCAACAGGAACTGCCAGCAGAGAAGTTGCTGAACTTGGCGTTGGCCGGGGGGCATGGTTTTATTCATCCAGACCCTGTGGGCTTCCTGCCCCTTTCAGAAGATTGTCCCAACGAGGCGAGTCATACTGATGACCATGGACCCTTGTCTGGTTCATTATTTTTTTGCAAGAAAGGAGGAAACTCAAACTTCGTGCAAGTTAGGAAGCCTTGCCTGGGCCCACATGTGGCACGTTCGTATTTTGGGGCAGGGTTTGACCCAGTGTAGGGCGGACGACATGAGACCAGCCACGGTGCCGACCAGCACATTGAAGTTTTTAGATTGAAAAGTCTGAACAGAATGTTCAGCTGGAGCTGGGGACATATTCCTTTCCTATTTTATCTCTGCCATAAGCCTCGGGGCTGATTGGAAAACACACCCACTGCCGGGTTTGGATAGCCAGGATTTTATGTTTATTTCTTAGACCTGCTCACGCATAGTCTCTCTCCCTCCCTCCCTCCATTCTTCCTCCTCCTCCTCTCTCTCCCTCTCTCCTCCTCTGCCCCTCCTTCCCTCCTTCCTCTCTCCCTGCCTCCCTTGCTCTCTCTCCAGCTCTTTTGGGTAGAAATCTGAAAGCTGCACATCATATTACTGGTGAGGGAAGTATTCTTTCTCTTTATAGAACAGTGCTAACTTCTCTGACATTGACACTAGGGCCCAAGTGATTTTTGCAAATGCAAATCTAATATATCCCTTCCTTGCTTAAACCCTTCATTGAATTCCTATCACTCTTGCAGTAAAACCAAACCCTTTAACATAGCCTAAATCGGCCCCTGTCTGGCTTTCCAGCCTCAACTTTCACTTATCCTCCCTATAGTAATTACCTGCATACTCTGTTCTCTGGCCGTACTCAACTGTGCTGCTCAAATATGCTGTGCCTTCTCCCCGTCCCCACGTGCTTTCCTGTACACCCGTGTTCTGGCTAGTTCATTCACTTATTCACTCATTCATTCAGTAAGCATTGATGGAGCACCTCCTGGGAGGTGCTCCTGTTCTGAAACCTAGGGATACAGTTGTGCATAGGCAGACAAGCCCCTGCTGTGTCTGAAAGTTTACGGTCCTTACTTGCTAATCCTATGCATCTGACAGATCTCAGCTTGGATTTTTTTCTTCCTGGAAGTTTCCCCTGACCTCTATCTGGGTTAGACACCTTTCCTTTGCCTTCGGGAGCTTCTATATTTCCACCAACACAGCACTTACAACTTACCAGAATTCAGCATTTGGAGCTTTTAAAGAGCAGGGAAGTTCCTTGACCAGGCTGGCACGTAGTGGGTGCTCAATAAAGACCTGTTAAAAAATGAATGGTGTGGTGCATTTAACACGGAAGTCCTTAGTGAAGAAAATACATTCTCTATGGAGTCATTTCAAACAAAACCCATTCTCCACATTTTCAACAGCTTTGCAGTGGCCTTTGACCAATAGGAGGCACGGAGTGTGCAGATGATAAGTTTGCTGTCAGTCACTTCACTGCTCCTTTATAGGTAATTTGTCTTCCCAGGTGCTTTTAAGATTTTTCTCTTTCCCTGGCATTCTGCAGGGTCACTATGATATGTTTAGGTGTAGATTTATGTGTTCATTCTGCTCAGGATTTGGTGTGCTTATTCATTCTGATAACTCATGTTTCCCTTGCATTCTGGAAAATTCTCTGGTGTTGTCTTTTAATCTCTCTTTCTGAAACTCCTTTTGCTTAGATGAGAGACATTCTCATTTTGTTTTCTGTTTCTCTTCTCTTTTGTATCTGTCCTGTTTCTCTCCATTCAACATTCTGGACTGTGTTCCTTGGTTTTTCCTTGCCTTCACTAGTCTTCTCTAATTTGCTATATGAACTGCCCATTGAATTTTTAAAATGGTGGTTTCATATACATGCAACAAAGTAATGATGGCTTTCCATATGAATACACTCTTGTGACCGTCACCCAGCTAAGTGCTTTCTGGCCTCCATCATCATGGATTCGTCTTGCCTCCTGTTGAATTTCAGATGAATGGAAACACACTAAATACATCCTTTTATGTCACATCTTTAATTTTAAATGACTAATATTTGTCCTTTATAATTTTTTCCAAATTTGTCTTTTTTTTTTTGCAATAGTGTTCTGATACTACATTGTTTATCCTGATTTCTTCTTTATTGTAATCTCTTTAATGACTTTAGAGTTGCTTATTTTATAGAACCTTCCACAGTATCCTATTATGTCAAGTTCTTATGGTGCTGATTTTTGTTATTGGTACCTTATTATAGTGGCTCTTTTACATATGATACTCTAATTTTTGCTTGTAAATTTGTCTTTATCAGGATTGTTTTTCCCCAGAGAGTCCTGTGTATTTTGAGTTCAGACGTATCCCTGTCCTGTAGCACAAGGATGGTGTAGATTCAGAACGTGAATACATCTGCACATTGCGTAGCTTTAGGATTTCATCTTCCTATAGGATGGGGCATCTGGGTGGGTCAGCTAGTTGAGCGTCTGACTCTTGATTTTGACTCAGGTCATGATCCCAGCATCATGGAATCAAGCCCCGCGTCAGATGCACACTGAGTGGGGAGGCTGCTTAAGACTCTCTCTTTCTCCCTCTACCCCTCTCTCCTGCTCATGCGCTTTCTCTCTCTCTGTCAAAAAAAAAAAACAATTATAAATGCAACTTCCTATAGGAGTCTTTTTTCTTTTCTCCTCATCTGGGATTCTAGGTAGATGACAAGTTTCTCTTTTTGTTTCCCTGGGTAAAGAGTAGAGTTTTTCTGGTATTGCTTTCATGAAGGGGGCAGATTTTCATGGATCTCTCTTTCAATAAGAATCTTGATTCTAGCTTCTGGCCTAGTCAAGATGCATCTCACATCCCCTGTCCCGATGAGTGTATTAGTACCCCTGCTCCCTGCCCCCCGACCCCCAGGGTATATACTTTTAGGGGTGTGTTCCTCTCTGCCTCCAGGCCATCTTTGCATCATGAGGCCATCCCTTTCCTGGCTCTTAATATTTTTGCTTAGCTCCTGCTCTCTGTGTCTTATCCTAAGTTTTGGCTTCTGTGAGTTTGTGCAAAAGAAAAGATAATTGAGGCACAGCCCAGACCCACTGAATTTAAAAATGTACAAGAAGAACCTAAAGCCTGTATTTTTATGAAATGCTCCGGGTGGCTGTCCAAATGAGGCAAGTTTGAGAAACGTTACATATGGCAATCTCTTAGGTTCTGTTTAGTCTGTGATGTTATGAGGATCTACTGGTTCTTTCTGTGCTTCTGTCTCTCTTGCTTTATCATCCCTCTCCCATCGTATCCCTACAAAAGTGGGCACTGAAATGTCTAATCTGGCTATTCAGGCAAAAATGAGTTGATCTCATTCTATTCTGAGTTACATTAATCTTTCCTGGCCCGTGGCTGGAGAAGGCCCTCTGAGGCACTGGCTCCCTACTTTCCATCTCTGCCTCATCAGAAACGTAGTGATAACCAAGTGGTGTGCAAATTCCTGGAGAACAATAGAAAGAAATTACTAAACACTTCAGCTAATTCAGTAATATTTCTTGGAAAATCTCGAGTTAACGTGCAGTGTTTGAAAAACCTTGTACAGTTAAGTACC
Source organism: Proteles cristata cristata (assembly GCA_017311185.1). Taxonomy (NCBI): domain Eukaryota; kingdom Metazoa; phylum Chordata; class Mammalia; order Carnivora; family Hyaenidae; genus Proteles; species Proteles cristata. Next base: position 423,127 of record JAESUZ010001350.1, on the reverse strand, counting down.
CACGGGACTGAATGTGACTGGAGGCAAATCACCCAATTACTGGCAGGGAATGAAATCATGTTTACAGAGAAACCTTCAGAATCCCACCCGCCCCTGTTTCATTTCTTCACCTCTTTTTGCTTACAGTGTGACCGTGTTTATTTTGGGGCCTGGTTCCAGATTTATCTCCCGGTAGATGCTCTTACCGGCCTCAGTGCCCCTGGCCTTTCTAACCACCATGGCTATCGTGGGATACGAGAAACCGTCGGTGATTCTTTCCCTTTATTTTGAATAAGCAGCACGTTCACAGATGTGTCAACAAATTCACAGAGACTTTGACATTCCCAGCATTTAATAAGATTGGTCAATCTGGCCTGACCTTGCTTGGGCACACGGGTCTGAAAACAGTAGCTATCCATTCTTTCGGTTACATGTGTGGTGCCTCTCAGAAATGCCTCAACTTTCCAAACAAAAGCCCACATGTAAATTATGAGGGTGGCACGGAAGATAATAATTGTTGTGAAGCCTAATTTAGAAAAATCGTTTACTCTGCCACTCTGTCGCTGTGAAAATATACGTAGTCTCTTGCATTCTGCTTTCTGGGCTCAAACCACACTTTGCATTTTTTTTTTTTTTCCCTGGGACCGTCAATTTAATTCGGGAATGATCTAATTATGAGGAAGTGAATCCAGTCCTCTGGATGATAAGTGTTGACTACCCCGGGAGAAGCCCTAGCAGATGGTTAGTTCAGAGTGAATTTACCCTGGGATTGGGGCTTTGGACTGACAGCTTTTTTCACTCAATTAAGTGCAACAACTGCCAAAAGGACAGCATTGTACTTGATGCAAATCACTACTGTCGCCAGCCCAGCATTGATAAAGTTGAAGCTGGGCCCTGAGTCAGCCAAGAACTTGTGAGGGTGCTTCGAGGCCCCACATCACCGCGAAGGAGAAACAAAACCTGGTGATGCGCGGAAGAAAACGAGGCCCTGCCTTTAAGGTGCAGGTATTTATTTCCTTTTCCAGGTCAGCCGCTCGATTTAGGGCCTCTATTTTGGTGTCCTGTCTGTCAGTGATTCATGAGGTACCTCCAGCAGTTTGCTTTCGCCCTGGGCCCTGCAGATCCTGGGGTGACTCTACAGTCCGAAAAGTTAATTCATTACTGCTTTATTTGGGTTACAAAATGACCCCACTCTGCATGCCCTGCCTTACCCTGGGTGGCCCTCAAAACACCTGAGGCGCAGGGTCCGAAAAGGAGAGAGACCTTCCCAGCACGGGTGGCGCCTCTGCACATCACGAAGCCCCACATAGCTTTCTAGGCCACCCCTCAGAAAGCCCGTTTACACCAGAAACCGTGCAAGAGCCATTCTTCCCTGACTCCTCTGCCGGGGCGGAGCTCAGAGCATCTCCAGGCCTCACCGCAATGTGCGGCTTTGACTCCTGTCTGTCTCCTCCTGCTCCCTGAAGATTCTCCTGACTTAGTGCTGGATTTCTGTGGTGTCCGAGGGCAGGACCCGTGAAGAGGTTTTTGAACAGTGTAACGAGAAATGGCTCCCTGCAAAACAAGGTCTGTGAGGCAAGGCTTTCAGAGGTGCTCCTTGGCTCCCCCATGCTAGACTCTCCTCGCCCCCGCCCTCCGCCCCAGAGGCGCCCAGGTGCCCGGCGGGGCCGCACAGCTTGTTCTGGGTTGTTATTTCTGTTTTACAAGCCTGGGGAATCTGAGCCTGAAATTTCTCAGTCAGGTATATGCCGTTGTCAGCCTGTTATCAGTTTCCTGATTTACTGTGTAAGCAGTTTTGATAATCCCTGTCATATGTGATTACATTTCCCCCCCTTCCCGTAACATCTCGGTGTAATTGGTTTGATAAACTCGACCTCAGTCCAGTAGTTTGCTTGGAATATACTTTCACCTTCTATCTGTGTGACTAAGATGGTTTTGAATTGCTCTGCTCAGGGAAAATCAGGCTTTGAGCACCAAGCCCTTAGCTGCGGAAGCAAATCACCCGGGTCAGGCGGCCCAGGCCTCAGAGAGCTGGGGGGCTCCAGTTAAGCTTCTGGAGTCGAAATGGAATTTTACTTCCCTCCCCCCGCAAGGGCCAAGAGTGGTGTGTGCCACTCTGTGTGTGTGTGTGTTCTTCAGGATCCAGAGAATACTCGTCCTGGGTCTATATCTGGAGTTATTGAGCGACCTCTTCCCCATACTTTGTCTTTATTGAAACAGAATGCCCACTTGGTTCCAGGAAGAGTGAGTGAAGAAAAGGAGCTTTAATTGTTTCCATTTTTTCTTTTCTTTCCTCCCTGCAATGTCACTGCTCCTGAGGACAGAGAAGGAGTAGTCAGGATGCTTTGGCAGTGGGGTGTTTTTGGTAAATTGAGTGTTTTGATTAATTTGGGGTTAAACTGAAATGCAAAAGCTACTTAGTGCTATCTCTTACATTGAGTTGTCTTGTAATTCAGTACCCGACAGCTCTGAGTCTTTGTGGGTAAGGCAGTCTTAGAACAGAGACTGGGGGAATGCGTAAGATTTGGAAGAGGAGAGATGGGTTGGGACAGGTGAGAGAGTGTGTTCCTGCAGCTAGTGGGGAACAGCCTTGGCAAAGGTAGGGAGGGGGGAAAGCCCCGTGGGGAAAAGGGAGGGGCCTGCTGGCGTGTGGGTGGAGGAAAGGGGAATAAACAGAATAGTCTAAATTAGTGCAGAGAGCAAGTCTCCTTACTGCTGGGCTCTGGAGTTTGAATTCAAGTCTGCAGGCAGTCTGGAGCCATGTAAGGTTTTTGAGGGAGGGGTGACATCCTCAGAACTGCCCCCGCCCCTAGGAAATAAACATACAGCAGTGTGGAAAGTCATCTTTGCTTTTTAGAGGAAAATATTATGCAGGCCAAGGCTTTATCACTATTCAGATAGTAATTATTTTAAAGAATTATCGTTCTAGGAGTCTTTTCTGGATGTATCCCTGAGAATTTTTGCCCCTTCTAGTCTTTGAAGATGGAAGCCACATACGCTCTCACTGGCCTGTCCCTCTGTGTGATTCCGCAGCTGTAACGCTCATTCCCGAATATCCATGATTCCAATGCTTAGCAAACGCGGATGTGAACATGACAAGGATGAGAATATGGAGAAGCCTTCCACGCTGATTTATCCTGGTTATTTTCCTAGATCTCAGTTTAAAGTGGGATCAGAAGATGTTACAGTGGTTTATTTTACACAAAACAGGCCCAGTCTTTTGAAAGCACCTGGCTGTCCAGTCATTCCTTGACTGCTCCCCTTTTTTTCCTTTAAAATTTTGATATTTTGCTCATCATGATTTTTTTGCATGGACATTAACTTTTTAGATATTGTATGAAAATATGACCTTATCTTGATTGCTGAGTATTTTGGCACCTTTGCATTTTGTGCCTAAGCTGAGTGCCTTATTTTCCTTGGATAGTCTGGTCCTGTTGAGTTTACAAAACAGAGTGGAAAATCTTCTCAGTGCTGTGGGTTTTTTTTTTAACCTCTCTTCCAATCTTCTCATATCCTCGTGAATCTGTCTGTCACACTGCACAAAACAATAGCAAACAAACCAATAAAACTCTCAAGTGTCCCTTCCATGCACTGGGGGTGTCTTGCCTGCACATGTGGTGGTGGGCTCTTCCCTGGGTATGCCCCTCACCATATGGTTTTGAGCTGTGCATGGTGAGCACATCTTATGAATGGGAACCTCCTTGTCAAGGCTGACTTCACCAAGTTTTTTTGGATGGGGCCCAGGACAAACCTGCTTCATAATGAGATCTGCTGGGGAGTGTAGAGGATTGGAAACATGGTCCAGTGGATTTATATTTTTTGACATCTTGACAGTTACCAGTGAGTGTTCTTCTCTTAGCCTCACCTAACATAGCCCAGTTTAGAATGTGGGATTCCCTGCAGAGTTAATTCCTTGTCTGTAATGAATAAAGATCCACTGATGAGTCCAGAAGGAGAAATGAGAGATTTGGAAGGGCCTCCTGGAGAGTCAGCCCTCATTCCTGACTTTGCACTAGGCAAACCGTAGGCACAGGGAGGCCATGGGGCTCCCTGAGCCACACCGCCATCAGTGCAGAGATAGGACTGGAACCCAGGACACAGTCTCGCTCTCAGCAGGCTTCACCCATGCCCAGGGCAATGGTGGGATCCACTTTGTCCTCACTGTAAAGCAGCCTGTTACTGAAGCTTCCCTCTGACTCTGAGTTTCAGTGCCTTCCCTTCCGCACTACATTAGGCCCCCTAAGTGCTTTTATTTTCATGTAGGGAGAGGGAAAAATGCAGACAGCTTTGTAATGGAACAACCATGCTCTTGTCAGTCCCTGTCATTTTCAAACCAACTATTACAGGGAGCCAGTGCCCTGGCCTGGCACAGACTGGCCGAGGTGGCCTTCTCCACCTCTCTACCCGAACAGCTCCTTGACCGCTTTCTCCCTGTGGTCTGCGGGGTGATGTGTCTTTACATTTTCGTTGTTTCCTAAGTTCTGCTCTGGCAAGCAAGCTCTGCCTTAAACCTGCAGAGTTAAATTTACCCAGACTGACAACTGTATATGTAGGGTTGAGTTACATAAGAGCAGTTGCTGCTTTTCACTTTGTGCTAATCCAAACACCGTGCGCACAGAGACCGTGAAAAAAGCCACCTTCCGTTTGGTGCGCTGCATGGGTGACTGGATTATGTGTCTTTAAATTTTTTTTTTAAACGCTGTAACAATTATCCCATTATCCTGACTTTGGTGCCATTAGGTGACTTTTTCAATATCTTAATTATCGGGTTAGCAGATGCTGCGTGCACATGTGCAATTTGTTAATTTATGCTGTTTGAAATGAAATCCAGTTGTTTTCAATGTATTTCATAATATTATGGCTAACTGAATCGTAATGCTCCCGGAATTGTAAAGCTGCTAGCAGGGGAAGACGTGCGTGTGAGCCTCCATGCTGCCTCTCGGAGTCTCCTTATGTGCAGCTTGTATAACGTCTCTGTGACTGTCGCCTCCCCAGTGTTCATCTGAGAAGATCTCTAGGTCCTTGCGGGCTTCAGGGGGCCAACGGGCCAGGCTTGGCGCATTCAGAGCCGCCCAGATGGAGAAGGAGGCTTTTCCATCTTTAAGCAGCCCTGGCTTGCTGGGTGGACTGCTGAGCTGCCCAAGTCGTACATCACACACAGACTCAGGGTCTGTGGACCAGCCACACGTGCTGCTCATTGGGTGAGAGTCTAATATTATAGGTGTTCAGGACAAGCTGTCCCTTAACTCTTTAAATAACCCCTCAGTACTTACCAAGGAGGCAGCGCATGTGAGGTTAAATAGATACCATTTCATGGGGCAAAATACCTGGCCTTTGGGGTCCAGTTTGGTTTTAAATTCTGGCTTTTGGTTCATTTTGCCGTGCCTCCATCCAGTAATTTTATGTCCTCCAGGCTCAGTCTCGGCAAAGGGAAGAGAAATAACTAACTGAAAGGCCTGTTGATGAAGATTATGAAGTGACCAGCAATGTGCTTGACAGACGCTCCCATGCATAACAGACGCTCAGTAAACAATCAGGTCTTCCCTTTATTGGTCTTGCCTATTCATGCAGGATAGAAGGACACAAGTAGCTTCAGGATCCTGGAGCTTCAGTGGAGAAGCAAAGCATCAGTATGTGCTAAGTTAAATAAAAGTGCAAAGTGATCATGTGATATATGTCCCAAATAGTCTGGGACTCATTGCCTAGTTATTGGTATAGCCCTAAAATTCAGTGAGCTGAGAAGAGGAGCTAAATCACTAGTGAGGTGAGATGCAGACAATGCATTGTAGAAAGGTAGGCTTTGACCAGTCTTTGAAGGATAGACAGAACTTAGACAGATGGAAAGATGACTGGGGAGTGTGTGTGTGTGTGTGTGTGTGTGCGCGCGCGCATGCACACACGCGTGCACGTGTACGCACACGCATGCATGGGGATGTCAGTTGCTTATCAGTGGCAGCAAGTTATGTACAGGCACAGAGATGAAGAGGCTGAAAGCTTATTTAGGAAACGATGAGAGTATGCGTTTGTTTGGGAGTGATGGCTTGCATGTGGTAAAAGATGGAATACGAGGTTATATATAGAGATCTGAACCCCACTGTGGAGAGCCTGAATACCAAGTTAAGGAAATTGTTGCATTAGCTAATGTGGTTTGGTTTATTAAAACATGGAGCTCTGAATAGACGAGCAGGCTTCTGGGAAGCCCAACACAGCAGTGAACCCATGAGTGAGCGACAGACCTCTGGTGGCCGAGAGAGTTACTGCAAAAGCTTAATGGTATGAATTTTGTTTACTTCATAATTCTCATGAGCTTGGCTATATTATAAATTGGAGCAGAATGTAAATAATGTCCAGGCTGACAATGGTAATGGCTCACAGCCTGAAATCTTAGAGTCAAAAGAGCTACAGAAAGCAGGAAAAACATCACGAAACAGCCTGGGGCCATTTAGAGATAGAGTAACCCTCTGTATACTCCTATAGATCCTAAGGAGATCACTATCTTACAAAACAATAACTGATGGCATGAAAATAGCAACATTAACAATATTATTAAACGTAACAACAAAAAAGGCTAATAGTTTTTGGTTGGCACAGTGCTAAGCATTTTATTGCATTATCTTATTTCATTGTCACAGCATTTCCATAAGAATGGTCTTGCTAAAATGTCCCTGTACACAAATGTAGACAATGTAGCTTAGAGAGGTTAATTAACTTGCCCAAGGTCACAGCAGTTGGAAAATTGTATGACTGGGATACAAACCCAGGCAGCGTGGCTCTGCCTTTTAACAAATACTCTGTATTCCCTAATAACTTTCTTGCCTTAGATCACAATGAACTAATGTTCAGGAAACCAACCCTTTGACAACACAATGAAATGTCCAGTATTTCATTCACAAATGTTACAGAAGAAACAGTGAGTTTTCATTATCTGTGAAATCATTTGTGTGGAATATTGCCTTCTCCAGCAACATGGTTGAAATGAGAAATTACTGCACATTTTAAGTCAATATAAGGAACATGTGTTGGTTTGCTCCTGTCCTTCCCCACCAGGCCCTGCTCTTTCCTGTGTATTTGCTTTCTTCTCTGGGAGCTTGTAAGGACATAGAGTCGCACAGCTCTGAAACACATTCAGTTTACCTTCTGCTCTAGAACTTGAAGCAATTTCATTAGTGCTCTCGTTGATTCACGTTGGACTTTAGCACACTTCCCACTGGCCATTCATTATGAATCTTGGCCTTACTGCAAGGGTGAGTGAAGGGCAGCGAGAGGTACAGTTCATAAAAGCGCACTTCTCGAGATTGTAGGAAAGTGCTACATCTGTTCTTGAAAATGGGGCCATTGTAAGACCAGCAACTCTTCTACATGACCCCCAAAGCCGTCCACTGAGGTTAGTGTCTCTGGGTGGCATATAGTGGAAATGGAGCGTTAAGGTCTCGATGTTTGACATTGTCACTGCTTGTGTGACCCTGAGAAAATTATTGAACTTTTCTGGGTCTCAGCAGGTCTGCAGATGTAAAAGTGGAGAACTGAAAGATGTTATATATAAAGCAATTAACATAATGTTTCTTCATACTCAAATGGAACTGCCATTAATATTGATGTTGGTCATAATTATTTGGTGTTCAAATGAGAAAAACCAAACTCAAGCTCACAAAAAATGGGAATTAATGGGCTTACGTAACTAGAAAGTTTCAGGGGAAGATTAAGAGAGAGAGTTTCTGAGATGGCCTTTCTATCTTCTCAGGCAGTTCCTCTCTAGCAAGAGATCCAAGGAAAAAGTTCAACTCTCCCTCCTCTAGGTCCTAGGTGAATCCTTGCAAACATACCCATTGGCTCAGGCTGGGTCATGTGACCCCCACACCACCCTCCACCATTAACTGTGTGTGGAAGGAGGCATATGACACTCAATGGCCAGCCTGGGTTTTGTGCCAATCCTTGGGGAGCACCTAGTAGAATTAAAGTATATTATTGGTTTTTGAATGAATAGAATTGAGATAGGCTGAGATGAGATGAAGGCAAGTATTTCAGGGTGATATAAATAAAAGTTTAAAGGGGTGGGAATCAGCATAATGTGTTTAAAGATTAAGAAAAAGTGTATGATTAGAGGGGCACTTGGGTGGCACAGCCAGTTAAACTTCTAACTTTGGCTCAGGTCATGATCTCCTGGTTCATGGGTTGGAGTCCCTCATCGGGCTCTGTGCTGACAGCTCAGAGCCTGGAGCCTGCTTCAGATTCTGGGTCTCCCTCTCTCTGTGTCCCTCACTTTTTCCTCTCTCTCTCTCTCTCTCGAATAAACATTAGAAATTTTTTTTTTTAAATGAAGAATAAAAAAGTGTATGGTTGGAATAGATGATTCATCCTGGGAGGGAAGAAGATGCAAGTTAGAAGAGGGACTATAGACTGGGGTGGGTTCTGATAGCAGGGCTTGCATCTGATTGTTACTCTCCTGGTAAGAGAGAGTCGTTGAAGGCTTCAATGCTGAGAAGCTGTAAGATGATAGTAATAGCAATAGCTGATATTTGTGAACTCTCTTCCATTTGCCAGTCACTGCCATAGATACCTTGTCTGTTTGATCTCACAGCAGTATTGTGAGGTGGGTGTTAGCTCTGTTTTACAGATGAGAACATACTTACTCTGAGATTTTAAGGGGCTAGCTGGAGCTCCCTGATAGACAGTCACAGAGCTGGGAGGTCAGCTGGCCTCTGCTCACCAGATGACACAGCCAGGGTGGGAACATGGTGGGTTTGGATGTGAACTGGCAGCCACTTGCATCAAGCATTTATTCATTCCCTAAATCACTGAAAAGTGCTAACCAAGGAAAAGCAATTGGTTCACTCGCTGCCTGCCTGGCTTTGGGTCTCAGGGAAGTGAAGAGCCACGTTGCATCATGGCAGACACCTGTATTTAAGGGTGCTGCTAGGTAGATGAGACTGGGCCCGGCCTTGAGCTGCAGACAAGGTCCCAGGTGCTGGGCACGTTTCCCGTTTTATTGTAGCAGGTATGCCTTTGGTGGCGAATGGGATACCTGTGGGCCTCAGGTAGGGATGGTAGGTTTGTCATTTTGTGCTGCCTTTTTAGATTTTCTCCTCTACCCTGGGTAGAGTGGGCTGGATCCCAACCTTGTAGCTGGTTGGGAAACCGGCAATCCAGAGTAATTTGCCTTTAAGCACAAGGCAGTACATGTCACTTTTAAAATAAAACACATTAATTTACGGAATGACTATTTTATGGTGAAGAGCAGCCTGTCTAAATGAGGGGAATTAAAGGCCACTGGTCAAGTCCGCCGCATTATTCACACCACCCTCCTCAATAAATCACAATTGCTAAAACTGCAGGTTAGCACTTACTTAAATAGCGGCGTGTTGGTTAAGGACAACGTGTGCTGATGTGACCTCTGTTTGCGCACAGCATGCTCTCTGGAGAGCAAACCCCTCAAAAGCCACGCATATCCCTGGGCCATCAACCTCGCTACCTTGTGCACCACTAAACAAGATTTGGATTGGGCCTGGACTGCAATTGTAATCTTCATTCTAGGCAGCCTTTTCTGGAAGAAGTGAAGCTTGAATGGCAATAGTATTTGGCATTCAGACCTTACAGCACCGTTCAGACCTGATTTTTAAATATTCCCGTTGCCACCAGGTTTTCAGAACAGATGCAGGACTACAGATGTGAGGAAGCAGACGTCATGGACCCGCCCAGCAGCACTTTGGCTCTTTGCTGGAACTGCCTTGATGGACGTAGCTGTACTTGGGTTATTACGCTGTACCCTGGGTTCCTCTGGGTGCCTAATGTCCACCCGAGTGCCATGTTATTGTTTTTATTGTTTGGAGAGAGACACCAAATGGGCAGTCACCCTGTCCATCGCCGTGGAAGTAAGGATAGAAGGGGAAGATGAATATTTTAAAGGCTGACCATGTGTTCCTCTGCCAAGCACAGGTTTTGACTAAAATGGGTTGGACACAACCAGAGCAATACAGGAACCAGCCTCTTAGTCCTCCTGGGACACTTCTAATGAAAGAGAAGGGGGCTGCGTGGTGGCGTCATCTTCCTGTTCTTAGGGAAGACCTCTTCCCTTCTTCCAACTCTTTGGTGCGCCCTCCGTCAGAACTGATTGCTGTATTTTTGCTGCAGTGAGAAAGATGGCAGTACAGATGTGCTTTCTTTAAGAAATTTCAGCTTGTAAAATAATAATGTAGGTGGCAATTAGTGAGTGCGCTCTCTGTGCCGAGGGTCGTACCAGAGGCTTCTTGTCTCGTGTTTGCATCCTGCGTGATGATTGTGTAAGGAAGTGCTGCTGTTCCTATTTTTAGATGAGGAAACAGAAGTTCAGAGCTTTGCCCAAAGCCACAGCAGTGGAGCCGGCATTTCAACAAAGGTCTCTGCGACTCTAAAGACTATGTTCTTTCTACTATGCAACCCTGCTTCCTAGATGAAAACCCAGACATACAAAATATCTCCCCGATGCATTTAGTCTTTGTTTGTAGACCATTAATTTATCAGCTGAAAGGTTAAGAATCTCATAACTACACGGTCATAAGCTATTGAAGATCAATCAGGTGTTTTGTTTTGTTTTGTTTTTAAGGATGCCAATGGGGAAAACGTATCCATATATACAAATGAAAGTATTTATACTTTATATAAATTATATGTAAAATTATACACACACTCGCACACACATATGCGCAAGCATTCTGCACTGTACCCATTGGGTGATATGTAGGTTCTTCCTTGAATCGTTTACGTAACCAACATCTTTCATGGTTTTATTTTATAGTGAAAGCATCTTCTGATATTTAAAGGTGAGCTTCCCTTATGCAGGCATTATGTCTGCAAAATTTGTGTTAATTTAATTTTTACGCAGTATCATGCTTTCCATACGCCCTGTAACACATTCAATTTCAGGGATCCATTGGCATCCCTATTATGGATGGGAAAACACTCTTCATAAAGTGAGGATTTACAGCTAGTTTCTTGTGTGCCTCCTAATTTTAGGTCTGAGTACACTGATGTTCTTGAAGCAGGACACACTGATTTTTTTTTTTTTCTGGACCAAGTGCTAATTGATGGAGAAAATAATTTTTAGTGACGTGTGAGAATTTGCCTCAGCCGGCTTTTAGGGTGAGGAACAGATAAACTTTAAAATGTATCATAGACTTCAAGTCAATAGATATAAATCTACTTTAATCTTTTTTTCAATGTTTATTTTTGAGGCAGAAAGAAAGAGAAAAAAAGAGTGTGGGCAGGGGAGAGGCAGAGAGAGAGGCGGATAGAGGATCCAAAGCAGGCTCTGTACGGACAGCAGAGAGCCCGATACGAGGCTTGAACTCATGAATGGTGAGATCATGACCTGAACCGAAGTCAGACACTTAACCGACTGAGCTAGCCAGGTGCCCCTCTAATTTATTCTTTTTATTAAGAATTGCAAAGTTTCTCATGGTATAGAGATACATTAATTCATTCATCCCTGTTGATGACTATGTGTATGGTTTATGGTATTTATTTTCAGTGTAAACAATGCCAGAAGAACTATTGATATCAATTCTATCTTTAATGTCTGGGGCCTCTTTGGGGCAGTAGCTCTCCTTCTTCCTGGGTCATTGACATTGTGCTGGTCCCATATGGCTCCTTCTTCCAACAGCTTCTAGAATCATCTACTGTAAATCTGCTAGGGGCTGAGATACCAAATAAGCAGGCTTGCAAAGATCATCTCTGGGACAAGAGTCTGTGGATACTGAGTGGGAACCTGCAAATATAAATGCTGCGTATAGATGCTGTGTATTATTTATGTCTTTGTCCTTTTATGTTCTCCATTATTAGACTGTTAACCCTAGAAAAGCATAGATCATCTCATATTCATATTTAATCTTTCATAACATCAAGCATGGATGTAAAAAACCATTCAGGAAACATTTAAGCACTGTGTTAACACTGTAAAGTCAAAGATGATGAAGATGTGGTTTTTAAAATCTCTGGATTGCCGCCTATACCTCAGCAAGTCACCAAGAGAACCCGGGTGTCCTTGCCCATGTTTTCTTTCCCCAGTGCTGTGTATTTTTTTTTTTTTTTAAATCTTGTTCTAAAAGATCCAGGACTGGATTCCTAGGTGCCTTGAGTTCTGAGAAGCTTGTAAACTATTTCCCTTCCAAGTGAGTCCTCCAGATGTTAGCTCTTAATACTGATAATGGTGGTAAGGCTTTTTTTCACGCTGACTTGTGTTACTCATGTGTTCAGAGATGATGTCCTACTTCATTAAAAGTGTTTTGCACTACTTGAGGGAGTGCCCTAGAGAAACATGCGATGCTTTTGAGATGCTCTATTTGCTTATAAGCAGTAGGGTCATTTTTCTTGTTTGCTCTCCTCCTATCATGGATTTCATGTTTTCAAAGAATGTAATAATCCAACTATATTTATTAATGATTATTTCCCAATTTGTGTTACTCACACAACATGAGGTAGTTCCTGTCAAAACAAGTAGCTGATATGGTTCCTGCCAAGAGATTTGGGTTAGCCTGGGCCTGTGTGGTAAAAGCAAATGGACCTTTTATTTCAGAATTTTTCGAATATTTCATGCAGTTCTTCAAAACTCATCAGTACCAGGGATCCTGGATTGGACACGGGCTGCCCTAGAGTCCTCAAACTACAACCCAGGGGTCAAGCCCGCCCACCTACTGCTGCCTGCCTGTTTTTGGAAAGATTTATTGGAACACATCCACACCCATTTGTTTACATATTATGCAAGGCTGCTTTCAAACTACAAGGGCGGAGTTGAATAGTTGCCACAGTGACTGTAGGGCCTATAAACCCTAAAATATTTACTCGTTGGCCCTTGGCAGAAAGCATCCTCCCATCTCTGGTCTGGTCTAGAGGAATGCTGCTAAGGTGTGTGGAATAGGAACCCCCCTTCAAAGTAGGACAGCTTGGGATTGGATTATGGGGTAGCTGAGGGCACCATGGGGAAGGTACTGAAAGCTGCTAAAAGAAAAGGCTCCTGGAGAAGGCGTTGCCCCGAGCCTGTCAGGATCTTTCCCCAGGAGGGGCGAAGGAGGAAGGTTGCTAGACCTTAAGGCGAGGATTTCAGGGCTGTGTGAGTTGAGCCTTGCAGGAGAGGACAGTTGGGGAACTTCCTTTGAATTCTTTCCGGAGGACCAGCACAGAAAGAAATAGAAACATTGACAGAGTGAGACATTGGGCAGTTCTGTCTTCTTCCTCACAGAATGTTCTCCACAGCCCCCCAGGGTGCTTCTGGGGAAGCAACCAGATAAACAGCCGCTCTTGCCAACAGTGCAGGCTTGTAAACTTTTTTCCTTCCTTTTTATGCCTGTGGTGACAAACATATGCTTTGAAGCATGAGATTTGATTATCCTGTCTTAGCGCTTATAAATACAAATGTGATTAATGGTCATAAAAAAACAGGTTGACAGTGTAAGACTAATTCTCAGCAAAGTAGCCCCTGTGCTGTTCTCTGGAAGTGCCTGTTCCTTACAGAGGCCTGTTGCACGGAGTGGGTGATGGCGGCCCCCTGCCCGACCCCACTCTGTCTTTCCCTCCTGCTCTTGGTTTTTCCCTCAGCTCTCCCCATCCTCCCCTCCTTGATAATCAAAATTGGTGGATTTTCCCCTAGAGAGCTACCTGAGGTAAGAATCCGAGTCTCTTTGTCACGCCATTAATAGTCCGGAACTCTGCAGAAAGGCACTTGGCTGCATTCTCCATTCCCCACTTGGGCCTGGCGGGCCGCCGGTACATGTTGGGGAACAACACAGCCTAAATCCGGACAATTTGTATTTTAGTAGTGACGGGGATATTCGCTCTCTCCCTCTGTCATTTCGCATTAAAGACCTGCCACTAATAAAACTAATTAATAACTGCTGGCTCGGTGTGCAATAGTTGGACTTCTTAAACCTGGCAGGCTGCCACCGCTGCTTTTGAAAGAAGCACTTCATCTCTGTCACGGACAGGATGAATATTTCTCCACATCTCTAATTGGACAAAGTGCCTTTCAAACTCACTGGCATTTCGGAGAGAGCAGATAAGTAGTTTGTGTGCTCTCTAGATACAGTCTCCTCTCGGCTGCCTCTGACATGGGGAGCCGGTTCCTGAGAGGACCTGCTCCGGGGGCCCTGAACTTTTTCTTCCTCAGTGACTCCTTCTGACTTTGACTCTGACCTCTCACCCCAGAGGGAGAGAGCATGAAGCTTGTGCCCAGGACCAGAGTTCTCATCACACCGTGTAGGAGAAGAGGTTCACATGGAACCTCATGGAAGCAGCACAGTTAGCTGATAGAAATGGGGAGACTGAGTGGAAGATACAGTTTTCTAGAACTCTCCCCAGTCCTCGGAATCAGAATCATCAGGGGCAATGCCAGGGCATCTGCATTTTTAACAGACTTCCTAGTGGATTCTGATGCACACCAGGGGTCAAGAAGCACAAAATCCAGGTGCTTTCAACTCCTGGTATGGGGTGGTTTTTCTCTTCAGCCATTCACCAAGACATCTTAATTTTTTAAAATCTTTATTTATTTTTGAGAGGAGGGGAGGGGCAGAGAGAGAAGGAGACCCAGAATCTGAAGCAGGTTCCAGGCTCTGAGCTGTCAGCACAGAGCCCAACACAGGGCTCCAACTCATGAACCATGAGATTATGACTTGAGCTGAAGTTGGATGGTCAGTTGACTGAGCCAGGTGGACACCCCCACCCCAGGATGTCTTTTTTTTTTTTTTTAATGTTTTTTATTTATTTCTAGAGAGAGAGAGAGAGAGACAGCGTGAGCAGGGGAGGGTCAGAGAGAGAGGGAGTCACAGACTGAAACAGGCTCCAGGCTCTGAGCTGGCAGTCAGCACAGAGCCCGACGCGGGGCTCGAACCCACAAACCGCGAGGTCATGACCTAAGCGAAAGTCGGACGCTTAACCGACTAAGCCACCCAGGCGCCCCAGGATGTCTTTTTATTTATTTATTTATTTATTTTAAATGTTTTTATTTATTTCTAGGAGAGAGAGAGACAGCGTGAGCAGGGGAGGGTCAGAGAGAGAGGGAGTCACAGACTGAAACAGGCTCCAGGCTCTGAGCTGGCAGTCGGCACAGAGCCCGACGCGGGGCTCGAACCCACGAACCGCGAGATCATGACCCAAGCGAAAGTCGGACGCTTAACCGACTAAGCCACCCAGGCGCCCCCCAGGATGTCTTTTTAAATAACCCAAGTATGCAGAGTGCTTTGCTAGGAGAGACCAGGGAGGGAGGAGCTTACAGTCTAGGCAAAGATACAATACAAATGCACATGAAAACTTAGATGATAACAGTTAAGTAATTAAATCCAACAAACAAACTGTGCTCTAAAGTCAGCTCATGGATGGACAGGTCTCCCCCTTCTAGTAGTGACCAACCCTAGAGAGAATTTCATTATTGAGTACTAAGTAATGTAGTGTGCTTGGGTTTCCCCAGGGAAAGTTAACCAGTGTACTTTAAAGCTGGGCGATGAAGGGTATGTAGGAGTTTACTGGGTAGAGAAAAAGTGCATTTCCAAGTGCTTGTTTGGTAAAAGATCAGAGGGAGAGAGTGACTTGCAGACGGCCCTCTCTGGGGCCATCAGAGCTGCAGTGAGGAGCTGTCATTTTGTTGGGTCCGAGTTATAGATAGGGATGTCCTGAAGCTAGGGAAGCCAGTGAGAGCAAGGCCTTGTCACGGTCCAAGCAGGAGATGGCACCGGCTGGGGTTTGATTCCTCCTGCAGTATGGTCAGGCATGTCAGTTTTGGTTATTTCAGTTGCTGATCGGGGACATGAGGTTTTCAGTTGGTTGTGTGGGCTGCGAGAGGGAGAAACGAGGACACAACTGTACGCTTTCTACTCTGGGGACCAGAGAGATAGCAGCGCAGCAGCCAAAATATAGGAGCAACCGTAGCGCGTGCCAGCGGGGGGAGTGGAGGAGAATCACTCTCGGCACGGACTTGGCTGATATGCAGTTTCTGATGAGAACATTCTGGGCAGGTCTCACTTCTTTAGACCACAGCAACCCAGTGTCTTAAGAGACCCCAGCTCCTTTCCTACCCCTCCCATGAAGCATTAATGCTCACAGGGAAATCAAGATCAGATCAACAGGCCAGGAGGTTAACTACCATTTAGTCGGCCACAGAGGCTCACTGAAGGCACAGTGTCAGCAGGATGATACTTTATGGTTCGTCAGTGTGCCCAGGCTTCCAGGCTGCGAGCTCCCTGCAGCCACGAGAAGATGTGTGGAATGTCTCTGCATCCTGTGTCCGCCACCTCAGTCAGTTCCTGAGCAGGTGGAGCCAGAGGGTGGGAAGAACAGTCCTTCTTTGATTCAGCAAACCTTCAGTGCATCAGTGACTACATGCCCAGTGCTGTCCTAGGGGCTAAGGATACATGATGAATAAAACAAAGTTACTGCTCTCAAGGAGCTCCTGTTACATAGTTGGGGAGGTGGATTTGTAAATAGATAATTAATCGAGTGTAACAAGTACTAAAGCGGAATTATGTACCAGGCACGTAGGTACCACAGAGCAAGAAGTGACTAAGCCTGAGGAGGAGGCATGTCAAAAGAGGAGGCTGAGGGGTGTCCAGGGGAGGCTTCCTGGAGGAGGTGAAGTTACAGAGGATGACTGAACACTTTTCTAGCCTAGACAAAGAGCACAGGGAATACAGAACAGCGCTTGCTTCTTAAGCGTTCAGTGGCTGAGGGCAGCGTGCTTTGCTGGATGCTGCGAAGAGACAGAAATGTGACTGCGAACACAGCTGGTATGTTTTCACTTACGGAATGGACAATTTGGGGCAAAATCATGAAATGCAACAGAATACATATAACTCATCCATGGGAAGCAGGTGCATTCCAACATCAGCTGTTCAGAGATGTGTTTTGAGCTCTGTGGAGGTGGGATGGGGCTTTAGCAGGAGATGCTCTGTGTCTATTCCTCCCCAGAGGAGGAGAGTCATTATTGTCAACACAGAGAGGTGTGGGAGCACTGGGACTCTTCTTTCTCTGTGAATCCCAAGGATAGAAGAATTAGACAAGACGTGTGTCTGACATGCATGCAAGGAGAGGTATGAAGAGAGGAGCAGGGCGATTGAATATTACTCATTCATGTAGCTGATTCCTGCCCCCCAGTTATAACTGAGATGTAAGTGACTTACAGCACTGTGTAAGGTGTACAACACAATGCCTTGACTTACATTTATTGTGAAATAATTAACACAGTAATTTTTGTTAACATTCATCATCTCATATAGATGGAAAAAAAGAAAAACAGGTCTGTTTCCTTGTACTGAGAACTCTCAGGATTTATTCTCTTAACAACTTTCAAATAGACCAAATGATCATGTTAACTGTAGTCACTGTGGTGTAAAGTACATTCCTAGTACTTATTTATCTTGTGACTCGAAATTTGTACTTTTTGACCATCGTCCTCCAGCCCCCCATCCCTGATAACCACAAATCTGATCTCTTTTTCTTTGCATTTGTTTTATTTATTTTTAGGTTCCAATTTCACCAGTTCCAATTCCAGTTCTCACTGTATGTGAGATCATATAGTATTTGTCTTTCTCTGTCTTATTTCACTTAGCAAAGTGCTTCACAGTCCATTCATGTTGGTGCAGGTGTCAGGATTTCCCTATTTTTTATGGCTGAATAATATTCCATTATGTATATACCACAACTTATTTATCCATTTGTCCATCGATGGACCCTTAGATTGTTTCCATGTCTTGGTATAATCCACCTTTTTAATTGAGCACTTCTTTCGTGAATAACATAGGATGAGGCACTTTTAACAGTGATGAAGATTCTTTCTAGTCTCTGCCCTTTACGTAATCATTTTTAAAAGATACACAAACAATTGGAATAAGTGAGAAAAGAAAAGAACTTGTGCAAAGTGCTTTTGAAAGGAAAAGGGAAAAGTGATTCTAACTGGGGACTGAGGGAAGGGACTGGAAAGTCTTTGACTATGTTTCTTGCCCATCATGAGCCACTCAAAAAAGTTTTTTTTTTTTAATTTTAAAATAATTTTGGACTTGAAGAACTGCAGCAAAACTAGTACAAAGAGCTCCTGCCCACTTCTCAACCAGTTCACCCCAAATTAACATTGCACACAGGATCCACATGGTACAGTTGTCAAAACTAAGCAATTAATGTTGGCACAATATCACCACCTAAACTACAGACCTCATCATAGTTCATGTGTCTTTTCCACCAGTGTCCTTTTTCTGTTCCAGAATCCAGCCTTGGATCCCACATTGCATTTGGTTGTCTTGTCTCCTGGGCTCCTCCCACCTGTGACAGTTCCTTGGTTTTTTTTCCTCATTTTTCATGATCTGGACCTTGAGAAGAGCACTAGTCAGGTATCTCATAGACTGTCTCTCAGCTTGGGTTACGTGGCCTCCATGGGAGGTCAGGGTTTGGGGAAGACCATAGAGGTGAAGTGCCCTTTGTAGCACATCATGTCAGGGGAACAGGACATTGATTTGTTCCATTTCCGGGGATGTGAACCTTGATCCCGTAGTTAAGGTTGTGTCTGCCAGGCTTTTCCACTATAAAATCACTATTTTCTCCCCTTTGTAATCAACATATACTCTGGGGAGGCAAAGATCCTGTTACTCCTTAGACTTCAGCACAGGCTGGGCTCACTCTAACCTTCTCTGTTTCTAGACTCAGCGCTGCTGCTTCACGATGATGCTCTGTCTTTCATCTTCCCACAATTTGGCTGCAGGGAATAAACACACACACCACGGATGTTCCTGGAGTGACGGTGGCAGGTGGAAAGCATTGCTTTTATTTATGTAGGGAGGAAATGATGCTTAGGGCTAGCGATTTGTCCAAATGCACTTTTCCAAATGAGCATCTATACTTCTTTGCTTTGGTATCGTGGAAACAGCACTGCACTGGAGGAAGGGAGATGTGGCTCCTGTCTGCTTCCAAGGGTCGGTCCTTGGCTATGTGACCCCCGGCAAGGAACTTGAGTTCTCTGGGCCCTAGTTTTCCTAAAGTGGGCCATATTAGACAATTCTGGGGGTGACTTTCAGCTCTAACGTTCTGTGGTCCCCTGGTGAAATTTCCCCCTGGGCTAAGACTCTAGCTCTAATGAGGAAAACTGAGTTATAATGGAGTAAAGAAAACAGATATGGAAAGTGTCTTGGTGTTATATGACCTTGGAGTCTCCGATAATTGAGACATCTGATAAGGGTGGTTTGAAATCAGACTAATGAATGAGAAATAAATTGCTATTTTCAAAGTCTAACAAAAGGATACACATCCAATTATACTGGATGGTTGTAAGGATGGACGGGCTCTTTATGCTTTTAGACTTTTACTTTCTGTAGCTTTTCAGATGATTAGATTGCCTGTAGCTACAGTCTGAACTGTCTACTCCAGTACTACTTGTAATGCCCTCTTCCTTTGGAGGTGTGTAGATATCTCTTCCACAGTAGATTGTGGGCATCGTCTTCATGCCTACCATATGGCCATATTCTTAAAGCTAAACACAGAAACGACCTACTTTACCTATTTCCTTGCCAAAGCTAACCCTAGGCGTACACATTCTGCCTTTGCTCTGCTAATGAAAATGTGTGTTCTTTGCTGATAGGCATGTCACTTGAAAGATGGCAGAAAAGTCTGATTGATTTTCGAGCATGACTTTCCAACCTTTGATGTTGTATAAGTAATGGAGATTGTTAGACTCCTCCCTCCTCTAGTCCTTTCCTGCTAGTTGACTGTTTTTCACTTTAGTACTGCTTTTGGCCTTGTGAGTTTTTACCTTGGTTTAATTTATCATTTGAAGTACTTGCCTGTATCATTTGCAATTTGTATCCTTTCAGAAGCATGAAAAGAGCTAAATATTTTTCCAGGAGATGTGTTTTTAGGAGAGGGCTGTCTTTAAATGGGCTGTTCTTCATTCTCACATAGGGGAAGACGAACTCACCATCACAAAGATACAGGTGCTGAGTTGCTAGCCAGGCTGGAAACAAATGAAATTTCACCGCTTCCTTATTATTCTTTTGCATTTTACTTAGTTCTGGTAATTCTCCTATGTGCCTATTAGATGTCTGACAAAGTATGAGTGGTCTGTATTTTGGCACTGCAACGGGTACTGGAACATAAAGGCGGACAGTGCATGGGCCCTCCACCTTCGAGGTGTCATGTCCTACTAAGCAATACAGTGAAAATAAAGAATTTCAATAGCCGTGTACTAACTACATGATGCCACAGACATACACACAAGCTAGAGGTAAGACAGAGGAAGACATTTTTAACCTTCTCTGGAAAAGAAGAATTCAATGAAAGCTTTTGGAGGGAGGTATTGTCCAACGTGGATTTTGCATGCTAAAGACAACATTACCAGAAGGAAAACTGGGAGGAACACATGAACACTATGGCCGTGGCACCCAATGTACAGATGGCCCCATGGCCTTGTGGGGTTCTAACCACTTGAACCATGCAGGATGTTGCATATTTTAATTAGCCTGTGTAATTCTTACAGACCTCTTTTTGGAAAACATTCGCGCTGTCAGAGAGGATACTGTTTCTTTGAAAATAAGAACTGGTGACCGGATAAAGGAGGTCTGCTGATAATCCGAACCCATTTGTACCAATATCCACCCAGCCACTCTCTACCTGCCTTTACCTGCCCTTAGGCCGTACTTTTCTAGCATCTCTAAAGTAATAATTCTTGCCCTACACTCCTGTGTTCTTACCATCTTTTTTTAAGATCATTTTGTAAGTGAGTATGGAAGACCTGAAGGTAGTTATCTGAGGGTCTTTACTGGCTATATCCAGTTATTGAACTCTGACATCTCTTGTACAGGTAAAAGTCATCATTAAATCCCTTTAGTCAGTCAGTTCATCATACACGTATTGAGCATTTACTGTATGTCAGGTATTGTGCTAAATCCTTTGTTGTCAAACTTCCTGGTCGCGAGTGTTAAAAGTTATTGAGGACCTTTAAGTGCTTTTGTTTATGTAAATTATATTTACTTATATTTGCCATCGTGGAACTGAAAATGGGGAAAAAGTTTTAAAATATATTTATCTTAACATAATAATAAACCCATCTCATTCTAACACAAATAACGTATTGTAATGAAAACAATAACTATTTTCCAAGGCAAAAACAAAAGAGTAGCATTCTTTTTTAAAAAATTTTTGCACATAATCCCTTTTGTCTGGCTTAATGGAAGACAGATGGATTCTGAACTCTGTTTCTACATTCAGTCTGTCTCCTTACCACACATCCTGAAGCCTCTGGAAAACTCTGCTTCTTGTGATAACTATTGTTATGAAAATAGTTTTGACCTCATGGATTTCCTTGCAAGAGTCTTGGGGACCCCCAGGGGTACAGGGACCACACTTGCAGGAACTGTTGTGCCCTTCTCCTCTGTAGAGCAGAGATGCCCACACACTGGGGGTGGCTTAAACGGAGCCCTGGGGAGGCAGAGCTGTAGACCCATGACCTCCGTCTGCATTGCACTCCAAAAGACCAGGCCGCAGATGTTTCATGTGACTGTGTTTCTTTAGGTTTGAATCCACATAAGAAGAGAGACTGCACGTGTTTAGATTTTCTTCTGCCAAAGGGAAAATATATGTGGATGAGGGAGGGTCATGGAAAAACACTAAATGATGGGCTATACCAAAATGTTTTCATCTTAGCCAAAGATATTTCAGAAATTGTATGTGTTATATACAGTTAGCTATTCAAGGACTCTGTCAGTGGTATGATTCCTATTTATCAGATATCTCTTGGTAGTTTTTTTTAATTTTTAACAGTTTTATTTATTTTTGATAGAGAAAGAGAATCAGAGTGTGAGCAGGGGAGGAGTGGAGAGAGAGAGGGAGACACAGAATCCAAAGCAGCCTCCAGGCTCTGCACTGTCAGCACAGAGCCCAACGCAGGGCTCAAATTCACAAACCACGAGATCATGACCTGAGCCAAAGTTAGATGCTCGATGGACTGACCCACCCAGGTGCCCTATCTTGGTAGTTTCTTTCTTTCTTTCTTTCTTTTATTTTTTTCTTTTTTTGGTCAGGTATACAAAAGCTTGTTTTCTATTTTTACTAACTCATAAACTTTTTTTCCTCCTGTTGTGTGTGTGTATTGGTCACGTTTTGTCATCATTCATAGTTTCTTCGTAGAGAAGACCTATTATCTTTAAGAAGTTTTTTGGGATGATGGTTTATTTTAGGGTTAAGTAAATCAAAATACTGAAAAAATGCTTTTTCCAGTGACACTTAAAAGCATTCCAGGGAACACAGCACTATCAGTATTTTACAGTATCCTTGAAAGAAATGGGTATGAGAATTTTAGATAAAATTGATATATTTATCTGTACTCTTTAGTTCATAAAATGGAATTTGGTCACTCTTGGATTATATTTTGAAATATTTAGGGCAAGAGAGTTAAAATGTTTTAAAAGTTAACTAGGGAAGAAAAGATGAAAGATTTAATTTCCTTGGACCTGAATAACTCAAGTTGAAAGCCTCTGTATTCAATTTTCCTTGACTTCTGTTGGTTGGTTTGGGGTTTTTCTTGGCCTGGGATTGAATATTTTACGTCACATTAGGAAAATCAAGATGTATCTAGCTTTTGAAGTAATAACCCAGATTTATAGTTGAATGGATTTAGAATCAAAGGATTTTGAAGAACACATATTAGGTCTGTTGCTTTTTAAAAAAAATTTTTTAAGGCCACTAACAGAATCAGAGTATTCTAAATACACTTTCCTATAGAGCTCTTGGAAGTCCTTCTAAGGCTACAAATGTGAAGTGGGAGGAAGATTTGTTTTCCTCCCTTACTCTTTCCCTTCCTTTCTTCTTTCTCCCACATTCCTTTTTCCCTCATTTCTATTTTTTAAAAAATTTCTTCACACTTTCCCTCTCAGATTTGCAACAACCAAAAGTCCATTAAGATATAAAAACAATGATGGGTCGGAAAACGGGCCCTGGTACTGACAGCAGTATTTTTCACATAGTTGTAAACATGTGTGCAACCACAAATTAGTCTTTGGTTCAACTATCTGTAGTCATGATACAGTGATTTATGTAATTCCCCTTTCAAAACAAACTCTGAGTGTGCAGACCACAAAAATTATAAACATAGTCAAAGATGTAGGGTGAAAGACCCAAGCCTATCAGTGTTTTTAAAGACAGATTTCTGCAAAGACAAGTTTTCACTCACCTGCTTTTCTAAGTGCGTTTTCCTCGAAGCCCCTTTGTGCTCCCTTGGAGCATCGAATCCCCTTCCTTTGCTGGAAGGAACATTGTTGGTGGGTGCTGAAATGTTCTAGATGTTAATATCTGAGCTCCTTCTGTCATTTCATACTGAATGGCCATGTGGGGATTATCTCTAAAGCGTTTCTTAAATCTTAAATCCCACCAACTCTTCTTCCTCACCAGCTCCCTGACCCCCCACCTGTGGGAACAGGCATTCCATAGATGCAGGGTGACAAATGTTCCAGAGGTCAGTAACATGTTAAAAACAGGTCAAGACTTAATACGGCATGAACATCCATATCAAAACCTTTGTAGCTCTTTTGACCATGTATGGATGCCAGCCATCATTTCAACAATAGCAATAATAATAGTATGTGTGAATGAATGCTGTTGTGTGCCAGACATCATGATAGCCACTTTATATGCATTCTCTCTTTTTATTATGAAATTGCACAAATCTATAAGGTAAGTAGTATTATTTTGCCATTGTCGAGATGAAGAAATACCAGCTTGCCCATGTTCATAGTGCCTAGTAAGCAGGGCACACTATGGCATCTTCACAGACTGGTTGACTTGAATGGCTGGCCTTCTGATGTGTCGGGAGATGGAACCTGCTCTCTGAAAACCAAATATCGTCCTAGTCACTCCATTTAGAAGACCGTGTTTTCATTTTGATCCAAGTGAAACTAAATGAGTTAGAGCAACCCCTCTCCCCCTCCCCCCCCGCCACCACCACCCGTATTGGCAGGGTTCATTACTTAAATGGGAGTAGGGTGGTGAGCAGAAGGCAAACCCACCAATCAAACTGTCCACCAGGAAGAGAACGTTTGCGTACATTGTGTAGCCTCTGAGGGGTGTTGGGCTTCCCTGACCTGGGGATGGACTCAGCATATGTTAAGTGCTGAAAGTTTAGAAATGAGTGTGTATGTGTTTATTCCATTTTTGTTAAAGAAAGAATGTGTGTGTGTGAGAGAGAGAGAGTTAGTTTAGGAAATGGCATGATGAATGACTTGTACATACTGAGCCACTGATGTTGGTGATTTCTGGAAGGCAAAGCCTTCAGTGATCAGTGATACAGGAGAACCGTTATTTTTCTTTATGTACGCCCTCCTTTTACTGCTACAGTGATACTATTTTCTTTTGTGATTAAAAAACTAATTAAGGAAAAAAGAAAAGCCTGACTCAGAGCAAGAAATGAGTTTCAGCCTCCACTTAGTAGCTCACTGGCTGGTTGACCTGGGTGAACACTTACCTTCTGTGGGCCTCAGTTCCTCTACGTTTAAAGTGAGAGAACGAGACCAGCAGTATTCTGGGTCTCCCTTGCCCTTGTATTTTGTGAAACGCCGTGAGATGCTGTGCTGGCAAGGCCTGGGCGTCAGGTTCCCGTGAGCCCAGCGTTCTCAGGACTGAGGGAGTGGCCCCAGTGATAACTTCAGTTAGAAGTGCTCCCCAGGGTGTTAGAAGTGCTCCCCAGGGCGGGCTCCAACTTTTGTCTGGTGAGCTCTGTGCTCTCAGCAGTGTGCACTCACGTAATTAAGCTTTGTCCTCTGAAAGAGTGTTTTCTTGTTGTCCGTAGGAAGGACCCAGAGTCTTTCCTTCTTCCACTAGTATGTTGATGTCATTGCTTATACTCTAAAATTGTAAGGATCTTCTTATTTAAAAATATTGATAGAGTAGTTAAGAACATGGGCTTTGCAGTCAGGCCCATTTCAGCTCAAATTCCAGCATTGCTAACTGAGTCACTGCGGGCAAGTTATTTATCCTCTCTGGGCTCAGTTTTCTCATCTAGAAAATGGCAGTAATAATGCCTCAGGGACTCTTGTGAGGGTTAGATATTACACATAAAAACAGAGGCCTCAGTGCCTAGAATGTAGGAGGTCTTCAATAAACATTGGCTATTAATCAGTAAACTTGTATTCCCCTCAGGGAGCAGATGCAAATTGAAAATGTGAAGTTGGGTGGCTGAGGCTTACCTGGGTCTGGGAAGGTGCTGTTGGGCAAAGGAGACCATCACTGCATTTCTGGTGTGATTGAAGTTGGTTGATAATGATGACAGATGCAAGCATTAAACCTCTATGTCAGAGTTTATTACAGCAAGTTTTGATCACAGTGAAATACTGGTTCCGAAGAATCATCTGTGTGTTACTAATTCTGGGTCATTTGTTTCCCTTTGTTTAATTCTTATACGAGCCCCTCTCCTTCCCCTCCCCTTTCCTCCTTACAGCCAGTAAGGGGAGAAGTCTGTTTCTAGTACAGTAGCTACTCCTGGTCTCCAGTGGCAATTAAACCTGCTAATCCTTATTAAGAGCCTTCTATGGCCAATGCCTGTGTTAAGAGCAAGGGAGCAAAGAAGGTTAGTATGAACAGTTCTTTTTTTTTTTTTTCATGTTTATTTATTTTGAGAGAGAGGGGGAGAGAGAGTGTGCATGCATGCCCAGGTCCGTGTGCGAGTGAGGGAGGAAGAGAGATAGAGGGAGTGAAAGAGGCCTAAGCAGGTTCCAAGTCCGAGGCAGAATTTGACTCAGGGCTCCACATGAGGCTCAAACCCACGAATCACGAGATCACAGCCTGAGCCGAAATCAGGAGTTGGACAAACATCCAACTGAGCCACCCAGGTGCCCCGCAGTCCTATTTTAAGTTTATTTATTTATTTTGAGAGAGAGAAAGCATGAGTGAGGTAGGGACAGAGAGGAAGAGAGAATCCCAAGCACTGATAGTGTGGAGTGGATGTGGGGCTTGAACTGAGATACTGTGAGATTATTTCTGGAGCTAAAACCAAGAGTTGGATGCTTAACAGACTGAACCACCCAGATGCCCCCCTCTGACCCTGAGTCCTGTTCTTATAGAGCTTACTATGTAGTGGGTCAGACATGGGGACAGCTCATCATAAGAAAAGGCAGAATGTAAGCAGGGTACTGTGGGGGCGGCTAGGACATAACAAATTCTAACAGGAGACCGCAGACAAGTCTTCCCCAAGGAGGCCTTTGAGCTGGGCCTGGGGGAAAAGGTGAGCTATGCATTGCTCACTGGGGGAATAGTCATGAGTAAAGCATGAGGCTGAGAGAGTACGTAGTGTGCCTACTAGACAGTGAGTTGCCCTAGGAGATTAGAGTTACCATGTCTGTGAATGCCATGATCAGAATGGAAGTGCTTTTCAGTCTTACCTGCCAATACTGATCTCCTGGGGAGTTTGCTAAAGTCCAGATTCCCTGGCTTCTCACCTATTGACTCAGACTCAGTGTGAATAATGCAGTTCTGAAAGATGGATTTGAAAAGATGGGGAGGGCCGGTTTAAGAAGAGCCTTGAATATCATTCAGAGTTTGACTGTATTTGACTTTGTATCCCATTGGCATCCGACAATATTTTTAACTAGCTATTTTTGTGTGGACCTAGAAGACTCACATTGCAAATGATATCTGGGTGGTTGTAGGTCACTGGTTCCTAATGTGAGGTCAGGGATAGCTTGGGGTGCATGAAGACTTTAATGGGTCTCCTCAAGATATTTTAGGTGTTTCTAAAAATCCAACGCACGTTAGACATTTATCCTTCACAAGTTTGTAACTAGCTTAACTAGTCCTTTTTTTGGTGTGGAACTGTATTAACACAGTGGTAACGTGCATAAGGTAAGGTAGCACAGTGCCTTGGTTAATAGCACGGATTTTGGAGACAGATCTGACTTCTTAGGTTTATTTCCTGGCCTTCTAGCTGTAAGATCTCAAGTTACTTCACCTGTGTGATCTTGTTTCCCGGGTGTAAAATGGGGATAATGCTAGAACCCAGCTCATGCGCATGTCGCGAGGATTCCGTGAGAGAATGCATGTACAGTGCCTGACATGCAGAAAATGCTCAAAAGATGCTATTCTTATTAAGCTGTCTCATGGAAAAATAATTATATATCACTATGTGTAATTTTGTTTGGGAGCAAAACTCAGGGGAATAATAATAACAATAAAAGAGGCCCACAAGTGAGAAGCTTGGAAAGCTGCTCAAAAGGCTTATTTGGGCTACGGCATCTACAGCAGGGAGCAGTCATGCCTTTCCTTAGCCCCCTAGTCTAGGACAGATGATCCTCGGAGGACCCTCATACTTAAGCTCTGCCTCTGGAGCGTAATTTATCCTGGAAGTGGTTCTAATGGAAAATAATAGAAAATTACTTGCCAGGAGAAGAATCCAATGAGAGTGTGTATTTACTTTGGGCGATTTTCCCATCGCACTGCGTTACCCTGCCAAGAAGTTAAAAATAGTGGTGATAAGCAATCTGTGAATCGGTCCCTCTTGGGGTGGCAAGGGTCAACTGAAAGCAGAATTGTTCCTTAGGGCCCCTGAGAACTCCACTTCATCCCCCTTTTAACTATTCCAGAGCCCCTCTTGCGGCTTCCGTTGGCTGCTGTCCTATGATTTGCATATCCTGCTCGGACTCCCTTGCCTATCCCATCCCAAGGACTGTTCTTGCAGCCTATGTTAGCCCTGCCGGGTTTGGATGGCCTCATGCTTTAAATACACTCTTTATAACCAGTAATTCACGTTTTCATGATACTTCGTGTAACAGCTGGTCTTTGTGCCACTGTAATAAGGGAATAACGAAATACCTGGTATTTATACCAGTGGCTGTAGTGTTTGTCATTTCGTATATGGATTGCAATCCATATGGATTTCGTATATGGATGCAATCGTAGGAAGCATGTGAAATTCCAAAGGGCATTTTTTTCCTCCTTGAAGATAAGCCATAGTGTATTAAATATTCATCTTTGGTGGAAAAGCACTATACTATCTTTTTGTTTCCTTCATCCTTATTTTCTCATGAAAATATATTCACATGTCTACAATATGTATTGTTCTCATAAAATGCTCCTCATTACAACCGGTCCCCTGAGCAAAACTTAAAAATCTTCATCAACAGCTGTTCCAAAAGATGCTACTATGCATGCCCTGCAGCCTGAGGGGTCATAGCTACAGAACACCGTCGGAGCACAGTTGCACATTTGGCTCCCAAATTCCTTAAACCCGGGTCAATCTCATGACTTTGAGCTGTGGGTCAGGTGTCAAGGACTGACGACCCCGGAAACCTTTGCCCTTTTAAAGGAGTGCTTCTCTTCCCCGCTGCCTCATTGCCAGAGGTGTTGTTTGGTGTCTTGTGTTGTTTCTCATTGCTTGGCCCAGCTGCAGACACTGGTAGGCCAGGTGGCCCAGGCCTCTCTTCTGAAGACTTGATAAAGCCAAGGCTGCTGCTGAAGGCCATCAGGAGGTGTAGGAGGGGAAAGTGAGCAGGGTGTTGTAGGTTCTGTGCAGAAGTCCCCTCTACCCTCTGCTCTACTGGGTAGTATCTGTCAAATGGCCCTAGCAGCTCTGTGGAGACCAGAAAGTGGGAAGAGTGGGTGGGGACCAGCGAGCTCTGAAACCACACATCTGAGCAGTGTGTTCTCTTCCAATGAATTTGCCTCCAGATCACTCCAGAACAATGGTTCTCAAAGTGTGGCCCTGACTAGCACCAGCAGCACCAACACCTGGGTGCTTCCTTGAACTGAAATTCACCCCTCCGGAAGACTGGGCTGGGATCTGAGTTGTCAGGCCCTGCAGGTGATTCTGATGTTTGCTTAGGGTTGAGAGGCACTTACCAATCTCATTGGGCTCTCCCGATTCTTCACAAAATAACAACGGTGTTGTGGCCTACCTCCTGTGTGCCCTCTGATGGGTATAGGGCTGTGAAGGACAGAGAAGAAGAACAGACCTGCTTTGTGCCCTGAGAGAGTGTGCCGGCTGACAGCGGGGCAGGCCTGGTATTGTTCTGAAGTTCAGAGTGCATAGGAGCCAGTACATTGCCATGTCCTGGTGCCTGGAAGGAAGATAGGCTCCTGAGTTGGACAAAAGAACGTTCAAATCCTGCCTTTGTGTGTCACTAGCTGCATGAACCAAGTGAACTATCATTAAGTTTTACTATGAGGAATGAAAAGTAGTGGGTGCCCCATTCACTTTTGTTTCTAAAGAAATTGAGGATATAAAACTATGAAAGATGTCTCTGGGCATTATCTAGCTCCAGTAATACTTTCCTTTGTTCCTGTTAAAATTTGAACCACCTGATGTCACTTTACCCCAGTGATCATTAACATTGGCTTCTCTTACTGCTGCCAGAGCTAGTATTGGTATACTGTTATCATGGCTGATGTATTTTGAGCACTTTCAGTGTGCCAGGCACCGTTCGGATGACTATCCATGTACTCATCTTCTACTTCCATAACAATCCTGTGAGAAAAGAGTCGTAGGCAAAATCATGCCCTTTCATAATGGCCACACCCTAATCCTCAGAACCTGTGACTATGTTACTTCCAGATGTAGTAAATTATGGTTGAGATGGGAGCTTATCCTCGAAGATTTGGGTGGGCCCCATGTAACAAGGGCCGAATAAGAAGGAGGCCTGGCAGCCGTAGGGGAGAGATAGCATGGAGGAAGCAGGGGGAAGTCGGGTGAAGCATGTGAGTGAGAAGTTTGAAGGTACTACGCTATTGGCTTTGAGGATGGAAGGAAGGGTCATGAGGCATGGACTGCCGGTGATCTCGCAAAGCTGGAAAAGGGAAGAAGATAAATTCTCTCCAGAGCCGCCGGAAGGAGCACAGCCTCCGGACACCTTGGTTTACAGGCTTCCAGAACTGTAAGTAATATGTTTGTGTTGAATTAAGCCAATAAGCTCGTGGTATCTGTTTCAGTGCCATCAAAATGTAGGATAAGAGGTCGCCTACTGTCCCCATGTGACAGGTGGGCGGACTGGCTTTCAGGAAGACTGGAGCTGCTTCCCCAGGTCACTTAGCTAGGAAGTGGTATGAGAGGGAATTGTGTTCAAACCTGGCTCCAGAGCCCAGACTTGGACGCTTGTGTGATGCTCAGGAGCAGGTGTGTTGCTTAGAACACTGCCTTCTGGACTTTGTTTTCGGTTTCACTGTCCTTGCAGAGTTGGCAGAAAGGTTCACATCAGGTGAAATCGGTGTAATGAAAACAGGTGAATTTTCCTGTACTGTACTCTTAATGTGAGCTGTGTACTCTTGTCTAAGGCATTTGGTAAAGAAGGCAGTTTCTGGGGGTGGTATTGAGGAGAAAACAGGAAGTGGCTTTAGCATCTAATACAGATCCATCAGCTGATTTTTAAACAAGCCAAAAAAGAAAGTGCTTTTTTATGAAAATGGGGTGGAAAACACAACAACTGAGAAACACTAAGGCCAAGGAAGCCTTGTAAGGGTGAAGAAAGCCTCAGAGTGGTTAGCACCCCTCCCCCCCGAAATGTTTGTTGTGTGTTTCCTGGTGAAGGAGAGGGGCAGAGGAGATGGTGCTTTTCCTCTCGCTTAGCAAGTCTGCCCTCTGGGAGCAGACAGACCAGGAGTCTGGAGAAGAGGCTGTGGAACTGACTGTTGAGAGAGAAGCTGCTGGGGTTGGGGAGATGCCAAGCACAGAAGCATTGTCAGGACCCCAAAGAGCCAGGCTCCAGACTGGATATTTTAATATCAAAGCCAAAGCAAAGCCCTAGAGAAGCCAGGACTGCCTTTGAAGGTATGTACAGAGATGCAAGAGGGAAGGGCCTACAACGGCAGTGTTTAAGGCAGAAGAAGGCCCAGCACAGGAACCAGCATTGCTTACGGGCTCCAGGGATCTGTTGAAGGAGTCTAGCCAGCCTCACCCTCAAGAGTTGTCTTAGGCCCTGATAGGAAGACTACAGTGTTTTTAGAAATTCTTCTAAGGGAAGAACCAGGAGGATACAGTCCCAGAGAGAGGTAGAGAGTAGTGGAGGTTGGAAGCATGAAGAGAACATGCTGATGAAGGTGGAAAGGAAAAGGCAAGTCTAAGAATTGAGGGGCCCTGTGAGGAAGGTTCCATGCTAGACATACTCACGTGAATTCTCTCCTTTAGGCAGCCAGAGACTCTTAGGTAAATATTGCGTTGTCATGTCGAATGAGGCTCAGAGAGGTTAAATAACTTGTCCAAACACAGCACGTACACGTCAAAGCCAGCATTGAAACTCCGTATTTTGGTTTCAAGCCCAGCGTGCCTTCCACCACACTGCATTGCCTCCTGGGGGGAAGGAATCTTAACTGCCTCATGTGTTTTTTAATGACACGGAAAGACGTTCAAGAGATACAGTGAAGTGCATAAAGCAGGTTTCGTGACCCAGTTCTTAATAACACACACTTACCTTAAAAATATCGAGATGAATAGATAATACACTTTAATACCATCAAGTGTATGATATTAGATCATTGAAGCTGGGAGTATTTTGTTAAAATTCTTTTTGCTAATCTGTAGTTAACAAATTTTCTCCAGGGACCAACACTTCATCTATTCGCAAGTACTAACGGAACGCTAGGCTTTAAAACCCCTTTGGAGGAGTTTTGTCTGAGGAAAGATTTCCATGGACTTTATTGGTGCCTGAAAGGATGGGCAGCTGTTCTAGAACTTGGAAACGCTTGATAAGAGCTAGAGCAGATGTGTAGAAGTGAGAAATGTTAGGACTGTGTGTGTTTGTGAATGCATGCACGCACGTGAGTGCAGGAAACCTGGACCCAAGCATGGCTGTAATAGGAGGACTCTAAGAAAGTAGTGGGGGGCTGAGTGTGGGTCCAGTCACTTTGGAGTATCCAGAATGCCAGGTTTAAGACTTCGTGCTGTGTTCTACAGATGGAGGAAGTGAATCCAGTGGTGGGGTTTTTTGAAGTGCTATCCTAAAAGTAACCCCTTAAATGTGGTAGGGGATTATGTGAGGGCTTTGGTGAAGAGGTTGGATACAGGAGGCATAGGGAATATCCACTATGCCTGTTCTGGGTTGTGGCACACTATCGCCACCTAGTGCTTGCACGGCCAAATTGTAGGGCTAGTTGGTTCAGAATCCTGGTTGTAACTTCTTAACCAAAGCCAAAAATGATAGTCGACTTATGTATATCTCCAAAGATGTCTAAAAGTTTGTAAATATCTGGAAAGGGAAGTGAATGTCTTAGTGTTAAACTAGACGTCTCGAAAATGATGTGGACACTGCTTCTTTGAATAACTCAAGATTGTTAAAATCCAGTAGACAGGAAAAGAACATTTATATCCTCTTGGAATACACAAATACCTGGGTTCCACTGGAAATTGAGAGCATTCAATAGCTTGGAGACTTGTAATGAAGAAGAAAACTTTCTTAATTCCTACCAGGTTGGCATTTAGGAGACTTAACTGCTGAGTACCGAATGAGCAGTGATTTTTACGGAAGCCTGCATTTCAGCTGATTCCACAGCTTGATTAGATGTCATTATAACAAAGACTGGATTTTGAATGGAAGAAGAGTTGGGGATGTTGCCGATTCTGTGTGTGTGTGTGTGTGTGTGTGTGTGTGTGTGTGTGTGTTGGGAGGGGGTTTGAGGATGGCAGTCCTTGCAGCCAGTTTGAGACATGTTCTGGTAAATACTTCTTCATTCTTTGTGATTGTGAAGGCTTAGAAGAAGTGAACCTACTTGGGCACAGGTAACTGTTGGTAAGGATGATGGGGGAATAAATCTGATCATGGAGATACAAGTGAGAGAAAACCTTCTTCATTAGCTTTTGGCAGATGGAGTAGCTGTGGATAACAGGATTTCTCTGTCTCACGTGTAGACCTGGTTCTTCCCTTACTTAGCTCTGTAACTTTGGGTAAGATGACCTCTCTGAGGCTACATGTTTGTCATCCATAAAGCTTGGTTTTGTGTAAGCCCTTCTTATACTATAGTAGTGCAGTGAGGTTCAATGAAACAGCACTGAGTAAATATAAGATGGTATAATAGTTATCAATGGATGTGCAATTTCTTGGAAAAGTCCCAATGCTCCATGAGGTTTACTGCTTACTCTCTTCCTATTCCCTTGCCCTCTGTGTTGCTTCCTCTTCTGCTCCCATTCAGTGTCTGTTTCTACTCCTATCTCTGACTCTGGCCCTTTTCTCTAGTTAGATTGAGGACAGGGGATGATTATTCTGTCATTCCAGATTGTCTTCATCTGTCATTCTCTCTAGTGCCTGGGCATATGGTAGATACTCAGTAGACACTGGCCACTTTAACAGGTACCGAAAACGGTATCACCCTTACTTCTTTTCATCAGGGTCCTCAAGAACCTTTTTAAAGTTCTTTTTAAGTGAGCAGTTAGTTGTCAAAATGCTTGTCTTAAACACACACCACTCCAGTCTTGAGGTTTGTTTTATTTCCCCTCCACTTAATAGAATCTTCTCCCATTGGGCTGATGGGTTCACGGGTTCACTCTTAAATAATCCTCAGAGGAGTCTGAAAGTTTGCAGCTGATGGTTGCCCAGCATTTATGAGGAATAAAGGTTTCAGAGTCCAGTGTTGGGCTTGAGTCACGGTTCTGCCACTCAGGTCTCTGTGACCTTCAGCAAGTGACTTAACCTTTGTGGACTTTACATTCTCCACCTGTAAGCTGAAAATCTATAAGCCAGAAAGCAGTTACGAGGATTAAATGAGCTATCTCCGAGTGCCTGGGTTAAGTAGGAGTTTTAATTTTGGTAAGGCAGGCCTAGGGGTTGAATGTTTCTGCCTGCCCTCTACGGTTAAGAATTGGTTGAAGATGTTCAGCTTCCATGTTCAAAATGGAATTTGATTTTCCCTTTTTTAATTTCGTGAGCCCCCCACTTCTCCAAATCTTAGTCCTGTGTTTACAATCTCAGGATCTTAGTGACCTGCAGAACCCTGCAGTTCTCCAGGGCCGAGGCTGGTGGTGAGATCCCAGCCCTAACTCTGCTCTCCAAACAGACAGCCTGGCTTTTGGTCTGTTTTACACACTGGAGTTTGGAATGGGATTTCTTCTGAGTAAAAGTTCTTTATGAAAAGAATTTCAAAACCCCATCATTGGTTTAGGATAAACCCATTGGATTAAACTAAAGAATGAGACCAAGGTATAGACTCAGAGCAGGAGCAACTATGAAATCACAGATGTGCTCTGAGAATAAGCGTGGGCTTGGGTACACGTGGTTGGTTTTGAGCTATTGAGAAGATGGGGCTATAATTCCAGTAGGAAATAACCCCACAGGATGACCATTGGAGTTCCATCCACATTCCATTTGCAGCTGAAGACCTTTTGCTTACCAGAAGCTGGTGGAAAACCACTGCTGTCCCTGGATGCCTGGTATGGTGTTGTCATCATATGGATGCTACCCCCTAGGCTGAAGCAGCAGGGCGGCAAAAAGCAGGAAACCGGGCTTTCTACAACTCAGAAATGCTGTGTTGACAGTCACAGTTCATTCTTTGGGGTTCGTGAGAAGGGCCTAGGAAGACAAAGGGGAAGCTTCCCTCTCAGTGGGAGCTGCAGGGGTGTGTGAAGGAGCTGGGGGAGTTGGGGGAGGTAATACAGAGTGTAGGGTGATTTGGGGGTTAGGACTCTTAGTCGGTTTTGGAAAAGATTCTCTTGGGGTGCCTGGGTGGCTCAGTCGGTTAAGCATCTGACTTCAGGTCATGATCACATGGTTCGTGGGTTTGAGCCCCGTGTCGGGCTCCCTGCTGACAGCTCGGAGGCCTGAAGCCTGCCTTGGATTCTGTGTCTCCCCCTCACAGTAATCTTTAGCATTGATGGACACTTGAGATTTTGTGGCATTTCTCTGGAAAGCACTCCATAATTACCTGCAACAATGGTTATTTTTCTGTAAACCTCCATACCTCTCTGCTCAGTTTTCAGAAATCAGTCTTTCAGCTTCCAGATCCCTTTAGCCCTTAACAGGAAACCTCTATATAATCTGCAGATCTGGTACAGAAAAAAAGATGTGTGAATTGAGGCTTTACTGATGCAGAGCTGGTGATAACTGTGTCAGAGGTAGAGCCAAGTGTCACTAGCTCTGCTCAAGAGGAAAGGGCCGTCCAGAGCAACGAGCGGGTATGGAAGAGCATGCCAGGTGATGTGCTAATTACAAAGCCGTCTCGCCTTTTCATTAAAGCAGGACCTCTGCGAGGCAAGGTTGTGTTACATGGTTTCTGCTTTTCCTGATAAGAGTGACGCCTGATGATTCAGGAAAAAGCAAACTTTTTTTTCTTGTAATTTGCTGATCCTCCACCCCCTTGCTCCCTAATTAGTCTCAAGTAGAGAGGCTTTAACCACAGAAGAAAATTAGCAGCCTGCCAGCGACTCTGGCAATTGTTGGGTTTGGAGACTACAGAAAGACAACGAATGTGGGGACTATCTGTAAGGTGCTGAGGAGAGCTTCTCCTCAGCCAGAAGAAAACCCACATGTTTAATACATGAATTATGTTGAAGAATGCACTTCCCACGTGTTTTGGATCTGAGAAAGGTCACTGAGCCATCTGACCAGTGTATTGGCTGTTCCAGGGATAGAGCCCTCCACCCTCACTTGAGAGAGATGTCCAATTCTAAGAGACTTTTTCTGTCTTTTTTTTTTTTTTTTCAGCTTATTTTGGTTCCTGTGTACTTAAATTATGTAGCAGTTGATTGAGCCTGTTCTGTAATCCTACAAATTTGGATCAAGTTAGTCTCTGTCACCTTGGGCAAGTCCTTTTCTTTCAGCCCTGCCTTAAATTTCTCCATGTGAATCATGGGGATAACAGCCCATTTTTGGAAAGAAGCAATCTGTAAGGAGCTCATTGTAATCCTTTACCTCTCAAAGGCTCTCCAAGAATGTATATATGGTTGTAAGCTAGCTGTGGGATTAAAAAAAAAAAAAAAAGTTTATTTATTTTGAGAGACAGACGGAGGGAGAAAATCCTAAACAGCCTCCTGATGTCAGCACAATGCCTGGTGTAGGGCCTGAACTCAAAAACTGAGATCATGATCTGAGCTAAAATCAAGAGTCAGAGGCTTAACTGACTGAGCCACCTAGGTGCCCCTGGGATGTTTAGGGATGAGGTGAGGAAAACCAGTTTCCTGTGAGACACTGTGGAAGTCATCTTTGTTCCAGAGCAAATGAATAGCTATGATTACTCTACTTCCTCACCAGCTGCCATTGTTTTTATGTCTTACCTGTGTACCCCAGTCCCCACACTTCTGGTCTCCACTTCCTTCTGTCTCTTCCTTTAACATCCCTTCTCCAGTTGAAAGTACAAAGCATGAGTTGATTTTACTTGAAGATTAGGCCCATGTCTATATATCGGTTGCTGGTGCTATTTTCTTTGCTTGTCTATTGTCAGGTTATACAACTTTCTGCATGTACTGCTCTTCCTGGGTTTTGGAATGCTAACTTGCCTCTGAACAGATAGTGAGAGACTGGAAGCCAGTGCCGTGACAGGAGAGGGCGCCTCTGAATTACCCTGACCAACTTGTGTATACTGGAACACTAATCCCCATCGTTTCTCTTTGAGGACCTAGAACCTAGGACCCTTGACTGTTAAATTCCTAGGTAGCCTTCCGTGCTTTAGTATACTAATACTAATACTGAAGCAACAGATAATTACAATCACACACACACACACACACACACATACACACACACATACACACACATACACACACAAATGGATAAATCGATTATTGGAAAACAGTAAGTAGAATTTTGATAAAACCACTGAACTAGATGGGAAGAAATCAAGATGTGTAACCATATTGAATGTGTTTCTTGAGCTACTTGGAGCCATTGGCATTTCACTCATTCACTGATGTATTATCCAACATATATTGGGCCTGTGCCCCTTAGGAGCTGTTCTGCTGGGTGCAGTGAGTGACCTAGTTTGGAAGACCTGTTCTGATTCTATTAAATGAAGGATAAGACCATTCTGTGTCCTCTGATAATCCTCAGTAATAGTGGTTTGGCTCTGGTGTTAGGTTGAAGAATTGTAATGTGGATATGAGTAGCTGAAAATGGGTAACACAAAGCCCAGCCTTCTCTGGAGACCTTGTGTATGGTCCCTGCTCTTGAACTAACTGTGGGACCATAGATCAAACACTGAACTTTGATCTTGGACCTCTGTTTCCTTAAGCTGTAAAAAAGGCACCTGGTTTAGGTGAGCCAACTCTTGAATTCTGTTAGTTCATAAACATTTTGAAATTTCAGGAATAAAAGAGCCATGACTTGAATTTATCTTGCTCCTTCTCCTACTGACAGTGGATTCCGTCCCAAGGCCATTTCACATAAGCCTAGTGTGGAGGCATCCTTAGGACTTTGAGCACCAGACATGTCCCCACTGGCAGCATCTCCTTTATGAACACTGAACCTTCTGTAGCTACTCAGGGAGGCCTGACAGGATTTTTGCCAAGATTGGTTTCTGTAAAAATACTCACTTGCCAAGGTTTCCTTTTCAGATTTTAAAACATGTTCAGTTAATGGTTAAAGAGCAAAACTAGCTGTTAAAAGCCATAATGACTATAATGACCTAGAACTGCAGACTTGACCAGATGGCTTCTACACACCTATTCCTGTAGGGCTGTTGATGACACAGGGCACATGTCAATGTGTACATATGATAGGGGAAAGCTATGCTAGCTGTTTCAGAGCAGACTCCATGCAGTTTATCGAAGCCTGTCATGACTATACCGTGAAATACTTATTAAAGCCATCCTTAATTTGTTTCTGATTACAGACAAATCATATGCTCATTTTGGAATAGAACAATAAAATGTCCTAGTAATGAGTACTTGTATGCATTCTATATTTGTGTATCAGGCTTTTTGCACAAAACCTTATAGTGTATGCATTTCCCATATGATTAAAAATAGTTCAAAATAATTTTTACTGGCTACATATACAATCCATACTGGTCGTGCTATAATATAACTGGGACCACAGTTTATCATTGTATTTTTATTGAGACCTCAAGAGCTGTTTCTTGTTGAGAAATGGACTTCCCGTAGATAGAGAGGCGAATGTCTTTGGACTAACAGATTTGAAGTTCATATTGGTTGTGAGAAGAAATCACATATAAGTAGCATATTCAAATGTTCTATTCCAACCACAGTCTAAGATGCTTAATATTTAAAGATTCAAATAATACATAAAGACTTCTTTTGGAAATACTGTTTTTGTACTTCTGTGTGACCAGGCCCAATAGTAGAGGTGAAAACAGTCAAAACAATGAAGCATGAAGAGAAGATGGGAAGGGATGAAAATTGACATTTATGAAGCCCATGCTATGTGGATGCATTTACATTCTCTCATTAAGATCTCAAAACCGAGGCGCCTGGGTGGCTCAGTCTTGAGCGTCTGACTTCGGCTCAGGTCATGATCTCACAGTCTGTGGATTTGAGCTCTCTGTCAGGCTCTGTGCTGACCGCTAGCTCAGAGCCTGGAGCCTGTTTCAGATTCTGCATCTCCCTCTCTCTCTCTGACCCTCCCCTGTTCATGCTGTCTCTCTCTCTCTCACAAATAAATAAAAAGCATTAAAAAATCTCAAAACCAATTTCTGAGATAAATATTATTTATCCTTATTTCACAAAAGCCAGGCTGAACTCAGAGGTTTTGCACTTGACTCGGTTAATCTGGCTGGAAAATGGCAGCCCCAGGTTTTGAACCAGGTCTGTCATTCAAAGTTTCATGTTTTTCTTCTATTATACCATGCTGCCTAAGTACCATGAAATGGTGCCTGCCCCATATCACTATAAATTGGTAGGAGAAATTCACAAAGGTAACAGTTGCTCTTGTGGATTCCCTGTTGCTTGGAGCCACATAGGGCCTGGGAGGCTGTGGGTTCATGTAGGGTCTCCTGTGGGATCCAGGGGGGTTCATATGGGATCCCTAACATCTCCTACCTCAGTCAGAGCAACTCTTTTCCCGGTTTTATAAGTTGACCCCCACTTCTGCACACACACAGCCTCCCCCATGTAGCCAAATTTATACCCTGCTGATTGTTGGGAATGCCATGGCTTTTTGTGGGAACTTGGATCAAAGCAGATCTATGCTCCCCTCCCAGTGCAAAGTGGCCTGTTAGATTGCTGTACCTCCCTGAAACATCCTCCCCAGATTTCCAATGGAAATACTCATTCATCGAACAAATCATTGTATTGGTTGGGCCTCAATGAAAAAATAATTCCCTTTGTACTAACTGACTTTTATGTCTTCATTTATTAAGACCGTTCTCTTCCTAACCCCCTAAGAGTTCCCACTCAGAATTCTGTCTTCGCTGTGATCAATTATGATAGCTGTAAAATAGCATGCGGTTCTGAAATTCTCCACTTGCTCCTGTGTTTCTTATCACCTCTGCAGTGCCTGCACTCATCCATTTATTCATCAAGCGGTTCCTGATTACCAGCAATGGACCAAGCATGAGGCCTTACTCCATTCTCTCTAGTGTGCCTTTCTCAGCGTTTGTAGAACAGTGTTTTTTGCAGAGATTATTTTTTTACGTTTATTTGAAGTCCTAAGAACAAGTTTATTTACTGAATGTTAAACCTCCGTAAGATACTATAGTGTGAAATGTGGTTCAGCGTTAAAACAACAATGCTGTGAAAAAATATGTAATGTAACATGAACTTGTAAATTACAGAAAGTTATCTTTCTCACCTCATAGTTACTTTACATACGTTACCTGAGGCTAAAGACCTAGTAAGCTAACGTCTATGAACATTGCTAATTGGAGGCAGGTTTGTTACTTTGCTATATTACTTTTTGCTCAAACTCGTTGTTGTCTTGTTGGATTAGTGATCCCTGTCAGTAACAGTAGAGGTTAAGCTTCAAGTTGATATAACCCTTTACATCTTTAAAAAAAAAAAAAAAAAAAAAAAAGGTGCTTCCCAACAGCCTTCTGATGTAGGCAGAGATTTGTGTCTCCATTTCATAAATAAGAACAAGGATCTGCAGCTGGTGAGGATAGAGAAGGGATGGAACAAATCATTTTCTCAGAATCCACTACATGATTGTTTTATTTCCCATCCCCCACCCCCTGAATTATGTGGGAATTGTGTCTTCCACCATTTGGATGTACCCATCTTCAGATCCTGACAAAATGAAAATTCTCCCTGAACATGATACATATTCCTGCTTGAACAACTGCTCTTCATTGACAGCAGAAAATGGCATCTCGGAAAATGAATTTGGTAATAGCTGGTCCCTGTTTATGGACAGATGCCCAAACAGGTAAGACACGCATAATGTACGCCTTGTTGCCATTGCACATTTAAAATGCAGTGTGATTGATATGAAGGTACATTATTATCCTCCGTCAATATGTTGCCTAAGTGTATGAATGCAATACAGTGTGGTATTTTGGAACACGACATTAGGTATCCTGATTGGAAATGTTCTTGCACTAAAATATCCTCCGTGAGAAGCTTTTTTTTTGTGGTTATAAAAAAAGATCAGCATCTCGCAGGTTACCCAATTTGCTAATTACTTAGAATTCAGATCAGGTGTTTGTGGTGAAATTAGCATGCAATAACTATCAGTTTTTGACAAGGCTTCGGCTGGAAACAAGGGATGGCTGTAGGTGATGAAGGGATAAGAAAGTAGCAAGTAGATTTTCAGGGTTGAATTTGATCACCTCGGTTAGATGACGGCTTAATGTTTTAACGTTCAGCGAGAGTGGCTAGATTAAAAAAAAAAAACAAAGCAACCTCTTTAAAGAGATGGGTCTCAAAAGCGGTGGCCTTTTCTCAGAAAAGGCTATTCAGTGGAACTCTTAATGTGGACTGAGTTACCCCCTCTCCTTCTGTGTAGGAGGACCTGTAAGAGCTGGTTATTTACTAATTAACAAAGGGTAGGAGGTTCTTAACATATTTACACAGAAGCCCTGCTTTATCTATTTATATCTGTCTATCTTTATATATCTCTGCGCATCTATATATTTATCTGTTACTCTACGCTTGCAGTGTACTGAGGTCTACTTCTAAAATGACTTCTGCTGAATCGGACAAAAACTGCTAGTACTTTTGGGTCCTGTGCTTCCCTTTGTATCCTCTGTCCCTGGCTAAAGATGCTGATAAAAACGTGAAAGCAGTATTAATGATGGACATTTTTCTTGTGGTCCTCCCCTCTCAGTCCCACCACCATCCTTTGAATGTCATAGACTGTTTGCCAGTGACTCACCCCTAAACAGGAATGGGGTTGTTTTATTCTCAGGTCTTTCATCAAATACGGTTTTAGCTGACAGGACTGCTCCTGCAGCCATCTAGATGCTGATCCGTTGTTACTTAGCCTCTTTTGGCCTCAGTTAATGCATCTGCAAACCAGGAGAAGCCGTAGTACCTTCCTCAAAGGACTGGATGAGGAGTAAGTCAGTGGTTACTTGCAAAGCACTAGAAGAGTGGTTGGTACATAGCATGGGCTCAGAAAGCGTTACTCAATAAAGGCAAAGATAGTTACCTACGAAGTAAAAAAGGTACCTAGGCATTTAGACATCAAGGAGGCCAAAAAATGTGCCTATTAGCAATATTTGCTACCCTAGAGAAGGAATGGGAGATTAATATTCAATTCAGTGGTTGGTCCATCCCCACCAGTTCTAGAAAGGTTGAGAACACAGGACTTGCAAAAACATCTTGGCTGATGTGAAGTAGAGATGATCTTCCAAGGGAAGAGGCTTCCAAGGGACCTTCCTTGAAGCCAGGTCAGATGAGCGTATTTCCCTGCTGTCTGGAGGGGTGGAAAACTCCACGCTGTCACTTCAAGCACTCTGGAGATCACATCTGTCAGGATGGGATTGCTCATCCCACACTCTGTGGACAAGAGCTTGGCGTCCATGTCTGACATGTGATCAACACTCCATTAGGGAGAGTGGTCATGGCAAACTCGTTTGGAAGGGGTCTGGGTGACTTATCCTACAAGTCAGTGTGCAGCTGGGTTAGGGCTTTGGCACTGCCTCCTATGAATTGGACTGTGGCTCTCCTGCTCTCTAGGGGTTGGGATTTGGCTCTAGGCAAGGAACATACACATGCCTCTGAGGCCTAACATTGTTGTTCTCTGCAGTTCATGGATCATGGAATTTTACTGATGTGGGTGTGAGGCATGGGCTGATCGTCCCAGTGCTGCTTTCATTTTCATCTGTTCTTTTTTAAAAAAAATTTTTTTTTAATGTTTTATTTATTTCTAGGAGAGAGAGAGTCAGACAGCATGAGCAGGGGAGGGTCAGAGAGAGAGGGAGTCACAGACTGAAACAGGCTCCAGGCTCTGAGCTGGCAGTCAGCACAGAGCCCGACACGGGGCCCGAACCCACGAACCGCCAGATCATGACCTAAGCGAAAGTCGGACGCTTAACCGACTAAGCCACCCAGGCGCCCCAAATGCTATAAAAGTCTTGAGAGTATTCCTCCCCTTCCTGTTTTTATTGTACTTTCACTTTTTGGAGAGGAAAGATGCCATCCAGGCGCCCCTAAGCTTCCCTTCTTTAAAGTGATCTTGGTAATTTAAGAAGCCTCAGGCCTGGGAAGATCTTTGGAGATAGTCCTTGGGCGACAAGGTGACTGAGATCATTCCAATGGGAAAGAGTAAGGAAAATACCCTGTGTATAATGCCTGACCAATTCTGGTATCTTCAGCTGTAGGGGAAAAATTACTAGTCTCCTCCAATAACGTTAATTGCCCAACCACAGCAGAAACTTGACAAAGGCTGATGAGGTGTTTTGATACATCAAATGCACTGAGTCACTGGGCACAGCTTCAAGGATTCAAATACCTCAAGAAAAAAGAAAACAGCTGTTTCTCCTCCTCATATGCAAGGTGAAGGAAGACCCTGGGGTTTGTATCAAACCAAGGTACAAATGGGCAAGTGTGCCTTCTGGGCTTTGTTTTCCGGAAAATGGGGTCAGTTCTACAGAGAAAGATGCTACTGACTGCTCAGAACCTGACTGGCAGGGTGTTAATCCAGGCGCAACTCTTCACCCTCCTCACCCATGACTTTTCTGGAACAAATTCCCTTAAACATTTGATGAAAGATCTCATGAGCTACTCAAAAGCCAAAGGGCTGTCCCTACCATTCACTGGGTAAGAAGCCAGTTTCTGGTCATTTTTTTTTTTTTAAGGAGCATGAAGCAAAGGGAAATAATATTAAACAAGAGGGGAAAAGGTCAGAGAGAAGTATTAAAATATTTAAATATCTGTTCCTGTTACCATTTTTAGAACAATTCTAGAGTTTTGTTTTTTTTTTTACAAATAGTTTATTGTAAAATTAGTTTCCACATAACATCCAGTGCTCATCCCCACAAGTGCCCTCCTCCATGCCCATCCCTCCTACCCCCCACATCCATCAGTCCTCAGTTTTTGTCAGCATTCAAGAGTCTCTCATTGTTTGCCTCTCTCCCTTTCCCCCACCATTTCCGCCCTTCTTCTCCCCCTTGGTCCTCTGTTAAGTTCCTCCTAATCCTCCTATATGCGCACACATATGATATTTTGTTTTCTAATTCTTGCCAATGATCCAATACAGAAGGGAAGAGGAGTCCACTTGACACAGTAGGTGCCTTGAGTGGTTCTTTTAAGAGAAAGAAATAAAGGGAAAGAGTCACTTGTTCCCCCACACAGGCAAGCACCCCCTACAGTCCATGACTCATAAAATAGCTCCTAGAAGAGGCAGCTCCATGGAGTCTTCTCAGCTCTTCTCTATTATCTTCCCCAGAGACAGGGAGAGATGGAGCCAGAGAACAGCCCAGCAGGAATCTGTGGGCGTGAAGAGCAAACAGGAAGCCTGAGCCCCCAGGAGGCAGAGGAAGTTTGGGAAGGAGAAAAATCTGGGTAACTATGACATTCTAAGAGGCCACCATTTAGGTTTATAGGCAAGGCT
Organism: Proteles cristata cristata; assembly: GCA_017311185.1. Lineage (NCBI taxonomy): Eukaryota > Metazoa > Chordata > Mammalia > Carnivora > Hyaenidae > Proteles > Proteles cristata. The sequence continues at coordinate 379,313 of JAESUZ010001350.1, read as the reverse complement.
TGCAACTGTAAAGACCCTTAGGAAGGGTCTTCTCTGGACCCCTCCACTTGACAAATGTCATTTAGAGAAGAAAAAGACATTAGTAAGCTCGTTCAAGATCACACTTCTAGGACTTCATACTGGCCCATAAGGCTTTGTTTTTTCAAAGGATTTTCCAGAAGGTAAAGCACAGCCAAAGCACAATGAGCTCAACACCATCTATCTTTTGTAATGAATGGTAAGAAGGACATTCATATGAAAGAATCCGGGAACTGTCAGAGCCTCAGGTCCCCTCTAAATCACCCAAGCAATAGTCTAATCAATGTATTTTCCAGGTAGAATTGATCCTTTTCCAAGCTTCAGAAAAACCAAAAAACCCCATATGATACATGCAGTAAATGTTAAGTAGAATTCATAGTTAGTGCCTGGTACACGGTAGGTACTGGTTATGTTTGTGGGATAAATAAATAACCAAAACCAAGTACCTTGGCCAGATTCAAATACATTGTATCGCCTGAAACATTAGGTTTTAACCACCACTCAAGAGGGAAAATGGCCCTTTTGACATGATAAAGGATACAGGCAATGCCATCGTCAGAAGAGGGGACTTGAATTCACAGAAATTCCATGATGGGCACAGTTAACAAAGAATTGTGTGATGCTGGACAATCACGTTAGCACCTCTGTCTCACCTATCAAGAAGTACAGTATCTTTTAAAGTTATTCGTGGAAACTAAGTAATGTGGGACTATGAAACCTAGTTGTAAAGTTAATACTAGACAAAACTAGCTATTTGTGCTACGCAAATACCATTTATCAGATTCCGCTAGCATCTTGTATCCAGCTTCATTGTAACATGAACCCCATCATTCTAAAATAGCCAAAAATCAAGGGGTACCCTCCCCACACCACATGCTATACACTACGAAGGGCACTGGGCATACACAGATGAAATACAAAGACCTTGTGATTTATTTTATGTAGATCTGTGCCCTTAGTGTATACACCCCAAGCCCTAGAGACCAGAGCCCTGTAGACTAACCCTGGCTTACGGACCACCACACAGTAGGCCATTCTTAAATGGCTGCTGAAAAAGTGGATGTATGAAGGCATGCACAGAAGAACAGATGAGGGGCGCCTGGGTGGCTTAGTCGGTTAAGCGTCCGACTTTCGCTTAGGTCATGATCTCGCATTCGTGGGTTCGAGCCCCACGTCGGGCTCTGTGCTGACTGCCAGCTCAGAGCCTGGAGCCTGTTTCAGTCTGTGACTCCCTCTCTCTCTGACCCTCCCCTGCTCACGCTGTCTCTCTCTCTCTCCTAGAAATAAATAAAACATTAAAAAAAAATTAAAAAAAAAATAAAGGGAAGCTTAGCACCTACTCTAGCTTTGATCTTGAACTTACTTCACCCCCATTTTTTTTTAATCTTTCAATGTGGAAACAGTAGGTGCTTTCTCTTGAGTTGAGTTTGGCTGTGTTTAAAGTTTATATGCATGCCCAAAGAAATACTTCTTCTAATGTTTTGAACCAGGGAAGTGATGCCATCTGTGTCATTGATTTGTCCAAAAATTTCCCTGCCCAGGTGGATGCCCCTTTCATTATATATAAAGCAGAACCACCATTTCTCACATTTCTGAGATCACACTTTATTTTTGAGCCAGCCAAAAGTACTTTGTGCCAGAAGACATGCAGACATAATAACCTAGCCAATGACCTTTCCATGTTGCATACACGTGCACATGGGGGCATAGATAGAATAGGTGTCTAATACCACCACTTTCTTTCCCATTTGCGGAAGCCTAACAGAATGTAAAACTGAGAAGAGCTTTATTATGTAATAAACTCAGGAAACCTGAATTACTATTTTTGGTACTATTTTTAGTACTATTTTTAGACACAAATGGCTTATGATATACATGGAATGACAGATCATCTACAGTCACTGAGGACCACTTCTTTCCATTCCAGATACTTTGCGTGCACCTCTTGCCCAGAACTTTAGTTAGGCATGGAGTACTGTGGCTCACAGTTTCTTAGTAGTGGTAATTGTCACGCTGAAAACTGGGGCAGGAGAAGACTTAGGGTCTGACAGAGCAACCTACCTGGTTGCAGATGGTCTCAGGATATCTGGTACATAACTATGAAAACAGCTTATCTGTGGGTCCTTGCTATTTTGCCTTTTCCATCTGTACCCCTTTCCACCCCATAAACAGGATATGTTAAGAGGAAGAATGTCATTGAAAGACCCCAAAGAATAAAGCAAAATGTTGGCAGGGAACAGTATCTTCAAGATTAGCTATGGGGTTCGGGGAGGTGAAAGGGTGAACTGGGTGTGAGAGAAGGGGCAGGGTAGGTTAAATCCTTGGTATTGGGACAGGAGAGAGAAATGGAGAGTCTCCTTCGAAACTGTTAGATGTAAGCACTTGAATCTTACGTCAGTAAGCTGTGTGAGCCCACTGGGGGCAAGATGTCCAAGCGGCTGTAAGTGGCCTAGCCCTATGAAGTCTGCTCACTGCTGAGAGATCAGTAAATCCTCGCCAGCCTGAGTGATCCTGGCAGAGTCCCACTACAGCCTGGACCTCCATGTTGTCGGTCGTGCGTCCTTGTGTAGCACTTTGCTCCTGAGCGTTCTGAGCAATTGAAGAGGGAGCCCATGCATAAAACCCACAATCCAGAATACACAAGGTCATTACTGATACATGTAGCCATAGAACAGAGTCCTGGCGTTTTAGAGCTGGGAGAAAATTTAGGGTATGACATGCCCAAATCCCCTCATGCAAATCAATTAACAAAAATTATATAGCCAAACACTCACTTCGGTGCCCTGTAATTAGTAACTGGAGTTTGAGGTACTCAACAAGGTAATGAAGCCTATTAACAGCCGTCAGACCCACAGAGTCTCTCTGGCACAGCGAGTGGGTTAGCAGCTGCTCTGGATGAAGTGGTTGGAAAGGAAGAAAATACTATCACTCGGGGTCTTTTGGGCCCCATCCAGCCTGGACCAGTCCCACCCACATTTCTTTGCCTGGTGAAAGCTCGCAAAATTTCTCTCATTCATGTGGGGATTGAAGGAGGATCAAAATATTGAGGGACAAATCACCTCATCCCATTTGAGAAGTAATAGTGTAAGTTTATTTGAACACCGTATTAACCAGAAATGGGTAGGTACATCATGCCACTCTCCCAGATTAACATGCAAGCACCTTAACATGGCATTGAGACCCAGCCCCTTGAGGCTTCAGCTTGCCCTTCCAGAACCTTTTCCTGCCAATTTACACCACCAACTTAAGTGGGTCTTCCAACCCTGTCTGCACTCACCTGACTTTCATAAGGTTCTCTGTCAGGAAGACTTTGCTCCCGTAATCTCCTTGCTACATGCCTATTAATCCTTCAAAAGCCAGTTCAGCTGGGACTTGTCTTTTAAAATGTAAGGTACATGGATCACTCCTTTGTCCATATGTCTGTTAAAGCAGCTCATTATTCTGTAGTGAATTGCTTATTTATCTGTAAGCACTTGCACAATAGGGTCTGATTTTATTCTCTGTATTTAACATTGAACCTGGTATGAAGTCATTACCTAACAAATTCTTCTGAGTGTATAGATGGGCAGATGCATAGACAGATGTCCCAAAAAGCTGCCTTTTTTTTTTCTTTATAAATGGGACTGCTGTAAGGGCAGAGATGTTAGTCAGCTCTGTTCACTGCTGAATGCCCCACCCCCTGGAAGAGTACTTACCACGTAATTGGTTTTAATAAATACTTGAAGCACATTTTTTTCAAGGTTTTAACTCAAAGAGATACTACACTGTTGCTCCCAAATGTGGTTGATTTAGAAGAAAGTAACCCTTTAGATTCTCGTCCTTGCAGTCAGTTGGCACGTTTGACCTCTTCTTCTTTTTTTAAATGTTTTTATTTCTGAGAGAGAGAGAGAGAGAGGACAGCGTGAGCAGGAGAGGGTCATAGAAGGAGACACAGGATCCAAAGCAGGCTCTGGGCTCTGAGCTTGCTGTCAGCACAGAACCCTACATAAGGCTCGAGATCATGTGAGATCGTGACCTGAGCCGAAGTCGGACGCTTAACCAACTCAGCCACCCAGGCTCCCCACATTTGACCTCTTCTTCAGAACTTTGCATATTGCTGCTGCTTTCTGTTCTCCTACCAGTGACCATTGGTAGGAGCTCAGCTGCTGCTCCAGTTTCGGAATTGGGGAATTGTTAAGAGAAAAGGAGTGTTAGGTGTTGACTTCAGAAAAATGTACATTGAAAATGTGTTGGTAACATGTACTTCTCTACTGCTGCCTTTCCTGCTTTTAGCATTCTCTCCCAGGACATTACGGTAGCATGAGGAGGTACAGTTGTTTGTTTTTAGTTTACATTCCTAGAGAGAAACTCTCTAGTTGCAGAGAGGGTTTGAAATAATCCTGGGATTTTTCCCAAGCTACTCTGACTGACAGCTGGATGGAGAAAGAGCAACAGCCCCTTTCACCAACTCCAAAACAGACCGGGCCATATTGATGAGTATGGCTAGTGACAGGGCAAACCTTGGGCTAACAGTGGACACAAGAAATGGAGAGGAGTATCCATGTTTTGTTTGATTTTTGACTTGTATCTATCAGTACTCTGTTTACAGGAGCCTATTAAATGCTGCTGCTGCATTGAAAGTAATTGTTTGCTGAGTTGCGTCATTAAAAAAGGCATTGGGTATGGAGGAGGACACTTGTGGGGATGAGCACTGGGTGTTATGCGGAAACTAATTTGACAATAAACTGTAAAAAAAAAAAAAAAAAAAAAGAGGCATTGGAGGTCAGATCTCGGAACCTTTGGAGTAGGGAATAGTCCGCCTAAGGCATCACGGGTGTATAGTAGCAATGTCAGGCCTGGTGTGCAGTATATATCCTGTGGGATTTAACTTGTGAGATGTGTTCAAGTGGGGTATTTCAGTATTTCTGAATCCAGGAGTAGGTTTTAGTACTTATGTCTTGCATATTAAGCTTCATTTGGGATCCAAATATAATGACTTGATAATGATTAGGAGCATTGAACCACATGTGTTTCCCCAAAAGAAGAGGGGAAGGCACTAAAGAACACAAAGGAAGTGGTCATTTATTCACTTGTTCCATGTTGTGATTGCATAGTAAGTATACAACAGTGCTCTTGGTGTGTAGTAGAAGATCACTCTGTAAAGGAGTATAAAGTTGAGGGTATAATCTGGTTCATTGCTTAACTACTGTGCATCTTAACCAACTTGGAATTTGGTGTCTTCATCAGCCTTGGATGACGTTACAGAATGTAAAAAGAATTTACCCCCCCCATGCAATTGATAGTAACTGCCTAAAGTATTATGCTGAGGAGAAATGAAGCCATATCGGGGCATAGAGTAAATCTGTGCTATCGGTGATTGGCTGGTAATGTCTGCCATGGACAGTGGGTTGAAAGTAACAGTATGTGAGCAAATTAATTGCCATTTTTGGCCAGAAGATCTGTGAAGTTCCACTGCCTGTATACTGTTGCTCAATAAAGTTGAATCTTTGTCTTCTAAAAACTTAAAACTTCTCCAGATGGGTATAGTTCTGTTGAATTTAATTTAAAAATCCCTGAATGGCAACTGAAGCAACATAAAGATTACAGATCCTTCTCTTGAGGGGAGAAATGGCAGTTTTCTTGCAAGCATCTTTCCCCTCCTAGATCAACGGCCTTAAGCAGAACAAAACAAAGGTATAGTTCTCCTGGTCATTCTAGTTTCCATATATTTTGATGAAGAGTACTGAAACTAATCGAAATGCACCAGTAGAATTCTTCCTGAGTTACTATTTAGCCTAAATGAAAGTTTAGTCATCTATGCCTCATTTCAGTGAAAACCTTGAATCTTTAAATAAGTCACATGAAGTTTAAAAATATAAGCAAGAGCCTTTTTGTATATTTTGGTCTAGGAGACAGATTTAACTCTAATTTGAAATTGTGTTTCATTAGGGATGTTTTCTTTTGACTGTGGGTTTAAATTAAGGTTGTTATACATAATAGTGTTAGCCTAGGGAGGCCTGAAAAAGGTCGTTAAATATGGACCAAATTTATAAGATGATCTGTTTGTATGCACATATGCAATCAAGTGATGGCTCTAAAATAATTATTTTTAAATTGTGCATTCCATTTTAAAGAATGGCAATTGATATAGAGCTTTAGAAGCCTAAACAGGATTAACTAAATGAGGCCAGTAAGTACTTCACAAGTGATTTTCTAAAGTGTTTTTCTGTTATTTCTAATAAATAGGATAGAATACCCCTTGTCACATGTGGGTTATTGCTACCCAGAACTGCACTTAAGTACTATGGTATGTCCAAAAACGTAAAAGTTTAAGAGTTAATTGAAAAGGAGGATTCCGTCCTGTTTCTCCACATGTAAAGGGGTTTTACCATGTGTGATATTCTGTAACATTTTAAAAACACATGATAAAAACCATGTAAAATTAGAATTGGAAGGATTATATGTGTGTGGTTCTTGTCTCTTGTTGTATTGGGAGGTTGAGGCTGTTGGTCTCAGGATCCCTGGCTACTTACAGCTGAGCTAGGCATCCTAGGATGAACTCTTGGCTCCTAGTCAAATGCCTGTTCTTTCTCCTGAATAATTAAGAAAATAGAGTATAAAACATGATGAAGTCACATGGATGTCACAGAAGAAATGGGAGTTCTTATCCAGTGATTGGGCTTTCCAAGTTGATGCTTTTTCAAAGCTGCTCTGAACGTTTCTTCTCTGGGTTATAGGTATGCGTCATCACTTTGGTTTTCCCTTTTGTTGTGGCTCCCTAGAAGTTCCTGGCTAAGTTCATGTCAAGTCTCCATGGTTGTATTGATCATTATGGGGTTAGTATATTGGCTTTCTGTTTCCTTCAGGACTGAGTTGTTTTTTTGTTTTTTTTTGTTTTTAAGGATCTGTCTGCCCTTTGCTATAAGCTTCTTCACATCCTCTCTGGAGGGAAGAAGGAGAAGAAATGAATAAATTAAAAAAAAATAATTTTAGGGGCTCCTGTGTGGCTTAGTCGGTTAAGCGTCCGACTTTCGCTTAGGTCATGATCTTGCGGTTCGTGGGTTCGAGCCCCGCGTCGGGCTCTGTGCTGACTGCCAGCTCAGAGCCTGGAGCCTATTCCAGAGTCTGCATCTCCCTCTCTCTCTGACCCTCCCCTGTTCACGCTGTCTCTCTCTCTCTCTCTCTCTCTCTCTCTCTCCTAGAAATAAATAAAAACATTTAAAATAAATAAATAATTTTAGAATGCTATCTACCTAACAGCTGGAATAACTTCTAGCAGCAGTGGTGGGGTTCTTTTGATGAACTTTGTGTGATGAGCATTCTATAGGAGAGAAGGAAACCTTTTGGAGGACCCAGGGTTCAAACCAAATATAAGATCTCTTGGTCAGTGAAGTGGGACAAAAAGGATCGTAGATAGTTGAGCTGAGCACAGAGATGTGGGAGAAGGCAGTCTAAAGGGGACTCTACCCTCCAGCCCCACAGATCCTCTGTAATATGAATGATCCCAACAGGCTGGGGATGGTTGAATTTCTCATGGCAGCTTGTGATGGGGCTACCTTTTCGGTAGATGGTGGCACATGAACAGAGTCAGCTGAAGATGGAAGTTCCTAGCACTAGAGTTCGATTTGCTTTACACACCACACCTCAGCATTTGGAAACCCCAGATGGAGCTTCTGTTCATTTGTTGGAGGCATCATCAAGGGAAACAGAGGAGGTTGCCTACTGTGATGCCCCAACAGAGCTAGCAAGGGAGTCGCCACCTAACCATGTGCGTAGAAATCTGCATAGGGTGACTCCACAGACTTAGCCAGAGCCCATCTTTATATCACAGGTTTTGTAAGCAGGGTTTGTCCCTTCCCTTTGTTTAACCAGCTTTCAAAAAGGGTCACCTGGGTAGACTCTTGGCGATACAAAAGGCCATCCAGACCTCCCTCTGTCTTGGACCAGTAAGACTATGTGATACCATTATAATCGGATTTTAAGTTCACTACTGAGTAGATGTATAAGGATCTCTTAATGATACTGAACATTTGGCCAGGGCATTATCTGTTCCACTTTCTGACCTGAATAAATTGGCCCTGAAATTGCAAGAATGCTATAAAATTCTTTTAAAAAAATTTTTTTTAATGTTTTTTATTTATTTCTAGGAGAGAGAGAGAGACAGCGTGAGCAGGGGAGGGTCAGAGAGAGAGGGAGTCACAGACTGAAACAGGCTCCAGGCTCCGAGCTGGCAGTCAGCACAGAGCCCGACGCGGCTCGAACCCACGAACCGCGAGATCATGACCTAAGCGAAAGTCGGACGCTTAACCGACTAAGCCACCCAGGCGCCCCAAATGCTATAAAAGTCTTGAGAGTATTCCTCCCCTTCCTGTTTTTATTGTACTTTCACTTTTTGGAGAGGAAAGATGGTTAGAGTTAATTTATTAAGTCTTTTAATAATCTTCCATAGGAGTGGATCCCTTGTATTTCATCCATTAGATGTGTGATTTCATGCCTTACCGAGGTTAGGGAGAGGCTTCTAGATAATAAGCAAGGAGATTTGATGACTAGGTAACAGATCACCCTTGTTTGCCTTTGTAGTTGAGTGGACTGTGTGCTATCTGGGAAGGTGAAACCAGGAGCCAGAAGCCTAGGAGTGGCTTTTGCACACGTGTTTGGATATACCTTACACACCTGAAATCCCCCATGAGCAAAGTAGAGCTAGTGACCACCACCTCTTCCTCCTCCCCAGCCTCCTCCTCCTCCACCTCCACTCTCTGCTCTTCTCCCTGTTTACCTACAACCTTTAGGGACCAGGATCACCTACTTCCTTGCTATTCTGGCAAGATGGTTCCAAACCTCGATCGTCCCGTCTCCTAGCTCACACCCTTTTTCTATGCCTTTGGTCCCCTTCTCATTCAGATTGATAGGACCTCCTCACCCATCTCTCCATCCCTTACACATAATTTCTCACCTTGTTGCCAGAGTTAGGGCAATGCTCTCTCTTTGTCTGAAATCCCTTGGTGGGTATCCATCCTTAAACTTCTTGATAGTGTGTATTCCTTAAGGTGACTCTGAATGAACCGTCCTTGTTACTGCCATGTTATATTTCTCACCATTTCCTCCACATGATCCCCAGGCTGTAGGCAGGTAGAGTTTATAACAAAGTAGGCAGGTAAGAAACCTGAAGATACAGAGAGAGAGAGAGAGACACACACACACACACACAAACACACCTTGATTCTGACTGGTAACTCCTGTTTAAGAACTGAGATCATGGGTGCCTCCCCAACTTGGGCTGAGAAAGGAGGTTCATCTGGTTAAGAAATCCTCCCTACTTCCTTACTTTTATTACCTTCCTTTCTAGCAGAATAAGAAGTTACTTACTAATAGAAGACACATTTTTTTCAAACCGTTTCCTCTTTTTTTTCCTTGGTCTCCAACCTAGTCTGTTTTCTGGGAGCCCTGGGGACAGCATTAACTGAGCCACAATCAGCTGGCTTCTAGCAAGGGCTAGAAACATCCGCACTTGGTCTTCAGTGTCCTTTTGCACTTGTCAGGTGTGACTTTCCTCTCCTCCTGGAAGGCTGGGGAAGACGGCTGTGACTTGGAATACCCGAATGAGTTGATATCCATCAGGAGCTGGAAGAGCCAAGCTCAAGTGGTTTGGCCCAAGCACCATGGAGGTCCAGAATCCTAACTATCCAGCTTGTGGGCTCTTTCAGTTTCCTTCGGGTGATGAACATGTCTGTGCTTCAGGCCATGGCTTTGTGGTTCACTCACGTGCAGGTTCTGGGGAATAAAATAAGCAGCCTGACAATGGCCAGAATGCAGGAAGCATCTGCCCAAATCCGACCTATTGTGATATTTGATATTTGCCCTGGTTGGTGCTCAGGGATGGCAGAGGAAATAGAATCCATTTAGTTCCCCTCTGACTGCCCCCCACCATGAATAGCCTGAAGTGGGTTTTCTTCTGAAAATGTCTGCCTCAACCTTCTGTTTCTAGCCCGTGTTTTATTGTCTCCCCGCTCTTCTGCTGCTGCTATTTTACTGCCTCTACCCTGACAAAGCACCAGGTTTATTCTCTCGCTCTGTGTGTTGGCCCACTTGGGTGTCTAACCAATGTATCAGCCTCAGCTAATACATTAGAATTTGAATAAATGTATAACAGCAGGTAGCAAGTGACTGGTGACAGGGTGACATATTGACTTAATATCTTGTGTAATGTGATATGAAGGATGTGCCTTTTGGTGTGTATTTTCATTTTAATTATTTTTTGTTGCTTTTCTTAGGCAGACACTTGTAGGCAGTTTTGAGTAATTGTCTGAAATCATTAACATGTTTATTAAATAAGGAAGCAGAGTGCATTATCTAGCGAATCAATTATGTAAATGCACAAAAAGCATAAGAAATTCGTCTTTAACTGTTGCCGAACTGCATCCATTTCCTAAATTATAGATGAAAGTTGCTGTGTGTACGTGTGCATGCACAGGGCAGTGGGGGTGTGGTGGTATATTTAAATGCATTCTCCTTTCTCAGAGTTCTAAAGCAGCAATGACTAATTTTATATTTTTAAGGGGGGCCATTTCTGAGGTACAGCAACTAGTAAGGATTTATGTAGATCCATGGTGTAGATGACAACAGATGGTCGGCAGTGAGAAACAGAGCAATCTCCATTGAAGGGTCTGGGTGAAATGATAAACAGTGTTAGTGAAACACAAGCAATTGCATCTCTCCTCTGGATAACAACCCTATCTAGGTTCAGAATTCTCAATATACTTTTTTAAGCCAAACTAGTATTCATCTTGATTACTCAAAATTAAAATCTTTTTTTTTTTTTTTTTTTTTTTTTTTTTGATTTCTGCCGTTCATTGACTCAAGTCTAACTTTTGGTAGCATTGGTAATTTTTCATTTGGGAAGCAATTGCCCTAGAAAATCAGGAACACACTCAAAGTACCCACCATTCTCTAATTCATTAGAGAAATGAGTTCTCTCAACATTTAAGAGAAGCATCATCTTTTCCTTTATGTTTTTACTATCTGGTGGTTTGCTTTTCTTTTCCGTTTAATTTTTTTGGTCTCCCAGTTTTTCTCCCCTCGTATTCAAATGGTTCGCTCAAAGATAAATAAGTTTCCATTATTTAGCCTCGTTTAATGATGGGAAAAAAAAAAAAAAACAATAGTGCTGGACTCCTACCTCTACTCTTGGCTAAATATACTTCTCTAAACCTCCTGATGGCAATCCAAAAAGGAAGATGAACAGAGATCACACCTGCTTTGAATGTTTTGGTAAAGCTTTAGGATCAGATTGAAGCCTACTCAAAGGGAGATAGTAGGTAGTTGAGGGCTGGAGTGCTAGTATGTGAAATTTTAGCTTTCCGAGCTAAAGAGAGAGAGATTTCCCAGTTACTGTTACTCAGTCTTCCTTAAAACGGAAGTCATGGGTGCCTGGCTGGCTTATTCAGAGCATGGGATTCTTGATCTTGGGGGTTGTGAATTAAGGCCCCACGTTGTGTGTAGAGATTACTTAAAAATCTTAAAAAAAATAATAAAATGGAAGTCAGACCACTTGTACCTAATCATAGCAGCCGTTTAAGTTACCAATAGTTGCTTACTAAATACTTGGAAAGCCAAAAGAAAAATACATTGGGAGGCAGAAGGATGTTGTAGAAAGAGGTAAACATCTAGATAGGGACTGGACATTGGATACTTTTAATTGTATTACATAGAACTGGTCATTTAACCTTTGAACACTGTATTTGCACATTGATAATCGGGGAATGATAGGACATAACCACTAGGGTTGTTGGGATTAAATTAGAATCTGTATTAGGGTACCTATGAGCACTCACTATAATTCATACACAGTATTACAGTAGCTCAGTTTCCTTTCCAAAAGTGTTAATAACTACTAGGATTTGAGTTAAATTGGTGTAGTTTTCTGTATAGAAGACAAATACATCTAGAGACTTGATGCAGATTGCTTGCATGTGGGAGTATGTTTGTGATACTGTAAAACAATCCAGGAGGTAGTCTAGCTCTAGTAGAATGAAAACAAGAGGGTTTTCATTGTAGATACAGAAAACCTCTGAAGCATGGGTCATAAATATAAGTGTATAGGTAGATATTTTGACATCATATTCAGATTTTCTTTTGGACCACTATTTTAAAAACTAATACATCTATAAAACACAGCTTGAAAGGAAATAAAGTGAAACCTGTGACCTATCCTTGCCCTCGCACATGCACTCCAAACCAGTAACCAGCATTAACGGGCTTTGTACCTATTTGGAATATATACAGGAATTGTTCTTACAGATTCAGAATGTGAAGGTACTACATCAAAGGATGTATGCACTTTCAATTTAGAAATATAAGCCAAATGGTCTTCTGAAGAGGTCTTAGGGATTCATATTCCTCAACAATGTGTAGGTGTCTCAATATTAACAAATCTGCATTGACAGTCATTTTATCTTGCCATTGTATTAGTTGTGAATGAAGCTGAACATCTTTTTTATGTGTTCATTAGCCGTTTGCTTTTCTTTTTCTATGAACCAGCTCTTCTTAACCTCAGAGGCTGCTGAGATGTGCTGCCCAGATTGTCCTTCAAGAAGGAAGCTCGAGTTCCCTCAGCTGCTGCTCAGGCTGTAGGGAAAGGAGCTTTGTCTCCAGCCCCCACCCCTTTCAGGACCACCTCTGCTGCAGAAAGCCTGCTGGCCTCAGGCCCTGCCCCTTCCAGGGAGTACCCATGTCTCACTCTTAGTGCATTAGGGACTCTAAGGGCTCAATACCTTGCTTCAAGTTTGGCAGTCCCTGTCCTTGCTCCAGACCCTGAGGTCTGTGTTGTGATTTCATTGCTGGACAACTTCTTTTGTGCAGCCCTGGCTCCTTCTCGCTACACCCCACTCCCTCCCTGTGTGGCTTGACCCTGAGAACACTCCCCTAGGAGCCTTGGGTACCTTCTTCTGCATCTCTCCCTGCTTCCTAAGAGAGCCCAGTGTGCAAAACCAACCTCCTGCCTTTTGACCCAGGGTTCTTGGCCCTTTTCAAAAATGATTTGAAGGCACTCTTTTTGGGTGAAATTCACTTTTTGTCTTAACTTAGGAAGCTGCAAGTATTTTTGCTTCTTTGTCATTTGTTTTTCATTTTGTTAGTGTTCTTTGCCTTTCAAACGTTTCAAATGCTAATGCAAATTTATCAGTTCTCCTTCCTTTTTATTTTATATTTTAATTTATGGCATTTGCTTTATGTCCCTTGCCTAGTAGGGCCTTCCTTATGGTAATTTTTTTTTTTGTTCTACCAACTTTATTTTTTACATTTAAATTTTTGAGCCATCTGGGATTTATTTTGATGTAGGACATGAGAATAGAACCAGCATTATATCCCCCCTCGTAACTGGCCAATCATACCAACATATTTATTGGATAATCCATCATTGTCCCACATCTGAAATGCCAGCTTTATTATATAATAAATCTGTGTGTATTGTGTCTATTTCTGAAATAAATTTGCTCCGTTTTTCTCACTATTCTTGGACTGCTAACAAACTGTTTCAATTACCTTAGTTTCATAGTATGGTTTAATACCCAGTAGGGCTAATAACCCCCATATTTCCTGACCACCTTCCGGAGGTTAATTTTCCATGCACATTTTACTTTATTTTTTTACCATGCACATTTTAGAATTAAATTTCCCATTTTCCCAAATACTTTTGTTGGCATTTTTGTTGGGGTCACTAAATTTAGAGTAATTGGGAGAATAATGTCTTTACAGTGAGTTTCATCTGTTAACAAACTGTATCTTTCCATTAATTGGTCATATTTTAGGTTTCACTGTAGGGTATTAAGGTTTAATCTTGATTCTATATGCTTTAAAACTTTTCTTGAAAATCTGTCCTTGTGCTCTTGGAAACTATTGGCTTGGGTGTGTATAAGAAAAGCTGTTGCACAGTAGTTTTGTAATCCTCTAATTTTTGCGGTGTTTTCATTCATTTTCAGTTGATTCTCTTTGGTTTCCTAGGTGGATACATGTATCATCTGCAAAGGTAATAGTTTTGCCTCTTGCTTTCCAGTTTTTATTTTTCATGACTGTATGACTGGACTTGGGGTCTGATAACAAAATCCCATAGACTGGAGGGCTTAAGTAACACTCATTTCTTAAGAGTTTTGGAGGCTGAAGGTCCTAGGTGAGGTGAGGGAGGCTAAGGAAAGCATGAGCACTCTCTGGTATCCCTTCTTACAAGGACTAATCCCTTAGGGGCTCTCTTAATTTTAATTACTTCCTCCGCATACAACCACATTGGGAGGGTTAGGGCCTCCATATAAGAACTTTGGGCGTGGCAGGGCACAAACATTCAGTCAATAACAAAGACTTTGTCCTAGTTGCATGGGCTGGTGCTAATTGGAAGTGTAAAATTACAGAGGATTTGTAGTGGCCATTCCTGTGCCGAAAACATTGCTGCTTCTATGTTACCAGTAAGCCTGGTTCTGGATTTCAAGCTGAGATACATTTATGTTAATATCTTTGCCATAGTTAGAAGAATTCATAGATTCCTAATTTTTAACACATTAAATCATAGTAGACTGATTTTATCAAATGTGTTTTTAGCGTCTATAGAAATAACTGTAAGGTCTTTTTTCTTGTTTAGCTTATTAATATTAAGAATCCTAGAAGTAGAATTTCTGTCCTTGAATGATCATGGTATCCCTGAAATTAGTTATTTGTCTATTACGCTTTTATTGTGCTGCTTGATTCTGTTTGCTGATGCTTGAGTTAATATTTTACATCATTATTTATAAGTTAGATTGATCTGAATTTTCTTTCTTTGGTTATTTTTGTCAGGTTTGAAATCTGTTAAAGCTGTTTTGAAAAAATAACTTGGAAGCTTTATTTCCTGAATACATATTTAAGTATTTAATGCGAATCAGTATGAAATGGCTTATTGTTAGTGTCTTTCCTAAATACATTTTTGGAGGAAAATACTCGATGAATTAGAATAATTGACAGGGTTGGACCTCTCCAATTGAAGCTAAGAAAGGAAGATGCCAGATACATTTCTGAGGAACTGAAAATTGTGCCTGCAGGTGCTCAGAGAAGGTGGGCAGCTCTAACACTGGGGATCTATATTAAAATCTTGGATGTCTTTAGGGTAAAAACAACAACAAAAAACGTTTATCAGTTGGCCTCTACTGTATGCAGTCTGGTTCTAAATCTTGACGTACTTCCTCCAGTTACCTGTGGCACAACATGGGAAGAGTAAATGCTGTCCTAGTTTATTCTGCTTCCCTATTTGAACCGTATCTGCAACTCATCTTCTGTCTTAGCTTCCTGCCCCTCCTCCTTCCCGCATAACCTAAGATACACCTGTTAGCACTTCCTGACTGGGTACCAGGACTCTGTCATTTCTCTTCCCCATGAAAGCCCTGCTTTTAGTGTGGCAGCTCTTTGCAAAGAAGTTGTTAGGCTGATCAAAGTTCGAGTGGAGATGGGTGATGATGGTTTGTCTCTGAATCCAAAAGGTGACCTGTTTGTGTTTTTCAGGGCAGTCTGACAATACTTAAACGAGAGGAGTGAGTAGTGACCTACTGGTCAGGTTTGGAGGGCCCTTGGGTGTGTCTGATGGAGCCACACTTCCCACTTGCAGCTCTGGCTGTTAGGCGTAGGGTTAGTATTCTACTTAAGAAGTCACATCCCGTGATACTATCTTATTCAGCCCAGGCAGTCTTAATGTTTGAAGCTGTTGCCTGCTATTGTAAAGTCCTTTCAGGTTTCTTCTCCAGTAGCTTTCTAAAATTTAAAAAGGATTTTTTTTTTCTGATTTCTCTTTCCCTCTTTTTCATGCTGGACAGTGAGATGAAATTGGATCATTGTGTTGCCCCTCTCCTTTTTTTTTTTTTAAGCTTTTTTCTCCCCTCTCTGGGTCATGATCTAGTCCTGAGCGATTGTGTTGGACTTCTTAACAGGGTAGAAGACGACATAATAACATGTGTATCAGCTTAAAATTGTTTCCATCACAAATTGCTGAGATAAATTCTTCATTCCAAATTCTACATTGATTACAAACTTAACTGATCTTAAAACATTACTTCTAATGACCGATGCTGAAGAACATTGTACGTAACACAAATCTATGAACATTGCTTCCATCCTGGAAGTCGGTATGCATGCACCCCTTTCTAAAATACATACAAATCTCTGAAAGACGAATATAGCCTTTTGAAATGTACACAGAAGTCCTTGATGAGTTTCTGGCTTTAAAAATAAAGAGGGTGTTTTGGGTCCAATACACACTTCTCCGTTGTGATACTAACAGATAAGAGTACTGCGAATAGAATGAAGTCGGTAGGATTTAGGGTTCTGAAAGGAGGTTTCTTGTGTGAAAAACAGCTTTTCTTGACAAGCTGCTTGTCAAGGTTTTCAGCAGCCTCTCTTCTCATTTATTTATTTGATTTGAGGGAGTTAGGAAGGTGTTTGGTGTATTTTGTGCTGGCAGCTCACACGTCAAAAACACAAGACTAAAAATATTCTCCAAATAGGAATATACAGTAATTTCTTCTTCTTCCTTTCCCACTCCCCCCTCCCTATGCCAGTGCTAAAACCTAGACCAATGGTCTGACCCCCAGAAAAACTGCCCTGAGGTGAACCCTGTGTCACTGCTCTGGGTTCCCTGTGCTTCCCACCTCTGGCCCCACAGGGACTGTTGCTTAGAAGATTTCAGGTTCCCCTTGGGGTTCCCTGCCTTACCAGCCTCTCCGTAACTGTTAGAACCATTTCTCATCTCGTCTGTCCAGCAATGGAACTTCTCTTTCCTGGTTCCATTGTTTTCTGTCGTTAAGAGTTTGAGCAAAAAATGTTTTGAATCTGGCAGCCCTAAGCCAGAAGCGGTTAGGAACTCTTGGTTGACAGGAGCCAGGGAAGAGACCATACAGAGAAAGTGTGGAAGCAGAGGAAGAAAATTCGTATTGGCTGTAACGTAAAGCCTAATTGACTATTGGTAATTGATTGTCCTTACCATTTTGGCCTATTAACATGGAGGCATTTACAGACTTAGATTTTGGTGTAGTTCGTAGATTCACCATTGCCTTAAAGCTACTTCAGTCTAATGACCTCCTTGTTTATTTAATGTAACACTTGGAAGCTATTGTCTAGGAATTATAGCTGAGAACCATTAGAGAGTGAAGGAGACGTCACTTCCAGGTAGAATATCCTAGAATATGTTTTAGAGAGAACAGTTAAATAGGGTCTTTAGGCAGAGTAGAATTTTGACAGAAGATGATCAGGCAGGCACACATACTTTTTGCTCCTCATTTAAGCTACCTACCAGGCAATATAATTCCTAATTGACTTGAAAAGTATCTATTCCCAGAGGCGTTGAAGGAATCATGATATTGCTGAAAATTTGAGGCACTGTGTTGGGTCTTGTGCCCAAACCTAAAGCAAGTGAAGTCAAAATCAACTTTTCTTCTTGCATTTTTGGAAGTGAGCACACATTGGCAAAAGGAGATAATTGACAGGTCGAGGAGACCTTTTATTTCTCAAAAAACAAGTTCAACATTGTACATGCAGTGTGCTGTGAATGTATATGCATACCGGTGGTTACATTTATAGCTATACAATTGAAAATGTGCAAATGAAATCCGGGAAGTGCCAAATGGTGTCCTCTAGCATCTAGCAGAACTTGTCTGGGGTGAAAGCAATTTCCAATAAGGAAACAATTTGATTCAGTCCAATTTATTTAACTATATTTTTAAAGAAAACATAGGACAAGAAGCTAGAATTAGGGGTGGGGGGGAATGAATAGCTTTGAAGAAAGCATGTTTTTATTTGTATGTGTGTGATTTAAGTCCTTTTTTCCCCATCGGATGTTAGGCTCACTTTGTCCCACCTGGCCTTGGTTCTGGCCCCTGAGGTAGGACAGCAGGTGAGTGCTGTCCTGTGGTCAGGTTGCTGGATTTCATCAAGAGATCGATGAACAAGGAGGCTCCCCTGAAATCTCCCTGCAGAATCATCCCTGTTTTCCAAAATGCTCTCCTTCCCCCAGCGAGAATGCAGTCCCTTAAAGCTACAGGCTTTCTGTCAGGCTTCTAGCTTAGATGGCCCCAAGGTTAATATGATCACCTTTTCTCCCCTGAAAATCAAAAAGCTTTCTTTTAATTTCTTCACAAGTTGACATGTTAAGATCCTCCTCTTCCCTTTGTCCCTGTCTGACTTGTAATTGAGTAGAGTGTTTATTTGTTGGTATGTCTTCGTTTAAAAAAAAAACAAAAAAAACACAGACTTTGGGTCTTTTCAGGCAAAATGTTCTTTTAGGTGTATTTTCGTGTTTTTTTTTTTAATGTATATTTAATTTTGAGAGACAGAGAAGGGAGTGGGGGAGGGGCAGAGAGAGGAAGACACAGAATCTGAAGCAGGCTCCAGGCTCTGAGCTGTCAGCACTGATCCCAACATGGGGCTCAAATCCGTAAACTGTGATAGCATGACCTGAGCCAGAGTCGGCCGCTTAATTAACCGAGCCCCCCAGGCACCCCAAAGCGTTCCTCTAATCAGTTGTAATTCTTCTAATCTATTAAGTTTAGACAGCTGTTTGCAAACTGATTTCTGTGGAACACTGGTGATTGGTGAGGGTGTTGTAGTTGTGTGGAAAATCCTTCCCTGGTCCATCTAGTTTACTGACAAACCGCCTCCTGTATCTGCTCTTGCTTGCTCTCCAGCGCATGCTATCATATTAAAGACCGACAAGTTTGTTGTTAGAACAAAGTGGTTAACTTGTCTGCAAGAACTTTTTTTTTTTTTTTTGCTTAGGTTTTTTTCCTCCACTTATACCTCTTACCATCTGAGGGACACGAGTATCTCACAGAACAGTCTAGACTGTGCAGAATAAGACCCTCCCCCGCATCTTGTAGGAGTTTCTCTTTCTGTGGTTCATAAGCTTTTTGCTGATGGTAGTAGTTTGATCTTGAGTCATGAAGGGAGTTGGATTTCTTGAGATAGAAAAAGCTCACACATTGTGCAAAGGGTTTCCAAAGATTTGTACTTAAAACAGGCAAGTTTTGCAATTTGAGCATTTTCAGAGTGGTCTTCTTTGCCCCCTGGGAAGTAATGACCACTAACCCGAAGCAGTAGGTTTTCATATTGTGTAAAGTCTGCTCTCTGAATATTTTTATTCATATATCATTCAGTATACACAGAATCATCTAACTCCATCCCACGTCTACGTGAGTCACTTTTTTTAAGTACTTCTTTTTTAAAAAATGTCTCATGCACATAGATAATTAGAGAGAGGAAAAAAAACGAACAAAAATAAATCATGTTGTTTTATTTTAAAAACTCAAATGAATCTTAAGAACCGAATACATATGTTTCTCACTTTCTTGGATTACCAAGAATTACCACCTTTGTTCTGGTCCTATTCCAAGCTTAGGACTTAGCGTTTTTTCACCATAAAAATGAATGATAGGAAAACAACATGTCAAAATAGAGGTGATGCTGTATTAAATTTTCCCAAATGACTCAATATAAATAAAGCATGTAAAAGTCTGTATAACCATATGCTTCGGGTTAACAGCCTCTTGTATTTCTCTTGCCAGAGAAATTAGGTTGTCCGGTTGGACAATAACATTCCAATTTATAGGCTGCTCTTTCAAGATTGTTGCCCAGGAAATGGAATGTTGAAAGTTATTCGTTATTGTTGAGTGAATTTACTGATTGTGTGATATTTATATCAGAATTGTAACCTGTTATTACCTATTATTTCATCATTAACTTTAAGGCATGAAATGTGTAATTTTATAGGTGTCCATTATTATGTTAATTTAACATAATACAAACTGATCAGCAAGAATGGCACTCATCTGTGCCCACGTTTTATATGGTAAAATGCTATGTGTAGTTTAGCTCTGTTGCTAGTGCTGAGAGGAGGTGTGTTGTGTGGTTTTGGAGAATGTCTGTATTTGGGAAGGTCCAGCACACTGACAAAAGCACTGGGATTCACTGCTGCAGGCTAAAGCCTCTTGAACTGTGAGGTTAGTCAAGCTACGATCACACAGTGCCTAGAAACGGGACATTGTACAAATGAGGACACATGTATGTGATAAATTAATTTTGCAAGATAGAACTTAAGGTCTGTTGAAGAAAGTTTAGAATTCAGAACCACAAGGCAGTTGACCCTCAATCCCCAGGTATGGGCTGCCTTTCTCTCTTAAGAGAGAACATCTTGGAAAGACGGCTGTATTTGATATTTTTTGTGTTGTATGTGCTGCACAGTAAATGATGAAGACCCTGCAGAGAAATAGAACATATGAGGGTGTGTAGTATTTCAAAGTTGCAGAATAAATAGATCTAGATTTCTTCAGAATCTTAGTTTTCATTAATGTTGAGAAGTAATAGCCGTGTTTATTTGGATCTAGAGTGATAATTGTTCTCCTTCATTGACACTTGCTAGCTTTGGTCTCCAGTCATTGGATGCCTTTTGGAATGTGTGGATGCCAACATGGCAAATGCTAAGAAATATAGGCATAGCTGAGACCATCTTGACTTTGGACTTAAGGCTCATAAATATCACATTTATTTTAAGAGCATAACCTTGAGGAAGAGTAGATATCCTATCTGTGAAAGCACTGTGAACCAAGTTGCAAGTGCTTTTACAGTGGGGTTGGGTTATAATTGCCATTACTGTGATCACTATACTCAGTGTCAATCTTGGGTTGGTTTATCCGTCCTAGTGTCTTTGAATTCTGTTAATTGAAACTCTTTAATCGGGATAATTGCCTTCTCCCTGCCACAAATGAATTGTTTTTTCCCAGGTTTATAGAGGTATAATTGACATGCAGCATTGTAGAAGTTGAAGGTATACAGTATAATGACTCACATATATTATGAAATGACTACCACAGTGAGTTTAGTTAATGTCTTTTATCTCCTAAAGATTAAAAAAAAAAGTAATGTTTTTTCCTTGTGATGAAAATGCTTAGGATTAATTTACTCAACAACTTTGACATATACCACACAAGCAGTGTTTACTGTGATCATCATATTGGACATTACATCTCTAGTACTTATCTGATGATAATGGGAAATTTGTACCTTAGCCCACCATCCATTTCCCTTTCCTTTTTCTGCCTCTACTAAGCACAAATGGGTTTATTTTTAGATGGCACATAAAGTGAGGTCATACATTTTTTTCTTTGACTTACTTAGCATAATGCCTTCAAGGTCCATCTATGTTGTTGCAGATGGTAGTGTGTGAGTGCGCCGTGTGTGTGTGTGTGTGTGTGTGTGTGTATACATAGTATATTGCAACTTCTTTATGCCTTCATCCATTGATGCATGGTTAAGTTGTTTCCATGTCTTGGCTATTAAAAATAATGTTGCTCTGTATATGGGAGTGCAGATACCTCTCCAACATAGTGTGCTTATTTTTTCTGATACATTGCCAGATGTAGAGTTTCTGGATCAAATGCTAGTTCTATTTTTAATTTTTTGAGGAACCTCCATACTGTTTTCCATAGTGGTTATACCAATTAACATTCCCATCAGTGGTGTACGTGGATTCCCTTTTCCCTGCATTCTTGTGGGCATTTATCTCTTCTCTTCTTGGTAATAGCCATTCTAACAGGTGTGAAGGGATATATCATGGTCGTCTTGATTTCCTTTACCCTGATGATGAATGATGATCATGTTTTCATGTACGTGTTGGCCATCATCAGTATGTCATTCTTGGAAAATGTCTATTCAGATTCTCTGCTCATTTTTTAATGTTTTTGTTTTGCTTCGCTCTTGACTTGCACGAATTCTTGATATATTTTGGATTTTCACCCCCTTAGCAAATACCTGGTTTCCATACATTGCTTCCCATTCAGTAGGTTGCCTTTTCATCTTGTCAATCCTTTCCATTGCAGAAACTTTATAGCTGATGTAGTTACACTTCTTTGGTGGTGGTGGTTGTGCTATAGGTATCCTGTCTAAAAAAGAAAAAAATCATTGCCACGACCCATGTCAAAGAGTTTTTTCCCTATGTTTTCTTCTGCGAGTTCTATGGTTTTCGGTCTTATATTTAAATTTTTAATCCATTTCAAGTTAGTTTTTGGGAGTGGTATAAGATGGGCTAATTTCATTCTTCTACACATGAATATCCAGTTTTCCCAGCACCATTATTGAAGAGACTGTGATTTCTTCTTAAAGTATCCTTGGTTCCCTTGTCAAATATTAGTTGACCATATGTACATGGGTTTACTTATGGGCTCCCAACCGTGTTCTATTGATCTATGTGCCTGTTGGTATGCCTATACTATACTGTTTTGACTTCTATAACTTTATAATGTAACTCAATCAAGAAGTATGATGCCTGTTGATTTGTTTGTCTTTTTCAGTATTGCTTTCACTTTTTGCATCTTCTCAGGTTCCATATAAATATTAGATCGTTGCTATTTCTGTTAGGGTAATTGCCCTTTGGCTGTGGGTTCGTTTATTGTTCATTTATAAGAAAGAAAATCTCCTTGAATCCCCAATTCTGTATTGTGGTGACGAGGTGTTCGTTGTGTTTGGTCTATAGTCTGTTGCATGCTTTCTTACCTCTTTTTTTTTTTTTTTAACAAATAGTTTATTGTCAAGTTGGTTTCCATATAACACCCAGTGCTCATCCCCACAAGTGCCCCTCTCCGTGCCCATTTCCCCCCCACATCCATCAGTCCTCAGTTTTTGTCAGCATTCAAGAGTCTCTCATGGTTTGCCTCTCTCCCTTTTCCCCACTATTTCCCCCTTCTTCTCCCCCATGGTCCTCCGTCAAGTTCCTCCTAATCCTCCTATACGTGCAAACATATGATATTTGTCCTTCTCTGCCTGACTTATTTCGCTCAGCATAACACCCTCAAGGTCCATCCATGTTGCTACACATGGCCAGATTTCATTGTTTCTCATTGCCATGTAGTATTCCATGGTATAGATAAACCACATCTTCTTGATCCATTCGTCCGTTGATGGACACTTAGGCTCTTAAACTAGTAACCACACTTAGAAAAAAAAAGAAAAAGTAAGTAATTTTGCTTTGATTGTTGATAACTGTGATTGACTTCAGGCATTAGATGCAGGCTTAGATTTATTGAACCGTGAACTTTACCATCACTGAGATGGACTATTTCCAGTGTCAAGTGCTAGAACTGGTTACCAGTGTCCATCCATGTCACAAAACCATCTATGAAAGAAAGTGGAGAGGGTGGAAAATGGCATATTGGAGAATAACAGGGAAATGACATATCTTCAAACAGTTGTGTGGGCAAATCCTTCTGAGGGAGTAAGACTCTGGGGAAAGAGGAAACAATAACGAGAGCCACATACTCTGAGCTTGGGTGACAAGGCTGTATTCAACACCCTTTCAAGAACAGTGAGAATGAATTTTAAAAAATAGTGGAGAATAAATTCTGTAAGTGGCACACTCAGTTTCAGATAGTCAATCACAAGAAAGGAGGACAGGTGATAAAGGTATGGAAAACAAATACCTGGACCTTTTGGTAGCCCTTTTCCTTGAACTTTTGAGGACCTAGAAGCTACTTCTCTCTCCTCTGCCCCAGCATGCAGTTTCTCTCTGCTTCACTCAACCTGTATACACATCCATGAGATGGTTTTTCTGATGGTTCAGAGATAGCAGAAGGATGTTCAGTTGAGTCCAGATCATGGTTCTTACTTATTTGCTTGTCTCTCTTAATCTGAGATGATATATTTGGTCTGGCTCCCAGTGCCTTGGTGTCCATTAGAGTTTCCAACGGACTGGTTTATCGCTTTGAGCTGTCTCTCTTAGCTTACCACCCATTGCTGCAGTCAGCCTGCTCTGTTTTCCGGGTGTCTGGCAAGCAGTTGGGTCTAGGGTTGTGCTGGCATTTTGTAGCTACGTGGTTTTAGGATCTGGTGGTAGCTTTTATTTTATTTTTTGAAATGTGGAAATACATTGACGTTATAAATGTGAGAATAACATCAAAGTGTGAGAAAAGCTCTCACACTTAGATATTATTCTCACACTCCGGGGAACAAAATAGGCTTTACTGGTAGGTTGTGTCTGCACTTGCTGTAAGTGGAATATATATCATTCCTCCAAAGTTATGATATAAACAGATAACACAAAAGTTTTGTTAAAGCAAACATTTAACTGGTACATCTGCCAGAAACAAAACATTATGAAGAAGGATATGAACTTGTTACTGTGGGAGGATGGGGAAGGGAAGGGAAGGGAGAGCAGGTAATTTTTTAGAGTTATGAGAATTGCTGATTTCTTCTGCAAGAATGGCCCTCACCTCAAGAAATTAACAGCTAAACACTGCTTTTATGCTGAATCAATGGGAGACCCTATGGCAAATTCTAACTGAACTCAGGAGCTAGTAACTTAGATCAAGGTGCTGTGATGCAGTTCATTCCAGATTAAAAAGGAACAAGGATATTATTTTTTTAAGTTGTGAACATTGAATATTGGGCTCGAAGCAGTGATGCTTAGCTCCTTTCGCAAATGGATGCAGTCTGCCTCTATCTCCTCATCAACTTAGTTTCTGGTCTGACTTCCACTTGTGGTGTCCTTTGGTTTGATTTCTGTTTATGTGAAGGGTTTCCATCTTTATAAGAAAGCTAACTGTTGACCGAGTATTGACTTGCATGTGTACCTTCCAAAACCTAGGAGGGAATTGAATAATTATACAGTCACCTAAGGAAAACAAATTCCCCTTGATAAAACAGGTAGTTAAGACAATAAGAAGAATTCTTCTCAAGCGCTTTTTCTAACAGACTAAATAATTGTTTAAATTATCAACTTTATCACTCTAGTGAAAAAATAACATTGCGTGGTGAGTTCTCCTGAAGTCTCCTAGGACAGTGCTATGTTGGCAAGGGCCATATTTCTTGAGGCAGTAATCAGTGAAGAATGGGGATTTGAGGGAGTAAGGTACTGATGAAGGAAAATGCCTGCTTTCCAGAAGGCCCATAAAACTGAGATGTCTCTAGGTGTGACCACACCTGTCAGACCTTTGCTTCTGTTGTGTTTGTGGGGCCAAGGACAAGCAGAACAGGTCTGAGTTAGGTGTGAAAGTTGTGTGTTTGGTAATCTGAAATGAAATGCAGTTAAATTTTTAGAAATTAAACTTCGATTATTGCAGAGTTTTGTATTATTTCTATGTAGGAGACTGAACAGAGGAGTTTTTGCTCAATTCCATATTGGCCAATTAGTAAAGTCAGTATTTACTGAGTGCCTGTTCTGTTCTGGCACTCTTCAAAGTGCTTTACATATATTATTTTGGTCCTGCCTTACAGGGTATGTGAGGTGCTATCATTATCCTCGGGCCTTGTAAAGGAGGAACTGAGGCACGGAAAGTTAGGCACACAGGATGCTGGTCATGAAACCCTGGCAGTAGGCTGCAGAGTCCATGCCCTTTCCTAACAAGAGATGAGGTGTTTTTTACGTGGGAAAGGAGATCTTTTTTTTTTTTTTTTAAGACAAACTCATCAAGAAACTGTACATCATAGGGTGTGTTGATGATGATTAGTAGTGTTAACATACTAACCAGTTCTTCATTTTTCAGACCGACTCAGTCAAACCAATTCTGACTGTCAGAAGGTTTTGGAGGGAAGGATCCCAAGTTTCAGTGGGTCATAAATGGTTAGATAATGGTGGTTAAATCAATGGTGAAATATAGATGCCAAATAAGAACTCTGACGCTCAGGGAAAGAACGAGTGCTGCCTGTTTAGCCAAATGTGGTTCCAGAAATAACGACTGACCTGCCTGAGCCTGTAAGAAATTAGGCCCTATTAGAAAAGAGTGTCATTGAGTGCCATTCTGCAGTAGGAAGAAGAGTCGGTGCTAGAAAAGATGGAGGAGGGGAGGGTGGCATTGAGGCAAATGTTCCCAGATTTCTGGAACTAAAAAGGATCCTTAAATATGATGCCAGAGCCACCAGTTCGTTTCAGCAAGCGGCTGGTTTATTTCAGGTTGGAGAAGAGCAGGGACAGTAGGTTGATGGAGTGACTATGGCTGTAGATGAAGTCATGGCCTGAGACCTCCCCTGGAGCCAATGAGCCTTTTGTGTGTTCGGGTTGCTCTCCTTGTGGCTGCTCTGACTTCTGACTCGGCCCGTCCCTGCCCTGCATTGTATCACAGTCGCTGACCATCTCTTCCTGCTGATCATTCAACAGACTTCTGTGCTCTGGGTTTCTTGATCTTCATACATGCTTCTCAGATTCATGGTGCTTTGTCATCTCTTTTTGAGTTTGTTTTTCACAATAAGATTGTTATATAAACCTGCTGAATGGGTAAATTTAACTTAATTTACTGCTCCTACAGTGTTATGACCTTAAATCTTGTGGGAATTCTACAACGCAAATAGATAGCTATCCCATAGTGAAAAGACTCAGGAAGATATTCAAATTTCTCTTTACACTGTCAAAATTAAGTTACTTTGCAGAACCTTACATATAATCTGATTGACCTTATGTTATATAGACATGATTTAGAGAGTACTTAGTTTAAAAAGGAAACTTCTGTTTGGGGATAAGGAACAAAGGTATGGTTTCTTTTATACATTTTCTGTTATTTACTGTTTTACTTTGAAAGAGTTTACCTTTTGAAGCATGCTTAGTTACTATTAAACTATTGTGCTCTCATCCTTGGGAGAATCTAATAAAACACAAGCTATTTTTATTAACTGCCAGATTTCACAACAGTGGAGTGTTCCATTTTGATACAAAGAGATCTATAGCAGGACTTATTCAGCAAGTTCTTTATATTTATAAAAGTGTCAACAGTGAAAACAGCACACATTTATACAGGTCAGTCATATAAATGTACTGAACAAAATGGTGGTACCAAACTTGTGGGCTGTGTGTCTGCCGTGACCGGTACAGTTTGGCCTTGTTTATAGAACAGTAGGTAAAGTGGGTATTGTTTCAGCTGTGTGCATTTCTGACAACAGTACTGTTACAACAGAATGTATCCAAAAGCCAAAGGAAATTCTATTTGTGTTTATAATTGCTAAAGAACAAGCCCTTAATTATTGCGCTTCATTTTTTTTAGAATTGTAATTATAGCACATTGAAATGTACATTTTCATTATTCATCTTTTGACCTTATTTATTGCAATTTCTTGAGATTATTAAGGATATGACTGGGAAGAAGGGGAAAGGTCTGAACTGGGATATCCGATGACTATAAAACCGGGACAAGAATGATTATACTTTATTGTGGGCAACAAAAATTTAAAACAGCAATAACAATCTAACATGAGACACTTGGCTGAATGGTTTGCCATGATTGAGGTCATGGTTTATTGACCATTCAAACATCCGTTAAGATATAAAAAATTAATACTTTTCCTGTTGACATATATGCTAGCATTTAAAGTGGTTTATACTTGGGGGAAATTAAGATGAATTGAAAATGTTTTTGTAGACTGGCATTCCATCTATAAGCCACTCTGAATTATGCATTTCAATGTACTTCTGCTTCCATTTTATACTGAGGATAGATAGATGAGTGGCAAATTCCTTCTTTTTTTAAGGGCTTGAATGCAAGTCTGATTTCTCTTAAAAACAGGAAAGGCACAATGCAGCTGGGTGGCTTAGTCAATTAAGCGTCCGACTTCAGCTCAGGTCATGATCTCACAGTTTCTGAGCTTGAGCCCCACTCGGGCTCTGTGGTGACAGCTCAGAGCCTGGAGCCTGCTTCAGATTCTGTGTCTCCCTCTCTCTCTCTCTTTCCCTTCCCTGTTTATCTCTGCCTCTCTCTGTCTCTCAAAAATAAACATAAAAAAAAAAGGGTGGGTGGAGGGCAGGAAGGAGAAGAAAGTGGTGGGGAATGCCCAGAGGGACATGAAGGCTATGTATGTTCCAGATTCAGTAGGACTCTGGGTCCCGGCATCCAGCCTCTGTGCAAGGGTAGTGCTTTATCCTACTCACTTTTTTTTTTTTTTTTTCTATTTTCCCAGTGATGAAACTTGACACAAGAGAGGTGACTGGCCTAGAACTGAGTTAGGTCTCCTTTTTCTCCTTCTCTTGGACTCCCTCGCCAATGTTGGAACGTGAGCTCATTGGATTGTTCCAGTGTACCAAATCAGTGTTCAGATTTTAGGAGATTGACTTTCATGTTAGTTATGTACATGAAGTTAGTGCATGAAGTGAGTTAGTGCATGAAGTGAGTTAGTGCATGAAGTGAGTTAGTACATGAAGTGAGTTAGTACATGAAGTGAGTTAGTACATGAAGTGAGTTAGTACATGAAGAGTGCTTAGGATAGTATCTAATAGTAAACCGAGCATGTGTGCTATTAGTAGTAGTAGTATTA
The DNA here is from genome assembly GCA_017311185.1 of Proteles cristata cristata. Lineage (NCBI taxonomy): Eukaryota > Metazoa > Chordata > Mammalia > Carnivora > Hyaenidae > Proteles > Proteles cristata. The sequence continues at coordinate 351,032 of JAESUZ010001350.1, read as the reverse complement.
TAAGATGAGTAATTCGATCCCAGTTTCTCCAGCTTTCTAGTGAATGGCCACAGTGCCCTATAATCTCCCTTGGTTCTTGCTCGGTAAGCCCTCAGCCCTACTGCTCTCAACACATGCATAGCTTCCTAAAACACTGTCCCTGTGTTGCCTGCAGACAGTGCTGCTTAAATCTGTACGAGTCTCTTGAACTTTTCCCCATTTTCCCACAGATGAATCAAAAACTTTGAAGAAGACTTGTATTTACTTTTAATGGGTAAATATGTAAATAACAAAAATATTTTGCTGAAACCTCAGCAAATTGGATCATAAGGAGAGTTCTTGAAATAGGCTCTGGTAAAAGCAAAGACAGGAATATTTGTGATCGTCCTAGTAACCCCTAATGTTCAAAAGTGGTGATCAAGCATAGCATGTTAATCCTTCCTGCAAAACACATTCGTGAACTAGCTCTTTGACTTGTGTTTGCCTCAGTGGGTATTACAGAAGGTTTGAATAGTGGGCACATATGAGGAACAAAATACATGTGTTAAGGTCATTTATATGTAGGGAATATTAGGGAAACTTTCCTAAGTGAGGTCAGGACATGTGGGTTTCAACTGCTATTGATAAGCTGGGCCTCAGTGATGTCAGAATTGCATTGTGAAGAGAGATGTCAGCCCTCTCTTCTTTGTTTCTTCTTGAAACCCTAAGTTATTTTTTTAATGTATTTGCTGATATTTCATTTTGAACATGTTGAAACGCACAGGATAGTTGGAAGGGATACTTATGGAAAACCCATCCTAGATTGGATTTCGTTAGTTCTCAAGCCTCAACATCTATCATGTACTGAGTACTTGTGATCCACGTCCTGTGTTAAACTTTTACCTGTAGTGTCTTCATTGGATTCTTTGAGTGACATTACAGTAGAGATACTGATCTCCATTTTATAGATGACAGAATCAAGGCCAAAAGAGAATCAATCTTTACTACTAGTACTTTCCTGTATTAAGTGGCAAAACACAATTTGAACCCAAGTTTGGTTAACCACAAATTCTAATCATCTAGTCACCACCCTGCTGCCAAAAACCTCTTACACTGCTATGAGGAAGCTTTGACTTGATTCTGCCATTTTTTTTTTTTAATAGAATGAAAATCTTCAAAACCCATCAGAAGTTGCTGTCTTTTCAGGTTTCCAGGGGCCTTACTTTATCTCCCTTTTTCCACCCATGAGATGAGAGGGCCTTAGAGGCTTTAGAAGGCTCTGCCAGCTCTGAGGTTCTGTAGAACCAACTACCATTACCAGTAATCAAATGTGTACATTTGTGGTCCCCTTCAAAACAAAGCCGAGTTAGGTCCTTTCTATGGATGGAAAAAAATGTGCATTACTGTGCCAAAATTATTGTAACCAATATTGTTAAACCTCTTCAGAACAATGAAAAAATACTAGTCATTTAGGGTTCAAGAGAAGGTTTCTACAGATACTATTCTCTCTCCTTTTCTCCTGCTTTTTTTTTTAAACTTTTTTTGTTTTTCTCTTTTCTTCTGGCTAAAGGAGGTATGATCAGGATGTAACTGTCCAGAGCATTTTTGGAGGGTATAAGCAGTCCTCTTCTGTTTCTTACGGTTTGCAGATCGTCTTAGGAAATAGAATACTTAAGAAATTTTGTTAGTTGACTGTGGGCTGGTCGTCAGCTTGGTTAGACTTGGAGGACATTTGGGCTTAAAAAGGAGAGAAATGATCATCTGCGTCTTCATAACCCACTCACTTCTCAGTTTTTCATCCCTTTCAGATGCAGATAGATGTCAGAATTAGAAGGTTAGAGCAGGAAAGCAAGTAGATGGAGGCATTTCCTTCTCAAATTCCTTCATGAAGTCCTTGACAGGGTGAGCTGAGTGTCCACAGTTTCTGATCCTTTGACTAATTCGACATTTATTAAAACCCAAGTTTCAAATTCTACCATTGAAAACATTATCACTTTTTTTATTGTGGAAAAATACCCATACCATAACATTTTGACCAATTTATCCACCTAAATACATACAGTTTGGTAGCATTAAGTACTTGGTGTTCTGCCACCACCACTACAATCTAGTTCCAGAACTTTTTCACCTACCTAGACAGAACTGTGTACCCAGTAACTGTCACTCCCCATAAACCCCTTCCCCCAGCCCCTGGCAACCACCAGTCTACTTTCAAAGTATTTGTTCTAGACATTTTACATAAATGGAATTAAACAGTATGTGGCTTTTTGTATCTGGCTTCTTCCAGTTAACCTATTTTTTTCTAGAAAACATTGACCTTTTAAATAGTCATTTATTTTATTTATTTATATTTATATTTTATTAGTTATTTTTGCCTTCAAATCACAAATGGTACCTGATTTTTCTTAGCCTTCTGTAACCTACAGAGAAGGAAAATCTCGAGAAGTGAAGATTATCTAGAAATAGGAGATCAAATAAAGAGTAGACCTATTTCCATAATGACTTGTAAAACTGCCAAATGCAGATTTTGATTTTCTGCCCAGCTGGAAAGTCATTTACTGTTAACGAGACATGTGAATTCTTAAATTATTCATTTTTTAAAAAGAATTATTTTCAGCTATTTTAATTCATGATGCTAAATTACTATATTCTAAAGGGTCAGGGGCATTCAAAGAATGGAACTTAGGCAGACACACTGTGCTGGCCAACGATGCTTCTTGACTGGCATGTAAGTTTAATGTGGAGGACTATGGGGGTTCTTCTCAGTTCTGGGGCCATGATGTGCTGTTGCCCATTGGACTCCACTTACCTCTTGATTTCCTTTCTCTCCAGTTGGGTTGCCAGTGTTGGATAGTGCTCTGAGAGAATAGATCCCTTGTGATCTGCTTTTGTTTCCTTGGAGGAAATTCGGAAGGAGTTTACCTCTCTACTTCCTGCACAGATATCACAACATCCGTATGTGTTCCTGGCAGTTGAGAACGAGAGGAAGAACGGTTTCAACCCTTGTGTAAAACTGGAAAGGCCAAGGGAGTATATGTGACAAAATCAATTGCACACCCCGAGATTTCTCTCTCCCAGTATCCCGGAGTTACCTAACATAATCAACAGCCTCATAGGTCTGTGCTCATCCTATCTGTAATTATATTCATTTGTACAGGTGCTCAGGGAATTCCAGTGACGAGCCCTGTGACTGGTTAACTGCAAACAGGAGCTTGCTGGAATCACGGCACCATTCAGGGACTTGCACATTTTATGTGACTAATCTTAAGTTTATGTAGTATTCAGGTTTATTTTTCTTTATTTGCAGTTGAGAAAATAAAGGTAAGCCAATCATTCTCAGGTCAGTTTATCATTTTTTTTCTTAGTGCTTTTTTAAGTGTGCCCCTGGAGGGAAAGCGCACACACACACTCACACACAATTGGGATACAGAAGAAATAGAGGAATCAATCCAACTTAAGCAGAAATGACAAGTAAACTGACTCCTGAAATTACGTTTCAGTGTGAAACCAAAAGCATTTTCCTTCCTTTACTCTTCCCGTTTTTTTCCCTCCATATTTAGAATCCTTATGGGTAAGCCTCTTTCACTGATTGCACAATTAGGTAGATTAACTAGCACCTGTCCTATAGCTATAAGAAGTTGGTGCCTTGTGTGGACTTGCAGTCTATGCCAGACCACTTAAAAACAAGCCAGGGGGTGGGCGTCCAACGTCTGGCCCTTAGACATTTCATAAGCTAAAAATACTAAAACCAGGCCTGGTCCTTTCTTCCCGTGGAGAGCTGGAGGGGTGAGTGCAGTTGTGCTGGGTAACCTATCTGAAGGCCCATGGTAACGATGACAAACGAACTTAAAGAGAACTGTTGAAAAATACTGGACGCCGGAGTTCTGTAGTTGAAATGTTCTGTCTGATTAAAGAAAATCAGCTCACAGGCCAGCAAAGCACGTCTCCTAGGAGGCAAATGGGAGGACATTCCTGCATCATCAGATATTCTGCATATTGGATATTGCCATGAATTAGGTTTGTGAGTCATGAGATAAGAAAATCTTGGGTACTGGGGAAGTGACTACCCGTTACTTTGGATAAATACTTGCTAAACACTTCATGTCAGCAAATCAACAGGTTGTTGGAACAAAAAACATAAAGGGTGTGAAGGTCACACATGGACCATAGTGCGGTGATCCTGTGTTTCCTGACCTCACACAAATTCCATGTCTCGAATCTCACCAGTTTAAGTGCTCTATTTAGTTTAATAATCTGCATGAGGAAGACTTAATATTCCTCACATGTTGCGCTCTGAAATAAATGGGTAATGATGTTGTCATTAAAGTTTCTCTGTCCTGAGGAATAAGCCGTGTCCTTTTCTCTGGGAAAGGCTTCTAGGCACTGTTCAACACACACTCAAGGTCAGAGGGCACAGTCAGAAGTACACATGGCAGCAGTTTGAAGACTGTGACACACTGCCTTTCAGAGGAGGTCCCCTGCCGGATCTTTCCTGGGTAGGTGTCTAATATCGTAATATATTTATAATTAGATTTTAATTGCAATCTGATTTTAGTGTGTGTGTTTCAGTTTGCTGTTACAGAGGAACAATGCTCCAAATGAAATTACAGAGTACCTCTCCCAGGGCAATTTGTTCTCCGCCAAAAATATATCGGAAGACTAAAACGCACACAGTGTTGTTTGCCTTAGTTTATTGACTTAACAACCTGAGTGCCTTTATTCCTCAGTATTTGATCTTGCTGAGTGGTTCAGCCCAGCCGCTCAGCATGGTGGCAGCGTCATGCACTGCATCACAGGCTGTGGGGTTCCAATAGCCACGTTGCCCTTCCCTAGTCTTGAGGCCTTGCGTGAGTTACTTGACCTCTTGAAGGTTCAGTTTTCTCATCTGTAAGATGGGAATACAGTCTGATGGGATGTGTGCGTCGGCCAGGGGAGTGCTAATGGTGATGAAATTGGATAAGGCATAAAAAGTATCTGGCATCTAGAATAGAAAGTGACTTTTCTTCACAAGTACTAACTTGATTAATTACGACTCTGGATAATTTCTCATTTAGCATTCCTCCCTGTTTCCAAAAATAATCATAAAAAATTTTTTGAGAGCCTTTGTTGATTCAGTAGATATGGAGAATCAAGGTCTGGTAGTTGACTGGAGGAGTGGTTAATGATAGCCAAGGGTAATGCCTTAAAGCCTCTAAAGATGGACTTTTTAAAGAAAAGTGACCAGAAATCGTCCCAGCTCTCATTACTTAGCTGTAAAACTATAATTTAAGGTAACATGAGACTGGAAAGAGATGACAACATTAACGCTTGGGTCAACTGGCATTACAGTATAGCTTCGCAATGTGAGACGTAGCTTTTTTGGATTGTGTGCCATAGTTGCTGTGGTTATCATCTTGCTCATAGTAAATGAGACATTTTTTCACTACCTTCTAGCTAATTGATTTTTTTAAAAAATGTACTAATGGCATGGGTTTTATTCAGATCGAGATCATTTGATGGCAGGGGTTTGATGGAAAATAGAAATTTTAGGTTCATCGTTGTCACTTTGGATTCAGCTAGGAAGAGCAGTGGGGAAAGATTGAAAACTGGCAAAATTGTAACAGTGTTTGCCAAACAAAGGAATTAGAAGCTTTTGCCAGTTGAAAAAAAAAAATCCTTTCACAGAAGGATCAGTGAAATAGTATAATAAGGAGACTTCGTTCCAACCTAATTTTTAAAATAACATCTCACATCCCTGACAATCTAACAACCAGAATGATTGGACAGAGAATTGAAGTAAGCATGAATGCAAACAAAGCTAGTAAACCTTCCATGTCTTCGAGTTCCAACACCATTCAGAAGAGTACTTATTTTTTTTTTTAAGTTTTTTTTAATGTTTTATTTATTTCTAGGAAAGAGAGAGACACAGCGTGAGCAGGGAGGGTCAGAGAGAGAGGGAGTCAGAGACTCTGAAACAGGCTCCAGGCTCTGGGCTGGCAGTCAGCACGAGCCCGACGCAGGGCTCGAACCCACGAACCATGAGATCATGACCCAAGCGAAAGTCGGGCGCTTAACCGATTAAGCCACCCAGGCGCCCCTCGAGTACTTATTTTGTAATCTAATAGTACCAATAAAGAAACTGGCTTCTTATGCAGGTAAACCATAGCAGCGGTCCCCTATTGTGTACCTGGATACAGCCTCTCTGCCTGCTATTTCAAACATATACCCAAACTCCATCAGTTTACATAAATATATACAGGGTGTTTAACGTCACATTGTGTCCTTAAAAGATCTGCTTTTTGCAATAATGTGAGAATTGGCTTTTGATAAGGATACTAATGTTAATAGATGCAAAATACGACATTTAGTGTGGAAAGAGGCAGTTTTATATTTTATAGCTAATTTATTTTCATGCCACTAATGTTTAAGTAATAGGAAATGTGGATAATGCTAAATTTTTGTTTTAATTATTTCAATCCTTTATCTCCCACCAGCCCAAACACACACTTTTCTTCAGGGATGGACAGGAATGGAAAGATAATAATGTGCATATCTGTTGGGAATTAGATGCTGGAATGACCTGAAGATTAGAATGGAATAAAAAGGGATTCCAGTGATAGAGTCCTATGAGGTCAGGATGAAGATTAGCAGTCATCTAATGAAGTGTGATCCCTTTACTAGATGGGGAAACTGAGGCCCAAAGAGGAGTTCGGTGTTACTTACGAGGCTCATTAGCAGCAAGCAGGTCCTGGATTAGGATCAAGACTTTTTTTTGTCTTCAGGCAGGATTTGAAAAGTAGGAGAATGAGGGGGAAATGATGCTGAGTACAAAAGAGAAAGTTAAAACTGGTTGAATACAGACAATGAACTGCTTTCAGTAACCTATGTCAGAAGTTAAAGGGTTATTCTTCTATTGAGATTCTCTGCCCAGAAAGCCATGTTCAAGTCTGGCCTTCCTCTGTTGGTCTTGCTGAGCTGCTTTATGAGAAGCCAGACCTGTGAGGCCATCCCACACTCTGTTCTGAATCGGAAGGAGAGGGTGCTGAATCAGCATCTAGCGCAGGCAGGAGCCTCTCCCTGCCTCCATTTTGTTCCTGCCTGGAGGTAGACTGCAGTCAAGACCCGAATACATGGGAAACAAAACCTACCAGCATGAATTATTATAAGCTGTACCCACTAGAATATAAAAACAGCATTTTCCTAGTGATTGCATTATCTCTGAGCCCTGATAAGAGAATGGCTTAAAGGAAAAGGAGCCGATACCTTAATGGTGTTGGGGGAGGGGGGAGGTGTGTGCCAGGCTGCATAATGGGCCAGGAGGTGGGAGGCTGGCCTTGGGGAGCAGTGAGGAAGCTGTGCTTTGAAGGGAGTCTGCAGAGCCCGCGTGGTGCCGAGCCCCTAGAGGGAAAGAACCTCACAAGGCCTCCTACGGCTGTTTGCCTGTACTTCGGGAAGTCTGAGGCCTGATAAGCATTTTATTTAGTACACTGAGAGACTCTGAGGACTTTGAAGCAGTCACAAGTAAACTGTTGCTGTTTGCTCCCCAGCATCCCACCTGGAGATGTCCTGTGCCTGGAAAGGTTGACCCCCAGCATGGAGGGTGGGGAGAGCCTTCCCCCGTGTCTAGTAGGGATGGGCATAGAGGGTGGGGAGACATTTGAGGTCCAGGGCACGTGGGGAGATGTCCCTTAGTTCTGGGCCGGAGTCGTGCTTCTCAGACTTGACTGCATAGTACAACCCCCGTGGAAATAGGGGAAGGGGCACTTAAAAATCGCAGGGCCTGAGCCGTACCCCAGACCAATCCCAGCAGGCTTTGCGGTAGGACTGGCAGAGCTACAGTATCAGCTTTTTTTGTTTTTTTAAAGACTACCTGGTGCTTTCAGTATGGATCTAAGTTTAAGAATCAGGATGGGTAGAACATTTCCAGTCTTAAATAGTTGTCTCTGAAGAGCTAGGGAGAGATGGGTTGTCTTGGTCCACAGGAAACTCCTCAGAGGCCCTGCTTGTGTACCCTGCAGTCGATGAGACACCCTGTTTTAGCCCAGGGGAAGGAAGAGGAGGGAGAGAGAGATAAGATGACACCAGCTCTTGTATTATTTGGGATGATGGATTAGCTGCTTTGTTTTGACATACACTGGGCTATGAGTCAGTGAAAGCTTTGTCCCCACCCTGAGACACACACACACACACACACACACACACACACACACACACACGTGGTTAAGTCACCCTCTGGTGTATTAAGAAAAATCCTCACTACCCATGTAGGGAGCACTGTCCCCCCGAGAACAGGGCAGAGCTGAGACAGAGGAGTGGAGCCCCAGGTAAGAAGCCTCATCATGAGTCGATTAAAACCCTAGCCTCCTGACCTCCAATCATAAGTTCCCGGCCCTGGGAAATAGCTCTCTAATGGGCTTTAGGCGATAATGCAACAAGGTTGAAATTGAGGTTACGTTAAAGCCTAATTTTCTTATGAGGAAAAATGTGCAAATGAATATGAAAGTGATGTACCTTTGTAATACAGCTCCTTGCCTGAGCCCAAACATCCGTAGCCTTTGTCTCAATTTTCTCCATGCAGCATATGCCTGCAGCTGCCTGAATATATTTGACCCAGTAATGCAGCCTCCCTTAACTGGGGTGTGGACAGAGGGTGATGGCTCAGCTCTGTTTGGAGTGAATGGGGACTAATGGAGCCTGGGACAGGTATGGACATTTGCCTATACGCACACACCTCATGCAGGCGACACGCTGGGTATCTGAGTATAGTTCCAGACACCTGCCTTGAAGAACCACCCCTTACTAGCTGTATAAGCTTAGGAAAAAAAAAAACAAAAAAACCCCCAAAAACCAGATTTCCTTAGCCTCAGATTTTCTACCTGAGAAAAGGGAATGTACATGAGATCCTCTCTGGGAAAGGGCTTTAAGGATTCTGGAGCCGCATATTGAATAGAAGTCAGGGCTTTAATTAGACCCAGTTCTGCTTTGTAACCTCAGGCAAATCGTTTCGGTGCCCTAAGCCCAGTTGGCTCATTTTCAAAATGAGTTTGGAGTGGACACGTGTAAATACATCCTAGATCTAGAATTCTCGTGCCTGCATTCTATAGAAAGGAGTTATGTGCCATTTTCCAAAAGGGCCCTTTTTCAGGTGCTTTGCTTGATTCCCAGTCTCTGTTCCGCACTGTCCCATTATCCATTGTGAGATCTTAGAACAGGGAGTGAAGGGAAAACAGAATACAGACTGTCAGAACTTCTCAGCTCAAACAGCAAAGCCTGGCTTAAGAAAGTTTTGTGCATGCCGAGAACTGCTGAGATGCCATCCGGAAACATTGTTTACTCCCTTGCAAGCACCGAGAAAGGTGATCAAGAAACACCAAGTGAATATTTTTCTTCTTATGTGCAGTTCTTATTTCCCTGGTGTTTCTAGGCAGTATTAGCCTTTATGCTTAAGCAACCCGTCGTAGATTGTCCGGGATTTCATCCACGCTAGATGACATTATGCTATTATCACTTTTAATGCTGCAATAATTTTCATAACATGCAGTATGTATATGGATCCTTATTATAACTTGTACTTGGGCCTTTATTTTACAGGAAGTCATTTTTTTCTCCTGGCAGCTACATTGCTAAGGGCTTTGAGGATTTCCTTAATGCTGTGACTCGTTGGGTGTGTGTCCTGAATTGTCATTTTTTGCTTTCGTGCGGTTTCTCCCGTTCCTACGAGCTTTGTTATCTGCTCATGAAGAATATGGCTCTTAGGAAATTTGGACTGCAGGCAGCTCTAGTGATGCCCAGAGTCTTGTTAGGAGGGCTTTTCTTCTTGCCCTTTGCATGAGAGAGCCACGATTCTGGTACGAACTGAAGCTGAAATGAATCGCTGAAGGTGAGACCCCAAAGACAAAGATCCCTGCAAGTGGCTGAGGGCTTCAAGAGGCAATGGAATCATTGCTGACCTCAGGCTTGCTGGTTTGCAGAAATCATTCCCATTGCAAAAAGCTCTCACTTGAAGAAATTGTTAGAGCTTGAGTGAGAGAGGGGTAGTGGGCTCTCAAAGTCATTTGGTGGTATTTAGTAATTCCCTTCAGGACGTGTGAGTTCCTTGGGAAAAACCTATATCCCCACACTACACACAGCCTCCAAATTCTGCTTCATACTAGCTTCCCTTAGGCAAGAGAATAACCTCTCCTATCCTCAGTTGCCTCGTCTGTAAAATGGGACTTAAAATTGTTTTTTAATGTTTACCCCCTTTTTTTTTTTTTACAAATAGTTTATTGTCAAATTAGTTTCCACATAATGTGTTTACCCTTCTTTGAGAGACAGACCAAGCATGAGTTGGTGAGGGGCAGAAAGAGGAGGAGACACAGAATCAGAAGCAGGCTTCAGGCTCTGAGATGTCAGCACAGAGCCTGATGCAGAGCTTGAATTTATGAACCACGAGATCATGACCTGGGCTGAAGCCGGATGCTTAACCGACTGAGCCACCCAGGCACCCCAAAATGGGACCTTTAGGACCCAGTTTATTTTACAAGATGGTGTTAAAGAATTATTACATAATGCTTGTTTCAACAAAGGGCACTAAAAGAACCCCCAGTAAATTTGTTTTTATTAAGTTTCCCTAGCAGATAATGGAATACAAGACGTTGATTCTTGTTAAAGAGATTTTTGGCCTTTGAGCTGTCTGGGTGGCTCAGTGGGTTGAATGTATGACTCTTGATTTTGCTTCAGGTTGTGATCCCAGGGTGGTGGAATTGAGGCCCATGTAGGCTCTGTGCTGAGTGTGGAGCCTGCTTGGAATTCTCTCCCACCCCCTGCCCCCCATCTTGTCTCTCTCTCCTCTCCCTCTCATTACATCTGCCCGTCTCCCCACCTTGCATTCTCTCTCAAAAGTAATAAATAATAAAAAGACTTGTGACCTTTAAATGGGGGAATGTTTCTTAATTCTCTGCATAGGACAGTGGTTTTCAGCCCTCCTTATATATTAGATTGATGTAATTGGTCTGGAGTTGGGTCTGGGATTAATACTTGAACTTGTTGGAGGTGTGATTTAAGACCATAACGTACACACATCTTAAGTATGGTTTAATGAATTTTTACATAGGAATAAACCCCTGTAACCAGCACCCCTGTCAACATGTAGGACGTGTGGCATCTGTGTTTTGGTTTGTTTTGTTCTGTTTCCTCCAGGTATTTCAAATGGGTGGCCAGGGCTGATAACTGCAGCCCTGGTGGCAGGTCACACACACTTGGATCTGACGCGGGCTTTTCCTCCCTCCCCAAAATGCACAGTGTATTTACATAACCCTGTGCCCATGCTCTCCCCTCCTGTCAGCTCAGTTTCACACACCTCTTCTCCCTGCCCTTCGGCATGCCCCCAGCATGCATACTGAGCTCTTGCTGCCTCGGTGCTTCGTACAACAGAGCGAGTAGGTAGGTGTCTTTCTTGGAGCTAGGAACTTCTCCAGCACAAAGACTGGATTTCTCTGGCTTTCCATATCCCCAGGGCGAGTACACTGAGCATGTGTAGAATGAGTGAGTTAATTCTGGAGCCCCCCTACCATCCGCTGCCATTTGCTTCACTCATAAGAATTAATTATGATGGAAGGGATACAGGAAGCAGGTGCAGTTAAGTCTAATTTTTGTCGGTAGCCCATGTGGCCAGCCTGGGGAGCAGCAGCGGGACGAGCTCTGAGGGCACATGATCTTGGAGGACGTCCCTGGGAAGTTGTTCTCTCTGCAGGGAGGCCCAGTGACTATGCCTCCACCTTTCCTCCTTCTCATTCTCCGTAGTGATGGTCCTTCGTCCTCTGTTGATGGGATCTTCCCAGACTTCAGAGCTCAGCTTGTGCTGAAAGCCCTTCAGAGTGTCTTCCAAGGACCCCACCCCCCATGGATTCCCACCTTCAGTTCATGTGAGACTTGAATTGAGTCTTGATCCCTCCTCTGTCTGCATTGGAAAGAAATGGAGGGAAGAAATTTTTCGGAAATATTTTGGAAGTTTTAAATGTGGATATTGTTGTCTTTCTGACTTGTTTTTATGAGGGAAAATAATCGCCGGCAGGAAAAAAAAAAAACAAGAACCTGTTTTCTTTGGGGAGGGGTTAAATGTTTACTTTTGAGAAAGGGGGGAGAGAGAGAGAATGAGTGGGGTAGGGGTAGAGAGGGTAACAGAGGGTCCGAAGTGGGCTCTGTGCTGACAGCTGTGAACCTGTTGCGGGGCTCGAACTCACCAATTGCAAGATCATGACTCAGGAACCCTGAGATCAAGACCTGAGCTGGCAAGAGATGCTTCCTCTGCTGAGCCACCCAGGCCCCCACTGCTCCTGTTTTGTCAGAAGGAGAGTATCAAGGGAAGGAAAATGCCCTTTCCTAGCATCACAGCCCAGGGCCAGCATCTCTGTGACCCCTCTCACTGAACTTTGGGTTTATTTCCCCCCTAGCAGAATCTTCCTAACTCTTTGGGCCCCGTACTTGAACTTGCTCATCTGTGAAATGGACGTAATGTGTAGATACAAATAAGCTTCAGAAAATCAGCTGGAAGTGGTTTTTTAAAAACCCTCCTCCAAATCATGTTGGATATTTTCCTCCAGAGACAGAACTCCCTATATGCTGGGGTTTCCTCTGTCACCCCAATTCACCTCTTTATGCTTCTGTTCACAAGGCCCTTTTGTGGGCTTAACCTCGCAAGAGCCCCACAACAGTCCTGAGGAGCCAAGGCAGGGCAGGTGTTAAGACTTGGGGGAAGCATCTCCTTCTTTAAGAAACCTTGAAACCCTGACCTTGCCCTTGTCACCTCCACTTGTTTTGATTCTTAATGTTCTCTGTATCCGTGTCAGGCACCACCTGCACTGGAGGGTTATCTGCCTGTGTGGCTTTTTATCCTCTGGACTGGGGTTCTGAGAACAGAGACCGTCTTCTACTGCTTCTCTGTAGCCAGGCTCAGCACGGTACCTCTCTGTCAAATTTACTCTTTGTTGAACTCCAGAATGAAAACATCAGGAAGTTTGCAAGGTAATCAAGTGGAAGAGGTATTCAAACTGTGGTATCCTGAGGGCCCTCAATTTGAGGACATTGAACCTAACTTTTTCAGGATTTTTCTGGCTGTTTTGTGGACTTTTGGAAATCTTCTTTTTTATGTTAATCATTGTTGTGTTTTATGATATCAAAAATTAAGAATACTTGCATTCTTGTTTTGATGAATCGTATGATGTTTCAATACAAAGTACAGAATTTTGGAAGCCCCCAACCCGGTACACTAGCTGAACTGAAATTATTGACTTAATTTCTTTTGTCAGGGAATGACTTTGAAAGAGTCCAGCGATTTCAAGATCCAGGTTCCCAGTATCTGAGGCAAGGTTTCTCAAACATGCTTTAGCAGTCAAAACAATTCTATAGGGTATAAAACATGAAAAGACAGCATTTCTATTTCAAATTAAACTTTGTTGATTCTGTGAATGAGAAAAAGCTGAATAACTAGTAGCAAAATCTTTTTAGCAGGAAAGGTACTTTTTGGGAGGTACTTAGGCATATTAAGTGAAGATTAATGTAGCACAGATTCAACAATTTACAGGAGTAGAAGGAATGTGGAATAGACAAAACAATTTTTTTCTCTAATAACACCTACACCATAAAGTGGGGGAAAGTCTATGAATGTGAACTTAACCAAATCATGGTAGATAAACAGTTATGAGAACAGAATCTTTGAATGGTTTTATTTTTGGATTTACTTACTGCCATTAACAGAATCTTCATGCCTGCAACCCAGTGGAGTTTTATTTTGTTTTAATCGGATTTGTTGGCTGAGGCAGTTATGTTGTTAAAAAGAAAATGTAACTTTTAATATCCAGCTGCTTTGCCGAGAATTACCCATCTATGAAAAAAAGTGGCACCATTAACATTTATGAGAAACAGACTTAACATTATCATAAATTATACAGTAAACTATCTTGGCCTTGGATTGAAAGGTGTGTGTTTGTCTTTGAAGCTGATGTATTTTGACAGCACACCAGGAGGCAGCTCACTCTGAATAATGGGCAAGATGAGAGCCTCAGAGGAAAGAAATCACTCCCTTAAGTGAGCGTAAACCAGATAGGGGGTAAATGAACTTCCCCACCTGGACACATCGTAATTTTAGAAGCATTGATCACACGAGGAGTTAGTGCTAGCAGGGACCTAGAAGCCATTTAGTGCTATCTGTTCTATTTACAGTGCAACATCTGAGGCTCAGGAAAAAAATAAATAAATAACAATGCTCTCCGCTTTATCCAGTGTATAGATGGAAGAGCCAGGAGCGGAGCTCACCAAGCACCACTGGGTCCCGCCCTCGGAGCCTGGGGAAGCCACAACCACTCTGTCAGCCTCAGCCACCGCCTCCATAAAATGAGCACCTTGTTCGAGCTTTACGTCCTGTCCAATTTGAAAATACCGTGCTTCACTGATGATTGTAATCATCGGGGTAGCTTCTCTATTATGCTACCTCGTATCAATTGGCCTCCAAGTCAAATGACTGCTTGGTGTGGGATGTCCCGGAAGAGGTGTCCAGGGGTAGAAGACTATGCTGTGAGGTCGTTTGGAGGAGAATAGTGGGGGTCCCTTGCCTGCCCCCTTACTCTGATTTTAAGCTACCTGATAGGTCCTGCTTCAGGCCAGTGGTGCACATAGTCAACTCCTGTCCTGTTTGGTCTGTACCTAAAATTCTGAAATTGCCTCCCCAGTTGGGCAGTAGGTCTGATGCCTTGGTCAGGAGGAGACCATGGCTCAGCTGTGCCTATTAATTTACATTCCCATACCCCCTGTCTCCTTGCTGAGCATCTGCATCACACCTGAGTGAGGACCACTGCTTTATAGCTAGCTGCCTTTTCCTTCTCGGTTCCTCTTGCCCATCGTTGCTAAAATGGTTCATCCTCCAGCAAGACTTTTTTTTGAGAAAGTGTTGCAGGACCAACAGTGGGTTATTGTGAGTACCTCTGAATTGCCTGGATTACAAGGGCTGTCTATCTAGTTGTCGAAATTTCTTTGAAACTGAGCCTTCCCACCAGTGGACTTTATACCCACTACATCCTGTGGCTCACTGTTGCCCACCCCTCCCAAGTCGCTTCGCTTTGTCACTGAGAACTTGCCTCAGCTTCCCTTAGTACTGAGCTCATGACGTCCCTCAAGGGAGCCCTCTTATTGATTACTTCCTGGATTTCTGGCTGGTGGGTGCTCCTTCTAGAATAATGACTGGATTGTTCCGTTTTGTGCCCACATTGTTGAGGTCCTCCTGGCTTCAGAAAAGTTGTGCTCCTGAAACTGCTTCCTGTTTCCCAAGGTTCTTTGGGGCCAGCCTAAGTCTCCCAAACCATGCAGCACCTGAATAGAGGCATTTCCCTTCCTGATGCACTTCCTTGGGGAGATTGACTTTCTGAGACTGGTGTTGTACGAGGGAAAAGGTGTCCATTTAGCTATGCCTTCTCTCTCTAATAAAGAGAAACCTCACTTCACTCTGAAGCCACAAAAATGTGCTCTTGGCTTTGTTGGAGGAAAACTGTTTTGGAAATTCCATGGTCAGAATCAGCAGGACTGTTGTGGGGTGGGGTGGGGGGTGGCGGCCGCATGGCACGGCATGTCCAGGATCAAGTGTCCTGTCTTTTAAGTCAGCCAGGCTCCCTTGAAAACCAGTGGTTTGCTTAGAGATCTTGTGTGGGTTTTCATTTTAAATGGCGCCCTTCAATGTGGCTTCTATTTGCATTTCATTGGAATATCCGTTACAAAGCCTTCATAGTGGAGCACCTCTCAGTAAAAGGGACCAGACTTAACGTCTTGAAAGCCCACTCCTTCGTGCATTCTGGAGATCTGAAAGAGCACAGTGTCTTCTTTGGGCCAGACCCAAGATTCCAAACCTGTGGGTGCTGGATCCCCACAGACCTCTGAGACTTTTCTGGGGGTGTGGGAATCTACATACCTCCCACCATCAAATGGTGCCTGCCCATTTCACACGTCACATCTTCTATACTATACTTCGGCAAATAAATTTAGATGGTTTGGAATTGAGACACAAATATTTGTTTTGAAGCACTGCTAATTTTTTTTTCATTGGGCTAAAATTATAAGTTGAGTAATGTGGGAGTCGACGTGATATTTTGATGTTACACTGGAGTTTGCACATCCTCCAGGCAAAAAAGCCAGTATACCAAGACGCTGGGCCTTGTCTGTGGCCATGTGTGTGTGTGGACAAATACTGGCCAAAACTAAAGCTGCTTTGCCAGATTTCCATGACCAGAGCAAGGTGTAGGGTACACAACTTCTTTTGAGGGGGTTACAGACTCAAAGCTTCGGAACCATTTTGCAGGTATAGCATTTTTCTATAGGACTTTGACTTGAAGTTTTTTCAGGCAACAGAGGTAAATGTCAAGGCCGAATTTTGTTCAGTCACAACAACAGAGCCTTCAGTAAACAGGAATCCAGTGAAGACATTTGAGAACTAGGTCTGACAGCAGTGCAGTTTTTTTTTTTTTCCTGCAAAAATCCCTATTAAAATGATTTTCCTCCTTTTGTGGAATGGATGCCAATGGAGTAAACGGTCTGGTCTCTATCTTTACAAAGTTTTTTAAAGCTGAAACCCACCTGAGTATTAAATGTTTTGAAGCGTGTGCCAGCCGTGTGGCTGAAGCTGAAATTTCAGCCCTTTGTCACTTTCTCCAGAGTTCACTTGGGTTTGGGGAAGAGGGAAGTAGTGACATTGGATAGAACAGTGACATCAGCCTCCAGGGCTATTTTGTTTTTTTTAAAGTCTCTCCAGTTGTCTCTGTGGTGAGTCAAATTTTTAGTCTCGCAGTTAAGTTTAAACCCAAAGCTGTGTTGGCTGAAATAAGAAGTTGGTGGAGTGACATTTCTGTTTTAAGAGCTTCTGTTGAGACCATATTGCTAGTGTAGGAATGTACACCATGGGGCAGGAAACCATTTCAGACCCTAGTGAGTAATGTTCCCCTTTTTTGGATGGAAAAATATTGCAAATCATGATTTCTGGCCCTCAAAGAACAGCTATTCGTGGCTGCCATGGTTAGGTCTGTCTCTAGTTTTGTTTGCGCAGTGACAGCCAATTTACCAGGATAACTGGAACTTTGATTTTTATGGCGTTTGCCATCTTAAAAGTTGTTGAAGTGCCTCACAAACTGGTGAACAGACCAGACTGAATATGCCTCCTTATATGCAGCGTCTCAAGGGTACACAACCTCAAGGTGGAGGTGTGTGGGTGTGTACGTGTGCCTCTGTGTGTTTTATATTATAAATTGTATTTAACATATTATAAATATTTTACGTATATAAATATATATACTTTTAAAAACGGTTCAAGAACTCCCCAGCTGGACATTTTAAAACCCTGTTTTCAACATGTGGCCTTGGGAATGACTGTAGACCCTGTAGGCACCCAGTTTAGGATGAGCAGACTTTCAGCCCACTTTTTTTTTTTTTTCTTAAAGAATCAGGCAACATGAATAACTTTGTCCCTTGCCATAGTATCTTCCTGTTAAGCCAGAGGCTTTCTCTGTGGAGGTAAGGAGCCTCCTGTAGGATCATTATGCCCCATCCATCCCCATTGGCCCACTACTATCTTTAGGCTCCAAGAATACATCCTGAGTCCAGAATTGGATCTTCAGGTGTCTCCTGGTCCCCGCCTTGCATGCCAGCCTTATCTCTTGGAGGCAGTCAGTTTTGAGTTCAAATCATCTATACATATCACATCACACTTCCTTAAAAAAAAATGCAGGATGTCTGTAGTAACCAGTAGGAACAGAACACATATCTCATGAGCTTACATTCAGGTCTATATTTAATTAGCACAAAATCTTACCAATGCCAAGTGGCTGCTCTTAGCAGGATCCAGATGTACCCAGCTCAGTAGAGCTTTTCCTAGGTCATTAAGAAGGGATGTGAGGGAAACGGGGTCTAATTGGACCTAAAGAGCCCATGCGTTTTGCTCACCTGCTTATTCCTCCTTGGGCTCACTTCACCATTCTAAACCTCCAGGACAGTTTTATGCCCTTCATTTAAATAGATTATTCACAAACCAAACTCAGCCCTACAACCTCATTCAGGAGGAGACCGAGTTGGCGCCCCTCTGTCTGTGATTGGCCCCTGTATCCTGCCTTGCCAAGGTGCACCCTCACCTCTGATTTAAGAGCCGTTATCTGGGAAGTGTTTTCACAGATCAGTCCCTGCAGGTAGTTGGAAGGAACAAATGAGATGATTCCCACCGCCTTTTCAGCACAGAGCTGACCTTGCGCTAAGTATTCTATAAATGTTGGCCACTTTTGTTATTCACCTATTTTTTTGCTTTACAGACACTTAAATATACACTGTAGCCTATGTGAAGTCTTCACTTCCTGTTCTCGTCCTTTCACATGGCTTCAAAAGGCTTTTCTTCCAGTCTTTGCTTCCATGTTCTGCTGTCCTTTCAGGCTTTACGCAAATGTCACTCCCTCCAAGAAGTCTTTATGGACTGCTCCCTGCTTCCCTTCCCTGCTGGAAGTGCACTTACTCCCTTGCTCTCCCTCTCCCATTCTCTGTCTCCTGGGCTTTATGCTCCTTTTCCTTTCCTCCAGGAAATCTTTTCGACTCCGTCTTTGTTCAGTCATTTGTGAATGAATACTGGTATAAGATCCAATTAAAAAGAAAAAAGCAATTTCAAAATAAAAGTACCACTTTTATTTATTCAATTATACAATAAAATGGGACTTTTATTGTATAATTGAAATTACCTGACATGCTGCTGTCAAATTTACATGAAAGGTTTAAAAGGCTTACTCTGTTTTTGTACTCCTCTTGCCCCAGACCAGTACTCACCAGGTTGAGGACCATCTCAGTCCACAGAGCACGCTCTGAAAATGCAGGCTTACATTGGTCGATGGACACGGTTTTTGAGGTACATGTCCATGCCAGTGACCTCAGGCTCCTACACCTGTAGGAGCCTTTCACATCGATGGCTCCTGATAAATTGATTGAACTGAGTGAATGAATTAAAGGGTGAACAACAAATAATAGTTGAATTGGATGAATGAAAGTGTGATTGAATGTGCAGAGTGTATTTAAAAGTCCTAATCCTCAGGAAGAGTTTTCTTAATGAATGGCGTGCCAAAGGGATTATCATTTTTTATCTTTGCCTTTTATAAAATTTACTCATTTGCATTGCATATTAAGACTCATTCTTTTTCCTTAGTTTTTAAATTTTTCCATCTCTGATAGCTGAATCAAGATAAGGTTTATGCTTTCCCCAGAATAGGGACATACTGATAATATCCTGCAGTATAAGACAGAGAGGAGAATCTTGAGGGAAAATGCATACCTTGTGCGTTAGTAAGAATCTGAATTTCTGAGTTTAATAACTGCTAATTAGCAGAAGGAAGAGAGTACGTATTTACATGTATATGCACTTGATAAGGAAAGTTGTAACTCAAGAACCATATTTGAATTAACAGAGGGAAGAGTTTATTTTATAGTCTTGCCTTCAGTCACCAAGTCAGTGTTGAAAAGATGAAAGCAAATCTCCCTACCAAGGTTTTCTTCCTCGTTGAGAAACGCACTCTGGTAATTCTCAAACATAAAAAGGAACCAGTGAACCAGCTAGGAGGATGCTTTCCAGTAGTCTCTGCTTCTTTCTGAACAGAGACAAACCCAGCTTGACCTCCTCTATAACCACTTAAAGGAGGTTTTGAGATTTGAAGATAAGCTGTATACATTCTTCTCTAGAAATAACATACTGCTGTTGTTTCTTACCCTAAAAAAAAAAAAAGAAAGAAAGAAAGAAAATATTAAGACCTGTAGAACCATTCAGCTTTTGCCATTTTACTCCCTCACTACCTCTGGTCTCAGACTTAGACTTTTCAAGGCCAGAGTAATCTGTCCTGCCTTCAGGGTCCACACTATGTGATCATTCAATCCACAGACTTTTATGGAGGTCTCTTGTGTGTAAAACGGGGGTACAGAAGTACACAAGACACAGAAGCAAAAAAACAACTATACACACCAAGCTGACATTCTGTTGTACAAGTGATTCCAGGAGTGATTTCATCTATGGAGAGGAAGTGCAGAATGTGTGGGCATTGTACGGTGGATTCTGACTGAATGGGAGAGATGGGTTTGTCAGGGAAGTGGCATTTAAGCTCAGACATGAAAGATGGGTAGAAATTAACCAAGAAATGCATTGCGGGCAGAAGGGGTGGGTGGGAAATATTCTAGGACTTAGAGATGATTCTGTTCTCGATCAGCCCTGCCAACACCCGAGGCTATAGAATATGATATTGTGTTTCTCACTAATCAGACAGTTTGTTATTCTTCCTATCATAGAATTGAATAAATATGTCAGGTGTGTGTGTGTGTGTGTGTGTGTGTGTGTGTGTGTGTGTGAGAGAGAGAGAGAGAGAGAGAGAGAGAGAGAGAGAGAGACAGACAAGCACTGTTAACTACACCAACTTTCCCCATTAGGCACTATGGACATCCTCATCGGCAGATGGAGACACTGAGACACTAGGAGGTTAAATGACTTGCCTAAGGTCACATAGCCAGTAAGTGATGGAGTCAAGAAGTGAGCACTGGTCAGTCTCTCAGAGTTGATGCTTGAAACAGCTATGCTGTTGTGCATGTGCTACAGGCAAAGAGCATCATCTGTTTCTTTCTTAGGTTTGTGGTTTTGAATGCAGTGCTAAGTAACTTAGCTCCCAATAATTGGTTACCATTTAATCAGGATAGATTTAGTTCCCGCTCTGTCAAAGGGTCTTCAATTGAAAACAGTGGGCTGGAGGAGGGCTTGCTGATGCAACTATGTATTAACAGGGGTGGGGACGGATTAAGAGTTTGAGGCCACCTGGTTTCAAATCTCCTCCTTGCTACTTTGCCTAATACCAGGGCACACCCTGTGGCATTTTGTGAGAACTGACTTTCATTCATGCCTCACAAATTTGTTGGTTAACTCCAATATGCTACTCAGTGTTTTGAGCACTGAACCCAGCAGACAAAACCCTGCCCTTACAGAGCTTAAGTCCTGGTTATATGATAATGTGTGTAACATGCTTAGCACAGGGCTGTGGTGTCAGTTAATTCTCTTATATGGTGCTGCTGTGTAGTGCTTTTTACAGGCAGTATTGGCACATTCCTAATCTGATGAGGCATGTCAAATGAGATGGGAGAACAGGATTTGTGATGCTAATAGCATATTAGTTCATAGGACAAAATGATTGTGGAGGTCTGCTAAAGACCACTGTTGAATTACTCATACAACTGTTGGCCATAGTTTTTAAGAGAAAGCAAAGTGTTCTCTTGAGGCGTTAGACATATGTTTCTGATACTGTGCATTGTAGTGGGTAGGGTAATGTTTGGGTGGTAACAAAGGTGTTACCTTTGGTGGTAACAAAGAGTATCTGTAAATGGCAAGATAGTGAACGTTTTAGGATTTGTGGGCAATGTGGTCTTTGTTACAACTACTCAACTCTGCTGCCCTTGCAGCAAAAAAGCAGCTGGAGACAATATGTCAAGGAACACGGGCATAGCTGTGTCCCAGCACAGCTTTATTTATAAAAGCAGGCATTCAGCTCATGGGTCATAGTTTGCCAACATCTGTTCTAGAAGACAGTAAGAATTCTGTTAGCGATAACACAGCATGGAGCACAGCCTTTTTAAGAGAAAAGAAAACGTGAACTAATAAAGCAAAATGATGTTGACTCACTTCAAACCTAAAATACACTCCTTAGACACTTCTAAGTCTGCATTTGACTCTTGATGGTTTAAATTTCCTATTTTGCATGACCTTTCCTGATGGGTTCAAGACCAAGACCAGTGCAAGGAAGAAGTGTCAAGAACTTGGAAAGGGCATCTTTCCTTGAATAGAATCAGAGTTAAACTGCCCCATGGGATTTATGTTGGGTGCAAGGAAGAATTTTCAGGAATGAGGGCTTGGCGATATTGAAATAGATTACTGAGGAGGGTTTGCTGAAAAGACTTTACCGTCTCTAGACATTTTAAATTCTAGATAGGACCCACTGTGGCAGCTAGTCAACACACAATTATTAATCACTCACTGATTAAAAATCTGACTTTCTCCTTGTCGTATCCAAGTTCCTTAATTCCTGATCCAGACAGAATGATGATGGTGCATGAATTTAAGGGATTTTATGTTCTCCCTGGGACTGGGCGGTCAGCTTTATAATATTAGCCAACTAGATTGAAGTCTCACTAAATTATAGTAAGTAAGGGAGAGGAAGCCCCTCTGAAATGGAGAAAAGGAGGCATTTCCAATGTCTTTCAAGAATGAGGGGCGCCTGGGTAGCTTAGTCGGTTGAGTGTCCGACTTTCGCTTAGGTCATGATCTCGAGGTTCGGTGGTTCGAGCCCCGCGTCAGGCTCTATGCTGACTGCCAGCTCAGAGCCTGGATCCTGTTTCAGAGTCTGTGACTCCCTCTCTCTCTGACCCTCCCCTGCTCACGCTGTCTCTCTCTCTCTAGAAATAAATTTAAAAAAAACTTAAAAAAAAAA